>OX326959.1:68487673-69165241 GCA_946800325.1 Luzula sylvatica | reverse complement strand
AGACCAAAATAGTTCTCTAAAATGAGCGAAATTACTTCATTTTTCATGTTTTTCTCAAAAAATTCCGTGATTGAAGACTAAGACAAACAAATTTCTATTTTTCCAATTTTTTGTAAAAAATCAAAAACTGAACTCTAACACCTTCAAAAATATCAATTATCATTTTTTCTAAAAGAGTCCAAAATAGTTCTCTAAAATGAGCAAAATACTTCATTTTTAATGTTTTTTTTCAAAACACTTCGTGATTGAAGACTAACACATACAAATTTCTATTTTTCCTATTTTTTGCAAAAATTCAAAAATGAAGTCTAACACCTTCAAAAATATCAATTGTCATTATTTCTAAAAGTGTCCAAAATAGTTCTCAAAATTTAGCAAAATACTTCATTTTTCATGTTTTTCTCCAAAAACTTCGTGATTGAAGACTAACACATACAAATTTTTATTTTTCCTATTTATTGCAAAAAATAAAAAAATGAAGTCTAACACCTTCAAAAATATCAATTATAATTTTTTCTAAAAAAGACCAAAATAGTTCTCTAAAATGAGCAAAATACTTCATTTTTCATGATTTTCTCAAAAAATTCCGTGATTGAAGACTAACATACAATTTTCAATTTTTCCAATTTTTTGCAAAAAATCAAAAACTAAAGTCTAACACCTTCAAAAATATCAATTATCATTTTTTCTAAAAAAGACCAAAATAGTTCTCTAAAACGAGCAAAATACTTCATTTTTCATGTTTTTCTCAAAAAATTCCGTGATTGAAGACTAACACATACAAATTTCTATTTTTCCAATTTTTTGCAAAAAATCAAAAACTGAAGTCTAACACCTTCAAAAATATCAATTATCATTTTTTCTAAAAGAGTCCAAAATAGTTCTCTAAAATGAGCAAAATACTTCATTTTTATTGTTTTTTTTTTAAAAAACTTCGTGATTGAAGACTAACACATACAAATTTCTATTTTTCCTATTTTTTGCAAAAATTCAAAAAATGAAGTCTAACACCTTCAAAAATATCAATTATCAATTTTTCTAAAAAAGACCAAAATAGTTCTCTAAAATGAGCAAAATACTACATTTTTCATGTTTATATCAAAAAACTCCGTGATTGAAGACTAACACATGCAAATTTCTATTTTTCCAATTTTTTGCACAAAATCAAAAACTGAAGTCTAACACCTTCAAAAATATCAATTATCATTTTTTCTAAAAAAGACAAAAATAGTTCTCTAAAATGAGCAAAATACTTCATTATTCATGTTTTTCTCAAAAAATTCAGTGATTGAAGACTGGCACATACAAATTTCTATTTTCCAAATTTTTTGCAAAAATTCAAAACTGAAGTCTTACACATTCAAAAATATCAATTATCATTTTTTCTAAAAAAGACCAAAATAGTTCTCTAAAATGAGCAAAATACTTCATTTTTTAAGTTTTTCTCGAAAAACTCCGTGATTGAAGACTAACACATTCAAATTACTATTTTTCCTATTTTTTGCCTAAAATCAAAAACTGAAGTCTAACACCTTCAAAAATATCAATTATCATTTTTTCTAAAAAAGACCAAAATAGTTCTCTAAAATGAGCAAAATACTTCATTTTTCATGATTTTCTCCAAAAATTCCGTGATTGAAGACTAACACATACAATTTTCATTTTTTCCAATTTTTTGCAAAAAATCAAAAACTAAAGTGTAACACCTTCAAAAATATCAATTATCATTTTTTCTAAAAAACACCAAATAGTTCTCTAAAATGAGCAAAATACTTCATTTTTCATGATTTTCTCAAAAAATTCCGTGATTGAAGACTAAGACATACAAATTTCTATTTGTCCAATTTTTTGCAAAAAATCAAAAACTAAAGTCTAACACCTTCAAAAATATCAATTATCATTTTTTCTAAAAAAGACCAAAATAGTTCTCTAAAATGAGCAAAATACTTCATTTTTCATGACTTTCTCCAAAAATTCTGTGATTGAAGACTAACACATACAATTTTCATTTTTTCCAATTTTTTGCAAAAAATCAAAAACTAAAGTGTAACACCTTCAAAAATATCAATTATCAATTTTTCTAAAAAAGACCAAAATAGTTCTCTAAAACGAGCAAAATACTTCATTTTTCATGTTTTTCTCAAAAAATTCCGTGATTGAAGACTAACACATACAAATTTCGATTTTTCCAATTTTTTGCAAAAAATCAAAAACTGATGTCTAACACCTTCAAAAATATCAATTATCATTTTTTCTAAAATAGTCCAAAATAGTTCTCTAAAATGAGCAAAATACATCATTTTTATTGTTTTTTTTCAAAAAACTTCGTGATTGAAGACTAACACATACAAATTTCTATTTTTCCTATTTTTTGCAAAAATTCAAAAAATGAAGTCTAACACCTTCAAAAATATCAATTATCATTTTTTCTAAAAAAGACCAAAATAGTTCTCTTAAATGAGCAAAATACTTCATTTTTCATGTTTTTCTCAAAAAACTCCGGGATTGAAGACTAACACATACAAATTTCTATTTTTCCAATTTTTTGCATAAAATCAAAAACTGAAGTCTATCGCCTTCAAAAATATCAATTATCATTTTTTCTGAAAAAGACCAAAATAGTTCTCTAAAATGAGTGAAATACTTCATTTTTCATGTTTTTCTCAAAAAATTCCGTGATTGAAGACTAACACATACAAATTTCTGTTTTTCCAATTTTTTGCAAAAAATCAAAAACTGAAGTCTAACACCTTCAAAAATATCAATTATCATTATTTCTAAAAGAGTCCAAAATAGTTCTCTAAAATGAGCAAAATACTTCATTTTTATTGTTTTTTTTCAAAAAACTTCGTGATTGAAGACTAACACATACAAATTTCTATTTTTCTAATTTTTTGCCTAAAATCAAAAACTGAAGTCTAACACCTTCAAAAATATCAATTATCATTTTTTCTAAAAAAGACCAAAATAGTTCTCTAAAATGAGCAAAATACTTCATTTTTCATGATTTTCTCAAAAAATTCCGTGATTGAAGACTAACACATACAAATTTCTATTTTTCCTATTTTTTGCAAAAATTAAAAAAATGAAGTCTAACACCTTCAAAAATATCAATTATCATTTTTTCTAAAAAAGACCAAAATAGTTCTCTAAAACGAGCAAAATACTTAATTTTTCATGTTTTTCTCAAACAATTCCGTGATTGAAGACTGACACATACAAATTTCTATTTTTCCAATTTTTTGCAAAAAATAAAAAACTGAAGTCTAACACCTTCAAAAATATCAATTATCATTTTTTCTAAAAAAGACCAAAATAGTTCTCTAAAATGAGCAAAATACTTCATTTTTCATGTTTTTCTCAAAAAATTCAGTGATTGAAGACTGGCACATACAAATTTCTATTTTCCAAATTTTTTGCAAAAATTCAAAAACTGAAGTCTTACACATTCAAAAATATCAATTATCATTTTTTCTAAAAAAGACCAAAATAGTTCTCTAAAATGAGCAAAATACTTCATTTTTTAAGTTTTTCTCGAAAAACTCCGTGATTGAAGACTAACACATTCAAATTACTATTTTTCCTATTTTTTGCCTA
The DNA here is from genome assembly GCA_946800325.1 of Luzula sylvatica. NCBI lineage: Eukaryota > Viridiplantae > Streptophyta > Magnoliopsida > Poales > Juncaceae > Luzula > Luzula sylvatica. Next base: position 69,161,644 of record OX326959.1, on the reverse strand, counting down.
AAATCAAAAACTGAAGTCTAACACCTTCAAAAATATCAATTATCATTTTTTCTAAAAAAGACCAAAATAGTTCTCTAAAATGAGCAAAATACTTCATTTTTCATGATTTTCTCCAAAAATTCCGTGATTGAAGACTAACACATACAATTTTCATTTTTTCCAATTTTTTGCAAAAAATCAAAAACTAAAGTGTAACACCTTCAAAAATATCAATTATCATTTTTTCTAAAAAACACCAAAATAGTTCTCTAAAATGAGCAAAATACTTCATTTTTCATGATTTTCTCAAAAAATTCCGTGATTGAAGACTAAGACATACAAATTTCTATTTGTCCAATTTTTTGCAAAAAATCAAAAACTAAAGTCTAACACCTTCAAAAATATCAATTATCTTTTTTTCTAAAAAAGACCAAAATAGTTCTCTAAAATGAGCAAAATACTTCATTTTTCATGACTTTCTCCAAAAATTATGTGATTGAAGACTAACACATACAATTTTCATTTTTTCCAATTTTTTGCAAAAAATCAAAAACTAAAGTGTAACACCTTCAAAAATATCAATTATCAATTTTTCTAAAAAAGACCAAAATAGTTCTCTAAAACGAGCAAAATACTTCATTTTTCATGTTTTTCTCAAAAAATTCCGTGATTGAAGACTAACACATACAAATTTCGATTTTTCCAATTTTTTGCAAAAAATCAAAAACTGATGTCTAACACCTTCAAAAATATCAATTATCATTTTTTCTAAAATAGTCCAAAATAGTTCTCTAAAATGAGCAAAATACATCATTTTTATTGTTTTTTTTCAAAAAACTTCGTGATTGAAGACTAACACATACAAATTTCTATTTTTCCTATTTTTTGCAAAAATTCAAAAAATGAAGTCTAACACCTTCAAAAATATCAATTATCATTTTTTCTAAAAAAGACCAAAATAGTTCTCTTAAATGAGCAAAATACTTCATTTTTCATGTTTTTCTCAAAAAACTCCGGGATTGAAGACTAACACATACAAATTTCTATTTTTCCAATTTTTTGCATAAAATCAAAAACTGAAGTCTATCGCCTTCAAAAATATCAATTATCATTTTTTCTGAAAAAGACCAAAATAGTTCTCTAAAATGAGTGAAATACTTCATTTTTCATGTTTTTCTCAAAAAATTCCGTGATTGAAGACTAACACATACAAATTTCTGTTTTTCCAATTTTTTGCAAAAAATCAAAAACTGAAGTCTAACACCTTCAAAAATATCAATTATCATTATTTCTAAAAGAGTCCAAAATAGTTCTCTAAAATGAGCAAAATACTTCATTTTTATTGTTTTTTTTCAAAAAACTTCGTGATTGAAGACTAACACATACAAATTTCTATTTTTCTAATTTTTTGCCTAAAATCAAAAACTGAAGTCTAACACCTTCAAAAATATCAATTATCATTTTTTCTAAAAAAGACCAAAATAGTTCTCTAAAATGAGCAAAATACTTCATTTTTCATGATTTTCTCAAAAAATTCCGTGATTGAAGACTAACACATACAAATTTCTATTTTTCCTATTTTTTGCAAAAATTAAAAAAATGAAGTCTAACACCTTCAAAAATATCAATTATCATTTTTTCTAAAAAAGACCAAAATAGTTCTCTAAAACGAGCAAAATACTTAATTTTTCATGTTTTTCTCAAACAATTCCGTGATTGAAGACTGACACATACAAATTTCTATTTTTCCAATTTTTTGCAAAAAATAAAAAACTGAAGTCTAACACCTTCAAAAATATCAATTATCATTTTTTCTAAAAAAGACCAAAATAGTTCTCTAAAATGAGCAAAATACTTCATTTTTCATGTTTTTCTCAAAAAACCCCGGGATTGAAGACTAACACATACAAATTTCTATTTTTCCTATTTTTTGCATAAAATCAAAAACTGAAGTCTAACACCTTCAAAAATATCAATTATCATTTTTTCTAAAAAACACCAAAATAGTTCTCTAAAATGAGCAAAATACTTCATATTTCATGATTTTCTCAAAAAATTCCGTGATTGAAGACTAAGACATACAAATTTCAATTTTTCAAATTTTTTGCAAAAAAATCAAAAACTGAAGTCTAACACCTTCAAAAATATCAATTATCATTTTTTCTAAAAAAGACCAAAATATTTCTCTAAAATGAGCAAAATACTTCATTTTTCATGTTTTTCTCAAAAAACTTCGTGATTGAATCCTAACACATACAAATTTCTATGTTTCCTATTTTTTGCAAAAAATAAAAAACTGAAGTCACCTTCAAAAATATCAATTATCATTTTTTCTAAAAAAAGACCAAAATAGTTCTCTAAAATTAGCAAAATACTTCATTTTTCATGTTTTTCTAAAAAAACTTCGTGATTGAAGACTAACACATACAAATTTTTATTTTTCCTATTTTTTGCAAAAAATCAAAAAATGAAGTCTAACACCTTCAAAAATATCAATTATCATTTTTTCTAAAAAATACCAAAATAGTTCTCTATAATGAGCAAAATACTTCATTTTTCATGATTTTCTCAAAAAATTCCGTGATTGAAGACTAACACATACAATTTTCAATTTTTCCAATTTTTTGCAAAAAATCAAAAACTAAAGTCTAACACCTTCAAAAATATCAATTATCATTTTTTCTAAAAAAGACCAAAATAGTTCTCTAAAACGAGCAAAATACTTCATTTTTAATGTTTTTCTCAAAAAATTCCGTGATTGAAGACTAACACATACAAATTTCTATTTTTCCAATTTTTTGCAAAAAATCAAAAACTGAAGTCTAACACCTTCAAAAATATCAATTATCATTTTTTCTAAAAGAGTCCAAAATAGTTCTCTAAAATGAGCAAAATACTTCATTTTTATTGTTTTTTTTCAAAAAACATCGTGATTGAAGACTAACACATACAAATTTCTATTTTTCTTATTTTTTGGAAAAATTCAAAAAATGAAGTCTAACACCTTCAAAAATATCAATTATCATTTTTTCAAAAAAAGACCAAAATAGTTCTCTAAAATGAGCAAAATACTTCATTTTTCATGTTTTTCTCAAAAAACTCCGGGATTGAAGACTAACACATACAAATTTCTATTTTTCCAATTTTTTGCATAAAATCAAAAACTGAAGTCTATCACCTTCAAAAATATCAATTATCATTTTTTCTGAAAAAGACCAAAAAAATTCTCTAAAATGAGCGAAATACTTCATTTTTCATGTTTTTCTCAAAAAATTCCGTGATTGAAGACTAACACATACAAATTTTTATTTTTCCTATTTTTTTGCAAAAAATCAAAAAATGAAGTCTAACACCTTCAAAAATATCAATTATCATTTTTTCTAAAAGAGTCCAAAATAGTTCTTTAAAATGAGCAAAATACTTCATTTTTAAACGTTTTTTTTCAAAAAACTTCGTGATTGAAGACTAACACATACAAATTTCTGTTTTTCCTATTTTTTGCAAAAATTCAAAAAATGAAGTCTAACACCTTCAAAAATATCAATTATCATTTTTTCTAAAAAAGACCAAAATAGTTCTCTAAAATGAGCAAAATACTTCATTTTTCATGTTTTTTTCAAAAAACTCCGGGATTGAAGACTAACACATACAAATTTCTATTTTTCCAATTTTTTGCATAAAATCAAAAACTGAAGTCTATCACCTTCAAAAATATCAATTATCATTTTTTCTGAAAAAGACCAAAATTGTTCTCTAAAATGAGCGAAATACTTCATTTTTCATGTTTTTCTCAAAAAATTCCGTGATTGAAGACTAACACATACAATTTTCAATTTTTCCAATTTTTTGCAAAAAATCAAAAAATGAAGTCTAACACCTTCAAAAATATCAATTATCATTTTTTCTGAAAAAGACCAAATTTCTATTTTTCCAATTTTTTGCAAAAAATCAAAAACTGAAGTCTAACACCTTCAAAAATATAAATTATCATTATTTCTAAAAGAGTCCAAAATAGTTCTCTAAAATGAGCAAAATACTTCATTTTTCATGTTTTTCTCAAAAAACTTCGTGATTGAAGACTAACACATACAAATTTTTATTTTTCCTATTTTTTGCAAAAAATCAAAAAATGAAGTCTAACACCTTCAAAAATATCAATTATATTTTTTTCTAAAAAAGACCAAAATAGTTCTCTAAAATGAGCAAAATACTTCATTTTTCTTGATTTTCTCAAAAAATTCCGTGATTGAAGACTAACACATACAAATTTCAATTTTTCCAATTTTTTGCAAAAAATCAAAAACTAAAGTCTAACACCTTCAAAAATATCAATTATCATTTTTTCTAAAAAAGACCAAAATAGTTCTCTAAAACGAGCAAAATACTTAATTTTTCATGTTTTTCTCAAACAATTCCGTGATTGATGACTAACACATACAAATTTCTATTTTTCCAATTTTTTGCAAAAAATAAAAAACTGAAGTCTAACACCTTCAAAAATATCAATTATCATTTTTTTTAAAAGAGTCCAAAATAGTTCTCTAAAATGAGCAAAATACTTCATTTTTAATGTTTTTTTTCAAAAAACTTCGTGATTGAAGACTAACACATACAAATTTCTGTTTTTCCTATTTTTTGCAAAAATTCAAAAAATGAAGTCTAACACCTTCAAAAATATCAATTATCATTTTTTCTAAAAAAGACCAAAATAGTTCTCTAAAATGAGCAAAATACTTCATTTTTCATGTTTTTCTCAAAAAACTCCGGGATTGAAGACTAACACATACAAATTTCTATTTTTCCAATTTTTTGCATAAAATCAAAAACTGAAGTCTATCACCTTCAAAAATATCAATTATCATTTTTTCTGAAAAAGACCAAAATTGTTCTCTAAAATGAGCGAAATACTTCATTTTTCATGTTTTTCTCAAATAATTCCATGATTGAAGACTAACACATACAAATTTCTGTTTTTCCAATTTTTTGCAAAAAATCAAAAAATGAAGTCTAACACCTTCAAAAATGTCAATTATCATTTTTTCTAAAAAAGACCAAAATAGTTCTCTAAAATGAGCAAAATACTTCATTTTTCATGTTTTTCTCAAAAAACTCCGGGATTGAAGACTAACACATACAAATTTCTATTTTTCCTATTTTTTGCATAAAATCAAAAACTGAAGTCTAACACCTTAAAAAATATCAATTATCATTTTTTCTAAAAAACACCAAAATAGTTCTCTAAAATGAGCAAAATACTTCATTTTTCATGATTTTCTCAAAAAATTCCGTGATTGAAGACTAAGACATACAAATTTCTATTTTTCCAATTTTTTGCAAAAAATCAAAAACTAAAGTCTAACACCTTCAAAAATATCAATTATCATTTTTTGTAAAAAAGACCAAAATAGTTCTCTAAAATGAGCAAAATACTTCATTTTTCATGTTTTTCTCAAAAAACTTCGTGATTGAAGCCTAACACATACAAATTTCTATGTTTCCTATTTTTTGTAAAAAATAAAAAACTGAAGTCACCTTCAAAAATATCAATTATCACTTTTTCTAAAAAAGACCAAAATAGTTCTCTAAAATGACCAAAATACTTCATTTTTCATGTTTTTCTCAAAAAACTCCGGGATTGAAGACTAACACATACAAATTTCTATTTTTCCTATTTTTTGCATTAAATCAAAAACTGAAGTCTAACACCTTCAAAAATATCAATTATCATTTTTTCTAAAAAATACCAAAATAGTTCTCTATAATGAGATAAATACTTCATTTTTCATGATTTTCTCAAAAAATTCCGTGATTGAAGACTAACACATACAATTTTCAATTTTTCCAATTTTTTGCAAAAAATCAAAAACTAAAGTCTAACACCTTCAAAAATATCAATTATCATTTTTTCTAAAAAAGACCAAAATAGTTTTCTAAAACGAGCAAAATACTTCATTTTTAATGTTTTTCTCAAAAAATTCCGTGATTGAAGACTAACACATACAAATTTCTATTTTTCCAATTTTTTGCAAAAAATCAAAAACTGAAGTCTAACACCTTCAAAAATATCAATTATCATTTTTTCTAAAAGAGTCCAAAATAGTTCTCTAAAATGAGCAAAATACTTCATTTTTATTGTTTTTTTTCAAAAAAACATCGTGATTGAAGACTAACACATACAAATTTCTATTTTTCTTATTTTTTGGAAAAATTCAAAAAATGAAGTCTAACACCTTCAAAAATATCAATTATCATTTTTTCTAAAAAAGACCAAAATAGTTCTCTAAAATGAGCAAAATACTTCATTTTTCATGTTTTTCTCAAAAAACTCCGGGATTGAAGACTAACACATACAAATTTCTATTTTTCCAATTTTTTGCATAAAATCAAAAACTGAAGTCTATCACCTTCAAAAATATCAATTATCATTTTTTCTGAAAAAGACCAAAAAAATTCTCTAAAATGAGCGAAATACTTCATTTTTCATGTTTTTCTCAAAAAATTCCGTGATTGAAGACTAACACATACAAATTTTTATTTTTCCTATTTTTTTGCAAAAAATCAAAAAATGAAGTCTAACACCTTCAAAAATATCAATTATCATTTTTTCTAAAAGAGTCCAAAATAGTTCTCTAAAATGAGCAAAATACTTCATTTTTAAACGTTTTTTTTCAAAAAACTTCGTGATTGAAGACTAACACATACAAATTTCTATTTTTCCTATTTTTTGCAAAAATTCAAAAAATGAAGTCTAACACCTTCAAAAATATCAATTATCATTTTTTCTAAAAAAGACCAAAATAGTTCTCTAAAATGAGCAAAATACTTCATTTTTCATGTTTTTTTCAAAAAACTCCGGGATTGAAGACTAACACATACAAATTTCTATTTTTCCAATTTTTTGCATAAAATCAAAAACTGAAGTCTATCACCTTCAAAAATATCAATTATCATTTTTTCTGAAAAAGACCAAAATTGTTCTCTAAAATGAGCGAAATACTTCATTTTTCATGTTTTTCTCAAAAAATTCCGTGATTGAAGACTAACACATACAATTTTCAATTTTTCCAATTTTTTGCAAAAAATCAAAAAATGAAGTCTAACACCTTCAAAAATATCAATTATCATTTTTTCTGAAAAAGACCAAATTTCTATTTTTCCAATTTTTTGCAAAAAATCAAAAACTGAAGTCTAACACCTTCAAAAATATCAATTATCATTATTTCTAAAAGAGTCCAAAATAGTTCTCTAAAATGAGCAAAATACTTCATTTTTCATGTTTTTCTCAAAAAACTTCGTGATTGAAGACTAACACATACAAATTTTTATTTTTCCTATTTTTTGCAAAAAATCAAAAAATGAAGTCTAACACCTTCAAAAATATCAATTATATTTTTTTCTAAAAAAGACCAAAATAGTTCTCTAAAATGAGCAAAATACTTTATTTTTCTTGATTTTCTCAAAAAATTCCGTGATTGAAGACTAACACATACAAATTTCAATTTTTCCAATTTTTTGCAAAAAATCAAAAACTAAAGTCTAACACCTTCAAAAATATCAATTATCATTTTTTCTAAAAAAGACCATAATAGTTCTCTAAAACGAGCAAAATACTTAATTTTTCATGTTTTTCTCAAACAATTCCGTGATTGATGACTAACACATACAAATTTCTATTTTTCCAATTTTTTGCAAAAAATAAAAAACTGAAGTCTAACACCTTCAAAAATATCAATTATCATTTTTTCTAAAAAAGACCAAAATAGTTCTCTAAAATGAGCAAAATACTTCATTTTTCATGTTTTTCTCAAAAAACCCCGGGATTGAAGACTAACACATACATATTTCTATTTTTCCTATTTTCTGCATAAAATCAAAAACTGTAGTCTAACACCTTCAAAATTATCAATTATCATTTTTTGTAAAAAACACCAAAATAGTTCTCTAAAATGAGCAAAATACTTGATTTTTCATGATTTTCTCAAAAAATTCCGTGATTGAAGACTAAGACATACAAATTTCAATTTTTCCAATTTTTTGAAAAAAATCAAAAACTGAAGTCTAACACCTTCAAAAATATCAATTATCATTTTTTCTAAAAAAGACCAAAATAATTCTCTAAAATGACCAAAATATTTCATTTTTCATGTTTTTCTCAAAAAACTCCGAGATTTAAGACTAACACATACAAATTTCTATTTTTCCTATTTTTTGCATAAAATCAAAAATTGAAGTCTAACACCTTCAAAAATACCCATTATCATTTTTTCTAAAAAAGACCAAAATAGTTCTCTAAAATGAGCAAAATACTTCATATTTCATGATTTTCTAAAAAAATTCCGTGATTGAAGACTAACACATATAAATTTCTATTTTTCCAATTTTTTGCAAAAAATCAAAAACTAAAGTCTAACACCTTCAAAAATATCAATTATCATTTTTTCTAAAAAAGACCAAAATAGTTCTCTAAAACGAGCAAAATACTTCATTTTTCACGTTTTTCTCAAAAAATTCCGTGATTGAAGACTAACACATACAAATTTCTATTTTTCCAATTTTTTGCAAAAAATCAAAAACTGAAGTCTAACACCTTCAAAAATATCAATTATCATTTTTTCTAAAAGAGTCCAAAATAGTTCTCTAAAATGAGCAAAATACTTCATTTTTAATGTTTTTTTTCAAAAAACTTCGTGATTGAAGACTAACACATACAAATTTCTGTTTTTCCTATTTTTTGCAAAAATTCAAAAAATGAAGTCTAACACCTTCAAAAATATCAATTATCATTTTTTCTAAAAAAGACCAAAATAGTTCTCTAAAATGAGCAAAATACTTCATTTTTCATGTTTTTCTCAAAAAACTCCGGGATTGAAGACTAACACATACAAATTTCTATTTTTCCAATTTTTTGCATAAAATCAAAAACTGAAGTCTATCACCTTCAAAAATATCAATTATCATTTTTTCTGAAAAAGACCAAAATTGTTCTCTAAAATGAGCGAAATACTTCATTTTTCATGTTTTTCTCAAATAATTCCGTGATTGAAGACTAACACATACAAATTTCTGTTTTTCCAATTTTTTGCAAAAAATAAAAAAATGAAGTCTAACACCTTCAAAAATATCAATTATCATTTTTTCTAAAAAAGACCAAAATAGTTCTCTAAAATGAGCAAAATACTTCATTTTTCATGTTTTTCTCAAAAAACTCCGGGATTGAAGACTAACACATACAAATTTCTATTTTTCCTATTTTTTGCATAAAATCAAAAACTGAAGTCTAACACCTTAAAAAATATCAATTATCATTTTTTCTAAAAAACACCAAAATAGTTCTCTAAAATGAGCAAAATACTTCATTTTTCATGATTTTCTCAAAAAATTCCGTGATTGAAGACTAAGACATACAAATTTCTATTTTTCCAATTTTTTGCAAAAAATCAAAAACTAAAGTCTAACACCTTCAAAAATATCAATTATCATTTTTTGTAAAAAAGACCAAAATAGTTCTCTAAAATGAGCAAAATACTTCATTTTTCATGTTTTTCTCAAAAAACTTCGTGATTGAAGCCTAACACATACAAATTTCTATGTTTCCTATTTTTTGTAAAAAATAAAAAACTGAAGTCACCTTCAAAAATATCAATTATCACTTTTTCTAAAAAAGACCAAAATAGTTCTCTAAAATGACCAAAATACTTCATTTTTCATGTTTTTCTCAAAAAACTCCGGGATTGAAGACTAACACATACAAATTTCTATTTTTCCTATTTTTTGCATAAAATCAAAAACTGAAGTCTAACACCTTCAAAAATATCAATTATCATTTTTTCTAAAAAATACCAAAATAGTTCTCTATAATGAGCAAAATACTTCATTTTTCATGATTTTCTCAAAAAATTCCGTGATTGAAGACTAACACATACAATTTTCAATTTTTCCAATTTTTTGCAAAAAATCAAAAACTAAAGTCTAACACCTTCAAAAATATCAATTATCATTTTTTCTAAAAAAGACCAAAATAGTTCTCTAAAACGAGCAAAATACTTCATTTTTAATGTTTTTCTCAAAAAATTCCGTGATTGAAGACTAACACATACAAATTTCTATTTTTCCAATTTTTTGCAAAAAATCAAAAACTGAAGTCTAACACCTTCAAAAATATCAATTATCATTTTTTCTAAAAGAGTCCAAAATAGTTCTCTAAAATGAGCAAAATACTTCATTTTTATTGTTTTTTTTCAAAAAACATCGTGATTGAAGACTAACACATACAAATTTCTATTTTTCTTATTTTTTGGAAAAATTCAAAAAATGAAGTCTAACACCTTCAAAAATATCAATTATCATTTTTTCTAAAAAAGACCAAAATAGTTCTCTAAAATGAGCAAAATACTTCATTTTTCTTGATTTTCTCAAAAAATTCCGTGATTGAAGACTAACACATACAAATTTCAATTTTTCCAATTTTTTGCAAAAAATCAAAAACTAAAGTCTAACACCTTCAAAAATATCAATTATCATTTTTTCTAAAAAAGACCAAAATAGTTCTCTAAAACGAGCAAAATACTTAATTTTTCATGTTTTTCTCAAACAATTCCGTGATTGATGACTAACACATACAAATTTCTATTTTTCCAATTTTTTGCAAAAAATAAAAAACTGAAGTCTAACACCTTCAAAAATATCAATTATCATTTTTTCTAAAAAAGACCAAAATAGTTCTCTAAAATGAGCAAAATACTTCATTTTTCATGTTTTTCTCAAAAAACCCCGGGATTGAAGACTAACACATACATATTTCTATTTTTCCTATTTTCTGCATAAAATCAAAAACTGAAGTCTAACACCTTCAAAAATATCAATTATCATTTTTTCTAAAAAAGACCAAAATAGTTCTCTAAAACGAGCAAAATACTTCATTTTTAATGTTTTTCTCAAAAAATTCCGTGATTGAAGACTAACACATACAAATTTCTATTTTTCCAATTTTTTGCAAAAAATCAAAAACTGAAGTCTAACACCTTCAAAAATATCAATTATCATTTTTTCTAAAAGAGTCCAAAATAGTTCTCTAAAATGAGCAAAATACTTCATTTTTATTGTTTTTTTTCAAAAAACATCGTGATTGAAGACTAACACATACAAATTTCTATTTTTCTTATTTTTTGGAAAAATTCAAAAAATGAAGTCTAACACCTTCAAAAATATCAATTATCATTTTTTCTAAAAAATACCAAAATAGTTCTCTAAAATGAGCAAAATACTTCATTTTTCATGTTTTTCTCAAAAAACTCCGGGATTGAAGACTAACACATACAAATTTCTATTTTTCCAATTTTTTGCATAAAATCAAAAACTGAAGTCTATCACCTTCAAAAATATCAATTATCATTTTTTCTGAAAAAGACCAAAAAAATTCTCTAAAATGAGCGAAATACTTCATTTTTCATGTTTTTCTCAAAAAATTCCGTGATTGAAGACTAACACATACAAATTTTTATTTTTCCTATTTTTTTGCAAAAATCAAAAAATGAAGTCTAACACCTTCAAAAATATCAATTATCATTTTTTCTAAAAGAGTCCAAAATAGTTCTCTAAAATGAGCAAAATACTTCATTTTTAAACGTTTTTTTTCAAAAAACTTCGTGATTGAAGACTAACACATACAAATTTCTGTTTTTCCTATTTTTTGCAAAAATTCAAAAAATGAAGTCTAACACCTTCAAAAATATCAATTATCATTTTTTCTAAAAAAGACCAAAATAGTTCTCTAAAATGAGCAAAATACTTCATTTTTCATGTTTTTTTCAAAAAACTCCGGGATTGAAGACTAACACATACAAATTTCTATTTTTCCAATTTTTTGCATAAAATCAAAAACTGAAGTCTATCACCTTCAAAAATATCAATTATCATTTTTTCTGAAAAAGACCAAAATTGTTCTCTAAAATGAGCGAAATACTTCATTTTTCATGTTTTTCTCAAAAAATTCCGTGATTGAAGACTAACACATACAATTTTCAATTTTTCCAATTTTTTGCAAAAAATCAAAAAATGAAGTCTAACACCTTCAAAAATATCAATTATCATTTTTTCTGAAAAAGACCAAAATTGTTCTCTAAAATGAGCGAAATACTCCATTTTTCATGTTTTTCTCAAAAAACTCCGGGATTGAAGACTAACACATACAAATTTCTATTTTTCCAATTTTTTGCATAAAATCAAAAACTGAAGTCTATCACCTTCAAAAATATCAATCATCATTTTTTCTGAAAAAGACCAAAATTGTTCTCTAAAATGAGCGAAATACTTCATTTTTCATGTTTTTCTCAAAAAATTCCGTGATTGAAGACTAACACATACAATTTTCAATTTTTCCAATTTTTTGCAAAAAATCAAAAAATGAAGTCTAACACCTTCAAAAATATCAATTATCATTTTTTCTGAAAAAGACCAAAATTGTTCTCTAAAATGAGCGAAATACTCCATTTTTCATGTTTTTCTCAAAAAACTCCGGGATTGAAGACTAACACATACAAATTTCTATTTTTCCAATTTTTTGCATAAAATCAAAAACTAAAGTCTATCACCTTCAAAAATATCAATTATCATTTTTTCTGAAAAAGACCAAAATTGTTCTCTAAAATGAGCGAAATACTTCATTTTTCATGTTTTTCTCAAAAAATTCCGTGATTGAAGACTAACACATACAAATTTCTTTTTTTCCAATTTTTTGCAAAAAATAAAAAACTGAAGTCTAACACCTTCAAAAATATCAATTATCATTTTTTCTAAAAAAGACCAAAATAGTTCTCTAAAATGAGCAAAATACTTCATTTTTCATGATTTTCTCAAAAAATTCCGTGATTGAAGACTAAGACATACAAATTTCTATTTTTCCAATTTTTTGCAAAAAATCAAAAACTAAAGTCTAACACCTTCAAAAATATCAATTATCATTTTTTGTAAAAAAGACCAAAATAGTTCTCTAAAATGAGCAAAATACTTCATTTTTCATGTTTTTCTCAAAAAACTTCGTGATTGAAGCCTAACACATACAAATTTCTATGTTTCCTATTTTTTGTAAAAAATAAAAAACTGAAGTCACCTTCAAAAATATCAATTATCACTTTTTCTAAAAAAGACCAAAATAGTTCTCTAAAATGACCAAAATACTTCATTTTTCATGTTTTTCTCGAAAAACTCCGGGATTGAAGACTAACACATACAAATTTCTATTTTTCCTATTTTTTGCATAAAATCAAAAACTGAAGTCTAACACCTTCAAAAATATCAATTATCATTTTTTCTAAAAGAGTCCAAAATAGTTCTCTAAAATGAGCAAAATACTTCATTTTTATTGTTTTTTTTCAAAAAACATCGTGATTGAAGACTAACACATACAAATTTCTATTTTTCTTATTTTTTGGAAAAATTCAAAAAATGAAGTCTAACACCTTCAAAAATATCAATTATCATTTTTTCTAAAAAATACCAAAATAGTTCTCTAAAATGAGCAAAATACTTCATTTTTCATGTTTTTCTCAAAAAACTCCGGGATTGAAGACTAACACATACAAATTTCTATTTTTCCAATTTTTTGCATAAAATCAAAAACTGAAGTCTATCACCTTCAAAAATATCAATTATCATTTTTTCTGAAAAAGACCAAAAAAATTCTCTAAAATGAGCGAAATACTTCATTTTTCATGTTTTTCTCAAAAAATTCCGTGATTGAAGACTAACACATACAAATTTTTATTTTTCCTATTTTTTTGCAAAAATCAAAAAATGAAGTCTAACACCTTCAAAAATATCAATTATCATTTTTTCTAAAAGAGTCCAAAATAGTTCTCTAAAATGAGCAAAATACTTCATTTTTAAACGTTTTTTTTCAAAAAACTTCGTGATTGAAGACTAACACATACAAATTTCTGTTTTTCCTATTTTTTGCAAAAATTCAAAAAATGAAGTCTAACACCTTCAAAAATATCAATTATCATTTTTTCTAAAAAAGACCAAAATAGTTCTCTAAAATGAGCAAAATACTTCATTTTTCATGTTTTTTTCAAAAAACTCCGGGATTGAAGACTAACACATACAAATTTCTATTTTTCCAATTTTTTGCATAAAATCAAAAACTGAAGTCTATCACCTTCAAAAATATCAATTATCATTTTTTCTGAAAAAGACCAAAATTGTTCTCTAAAATGAGCGAAATACTTCATTTTTCATGTTTTTCTCAAAAAATTCCGTGATTGAAGACTAACACATACAATTTTCAATTTTTCCAATTTTTTGCAAAAAATCAAAAAATGAAGTCTAACACCTTCAAAAATATCAATTATCATTTTTTCTGAAAAAGACCAAAATTGTTCTCTAAAATGAGCGAAATACTCCATTTTTCATGTTTTTCTCAAAAAACTCCGGGATTGAAGACTAACACATACAAATTTCTATTTTTCCAATTTTTTGCATAAAATCAAAAACTGAAGTCTATCACCTTCAAAAATATCAATCATCATTTTTTCTGAAAAAGACCAAAATTGTTCTCTAAAATGAGCGAAATACTTCATTTTTCATGTTTTTCTCAAAAAATTCCGTGATTGAAGACTAACACATACAATTTTCAATTTTTCCAATTTTTTGCAAAAAATCAAAAAATGAAGTCTAACACCTTCAAAAATATCAATTATCATTTTTTCTGAAAAAGACCAAAATTGTTCTCTAAAATGAGCGAAATACTCCATTTTTCATGTTTTTCTCAAAAAACTCCGGGATTGAAGACTAACACATACAAATTTCTATTTTTCCAATTTTTTGCATAAAATCAAAAACTAAAGTCTATCACCTTCAAAAATATCAATTATCATTTTTTCTGAAAAAGACCAAAATTGTTCTCTAAAATGAGCGAAATACTTCATTTTTCATGTTTTTCTCAAAAAATTCCGTGATTGAAGACTAACACATACAAATTTCTTTTTTTCCAATTTTTTGCAAAAAATAAAAAACTGAAGTCTAACACCTTCAAAAATATCAATTATCATTTTTTCTAAAAAAGACCAAAATAGTTCTCTAAAATGAGCAAAATACTTCATTTTTCATGATTTTCTCAAAAAATTCCGTGATTGAAGACTAAGACATACAAATTTCTATTTTTCCAATTTTTTGCAAAAAATCAAAAACTAAAGTCTAACACCTTCAAAAATATCAATTATCATTTTTTGTAAAAAAGACCAAAATAGTTCTCTAAAATGAGCAAAATACTTCATTTTTCATGTTTTTCTCAAAAAACTTCGTGATTGAAGCCTAACACATACAAATTTCTATGTTTCCTATTTTTTGTAAAAAATAAAAAACTGAAGTCACCTTCAAAAATATCAATTATCACTTTTTCTAAAAAAGACCAAAATAGTTCTCTAAAATGACCAAAATACTTCATTTTTCATGTTTTTCTCGAAAAACTCCGGGATTGAAGACTAACACATACAAATTTCTATTTTTCCTATTTTTTGCATAAAATCAAAAACTGAAGTCTAACACCTTCAAAAATATCAATTATCATTTTTTCTAAAAAATACCAAAATAGTTCTCTATAATGAGCAAAATACTTCATTTTTCATGATTTTCTCAAAAAATTCCGTGATTGAAGACTAACACATACAATTTTCAATTTTTCCAATTTTTTGCAAAAAATCAAAAACTAAAGTCTAACACCTTCAAAAATACTTCATTTTTAATGTTTTTCTCAAAAAATTCCGTGATTGAAGACTAACACATACAAATTTCTATTTTTCCAATTTTTTGCCAAAAATCAAAAACTGAAGTCTAACACCTTCAAAAATATCAATTATCATTTTTTCTAAAAAAGACCAAAATAGTTCTCTAAAACGAGCAAAATACTTCATTTTTAATGTTTTTCTCAAAAAATTCCGTGATTGAAGACTAACACATACAAATTTCTATTTTTCCAATTTTTTGCCAAAAATCAAAAACTGAAGTCTAACACCTTCAAAAATATCAATTATCATTTTTTCTAAAAAAGACCAAAATAGTTCTCTAAAATGAGCAAAATACTTCATTTTTCATGTTTTTCTCAAAAAACTCCGGGATTGAAGACTAACACATACAAATTTCTATTTTTCCAATTTTTTGCATAAAATCAAAAACTGAAGTCCATCACCTTCAAAAATATCAATTATCATTTTTTCTAAAAAAGACAAAAATAGTTCTCTAAAATAAGCAAAATACTTCACTTTTCATGTTTTTCTCAAAAAACTCCGGCATTGAAGACTAACACATACAAATTTCAATTTTTCCAATTTTTTGCAAAAAATCAAAAACTAAAGTCTAACACCTTCAAAAATATCAATTATCATTTTTTCTAAAAAAGACCAAAATAGTTCTCTAAAACGAGCAAAATACTTCATTTTTCATGTTTTTCTCAAAAAATTCCGTGATTGAAGACTAACACATACAAATTTCTATTTTTCCAATTTTTTGCAAAAAATCAAAAACTGAAGTCTAACACCTTCAAAAATATCAATTATCATTTTTTCTAAAAGAGTCCAAAATAGTTCTCTAAAATGAGCAAAATACTTCATTTTTAATGTTTTTTTTCTAAAAACTTCGTGATTGAAGACTAACACATACAAATTTCTGTTTTTCCTATTTTTTGCAAAAATTCAAAAAATGAAGTCTAACACCTTCAAAAATATCAATTATCATTTTTTCTAAAAAAGACCAAAATAGTTCTCTAAAATGAGCAAAACACTTCATTTTTCATGTTTTTCTCAAAAAACTCCGGGATTGAAGACTAACACATACAAATTTCTATTTTTCCAATTTTTTGCATAAAATCAAATACTGAAGTCTATCACCTTCAAAAATATCAATTATCATTTTTTCTGAAAAAGACCAAAATTGTTCTCTAAAATGAGCGAAATACTTCATTTTTCATGTTTTTCTCAAATAATTCCGTGATTGAAGACTAACACATACAAATTTCTGTTTTTCCAATTTTTTGCAAAAAATCAAAAAATGAAGTCTAACACCTTCAAAAATATCAATTATCATTTTTTCTAAAAAAGACCAAAATAGTTCTCTAAAATGAGCAAAATACTTCATTTTTCATGTTTTTCTCAAAAAATTCCGGGATTGAAGACTAACACATACAAGTTTCTATTTTTCCTATTTTTTGCATAAAATCAAAAACTGAAGTCTAACACCTTAAAAAATATCAATTATCATTTTTTCTAAAAAACACCAAAATAGTTCTCTAAAATGAGCAAAATACTTCATTTTTCATGATTTTCTCAAAAAATTCCGTGATTGAAGACTAAGACATACAAATTTCTATTTTTCCAATTTTTTGCAAAAAATCAAAAACTAAAGCCTAACACCTTCAAAAATATCAATTATCATTTTTTGTAAAAAAGACCAAAATAGTTCTCTAAAATGAGCAAAATACTTCATTTTTCATATTTTTCTCAAAAAATTCCGTGATTGAAGCCTAACACATACAAATTTCTATTTTTCCAATTTTTTGCCAAAAATCAAAAACTGAAGTCACGTTCAAAAATATCAATTATCACTTTTTCTAAAAAAGACCAAAATAGTTCTCTAAAATGACCAAAATACTTCATTTTTCATGTTTTTCTCAAAAAACTCCGGGATTGAAGACTAACACATACAAATTTCTATTTTTCCAATTTTTTGCATAAAATCAAAAACTGAAGTCCATCACCTTCAAAAATATCAATTATCATTTTTTCTGAAAAAGACCAAAATTGTTCTCTAAAATGAGCGAAATACTTCATTTTTCATGTTTTTCTCAAATAATTCCGTGATTGAAGACTAACACATACAAATTTCTGTTTTTCCAATTTTTTGCAAAAAATCAAAAAATGAAGTCTAACACCTTCAAAAATATCAATTATCATTTTTTCTAAAAAAGACCAAAATAGTTCTCTAAAATAAGCAAAATACTTCACTTTTCATGTTTTTCTCAAATAATTCCGTGATTGAAGACTAACACATACAAATTTCTGTTTTTCCAATTTTTTGCAAAAAATAAAAAAATGAAGTCTAACACCTTCAAAAATATCAATTATCATTTTTTCTAAAAAATACCAAAATAGTTCTCTATAATGAGCAAAATACTTCATTTTTCATGATTTTCTCAAAAAATTCCGTGATTGAAGACTAACACATACAATTTTCAATTTTTCCAATTTTTTGCAAAAAATCAAAAACTAAAGTCTATCACCTTCAAAAATATCAATTATCATTTTTTCTAAAAAAGACCAAAATAGTTCTCTAAAACGAGCAAAATACTTCATTTTTAATGTTTTTCTCAAAAAATTCCGTGATTGAAGACTAACACATACAAATTTCTATTTTTCCAATTTTTTGCCAAAAATCAAAAACTGAAGTCTAACACCTTCAAAAATATCAATTATCATTTTTTCTAAAAAAGACCAAAATAGTTCTCTAAAATGAGCAAAATACTTCATTTTTCATGTTTTTCTCAAATAATTCCGTGATTGAAGACTAACACATACAAATTTCTGTTTTTCCAATTTTTTGCAAAAAATCAAAAAATGAAGTCTAACACCTTCAAAAATATCAATTATCATTTTTTCTAAAAAAGACCAAAATAGTTCTCTAAAATGAGCAAAATACTTCATTTTTCATGTTTTTCTCAAATAATTCCGTGATTGAAGACTAACACATACAAATTTCTGTTTTTCCAATTTTTTGCAAAAAATCAAAAAATGAAGTCTAACACCTTCAAAAATATCAATTATCATTTTTTCTAAAAAATACCAAAATAGTTCTCTATAATGAGCAAAATACTTCATTTTTCATGATTTTCTCAAAAAATTCCGTGATTGAAGACTAACACATACAATTTTCAATTTTTCCAATTTTTTGCAAAAAATCAAAAACTAAAGTCTAACACCTTCAAAAATATCAATTATCATTTTTTCTAAAAAAGACCAAAATAGTTCTCTAAAACGAGCAAAATACTTCATTTTTAATGTTTTTCTCAAAAAATTCCGTGATTGAAGACTAACACATACAAATTTCTATTTTTCCAATTTTTTGCCAAAAATCAAAAACTGAAGTCTAACACCTTCAAAAATATCAATTATCATTTTTTCTAAAAAAGACCAAAATAGTTCTCTAAAATGAGCAAAATACTTCATTTTTCATGTTTTTCTCAAAAAACTCCGGGATTGAAGACTAACACATACAAATTTCTATTTTTCCAATTTTTTGCATAAAATCAAAAACTGAAGTCCATCACCTTCAAAAATATCAATTATCATTTTTTCTAAAAAAGACAAAAATAGTTCTCTAAAATAAGCAAAATACTTCACTTTTCATGTTTTTCTCAAAAAACTCCGGCATTGAAGACTAACACATACAAATTTCAATTTTTCCAATTTTTTGCAAAAAATCAAAAACTAAAGTCTAACACCTTCAAAAATATCAATTATCATTTTTTCTAAAAAAGACCAAAATAGTTCTCTAAAACGAGCAAAATACTTCATTTTTCATGTTTTTCTCAAATAATTCCGTGATTGAAGACTAACACATACAAATTTCTGTTTTTCCAATTTTTTGCAAAAAATCAAAAAATGAAGTCTAACACCTTCAAAAATATCAATTATCATTTTTTCTAAAAGAGTCCAAAATAGTTCTCTAAAATGAGCAAAATACTTCATTTTTAATGTTTTTTTTCTAAAAACTTCGTGATTGAAGACTAACACATACAAATTTCTGTTTTTCCTATTTTTTGCAAAAATTCAAAAAATGAAGTCTAACACCTTCAAAAATATCAATTATCATTTTTTCTAAAAAAGACCAAAATAGTTCTCTAAAATGAGCAAAACACTTCATTTTTCATGTTTTTCTCAAAAAACTCCGGGATTGAAGACTAACACATACAAATTTCTATTTTTCCAATTTTTTGCATAAAATCAAAAACTGAAGTCTATCACCTTCAAAAATATCAATTATCATTTTTTCTGAAAAAGACCAAAATTGTTCTCTAAAATGAGCGAAATACTTCATTTTTCATGTTTTTCTCAAATAATTCCGTGATTGAAGACTAACACATACAAATTTCTGTTTTTCCAATTTTTTGCAAAAAATCAAAAAATGAAGTCTAACACCTTCAAAAATATCAATTATCATTTTTTCTAAAAAAGACCAAAATAGTTCTCTAAAATGAGCAAAATACTTCATTTTTCATGTTTTTCTCAAAAAACTCCGGGATTGAAGACTAACACATACAAGTTTCTATTTTTCCTATTTTTTGCATAAAATCAAAAACTGAAGTCTAACACCTTAAAAAATATCAATTATCATTTTTTCTAAAAAACACCAAAATAGTTCTCTAAAATGAGCAAAATACTTCATTTTTCATGATTTTCTCAAAAAATTCCGTGATTGAAGACTAAGACATACAAATTTCTATTTTTCCAATTTTTTGCAAAAAATCAAAAACTAAAGCCTAACACCTTCAAAAATATCAATTATCATTTTTTGTAAAAAAGACCAAAATAGTTCTCTAAAATGAGCAAAATACTTCATTTTTCATATTTTTCTCAAAAAACTTCGTGATTGAAGCCTAACACATACAAATTTCTATGTTTCCTATTTTTTGTAAAAAATAAAAAACTGAAGTCACGTTCAAAAATATCAATTATCACTTTTTCTAAAAAAGACCAAAATAGTTCTCTAAAATGACCAAAATACTTCATTTTTCATGTTTTTCTCAAAAAACTCCGGGATTGAAGACTAACACATACAAATTTCTATTTTTCCTATTTTTTGCATAAAATCAAAAACTGAAGTCTAACACCTTCAAAAATATCAATTATCATTTTTTCTAAAAAAACACCCAAATAGTTCTCTAAAATGAGCAAAATACTTCATTTTTCAAGATTTTCTCAAAAAATTCCGTGATTGGAGACTAACACATACAAATTTTAATTTTTCCAATTTTTTGCAAAAAATCAAAAACTAAAGTCTAGCACCTTCAAAAATATCAATTATCATTTTTTCTAAAAAAGACCAAAATAGTTCTCTAAAACGAGCAAAATACTTCATGTTTCATGTTTTCTCAAAAAATTCCGTGATTGAAGACTAACACATACAAATTTCTATTTTTCCAATTTTTTGCAAAAAATCAAAAACTGAAGTCTAACACCTTCAAAAATATCAATTATCATTTTTTCTAAAAGAGTCCAAAATAGTTCTCTAAAATGAGCAAAATACTTCATTTTTAATGTTTTTTTTCAAAAAACTTCGTGATTGAAGACTAACACATACAAATTTCTGTTTTTCCTATTTTTTGTAAAAATTCAAAAAATGAAGTCTAACACCTTCAAAAATATCAATTATCATTTTTTCTAAAAAAGACCAAAATAGTTCTCTAAAATGAGCAAAACACTTCATTTTTCATGTTTTTCTCAAAAAACTCCGGGATTGAAGACTAACACATACAAATTTCTATTTTTCCAATTTTTTGCATAAAATCAAAAACTGAAGTCTATCACCTTCAAAAATATCAATTATCATTTTTTCTGAAAAAGACCAAAATTGTTCTCTAAAATGAGCGAAATACTTCATTTTTCATGTTTTTCTCAAATAATTCCGTGATTGAAGACTAACACATACAAATTTCTGTTTTTCCAATTTTTTGCAAAAAATCAAAAAATGAAGTCTAACACCTTCAAAAATATCAATTATCATTTTTTCTAAAAAAGACCAAAATAGTTCTCTAAAATGAGCAAAATACTTCATTTTTCATGTTTTTCTCAAAAAACTCCGGGATTGAAGACTAACACATACAAGTTTCTATTTTTCCTATTTTTTGCATAAAATCAAAAACTGAAGTCTAACACCTTAAAAAATATCAATTATCATTTTTTCTAAAAAACACCAAAATAGTTCTCTAAAATGAGCAAAATACTTCATTTTTCATGATTTTCTCAAAAAATTCCGTGATTGAAGACTAAGACATACAAATTTCTATTTTTCCAATTTTTTGCAAAAAATCAAAAACTAAAGTCTAACACCTTCAAAAATATCAATTATCATTTTTTGTAAAAAAGACCAAAATAGTTCTCTAAAATGAGCAAAATACTTCATTTTTCATGTTTTTCTCAAAAAACTTCGTGATTGAAGCCTAACACATACAAATTTCTATGTTTCCTATTTTTTGTAAAAAATAAAAAACTGAAGTCACGTTCAAAAATATCAATTATCACTTTTTCTAAAAAAGACCAAAATAGTTCTCTAAAATGACCAAAATACTTCATTTTTCATGTTTTTCTCAAAAAACTCCGGGATTGAAGACTAACACATACAAATTTCTATTTTTCCTATTTTTTGCATAAAATCAAAAACTGAAGTCTAACACCTTCAAAAATATCAATTATCATTTTTTCTAAAAAAACACCCAAATAGTTCTCTAAAATGAGCAAAATACTTCATTTTTCAAGATTTTCTCAAAAAATTCCGTGATTGGAGACTAACACATACAAATTTTAATTTTTCCAATTTTTTGCAAAAAATCAAAAACTAAAGTCTAGCACCTTCAAAAATATCAATTATCATTTTTTCTAAAAAAGACCAAAATAGTTCTCTAAAACGAGCAAAATACTTCATGTTTCATGTTTTTCTCAAAAAATTCCGTGATTGAAGACTAACACATACAAATTTCTATTTTTCCAATTTTTTGCAAAAAATCAAAAACTGAAGTCTAACACCTTCAAAAATATCAATTATCATTTTTTCTAAAAAAGACCAAAATAGTTCTCTAAAATGTGCAAAATACTTCATTTTTCATATTTTTCTCAAAAAACTCCGGGATTGAAGACTAACACATACAAATTTCTATTTTTCCAATTTTTTGCATAAAATCAAAAACTGAAGTCCATCACCTTCAAAAATATCAATTATCATTTTTTCTAAAAAAGACAAAAATAGTTCTCTAAAATAAGCAAAATACTTCACTTTTCATGTTTTTCTCAAAAAACTCCGGCATTGAAGACTAACACATACAAATTTCAATTTTTCCAATTTTTTGCAAAAAATCAAAAACTAAAGTCTAACACCTTCAAAAATATCAATTATCATTTTTTCTAAAAAAGACCAAAATAGTTCTCTAAAATAAGCAAAATACTTCACTTTTCATGTTTTTCTCAAAAAACTCCGGCATTGAAGACTAACACATACAAATTTCAATTTTTCCAATTTTTTGCAAAAAATCAAAAACTGAAGTCTAACACCTTCAAAAATATCAATTATCATTTTTTCTAAAAGAGTCCAAAATAGTTCTCTAAAATGAGCAAAATACTTCATTTTTAATGTTTTTTTTCAAAAAACTTCGTGATTGAAGACTAACACATACAAATTTCTGTTTTTCCTATTTTTTGCAAAAATTCAAAAAATGAAGTCTAACACCTTCAAAAATATCAATTATCATTTTTTCTAAAAAAGACCAAAATAGTTCTCTAAAATGAGCAAAATACTTCATTTTTAATGTTTTTCTCAAAAAACTCCGGGATTGAAGACTAACACATACAAATTTCTATTTTTCCAATTTTTTTAATAAAATCAAAAACTGAAGTCTATCACCTTCAAAAATATCAATTATCATTTTTTCTGAAAAAGACCAAAATTGTTCTCTAAAATGAGCGAAATACTTCATTTTTCATGTTTTTCTCAAATAATTCCGTGATTGAAGACTAACACATACAAATTTCTGTTTTTCCAATTTTTTGCAAAAAATCAAAAAATGAAGTCTAACACCTTCAAAAATATCAATTATCATTATTTTCTAAAAAAGACCAAAATAGTTCTCTAAAATGAGCAAAATACTTCATTTTTCATGTTTTTCTCAAAAAACTCCGGGATTGAAGACTAACACATACAAATTTTAATTTTTCCAATTTTTTGCAAAAAATCAAAAACTAAAGTCTAGCACCTTCAAAAATATCAATTATCATTTTTTCTAAAAAAGACCAAAATAGTTCTCTAAAACGAGCAAAATACTTCATGTTTCATGTTTTTCTCAAAAAATTCCGTGATTGAAGACTAACACATACAAATTTCTATTTTTCCAATTTTTTGCAAAAAATCAAAAACTGAAGTCTAACACCTTAAAAAATATCAATTATCATTTTTTCTAAAAGAGTCCAAAATAGTTCTCTAAAATGAGCAAAATACTTCATTTTTAATGTTTTTTTTCAAAAAACTTCGTGATTGAAGACTAACACATACAAATTTCTATTTTTCCTATTTTTTGCAAAAATTCAAAAAATGTAGTCTAACACCTTCAAAAATATCAATTATCATTTTTTCTAAAAAAGACCAAAATAGTTCTCTAAAATGTGCAAAATACTTCATTTTTCATATTTTTCTCAAAAAACTCCGGGATTGAAGACTAACACATACAAATTTCTATTTTTCCAATTTTTTGCATAAAATCAAAAACTGAAGTCCATCACCTTCAAAAATATCAATTATCATTTTTTCTAAAAAAGACAAAAATAGTTCTCTAAAATAAGCAAAATACTTCACTTTTCATGTTTTTCTCAAAAAACTCCGGCATTGAAGACTAACACATACAAATTTCAATTTTTCCAATTTTTTGCAAAAAATCAAAAACTAAAGTCTAACACCTTCAAAAATATCAATTATCATTTTTTCTAAAAAAGACCAAAATAGTTCTCTAAAACGAGCAAAATACTTCATTTTTCATGTTTTTCTCAAAAAATTCCGTGATTGAAGACTAACACATACAAATTTCTATTTTTCCAATTTTTTGCAAAAAATCAAAAACTGAAGTCTAACACCTTCAAAAATATCAATTATCATTTTTTCTAAAAGAGTCCAAAATAGTTCTCTAAAATGAGCAAAATACTTCATTTTTAATGTTTTTTTTCAAAAAACTTCGTGATTGAAGACTAACACATACAAATTTCTGTTTTTCCTATTTTTTGCAAAAATTCAAAAAATGAAGTCTAACACCTTCAAAAATATCAATTATCATTTTTTCTAAAAAAGACCAAAATAGTTCTCTAAAATGAGCAAAATACTTCATTTTTCATGTTTTTCTCAAAAAACTCCGGGATTGAAGACTAACACATACAAATTTCTATTTTTCCAATTTTTTTAATAAAATCAAAAACTGAAGTCTATCACCTTCAAAAATATCAATTATCATTTTTTCTGAAAAAGACCAAAATTGTTCTCTAAAATGAGCGAAATACTTCATTTTTCATGTATTTCTCAAATAATTCCGTGATTGAAGACTAACACATACAAATTTCTGTTTTTCCAATTTTTTGCAAAAAATCAAAAAATGAAGTCTAACACCTTCAAAAATATCAATTATCATTATTTTCTAAAAAAGACCAAAATAGTTCTCTAAAATGAGCAAAATACTTCATTTTTCATGTTTTTCTCAAAAAACTCCGGGATTGAAGACTAACACATACAAATTTCTATTTTTCCTATTTTTTGCATAAAATCAAAAACTGAAGTCTAACACCTTAAAAAATATCAATTATCATTTTTTCTAAAAAACACCAAAATAGTTCTCTAAAATGAGCAAAATACTTCATTTTTCATGATTTTCTCAAAAAATTCCGTGATTGAAGACTAAGACATACAAATTTCTATTTTTCCAATTTTTTGCAAAAAATCAAAAACTAAAGTCTAACACCTTCAAAAATATAAATTATCATTTTTTGTAAAA
Organism: Luzula sylvatica; assembly: GCA_946800325.1. NCBI lineage: Eukaryota > Viridiplantae > Streptophyta > Magnoliopsida > Poales > Juncaceae > Luzula > Luzula sylvatica. The sequence continues at coordinate 69,135,882 of OX326959.1, read as the reverse complement.
AAGACCAAAATAGTTCTCTAAAATGAGCAAAATACTTCATTTTTCATGTTTTTCTCAAAAAACTTCGTGATTGAAGCCTAACACATACAAATTTCTATGTTTCCTATTTTTTGCAAAAAATAAAAAACTGAAGTCACCTTCGAAAATATCAATTATAATTTTTTCTAAAAAAGACCAAAATAGTTCTCTAAAATGACCAAAATACTTCATTTTTCATGTTTTTCTCAAAAAACACCGGGATTGAAGACTAACACACACAAATTTCTATTTTTCCTATTTTTTGCATAAAATCAAAAACTGAAGTCTAACACCTTCAAAAATATCAATTATCATTTTTTCTAAAAAAGACCAAAATAATTCTCTAAAATGAGCAAAATACTTCATTTTTCATGATTTTCTCAAAAAATTCCGTGATTGAAGACTAAGACATACAAATTTCAATTTTTCCAATTGTTTGCTAAAAATCAAAAACTGAAGTCTAACACCTTCAAAAATATCAATTATCATTTTTTCTAAAAAATATCAAAATAGTTCTCTAAAACGAGCAAAATACTTCATGTTTCATGTTTTTCTCAAAAAATTCCGTGATTGAAGACTAACACACACAAATTTCTATTTTTCCAATTTTTTGCAAAAAATCAAAAACTGAAGTCTAACACCTTCAAAAATATCAATTATCATTTTTTCTAAAAGAGTCCAAAATAGTTCTCTAAAATGAGCAAAATACTTCATTTTTAATGTTTTTTTTCAAAAAACTTCGTGATTGAAGACTAACACATACAAATTTCTATTTTTCCTATTTTTTGCAAAAATTCAAAAAATGTAGTCTAACACCTTCAAAAATATCAATTATCATTTTTTATAAAAAAGACCAAAATAGTTCTCTAAAATGTGCAAAATACTTCATTTTTCATATTTTTCTTAAAAAACTCCGGGATTGAAGACTAACACATACAAATTTCTATTTTTCCAATTTTTTGCAAAAAATCAAAAACTAAAGTCTAACACCTTCAAAAATATCAATTATCATTTTTTGTAAAAAAGACCAAAATAGTTCTCTAAAATGAGCAAAATACTTCATTTTTCATGTTTTTCTCAAAAAACTTCGTGATTGAAGCCTAACACATACAAATTTCTATTTTTCCTATTTTTTGCAAAAATTCAAAAAATGTAGTCTAACACCTTCAAAAATATCAATTATCATTTTTTCTAAAAAAGACCAAAATAGTTCTCTAAAATGTGCAAAATACTTCATTTTTCATATTTTTCTTAAAAAATTCCGTGATTGAAGACTAAGACATACAAATTTCTATTTTTCCAATTTTTTGCAAAAAATCAAAAACTAAAGTCTAACACCTTCAAAAATATCAATTATCATTTTTTGTAAAAAAGACCAAAATAGTTCTCTAAAATGAGCAAAATACTTCATTTTTCATGTTTTTCTCAAAAAACTTCGTGATTGAAGCCTAACACATACAAATAACTATGTTTCCTATTTTTTGCAAAAAATAAAAAACTGAAGTCATCTTCAAAAATATCAATTATCATTTTTTCTAAAAAAGACCAAAATAGTTCTCTAAAATGACCAAAATACTTCATTTTTCATGTTTTTCTCAAAAAACTCCGGGATTGAAGACTAACACATACAAATTTCTATTTTTCCTATTTTTTGCATAAAATCAAAAACTGAAGTCTAACACCTTCAAAAATATCAATTATCATTTTTTCTAAAAAAACACCCAAATAGTTCTCTAAAATGAGCAAAATACTTCATTTTTCAAGATTTTCTCAAAAAATTCCGTGATTGGAGACTAACGCATACAAATTTTAATTTTTCCAATTTTTTGCAAAAAATCAAAAACTAAAGTCTAGCACCTTCAAAAATATCAATTATCATTTTTTCTAAAAAAGACCAAAATAGTTCTCTAAAACGAGCAAAATACTTCATGTTTCATGTTTTTCTCAAAAAATTCCGTGATTGAAGACTAACACATACAAATTTCTATTTTTCAAATTTTTTGCAAAAAATCAAAAACTGAAGTCTAACACCTTCAAAAATATCAATTATCATTTTTTCTAAAAGAGTCCAAAATAGTTCTCTAAAATGAGCAAAATACTTCATTTTTAATGTTTTTTTTCAAAAAACTTCGTGATTGAAGACTAACACATACAAATTTCTATTTTTCCTATTTTTTGCAAAAATTCAAAAAATGTAGTCTAACACCTTCAAAAATATCAATTATCATTTTTTCTAAAAAAGACCAAAATAGTTCTCTAAAATGTGCAAAATACTTCATTTTTCATATTTTTCTCAAAAAACTCCGGGATTGAAGACTAACACATACAAATTTCTATTTTTCCAATTTTTTGCATAAAATCAAAAACTGAAGTCCATCACCTTCAAAAATATCAATTATCATTTTTTCTAAAAAAGACAAAAATAGTTCTCTAAAATAAGCAAAATACTTCACTTTTCATGTTTTTCTCAAAAAACTCCGGCATTGAAGACTAACACATACAAATTTCAATTTTTCCAATTTTTTGCAAAAAATCAAAAACTAAAGTCTAACACCTTCAAAAATATCAATTATCATTTTTTCTAAAAAAGACCAAAATAGTTCTCTAAAACGAGCAAAATACTTCATTTTTCATGTTTTTCTCAAAAAATTCCGTGATTGAAGACTAACACATACAAATTTCTATTTTTCCAATTTTTTGCAAAAAATCAAAAACTGAAGTCTAACACCTTCAAAAATATCAATTATCATTTTTTCTAAAAGAGTCCAAAATAGTTCTCTAAAATGAGCAAAATACTTCATTTTTAATGTTTTTTTTCAAAAAACTTCGTGATTGAAGACTAACACATACAAATTTCTGTTTTTCCTATTTTTTGCAAAAATTCAAAAAATGAAGTCTAACACCTTCAAAAATATCAATTATCATTTTTTCTAAAAAAGACCAAAATAGTTCTCTAAAATGAGCAAAATACTTCATTTTTCATGTTTTTCTCAAAAAACTCCGGGATTGAAGACTAACACATACAAATTTCTATTTTTCCAATTTTTTTAATAAAATCAAAAACTGAAGTCTATCACCTTCAAAAATATCAATTATCATTTTTTCTGAAAAAGACCAAAATTGTTCTCTAAAATGAGCGAAATACTTCATTTTTCATGTATTTCTCAAATAATTCCGTGATTGAAGACTAACACATACAAATTTCTGTTTTTCCAATTTTTTGCAAAAAATCAAAAAATGAAGTCTAACACCTTCAAAAATATCAATTATCATTATTTTCTAAAAAAGACCAAAATAGTTCTCTAAAATGAGCAAAATACTTCATTTTTCATGTTTTTCTCAAAAAACTCCGGGATTGAAGACTAACACATACAAATTTCTATTTTTCCTATTTTTTGCATAAAATCAAAAACTGAAGTCTAACACCTTAAAAAATATCAATTATCATTTTTTCTAAAAAACACCAAAATAGTTCTCTAAAATGAGCAAAATACTTCATTTTTCATGATTTTCTCAAAAAATTCCGTGATTGAAGACTAAGACATACAAATTTCTATTTTTCCAATTTTTTGCAAAAAATCAAAAACTAAAGTCTAACACCTTCAAAAATATAAATTATCATTTTTTGTAAAAAAGACCAAAATAGTTCTCTAAAATGAGCAAAATACTTCATTTTTCATGTTTTTCTCAAAAAACTTCGTGATTGAAGCCTAACACATACAAATTTCTATGTTTCCTATTTTTTGCAAAAAATAAAAAACTGAAGTCACCTTCGAAAATATCAATTATAATTTTTTCTAAAAAAGACCAAAATAGTTCTCTAAAATGACCAAAATACTTCATTTTTCATGTTTTTCTCAAAAAACACCGGGATTGAAGACTAACACACACAAATTTCTATTTTTCCTATTTTTTGCATAAAATCAAAAACTGAAGTCTAACACCTTCAAAAATATCAATTATCATTTTTTCTAAAAAAGACCAAAATAATTCTCTAAAATGAGCAAAATACTTCATTTTTCATGATTTTCTCAAAAAATTCCGTGATTGAAGACTAAGACATACAAATTTCAATTTTTCCAATTGTTTGCTAAAAATCAAAAACTGAAGTCTAACACCTTCAAAAATATCAATTATCATTTTTTCTAAAAAATATCAAAATAGTTCTCTAAAACGAGCAAAATACTTCATGTTTCATGTTTTTCTCAAAAAATTCCGTGATTGAAGACTAACACACACAAATTTCTATTTTTCCAATTTTTTGCAAAAAATCAAAAACTGAAGTCTAACACCTTCAAAAATATCAATTATCATTTTTTCTAAAAGAGTCCAAAATAGTTCTCTAAAATGAGCAAAATACTTCATTTTTAATGTTTTTTTTCAAAAAACTTCGTGATTGAAGACTAACACATACAAATTTCTATTTTTCCTATTTTTTGCAAAAATTCAAAAAATGTAGTCTAACACCTTCAAAAATATCAATTATCATTTTTTATAAAAAAGACCAAAATAGTTCTCTAAAATGTGCAAAATACTTCATTTTTCATATTTTTCTTAAAAAACTCCGGGATTGAAGACTAACACATACAAATTTCTATTTTTCCAATTTTTTGCAAAAAATCAAAAACTAAAGTCTAACACCTTCAAAAATATCAATTATCATTTTTTGTAAAAAAGACCAAAATAGTTCTCTAAAATGAGCAAAATACTTCATTTTTCATGTTTTTCTCAAAAAACTTCGTGATTGAAGCCTAACACATACAAATTTCTATTTTTCCTATTTTTTGCAAAAATTCAAAAAATGTAGTCTAACACCTTCAAAAATATCAATTATCATTTTTTCTAAAAAAGACCAAAATAGTTCTCTAAAATGTGCAAAATACTTCATTTTTCATATTTTTCTTAAAAAATTCCGTGATTGAAGACTAAGACATACAAATTTCTATTTTTCCAATTTTTTGCAAAAAATCAAAAACTAAAGTCTAACACCTTCAAAAATATCAATTATCATTTTTTGTAAAAAAGACCAAAATAGTTCTCTAAAATGAGCAAAATACTTCATTTTTCATGTTTTTCTCAAAAAACTTCGTGATTGAAGCCTAACACATACAAATAACTATGTTTCCTATTTTTTGCAAAAAATAAAAAACTGAAGTCATCTTCAAAAATATCAATTATCATTTTTTCTAAAAAAGACCAAAATAGTTCTCTAAAATGACCAAAATACTTCATTTTTCATGTTTTTCTCAAAAAACTCCGGGATTGAAGACTAACACATACAAATTTCTATTTTTCCTATTTTTTGCATAAAATCAAAAACTGAAGTCTAACACCTTCAAAAATATCAATTATCATTTTTTCTAAAAAAACACCCAAATAGTTCTCTAAAATGAGCAAAATACTTCATTTTTCAAGATTTTCTCAAAAAATTCCGTGATTGGAGACTAACGCATACAAATTTTAATTTTTCCAATTTTTTGCAAAAAATCAAAAACTAAAGTCTAGCACCTTCAAAAATATCAATTATCATTTTTTCTAAAAAAGACCAAAATAGTTCTCTAAAACGAGCAAAATACTTCATGTTTCATGTTTTTCTCAAAAAATTCCGTGATTGAAGACTAACACATACAAATTTCTATTTTTCAAATTTTTTGCAAAAAATCAAAAACTGAAGTCTAACACCTTCAAAAATATCAATTATCATTTTTTCTAAAAGAGTCCAAAATAGTTCTCTAAAATGAGCAAAATACTTCATTTTTAATGTTTTTTTTCAAAAAACTTCGTGATTGAAGACTAACACATACAAATTTCTATTTTTCCTATTTTTTGCAAAAATTCAAAAAATGTAGTCTAACACCTTCAAAAATATCAATTATCATTTATTCTAAAAAAGACCAAAATAGTTCTCTAAAATGTGCAAAATACTTCATTTTTCATATTTTTCTCAAAAAACTCCGGGATTGAAGACTAACACATACAAATTTCTATTTTTCCAATTTTTTGCATAAAATCAAAAACTGAAGTCCATCACCTTCAAAAATATCAATTATCATTTTTTCTAAAAAAGACAAAAATAGTTCTCTAAAATAAGCAAAATACTTCACTTTTCATGTTTTTCTCAAAAAACTCCGGCATTGAAGACTAACACATACAAATTTCAATTTTTCCAATTTTTTGCAAAAAATCAAAAACTAAAGTCTAACACCTTAAAAAATATCAATTATCATTTTTTCTAAAAGAGTCCAAAATAGTTCTCTAAAACGAGCAAAATACTTCATTTTTAATGTTTTTTTTTAAAAAACTTCGTGATTGAAGACTAACACATACAAATTTCTGTTTTTCCTATTTTTTGCAAAAATTCAAAAAATGAAGTCTAACACCTTCAAAAATATCAATTATCATTTTTTCTAAAAAAGACCAAAATAGTTCTCTAAAATGAGCAAAATACTTCATTTTTCATGTTTTTCTCAAAAAACTCCGGGATTGAAGACTAACACATACAAATTTCTATTTTTCCAATTTTTTGCATAAAATCAAAAACTGAAGTCTATCACCTTCAAAAATATCAATTATCATTTTTTCTGAAAAAGACCAAAATTGTTCTCTAAAATGAGCGAAATACTTCATTTTTCATGTTTTTCTCAAATAATTCCGTGATTGAAGACTAACACATACAAATTTCTGTTTTTCCAATTTTTTGCAAAAAATCAAAAAATGAAGTCTAACACCTTCAAAAATATCAATTATCATTTTTTCTAAAAAAGACCAAAATAGTTCTCTAAAATGAGCAAAATACTTCATTTTTCATGTTTTTCTCAAAAAACTCCGGGATTGAAGACTAACACATACAAATTTCTATTTTTCCTATTTTTTGCATAAAATCAAAAACTGAAGTCTAACACCTTAAAAAATATCAATTATCATTTTTTCTAAAAAACACCAAAATAGTTCTCTAAAATGAGCAAAATACTTCATTTTTCATGATTTTCTCAAAAAATTCCGTGATTGAAGACTAAGACATACAAATTTCTATTTTTCCAATTTTTTGCAAAAAATCAAAAACTAAAGTCTAACACCTTAAAAAATATAAATTATCATTTTTTGTAAAAAAGACCAAAATAGTTCTCTAAAATGAGCAAAATACTTCATTTTTCATGTTTTTCTCAAAAAACTTCGTGATTGAAGCCTAACACATACAAATTTCTATGTTTCCTATTTTTTGCAAAAAATAAAAAACTGAAGTCACCTTCAAAAATATCAATTATCATTTTTTCTAAAAAAGACCAAAATAGTTCTCTAAAATGACCAAAATACTTCATTTTTCATGTTTTTCTCAAAAAACTCCGGGATTGAAGACTAACACACACAAATTTCTATTTTTCCTATTTTTTGCATAAAATCAAAAATTGAAGTCTAACACCTTCAAAAATATCAATTATCATTTTTTCTAAAAAAACACCCAAATAGTTCTCTAAAATGAGCAAAATACTTCATTTTTCAAGATTTTCTCAAAAAATTCCGTGATTGAAGACTAACACATACAAATTTTAATTTTTCCAATTTTTTGCAAAAAATCAAAAACTCAAGTCTAGCACCATCAAAAATATCAATTATCATTTTTTCTAAAAAAGACCAAAATAGTTTTCTAAAACGAGCAAAATACTTCATGTTTCATGTTTTTCTCAAAAAATTCCGTGATTGAAGACTAACACATAAAAATTTCTATTTTTCCAATTTTTTGCAAAAAATCAAAAACTGAAGTCTAACACCTTCAAAAATATCAATTAACATTTTTTCTAAAAAAGACCAAAATAGTTCTCTAAAATGAGCAAAATACTTCATTTTTCATGTTTTTCTCAAAAAACTCCGGGATTGAAGACTAACACATACAAATTTCTATTTTTCCTATTTTTTGCATAAAATCAAAAACTGAAGTCTGACAACTTCAAAAATATCAATTATCATTTTTTCTAAAAGAGTCCAAAATAGTTCTCTAAAATGAGCAAAATACTTCATTTTTAATGTTTTTTTTCAAAAAACTTCGTGATTGAAGACTAACACATACAAATTTCTATTTTTCCTATTTTTTGCAAAAATTCAAAAAATGTAGTATAACACCTTCAAAAATATCAATTATCATTTTTTCTAAAAAAGACCAAAATAGTTCTCTAAAATGTGCAAAATACTTCATTTTTCATATTTTTCATAAAAAACTCCGGGATTGAAGACTAACACATACAAATTTCTATTTTTCCAATTTTTTGCATAAAATCAAAAACTGAAGTCCATCACCTTCAAAAATATCAATTATCATTTTTTCTAAAAAAGACAAAAATGGTTCTCTAAAATAAGCAAAATACTTCACTTTTCATGTTTTTCTCAAAAAACTCCGGCATTGAAGACTAACACATACAAATTTCTATTTTTCCAATTTTTTGCAAAAAATCAAAAACTGAAGTCTATCACCTTCAAAAATATCAATTATCATTTTTTCTAAAAAAGACCAAAATAGTTCTCTAAAATGAGCAAGATACTTCATTATTCATGTTTTTCTCAAAAAATTCCGTGATTGAAGACTAACACATACAAATTTCTATTTTCCCAATTTTTTGCAAAAAATCAAAAACTTAAGTCTAACACCTTCAAAAATATCAATTATCATTTTTTCTAAAAAAGACCAAAATAGTTCTCTAAAATGATCAAAATACTTCACTTTTCATGTTTTTCTCAAAAAACTCCGGGATTGAAGACTAACACATACAAATTTCTATTTTTCCAATTTTTTGCAAAAAATCAAAAACTGAAGTCTAACACCTTCAAAAATATCAATTATCATTTTTGCTAAAAAAGACCAAAATAGTTCTCTAAAATGAGCAAAATACTTCACTTTACATGTTTTTCTCAAAAAACTCCGGGATTGAAGACTAACACATACAAATTTCTATTTTTCCAATTTTTTGCAAAAAATCAAAAACTGAAGTCTAACACCTTCAAAAATATCAATTATCATTTTTTCTAAAAGAGTCCAAAATAGTTCTCTAAAATGAGCAAAATACTTCATTTTTAATGTTTTTTTCAAAAAACTTCGTGATTGAAGACTAACACATACAAATTTCTATTTTTCCTATTTTTTGCAAAAATTCAAAAAATGAAGTCTAACACCTTCAAAAATATCAATTATCATTTTTTCGAAAAAAGACCAAAATAGTTATCTAAAATGAGCAAAATACTTCATTTTTCATATTTTTCTCAAAAAACTCCGGGATTGAAGACTAACACATATAAATTTCTATTTTTCCAATTTTTTGCATAAAATCAAAAACTGAAGTCTATCACCTTCAAAAATATCAATTATCATTTTTTCTAAAAAAGACCAAAATAGTTCTCTAAAATGAGCAAGATACTTCATTATTCATGTTTTTCTCACAAAATTCCGTGATTGAAGACTAACACATACAAATTTCTATTTTCCCAATTTTTTGCAAAAAATCAAAACTTAAGTCTAACACCTTCAAAAATATCAATTATCATTTTTTCTAAAAAAGACCAAAATAGTTCTCTAAAATGATCAAAATACTTCACTTTTCATGTTTTTCTCAAAAAACTCCGGGATTGAAGACTAACACATACAAATTTCTATTTTTCCAATTTTTTGCAAAAAATCAAAAAATGAAGTCTAACACCTTCAAAAATATCAATTATCATTTTTTCTAAAAAAGACCAAAATAGTTCTCTAAAATGAGCAAAATACTTCACTTTACATGTTTTTCTCAAAAAACTCTTGGATTGAAGACTAACACATACAAATTTCTATTTTTCCAATTTTTTGCATAAAATCAAAAACTGAAGTCTATCACCTTCAAAAATATCAATTATCATTTTTTCCAAAAAAGACCAAAATAGTTCTCTAAAATGAGCAAGATACTTCATTATTCATGTTTTTCTGAAAAAATTCCGTTATTGAAGACTAACACATACAAATTTCTATTTTCCCAATGTTTTACAAAAAATCAAAAACTAAAGTCTAACACCTTCAAAAATATCAATTATCATTTTTTCTAAAAAAGATCAAAATAGTTCTCTAAAATGAGCAAAATACTTCATTTTTCATGTTTTTCTCAAAAAACTCCTTGATTGAAGACTAACACATACAAATTTCTATTTTTCCTATTTTCTGCATAAAATAAAAAACTGAAGTCCACCTTCAAAAATATCAATTATCATTTTTCTGAAAGAGACCAAAATAGTTCTCTAAAATGAGCAAAATACTTCATTTTTCATGTTTTTCTCAAAAAATTCCGTGATTGAAGACTAACACATACAAATTTCTATTTTTCCAATTTTTTGTAAAAAATCAAAAACTGAACTCTAACACCTTCAAAAATTTCAATTATCATTTTTTCTAAAAGAGTGGAAAATAGTTCTCTAAAATGAGCAAAATACTTCATTTTTAATGTTTTTTTTCAAAAAACATCGTGATTGAAGACTAACACATACAAATTTCTATTTTTCCTATTTTTTGCAAAAATTCAAAAAATGAAGTCTAACACCTTCAAAAATATCAATTATCAATTTTTCTGAAAAAGACCAAAATAGTTCTCTAAAATGAGCAAAATACTTCATTTTTCATGTTTTTCTCAAAAAATTCCGTGATTGAAGACTAACACATACAAATTTCTATTTTTCCAATTTTTTGTAAAAAATCAAAAACTGAACTCTAACACCTTCAAAAATATCAATTATCATTTTTTCTAAAAGAGTGCAAAATAGTTCTCTAAAATGAGCAAAATACTTCATTTTTAATGTTTTTTTTCAAAAAACATCGTGATTGAAGACTAACACATACAAATTTCTATTTTTCCTATTTTTTGCAAAAATTCAAAAAATGAAGTCTAACACCTTCAAAAATATCAATTATCAATTTTTCTAAAAAAGACCAAAATAGTTCTCTAAAATGAGCAAAATACTTCATTTTTCATGTTTATCTCAAAAAACTCCGGGATTGAAGACTAACACATACAAATTTCTATTTTTCCAATTTTTTGCATAAAATCAAAAACTGAAGTCTAACACCTTCAAAAATATCAATTATCATTTTTTCTAAAAAAGACAAAAATAGTTCTCTAAAATGAGCAAAATACTTCATTATTCATGTTTTTCTCAAAAAATTCCGTGATTGAAGACTAGCACATACAAATTTCAATTTTCCCAATTTTTTGCAAAAAATCAAAAACTGAAGTCTTACACATTCAAAAATATCAATTATCATTTTTTCTAAAAAAGACCAAAATAGTTCTCTAAAATGAGCAAAATACTTCATTTTTCATGATTTTCTCAAAAAATTCCGTGATTGAAGACTAACACAAACAAATTTCTATTTTTCCAATTTTTTGCATAAAATCAAAAACTGAAGTCTAACACCTTCTAAAATATCAATTATCATTTTTTCTGAAAAAGACCAAAATAGTTCTCTAAAATGAGCAAAATACTTCATTATTCATGTTTTTCTCAAAAAATTCCGTGATTGAAGTCTGGCACATACAAATTTCTATTTTCCAAATTTTTTGCAAAAAATCAAAAACTGAAGTCTTACACATTCAAAAATATCAATTATCATTTTTTCTAAAAAAGACCAAAATAGTTCTCTAAAATGAGCAAAATACTTCATTTTTCATGTTTTTCTCGAAAAACTTCGTGATTGAAGACTATCACATACAAATTTCTATTTTTCCTCTTATTTGCAAAAATTCAAAAAATGAAGTCTAACACCTTCAAAAATATCAATTATCAATTTTTCTAAAAAAGACCAAAATAGTTCTCTAAAATGAGCAAAATACTTCATTTTTCATGTTTATCTCAAAAAACTCCGGGATTGAAGACTAACACATACAAATTTCTATTTTTCCAATTTTTTGCATAAAATCAAAAACTGAAGTCTAACACCTTCAAAAATATCAATTATCATTTTTTCTAAAAAAGACAAAACTAGTTCTCTAAAATGAGCAAAATACTTCATTATTCATGTTTTTCTCAAAAAATTCCGTGATTGAAGACTAGCACATACAAATTTTAATTTTCCCAATTTTTTGCAAAAAATCAAAAACTGAAGTCTTACACATTCAAAAATATCAATTATCATTTTTTCTAAAAAAGACCAAAATAGTTCTCTAAAATGAGCAAAATACTTCATTTTTCATGATTTTCTCAAAAAATTCCGTGATTGAAGACTAACACAAACAAATTTCTATTTTTCCAATTTTTTGCATAAAATCAAAAACTGAAGTCTAACACCTTCAAAAATATCAATTATCATTTTTTCTGAAAAAGACCAAAATAGTTCTCTAAAATGAGCAAAATACTTCATTATTCATGTTTTTCTCAAAAAATTCCGTGATTGAAGTCTGGCACATACAAATTTCTATTTTCCAAATTTTTTGCAAAAAATCAAAAACTGAAGTCTTACACATTCAAAAATATCAATTATCATTTTTTCTAAAAAAGACCAAAATAGTTCTCTAAAATGAGCAAAATACTTCATTTTTCATGTTTTTCTCGAAAAACTTCATGATTGAAGACTATCACATACAAATTTCTATTTTTCCTATTTTTTGCAAAAATTCAAAAAATGAAGTCTAACACCTTCAAAAATATCAATTATCATTTTTTCTAAAAAAGACCAAAATAGTTCTCTAAAATGAGCAAAATACTTCATTTTTCATGTTTTTCTCGAAAAACTTCGTGATTGAAGACTAACACATACAAATTTCTATTTTTCCTATTTTTTGCAAAATTTCAAAAAATGAAGTCTAACACCTTCAAAAATATCAATTATCAATTTTTCTAAAAAAGACCAAAATAGTTCTCTAAAATGAGCAAAATACTTCATTTTTCATGTTTATCTCAAAAAACTCCGGGATTGAAGACTAACACATACAAATTTCTATTTTTCCAATTTTTTGCATAAAATCAAAAACTGAAGTCTAACACCTCCAAAAATATCAATTATCATTTTTTCTGAAAAAGACCAAAATAGTTCTCTAAAATGAGCAAAATACTTCATTATTCATGTTTTTCTCAAAAAATTCCGTGATTGAAGACTAGCACATACAAATTTCAATTTTCCCAATTTTATGCAAAAAATCAAAAACTGAAGTCTTACACATTCAAAAATATCAATTATCATTTTTTCTGAAAAAGACCAAAATAGTTCTCTAAAATGAGCAAAATACTTCATTTTTCATGATTTTCTCAAAAAATTCCGTGATTGAAGACTAACACAAACAAATTTCTATTTTTCCAATTTTTTGCATAAAATCAAAAACTGAAGTCTAACACCTTCAAAAATATCAATTATCATTTTTTCTAAAAAAGACCAAAATAGTTCTCTAAAATGAGCAAAATACTTCATTATTCATGTTTTTCTCAAAAAATTCCGTGATTGAAGTCTGGCACATACAAATTTCTATTTTCCAAATTTTTTGCAAAAATTCAAAAAATGAAGTCTTACACATTCAAAAATATCAATTATCATTTTTTCTAAAAAAGACCAAAATAGTTCTCTAAAATGAGCAAAATACTTCATTTTTCATGTTTTTCTCGAAAAACTTCGTGATTGAAGACTAACACATACAAATTTCTATTTTTCCTATTTTTTTTAAAATTTCAAAAAATGAAGTCTAACACCTTCAAAAATATCAATTATCAATTTTTCTAATAAAGACCAAAATAGTTCTCTAAAATGAGCAAAATACTTCATTTTTCATGTTTATCTCAAAAAACTCCGGGATTGAAGACTAACACATACAAATTTCTATTTTTCCAATTTTTTGCATAAAATCAAAAACTGAAGTCTAACACCTTCAAAAATATCAATTATCATTTTTTCTAAAAAAGACAAAAATAGTTCTCTAAAATGAGCAAAATACTTCATTATTCATGTTTTTCTCAAAAAATTCCGTGATTGAAGACTAGCACATACAAATTTCAATTTTCCCAATTTTTTGCAAAAAATCAAAAACTGAAGTCTTACACATTCAAAAATATCAATTATCATTTTTTCTAAAAAAGACCAAAATAGTTCTCTAAAATGAGCAAAATACTTCATTTTTCATGATTTTCTCAAAAAATTCCGTGATTGAAGACTAACACAAACAAATTTCTATTTTTCCAATTTTTTGCATAAAATCAAAAACTGAAGTCTAACACCTTCAAAAATATCAATTATCATTTTTTCTGAAAAAGACCAAAATAGTTCTCTAAAATGAGCAAAATACTTCATTATTCATGTTTTTCTCAAAAAATTCCGTGATTGAAGTCTGGCACATACAAATTTCTATTTTCCAAATTTTTTGCAAAAAATCAAAAACTGAAGTCTTACACATTCAAAAATATCAATTATCATTTTTTCTAAAAAAGACCAAAATAGTTCTCTAAAATGAGCAAAATACTTCATTTTTCATGTTTTTCTCGAAAAACTTCGTGATTGAAGACTATCACATACAAATTTCTATTTTTCCTATTATTTGCAAAAATTCAAAAAATGAAGTCTAACACCTTCAAAAATATCAATTATCAATTTTTCTAAAAAAGACCAAAATAGTTCTCTAAAATGAGCAAAATACTTCATTTTTCATGTTTATCTCAAAAAACTCCGGGATTGAAGACTAACACATACAAATTTCTATTTTTCCAATTTTTTGCATAAAATCAAAAACTGAAGTCTAACACCTTCAAAAATATCAATTATCATTTTTTCTAAAAAAGACAAAACTAGTTCTCTAAAATGAGCAAAATACTTCATTATTCATGTTTTTCTCAAAAAATTCCGTGATTGAAGACTAGCACATACAAATTTCAATTTTCCCAATTTTTTGCAAAAAATCAAAAACTGAAGTCTTACACATTCAAAAATATCAATTATCATTTTTTCTAAAAAAGACCAAAATAGTTCTCTAAAATGAGCAAAATACTTCATTTTTCATGATTTTCTCAAAAAATTCCGTGATTGAAGACTAACACAAACAAATTTCTATTTTTCCAATTTTTTGCATAAAATCAAAAACTGAAGTCTAACACCTTCAAAAATATCAATTATCATTTTTTCTGAAAAAGACCAAAATAGTTCTCTAAAATGAGCAAAATACTTCATTATTCATGTTTTTCTCAAAAAATTCCGTGATTGAAGTCTGGCACATACAAATTTCTATTTTCCAAATTTTTTGCAAAAAATCAAAAACTGAAGTCTTACACATTCAAAAATATCAATTATCATTTTTTCTAAAAAAGACCAAAATAGTTCTCTAAAATGAGCAAAATACTTCATTTTTCATGTTTTTCTCGAAAAACTTCGTGATTGAAGACTATCACATACAAATTTCTATTTTTCCTATTATTTGCAAAAATTCAAAAAATGAAGTCTAACACCTTCAAAAATATCAATTATCAATTTTTCTAAAAAAGACCAAAATAGTTCTCTAAAATGAGCAAAATACTTCATTTTTCATGTTTTTCTCAAAAAATTCCGTGATTGAAGACTAACACATACAAATTTCTATTTTTCCAATTTTTTGTAAAAAATCAAAAACTGAACTCTAACACCTTCAAAAATATCAATTATCATTTTTTCTAAAAGAGTGCAAAATAGTTCTCTAAAATGAGCAAAATACTTCATTTTTAATGTTTTTTTTCAAAAAACATCGTGATTGAAGACTAACACATACAAATTTCTATTTTTCCTATTTTTTGCAAAAATTCAAAAAATGAAGTCTAACACCTTCAAAAATATCAATTATCAATTTTTCTAAAAAAGACCAAAATAGTTCTCTAAAATGACCAAAATACTTCATTTTTCATGTTTATCTCAAAAAACTCCGGGATTGAAGACTAACACATACAAATTTCTATTTTTCCAATTTTTTGCATAAAATCAAAAACTGAAGTCTAACACCTTCAAAAATATCAATTATCATTTTTTCTAAAAAAGACAAAAATAGTTCTCTAAAATGAGCAAAATACTTCATTATTCATGTTTTTCTCAAAAAATTCCGTGATTGAAGACTCGCACATACAAATTTCAATTTTCCCAATTTTTTGCAAAAAATCAAAAACTGAAGTCTTACACATTCAAAAATATCAATTATCATTTTTTCTAAAAAAGACCAAAATAGTTCTCTAAAATGAGCAAAATACTTAATTTTTCATGATTTTCTCAAAAAATTCCGTGATTGAAGACTAACACAAACAAATTTCTATTTTTCCAATTTTTTGCATAAAATCAAAAACTGAAGTCTAACACCTTCAAAAATATCAATTATCATTTTTTCTGAAAAAGACCAAAATAGTTCTCTAAAATGAGCAAAATACTTCATTATTCATGTTTTTCTCAAAAAATTCCGTGATTGAAGTCTGGCACATACAAATTTCTATTTTCCAAATTTTTTGCAAAAAATCAAAAACTGAAGTCTTACACATTCAAAAATATCAATTATCATTTTTTCTAAAAAAGACCAAAATAGTTCTCTAAAATGAGCAAAATACTTCATTTTTCATGTTTTTCTCGAAAAACTTCGTGATTGAAGACTATCACATACAAATTTCTATTTTTCCTATTATTTGCAAAAATTCAAAAAATGAAGTCTAACACCTTCAAAAATATCAATTATCAATTTTTCTAAAAAAGACCAAAATAGTTCTCTAAAATGAGCAAAATACTTCATTTTTCATGTTTATCTCAAAAAACTCCGGGATTGAAGACTAACACATACAAATTTCTATTTTTCCAATTTTTTGCATAAAATCAAAAACTGAAGTCTAACACCTTCAAAAATATCAATTATCATTTTTTCTAAAAAAGACAAAACTAGTTCTCTAAAATGAGCAAAATACTTCATTATTCATGTTTTTCTCAAAAAATTCCGTGATTGAAGACTAGCACATACAAATTTCAATTTTCCCAATTTTTTGCAAAAAATCAAAAACTGAAGTCTTACACATTCAAAAATATCAATTATCATTTTTTCTAAAAAAGACCAAAATAGTTCTCTAAAATGAGCAAAATACTTCATTTTTCATGATTTTCTCAAAAAATTCCGTGATTGAAGACTAACACAAACAAATTTCTATTTTTCCAATTTTTTGCATAAAATCAAAAACTGAAGTCTAACACCTTCAAAAATATCAATTATCATTTTTTCTGAAAAAGACCAAAATAGTTCTCTAAAATGAGCAAAATACTTCATTATTCATGTTTTTCTCAAAAAATTCCGTGATTGAAGTCTGGCACATACAAATTTCTATTTTCCAAATTTTTTGCAAAAAATCAAAAACTGAAGTCTTACACATTCAAAAATATCAATTATCATTTTTTCTAAAAAAGACCAAAATAGTTCTCTAAAATGAGCAAAATACTTCATTTTTCATGTTTTTCTCGAAAAACTTCGTGATTGAAGACTATCACATACAAATTTCTATTTTTCCTATTATTTGCAAAAATTCAAAAAATGAAGTCTAACACCTTCAAAAATATCAATTATCAATTTTTCTAAAAAAGACCAAAATAGTTCTCTAAAATGAGCAAAATACTTCATTTTTCATGTTTTTCTCAAAAAATTCCGTGATTGAAGACTAACACATACAAATTTCTATTTTTCCAATTTTTTGTAAAAAATCAAAAACTGAACTCTAACACCTTCAAAAATATCAATTATCATTTTTTCTAAAAGAGTGCAAAATAGTTCTCTAAAATGAGCAAAATACTTCATTTTTAATGTTTTTTTTCAAAAAACATCGTGATTGAAGACTAACACATACAAATTTCTATTTTTCCTATTTTTTGCAAAAATTCAAAAAATGAAGTCTAACACCTTCAAAAATATCAATTATCAATTTTTCTAAAAAAGACCAAAATAGTTCTCTAAAATGACCAAAATACTTCATTTTTCATGTTTATCTCAAAAAACTCCGGGATTGAAGACTAACACATACAAATTTCTATTTTTCCAATTTTTTGCATAAAATCAAAAACTGAAGTCTAACACCTTCAAAAATATCAATTATCATTTTTTCTAAAAAAGAAAAAAATAGTTCTCTAAAATGAGCAAAATACTTCATTATTCATGTTTTTCTCAAAAAATTCCGTGATTGAAGACTCGCACATACAAATTTCAATTTTCCCAATTTTTTGCAAAAAATCAAAAACTGAAGTCTTACACATTCAAAAATATCAATTATCATTTTTTCTAAAAAAGACCAAAATAGTTCTCTAAAATGAGCAAAATACTTCATTTTTCATGATTTTCTCAAAAAATTCCGTGATTGAAGACTAACACAAACAAATTTCTATTTTTCCAATTTTTTGCATAAAATCAAAAACTGAAGTCTAACACCTTCAAAAATATCAATTATCATTTTTTCTGAAAAAGACCAAAATAGTTCTCTAAAATGAGCAAAATACTTCATTATTCATGTTTTTCTCAAAAAATTCCGTGATTGAAGTCTGGCACATACAAATTTCTATTTTCCAAATTTTTTGCAAAAAATCAAAAACTGAAGTCTTACACATTCAAAAATATCAATTATCATTTTTTCTAGAAAAGACCAAAATAGTTCTCTAAAATGAGCAAAATACTTCATTTTTCATGTTTTTCTCGAAAAACTTCGTGATTGAAGACTAACACATACAAATTTCTATTTATCCTATTTTTTGCAAAGATTCAAAAAATGAAGTCTAACACCTTCAAAAATATCAATTATCAATTTTTCTAAAAAAGACCAAAATAGTTCTCTAAAATGAGCAAAATACTTCATTTTTCATGTTTATCTCAAAAAACTCCGGGATTGAAGACTAACACATACAAATTTCTATTTTTTCAATTTTTTGTAGAAAATCAAAAACTGAAGTCTAACACCTTCAAAAATATCAATTATCATTTTTTTCTAAAAAAGACAAAAATAGTTCTCTAAAATGAGCAAAATACTTCATTATTCATGTTTTTCTCAAAAAATTCCGTGATTGAAGACTAGCACATACAAATTTCAATTTTCCCAATTTTTTGCAAAAAATCAAAAACTGAAGTCTTACACATTCAAAAATATCAATTATCCTTTTTTCTAAAAAAGACCAAAATAGTTCTCTAAAATGAGCAAAATACTTCATTTTTCATGATTTTCTCAAAAAATTCCGTGATTGAAGACTAACACATACAAATTTCTATTTTTCCAATTTTTTGCATAAAATCAAAAACTGAAGTCTAACACCTTCAAAAATATCAATTATCATTTTTTCTGAAAAAGACCAAAATAGTTCTCTAAAATGAGCAAAATACTTCATTATTCATGTTTTTCTCAAAAAATTCCGTAATTGAAGACTGGCACATACAAATTTCTATTTTCCAAATTTTTTGTAAAAAATCAAAAACTGAAGTCTTACACATTCAAAAATATCAATTATCATTTTTTCTAAAAAAGACCAAAATAGTTCTCTAAAATGAGCAAAATACTTCATTTTTCATGATTTTCTCAAAAAATTCCGTGATTGAAGACTAACACATACAAATTTCTATTTTTCCAATTTTTTGCATAAAATCAAAAACTGAAGTCTAACACCTTCAAAAATATCAATTATCATTTTTTCTGAAAAAGACCAAAATAGTTCTCTAAAATGAGCAAAATACTTCATTATTCATGTTTTTCTCAAAAAATTCCGTGATTGAAGACTAACACATACAAATTTCTATTTTTCCAATTTTTTGCATAAAATCAAAAACTGAAGTCTAACATCTTCAAAAATATCAATTATCATTTTTTCTGAAAAAGACCAAAATAGTTCTCTAAAATGAGCAAAATACTTCATTATTCATGTTTTTCTCAAAAAATTCCGTGATTGAAGTCTGGCACATACAAATTTCTATTTTCCAAATTTTTTGCAAAAAATCAAAAACTGAAGTCTTACACATTCAAAAATATCAATTATCATTTTTTCTAAAAAAGACCAAAATAGTTCTCTAAAATGAGCAAAATACTTCATTTTTCATGTTTTTCTCGAAAAACTTCGTGATTGAAGACTATCACATACAAATTTCTATTTTTCCTATTTTTTGCAAAAATTCAAAAAATGAAGTCTAACACCTTCAAAAATATCAATTATCAATTTTTCTAAAAAAGACCAAAATAGTTCTCTAAAATAAGCAAAATACTTCATTTTTCATGTTTATCTCAAAAAACTCCGGGATTGAAGACTAACACATACAAATTTCTATTTTTGCAATTTTTTGCATAAAATCAAAAACTGAAGTCTAACACCTTCAAAAATATCAATTATCATTTTTTCTAAAAAAAGACAAAAATAGTTCTCTAAAATGAGCAAAATACTTCATTATTCATGTTTTTCTCAAAAAATTCCGTGATTGAAGACTAGCACATACAAATTTCAATTTTCCCAATTTTTTGCAAAAAATCAAAAACTGAAGTCTTACACATTCAAAAATATCAATTATCATTTTTTCTAAAAAAGAGCAAAATAGTTCTCTAAAATGAGCAAAATACTTCATTTTTCATGATTTTCTCAAAAAATTCCGTGATTGAAGACTAACACATACAAATTTCTATTTTTCCAATTTTTTGCATAAAATCAAAAACTGAAGTCTAACACCTTCAAAAATATCAATTATCATTTTTTCTGAAAAAGACCAAAATAGTTCTCTAAAATGAGCAAAATACTTCATTATTCATGTTTTTCTCAAAAAATTCCGTGATTGAAGTCTGGCACATACAAATTTCTATTTTCCAAATTTTTTGCAAAAAATCAAAAACTGAAGTCTTACACATTCAAAAATATCAATTATCATTTTTTCTAAAAAAGACCAAAATAGTTCTCTAAAATGAGCAAAATACTTCATTTTTCATGTTTTTCTCGAAAAACATCGTGATTGAAGACTATCACATACAAATTTCTATTTTTCCTATTATTTGCAAAAATTCAAAAAATGAAGTCTAACACCTTCAAAAATATCAATTATCAATTTTTCTAAAAAAGACCAAAATAGGTCTCTAAAATGAGCAAAATACTTCATTTTTCATGTTTATCTCAAAAAACTCCGGGATTGAAGACTAACACATACAAATTTCTATTTTTCCAATTTTTTGCATAAAATCAAAAACTGAAGTCTAACACCTTCAAAAATATCAATTATCATTTTTTCTAAAAAAGACAAAACTAGTTCTCTAAAATGAGCAAAATACTTCATTATTCATGTTTTTCTCAAAAAATTCCGTGATTGAAGACTAGCACATACAAATTTCAATTTTCCCAATTTTTTGCAAAAAATCAAAAACTGAAGTCTTACACATTCAAAAATATCAATTATCATTTTTTCTAAAAAAGACCAAAATAGTTCTCTAAAATGAGCAAAATACTTCATTTTTCATGATTTTCTCAAAAAATTCCGTGATTGAAGACTAACACAAACAAATTTCTATTTTTCCAATTTTTTGCATAAAATCAAAAACTGAAGTCTAACACCTTCAAAAATATCAATTATCATTTTTTCTGAAAAAGACCAAAATAGTTCTCTAAAATGAGCAAAATACTTCATTATTCATGTTTTTCTCAAAAAATTCCGTGATTGAAGTCTGGCACATACAAATTTCTATTTTCCAAATTTTTTGCAAAAAATCAAAAACTGAAGTCTTACACATTCAAAAATATCAATTATCATTTTTTCTAAAAAAGACCAAAATAGTTCTCTAAAATGAGCAAAATACTTCATTTTTCATGTTTTTCTCGAAAAACTTCGTGATTGAAGACTATCACATACAAATTTCTATTTTTCCTATTATTTGCAAAAATTCAAAAAATGAAGTCTAACACCTTCAAAAATATCAATTATCAATTTTTCTAAAAAAGACCAAAATAGTTCTCTAAAATGAGCAAAATACTTCATTTTTCATGTTTTTCTCAAAAAATTCCGTGATTGAAGACTAACACATACAAATTTCTATTTTTCCAATTTTTTGTAAAAAATCAAAAACTGAACTCTAACACCTTCAAAAATATAAATTATCATTTTTTCTAAAAGAGTGCAAAATAGTTCTCTAAAATGAGCAAAATACTTCATTTTTAATGTTTTTTTTCAAAAAACATCGTGATTGAAGACTAACACATACAAATTTCTATTTTTCCTATTTTTTGCAAAAATTCAAAAAATGAAGTCTAACACCTTCAAAAATATCAATTATCAATTTTTCTAAAAAAGACCAAAATAGTTCTCTAAAATGACCAAAATACTTCATTTTTCATGTTTATCTCAAAAAACTCCGGGATTGAAGACTAACACATACAAATTTCTATTTTTCCAATTTTTTGCATAAAATCAAAAACTGAAGTCTAACACCTTCAAAAATATCAATTATCATTTTTTCTAAAAAAGACAAAAATAGTTCTCTGAAATGAGCAAAATACTTCATTATTCATGTTTTTCTCAAAAAATTCCGTGAT
The DNA here is from genome assembly GCA_946800325.1 of Luzula sylvatica. Classification (NCBI taxonomy): domain Eukaryota; kingdom Viridiplantae; phylum Streptophyta; class Magnoliopsida; order Poales; family Juncaceae; genus Luzula; species Luzula sylvatica. The sequence continues at coordinate 69,113,372 of OX326959.1, read as the reverse complement.
TGAAGACTCGCACATACAAATTTCAATTTTCCCAATTTTTTGCAAAAAATCAAAAACTGAAGTCTTACACATTCAAAAATATCAATTATCATTTTTTCTAAAAAAGACCAAAATAGTTCTCTAAAATGAGCAAAATACTTCATTTTTCATGATTTTCTCAAAAAATTCCGTGATTGAAGACTAACACAAACAAATTTCTATTTTTCCAATTTTTTGCATAAAATCAAAAACTGAAGTCTAACACCTTCAAAAATATCAATTATCATTTTTTCTGAAAAAGACCAAAATAGTTCTCTAAAATGAGCAAAATACTTCATTATTCATGTTTTTCTCAAAAAATTCCGTGATTGAAGTCTGGCACATACAAATTTCTATTTTCCAAATTTTTTGCAAAAAATCAAAAACTGAAGTCTTACACATTCAAAAATATCAATTATCATTTTTTCTAAAAAAGACCAAAATAGTTCTCTAAAATGAGCAAAATACTTCATTTTTCATGTTTTTCTCGAAAAACTTCGTGATTGAAGACTAACACATACAAATTTCTATTTTTCCTATTTTTTGCAAAGATTCAAAAAATGAAGTCTAACACCTTCAAAAATATCAATTATCAATTTTTCTAAAAAAGAACAAAATAGTTCTCTAAAATGAGCAAAATACTTCATTTTTCATGTTTATCTCAAAAAACTCCGGGATTGAAGACTAACACATACAAATTTCTATTTTTTCAATTTTTTGTAGAAAATCAAAAACTGAAGTCTAACACCTTCAAAAATATCAATTATCATTTTTTTCTAAAAAAGACAAAAATAGTTCTCTAAAATGAGCAAAATACTTCATTATTCATGTTTTTCTCAAAAAATTCCGTGATTGAAGACTAGCACATACAAATTTCAATTTTCCCAATTTTTTGCAAAAAATCAAAAACTGAAGTCTTACACATTCAAAAATATCAATTATCCTTTTTTCTAAAAAAGACCAAAATAGTTCTCTAAAATGAGCAAAATACTTCATTTTTCATGATTTTCTCAAAAAATTCCGTGATTGAAGACTAACACATACAAATTTCTATTTTTCCAATTTTTTGCATAAAATCAAAAACTGAAGTCTAACACCTTCAAAAATATCAATTATCATTTTTTCTGAAAAAGACCAAAATAGTTCTCTAAAATGAGCAAAATACTTCATTATTCATGTTTTTCTCAAAAAATTCCGTAATTGAAGACTGGCACATACAAATTTCTATTTTCCAAATTTTTTGTAAAAAATCAAAAACTGAAGTCTTACACATTCAAAAATATCAATTATCATTTTTTCTAAAAAAGACCAAAATAGTTCTCTAAAATGAGCAAAATACTTCATTTTTCATGATTTTCTCAAAAAATTCCGTGATTGAAGACTAACACATACAAATTTCTATTTTTCCAATTTTTTGCATAAAATCAAAAACTGAAGTCTAACACCTTCAAAAATATCAATTATCATTTTTTCTGAAAAAGACCAAAATAGTTCTCTAAAATGATCAAAATACTTCTTTATTCATGTTTTTCTCAAAAAATTCCGTGATTGAAGTCTGGCACATACAAATTTCTATTTTCCAAATTTTTTGCAAAAAATCAAAAACTGAAGTCTTACACATTCAAAAATATCAATTATCATTTTTTCTAAAAAAGACCAAAATAGTTCTCTAAAATGAGCAAAATACTTCATTTTTCATGTTTTTCTCGAAAAACTTCGTGATTGAAGACTATCACATACAAATTTCTATTTTTCCTATTTTTTGCAAAAATTCAAAAAATGAAGTCTAACACCTTCAAAAATATCAATTATCAATTTTTCTAAAAAAGACCAAAATAGTTCTCTAAAATAAGCAAAATACTTCATTTTTCATGTTTATCTCAAAAAACTCCGGGATTGAAGACTAACACATACAAATTTCTATTTTTGCAATTTTTTGCATAAAATCAAAAACTGAAGTCTAACACCTTCAAAAATATCAATTATCATTTTTTCTAAAAAAAGACAAAAATAGTTCTCTAAAATGAGCAAAATACTTCATTATTCATGTTTTTCTCAAAAAATTCCGTGATTGAAGACTAGCACATACAAATTTCAATTTTCCCAATTTTTTGCAAAAAATCAAAAACTGAAGTCTTACACATTCAAAAATATCAATTATCATTTTTTCTAAAAAAGACCAAAATAGTTCTCTAAAATGAGCAAAATACTTCATTTTTCATGATTTTCTCAAAAAATTCCGTGATTGAAGACTAACACATACAAATTTCTATTTTTCCAATTTTTTGCATAAAATCAAAAACTGAAGTCTAACACCTTCAAAAATATCAATTATCATTTTTTCTGAAAAAGACCAAAATAGTTCTCTAAAATGAGCAAAATACTTCATTATTCATGTTTTTCTCAAAAAATTCCGTGATTGAAGTCTGGCACATACAAATTTCTATTTTCCAAATTTTTTGCAAAAAATCAAAAACTGAAGTCTTACACATTCAAAAATATCAATTATCATTTTTTCTAAAAAAGACCAAAATAGTTCTCTAAAATGAGCAAAATACTTCATTTTTCATGTTTTTCTCGAAAAACTTCGTGATTGAAGACTAACACATACAAATTTCTATTTTTCCTATTTTTTGCAAAATTTCAAAAAATGAAGTCTAACACCTTCAAAAAAATTAATTATCAATTTTTCTAAAAAAGACCAAAATAGTTCTCTAAAATGAGCAAAATACTTCATTTTTCAAGTTTATCTCAAAAAACTCCGGGATTGAAGACTAACACATACAAATTTCTATTTTTTCAATTTTTTGTAGAAAATCAAAAACTGAAGTCTAACACCTTCAAAAATATCAATTATCATTTTTTCTAAAAAAGACAAAAATAGTTCTCTAAAATGAGCAAAATACTTCATTATTCATGTTTTTCTCAAAAAATTCCGTGATTGAAGACTAGCACATACAAATTTCAATTTTCCCAATTTTTTGCAAAAAATCAAAAACTGAAGTCTTACACATTCAAAAATATCAATTATCATTTTTTCTAAAAAAGACCAAAATAGTTCTCTAAAATGAGCAAAATACTTCATTTTTCATGATTTTCTCAAAAAATTCCGTGATTGAAGACTAACACATACAAATTTCTATTTTTCCAATTTTTTGCATAAAATCAAAAACTGAAGTCTAACACCTTCAAAAATATCAATTATCATTTTTTCTGAAAAAGACCAAAATAGTTCTCTAAAATGAGCAAAATACTTCATTATTCATGTTTTTCTCAAAAAATTCCGTAATTGAAGACTGGCACATACAAATTTCTATTTTCCAAATTTTTTGTAAAAAATCAAAAACTGAAGTCTTACACATTCAAAAATATCAATTATCATTTTTTCTAAAAAAGACCAAAATAGTTCTCTAAAATGAGCAAAATACTTCATTTTTCATGATTTTCTCAAAAAATTCCCTGATTGAAGACTAACACATACAAATTTCTATTTTTCCAATTTTTTGCATAAAATCAAAAACTGAAGTCTAACACCTTCAAAAATATCAATTATCATTTTTTCTGAAAAAGACCAAAATAGTTCTCTAAAATGAGCAAAATACTTCATTTTTCATGTTTTTCTCGAAAAACTCCGTGAATGAAGACTAACACATTCAAATTACTATTTTTCCTATTTTTTGCCTAAAATCAAAAACTGAAGTCTAACACCTTCGAAAATATCAATTATCATTTTTTCTAAAAAAGACCAAAATAGTTCTCTAAAATGAGCTAAATAATTCATTTTTCATGATTTTCTCAATAAATTCCGTGATTGAAGACTAACACATACAAATTTCTATTTTTCCTATTTTTTTGATAAAATTAAAAACTGAAGTCTAACACCTTCAAAAATATCAATTATCATTTTTTCTGAAAAAGACCAAAATAGTTCTCTAAAATGAGCGAAATACTTCATTTTTCATGATTTTCTCAAAAAATTCCGTGATTGAAGACTAACACATACAAATTTCTATTTTTCCTATTTTTTGCATAAAATTAAAAACTGAAGTCTAACACCTTCAAAAATATCAGTAATCATTATTTCTAAAAGAGTCCAAAATCGTTCTCTAAAATGAGCAAAATACTTCATTTTTCATGTTTTTCTCAAAAAACTTCGTGATTGAAGACTAACACATACAAATTTTTATTTTTCCTATTTTTTGCAAAAAATCAAAAAATGAAGTCTAACACCTTCAAAAATATCAATTATAATTTTTTCTAAAAAAGACCAAAATAGTTCTCTAAAATGAGCAAAATAATTCATTTTTCATGATTTTCTCAAAAAATTCCGTGATTGAAGACTAACACATACAAATTTCAATTTTTCCAATTTTTTGCAAAAAATCAAAAACTAAAGTCTAAACACCTTCAAAAATATCAATTATCATTTTTTCTAAAAGGGTCCAAAATAGTTCTCTAAAATGAGCAAAATACTTCATATTTAATGTTTTTTTTCAAAAAACTTCGTGATTGAAGACTAACACATACAAATTTCAATTTTTCCAATTTTTTGCAAAAAATCAAAAACTAAAGTCTAAACACCTTCAAAAATATCAATTATCATTTTTTCTAAAAAAGACTAAAATAGTTCTCTAAAACGATCAAAATACTTCATTTTTCATGTTTTTCTCAAAAAATTCCGTGATTGAAGACTAACACATACAAATTTCCATTTTTCCAATTTTTTGCAAAAAATCAAAAACTGAAGTCTAACACCTTCAAAAATATCAATTATCATTTTTTCTAAAAGAGTCCAAAATAGTTCTCTAAAATGAGCAAAATACTTCATTTTTAATTTTTTTTTTTCAAAAAACTTCGTGATTGAAGACTAACACATACAAATTTCTATTTTTCCTATTTTTTGCAAAAATTCAAAAAATGAAGTCTAACACCTTCAAAAATATCAATTATCATTTTTTCTAAAAGAGTCCAAAATAGTTCTCTAAAATGAGCAAAATACTTCATATTTAATGTTTTTTTTCAAAAAACTTCGTGATTGAAGACTAACACATACAAATTTCAATTTTTCCAATTTTTTGCAAAAAATCAAAAACTAATGTCTAAACACCTTCAAAAATATCAATTATCATTTTTTCTAAAAAAGACCAAAATAGTTCTCTAAAACGAGCAAAATACTTCATTTTTCATGTTTTTCTCAAAAAATTCCGTGATTGAAGACTAACACATACAAATTTCCATTTTTCCAATTTTTTGCAAAAAATCAAAAACTGAAGTCTAACACCTTCAAAAATATCAATTATCATTTTTTCTAAAAGAGTCCAAAATAGTTCTCTAAAATGAGCAAAATACTTCATATTTAATGTTTTTTTTCAAAAAACTTCGTGATTGAAGACTAACACATACAAATTTCAATTTTTCCAATTTTTTGCAAAAAATCAAAAACTAATGTCTAAACACCTTCAAAAATATCAATTATCATTTTTTCTAAAAAAGACCAAAATAGTTCTCTAAAACGAGCAAAATACTTCATTTTTCATGTTTTTCTCAAAAAATTCCGTGATTGAAGACTAACACATACAAATTTCTATTTTTCCAATTTTTTGCAAAAAATCAAAAACTGAAGTCTAACACCTTCAAAAATATCAATTATAATTTTTTCTAAAATAGTCCAAAATAGTTCTCTAAAATGAGCAAAATACTTCATTTTTAATGTTTTTTTTCAAAAAACTTCGTGATTGAAGACTAACACGTACAAATTTCTATTTTTCCTATTTTGTGCAAAAATTCAAAAAATGAAGTCTAACACCTTCAAAAATATCAATTATCATTTTTTCTAAAAAAGACCAAAATAGTTCTCTAAAACGAGCAAAATACTTCATTTTTCATGTTTTTCTCAAAAAATTCCGTGATTGAAGACTAACACATACAAATTTCTATTTTTCCAATTTTTTGCAAAAAATGAAAAACTGAAGTCTAAACACCTTCAAAAATATCAATTATCATTATTTCTAAAAGAGTCCAAAATAGTTCTCTAAAATGAGCAAAATACTTCATTTTTCATGTTTTTCTCAAAAAACTTCGTGATTGAAGACTAACACATACAAATTTTTATTTTTCCTATTTTTTGCAAAAAATCAAAAAATGAAGTCTAACACCTTCAAAAATATCAATTATAATTTTTTCTAAAAAAGACCAAAATAGTTCTCTAAAATGAGCAAAATAATTCATTTTTCATGATTTTCTCAAAAAATTCCGTGATTGAAGACTAACACATACAAATTTCAATTTTTCCAATTTATTGCAAAAAATCAAAAACTAAAGTCTAACACCTTCAAAAATATCAATTATCATTTTTTCTGAAAAAGACCAAAATAGTTCTCTAAAATGAGCAAAATACTTCATTTTTCATGTTTTTCTCAAAAAATTCCGTGATTGAAGACTAACACATACAAATTTCTATTTTTCCAATTTTTTGCAAAAAATCTAAAACTGAAGTCTAAACACCTTCAAAAATATCAATTATCATTTTTTCTAAAAGAGTCCAAAATAGTTCTCTAAAATGAGCAAAATACTTCATATTTAATGTTTTTTTTCAAAAAACTTCGTGATTGAAGACTAACACATACAAATTTCAATTTTTCCAATTTTTTGCAAAAAATCAAAAACTAAAGTCTAAACACCTTCAAAAATATCAATTATCATTTTTTCTAAAAAAGACCAAAATAGTTCTCTAAAACGAGCAAAATACTTCATTTTTCATGTTTTTCTCAAAAAATTCCGTGATTGAAGACTAACACATACAAATTTCCATTTTTCCAATTTTTTGCAAAAAATCAAAAACTGAAGTCTAACACCTTCAAAAATATCAATTATCATTTTTTCTAAAAGAGTCCAAAATAGTTCTCTAAAATGAGCAAAATACTTCATATTTAATGTTTTTTTTCAAAAAACTTCGTGATTGAAGACTAACACATACAAATTTCAATTTTTCCAATTTTTTGCAAAAAATCAAAAACTAATGTCTAAACACCTTCAAAAATATCAATTATCATTTTTTCTAAAAAAGACCAAAATAGTTCTCTAAAACGAGCAAAATACTTCATTTTTCATGTTTTTCTCAAAAAATTCCGTGATTGAAGACTAACACATACAAATTTCTATTTTTCCAATTTTTTGCAAAAAATCAAAAACTGAAGTCTAACACCTTCAAAAATATCAATTATCATTTTTTCTAAAATAGTCCAAAATAGTTCTCTAAAATGAGCAAAATACTTCATTTTTAATGTTTTTTTTCAAAAAACTTCGTGATTGAAGACTAACACGTACAAATTTCTATTTTTCCTATTTTGTGCAAAAATTCAAAAAATGAAGTCTAACACCTTCAAAAATATCAATTATCATTTTTTCTAAAAAAGACCAAAATAGTTCTCTAAAACGAGCAAAATACTTCATTTTTCATGTTTTTCTCAAAAAATTCCGTGATTGAAGACTAACACATACAAATTTCTATTTTTCCAATTTTTTGCAAAAAATGAAAAACTGAAGTCTAAACACCTTCAAAAATATCAATTATCATTATTTCTAAAAGAGTCCAAAATAGTTCTCTAAAATGAGCAAAATACTTCATTTTTCATGTTTTTCTCAAAAAACTTCGTGATTGAAGACTAACACATACAAATTTTTATTTTTCCTATTTTTTGCAAAAAATCAAAAAATGAAGTCTAACACCTTCAAAAATATCAATTATAATTTTTTCTAAAAAAGACCAAAATAGTTCTCTAAAATGAGCAAAATAATTCATTTTTCATGATTTTCTCAAAAAATTCCGTGATTGAAGACTAACACATACAAATTTCAATTTTTCCAATTTATTGCAAAAAATCAAAAACTAAAGTCTAACACCTTCAAAAATATCAATTATCATTTTTTCTGAAAAAGACCAAAATAGTTCTCTAAAATGAGCAAAATACTTCATTTTTCATGTTTTTCTCAAAAAATTCCGTGATTGAAGACTAACACATACAAATTTCTATTTTTCCAATTTTTTGCAAAAAATCTAAAACTGAAGTCTAAACACCTTCAAAAATATCAATTATCATTTTTTCTAAAAGAGTCCAAAATAGTTCTCTAAAATGAGCAAAATACTTCATATTTAATGTTTTTTTTCAAAAAACTTCGTGATTGAAGACTAACACATACAAATTTCAATTTTTCCAATTTTTTGCAAAAAATCAAAAACTAAAGTCTAAACACCTTCAAAAATATCAATTATCATTTTTTCTAAAAAAGACCAAAATAGTTCTCTAAAACGAGCAAAATACTTCATTTTTCATGTTTTTCTCAAAAAATTCCGTGATTGAAGACTAACACATACAAATTTCCATTTTTCCAATTTTTTGCAAAAAATCAAAAACTGAAGTCTAACACCTTCAAAAATATCAATTATCATTTTTTCTAAAAGAGTCCAAAATAGTTCTCTAAAATGAGCAAAATACTTCATTTTTCATGTTTTTCTCGAAAAACTCCGTGATTGAAGACTAACACATTCAAATTACTATTTTTCCTATTTTTTGCCTAAAATCAAAAACTGAAGTCTAACACCTTCGAAAATATCAATTATCATTTTTTCTAAAAAAGACCAAAATAGTTCTCTAAAATGAGCAAAATAATTCATTTTTCATGATTTTCTCAATAAATTCCGTGATTGAAGACTAACACATACAAATTTCTATTTTTCCTATTTTTTTCATAAAATTAAAAACTGAAGTCTAACACCTTCAAAAATATCAATTATCATTTTTTCTGAAAAAGACCAAAATAGTTCTCTAAAATGAGCGAAATACTTCACTTTTAATGTTTTTTTTCAAAAAACTTCGTGATTGAAGACTAACACATACAAATTTCTATTTTTCCTATTTTTTGCAAAAATTCAAAAAATGAAGTCTAACACCTTCAAAAATATCAATTATCATTTTTTCTAAAAAAGACCAAAATAGTTCTCTAAAACGAGCAAAATACTTCATTTTTCATGTTTTTCTCAAAAAATTCCGTGATTGAAGACTAACACATACAAATTTCTATTTTTCCAATTTTTTGCAAAAAATCAAAAACTGAAGTCTAAACACCTTCAAAAATATCAATTATCATTTTTTCTAAAATAGTCCAAAATAGTTCTCTAAAATGAGCAAAATACTTCATTTTTAATGTTTTTTTTCAAAAAACTTCGTGATTGAAGACTAACACATACAAATTTCTATTTTTCCTATTTTTTGCAAAAATTCAAAAAATGAAGTCTAACACCTTCAAAAATATCAATTATCATTTTTTCTAAAAAAGACCAAAATAGTTCTCTAAAACGAGCAAAATACTTCATTTTTCATGTTTTTCTCAAAAAATTCCGTGATTGAAGACTAACACATACAAATTTCTATTTTTCCAATTTTTTGCAAAAAATCAAAAACTGAAGTCTAAACACCTTCAAAAATATCAATTATCATTATTTCTAAAAGAGTCCAAAATAGTTCTCTAAAATGAGCAAAATACTTCAATTTTCATGTTTTTCTCAAAAAACTTCGTGAATGAAGACTAACACATACAAATTTTTATTTTTCCTATTTTTTGCAAAAAATCAAAAAATGAAGTCTAACACCTTCAAAAATATCAATTATAATTTTTTCTAAAAAAGACCAAAATAGTTCTCTAAAATGAGCAAAATAATTCATTTTTCATGATTTTCTCAAAAAATTCCGTGATTGAAGACTAACACATACAAATTTCAATTTTTCCAATTTTTTGCAAAAAATCAAAAACTAAAGTCTAACACCTTCAAAAATATCAATTATCATTTTTTCTGAAAAAGACCAAAATAGTTCTCTAAAACGAGCAAAATACTTCATTTTTCATGTTTTTCTCAAAAAATTCCGTGATTGAAGACTAACACATACAAATTTCTATTTTTCCAATTTTTTGCAAAAAATCAAAAACTGAAGTCTAAACACCTTCAAAAATATCAATTATCATTTTTTCTAAAAGAGTCCAAAATAGTTCTCTAAAATGAGCAAAATACTTCATATTTAATGTTTTTTTTCAAAAAACTTCGTGATTGAAGACTAACACATACAAATTTCAATTTTTCCAATTTTTTGCAAAAAAATCAAAAACTAAAGTCTAAACACCTTCAAAAATATCAATTATCATTGTTTCTAAAAAAGACCAAAATAGTTCTCTAAAACGAGCAAAATACTTCATTTTTCATGTTTTTCTCAAAAAATTCCGTGATTGAAGACTAACACATACAAATTTCTATTTTTCCAATTTTTTGCAAAAAATCAAAAACTGAAGTCTAACACCTTCAAAAATATCAATTATCATTTTTTCTAAAAGAGTCCAAAATAGTTCTCTAAAATGAGCAAAATACTTCATTTTTAATGTTTTTTTTCAAAAAACTTCGTGATTGAAGACTAACACATACAAATTTCTATTTTTCCTATTTTTTGCAAAAATTCAAAAAATGAAGTCTAACACCTTCAAAAATATCAATTATCATTTTTTCTAAAAGAGTCCAAAATAGTTCTCTAAAATGAGCAAAATACTTCATATTTAATGTTTTTTTTCAAAAAACTTCGTGATTGAAGACTAACACATACAAATTTCAATTTTTCCAATTTTTTGCAAAAAATCAAAAACTAAAGTCTAAACACCTTCAAAAATATCAATTATCATTTTTTCTAAAAAAGACCAAAATAGTACTCTAAAACGAGCAAAATACTTCATTTTTCATGTTTTTCTCAAAAAATTCGGTGATTGAAGACTAACACATACAAATTTCTATTTTTCCAATTTTTTGCAAAATATCAAAAACTGAAGTCTAACACCTTCAAAAATATCAATTATCATTTTTTCTAAAAGAGTCCAAAATAGTTCTCTAAAATGAGCAAAATACTTCATTTTTAATGTTTTTTTTCAAAAAACTTCGTGATTGAAGACTAACACATACAAATTTCTATTCTTCCTATTTTTAGCAAAAATTCAAAAAATGAAGTCTAACACCTTCAAAAATATCAATTATCATTTTTTCTAAAAAAGACCAAAATAGTTCTCTAAAACGAGCAAAATACTTCATTTTTCATGTTTTTCTCAAAAAATTCCGTGATTGAAGACTAACACATACAAATTTCTATTTTTCCAATTTTTTGCAAAAAATCAAAAACTGAAGTTTTAACACCTTCAAAAATATCAATTATCATTTTTTCTAAAAGAGGCCAAAATAGTTCTCTAAAATGACCAAAATACTTCATTTTTAATGTTTTTTTTAAAAAAACTTCGTGATTGAAGACTAACACATACAAATTTCTATTTTTCCTATTTTTTGCAAAAATTCAAAAAATGAAGTCATCTTCAAAAATATCAATTATCATTTTTTCTAAAAAAGACCAAAATAGTTCCCTAAAATGAGCAAAATACTTCATTTTTCATGTTTTTCTCAAAAAACTCCGGGATTGAAGACTAACACATACAAATTTCTATTTTTCCAATTTTTTGCATAAAATCAAAAACTGAAGTCTATCACCTTCAAAAATATCAATTATCATTTTTTCTAAAAAAGACCAAAATAGTTTTCTAAAATGAGCAAGATACTTCATTATTCATGTTTTTCTCAAAAAATTCCGTGATTGAAGACTAACACATACAAATTTCTATTTTCCCAATTTTTTGCAAAAAATCAAAAACTGAAGTCTAACACCTTCAAAAATATCAATTATCATTTTTTCTAAAAAAGACCAAAATAGTTCTCTAAAATGAGCAAAATACTTCACTTTTCATGTTTTTCTCAAAAAATTCCGTGATTGAAGACTAACACATACAAATTTCTATTTTCCCAATTTTTTGCAAAAAATCAAAAACTGAAGTCTAACACCTTCAAAAATATCAATTATCATTTCTTCTAAAAAAGACCAAAATAGTTCTCTAAAATGAGCAAAATACTTCATTTTTCATGTTTATCTCAAAAAACTCCGGGATTGAAGACTAACACATACAAATTTCTATTTTCCCAATTTTTTGCAAAAAATCTAAAACTGAAGTCTAACACCTTCAAAAATATCAATTATAATTTTTTCTAAAAAAGACCAAAATAGTTCTCTAAAATGAGAAAATACTTCACTTTTCATGTTTTTCTCAAAAAACTCCGGGATTGAAGACTAACACATACAAATTTCTATTTTTCCAATTTTTAGCATAAAATCAAAAACTGAAGTCTATCACCTTCAAAAATATCAATTATCATTTCTTCTAAAAAAGACCAAAATAGTTCTCTAAAATGAGCAAAATACTTCACTTTTCATGTTTTTCTCAAAAAATTCCGTGATTGAAGACTAACACATACAAATTTCTATTTTCCCCATTTTTTGCAAAAAATCAAAAACTGAAGTCTAACACCTTCAAAAATATCAATTATCATTTTTTCTAAAAAAGACCAAAATAGTTCTGTAAAATGAGCAAAATACTTCACTTTTCATGTTTTTCTCAAAACACTCCGGGATTGAAGACTAACACATACAAATTTCTATTTTTCCAATATTTTGCAAAAAATCAAAAAATGAAGTTTTCACACCTTCAAAAATATCAATTATCATTTTTTCTAAAAAAGACCAACATAGTTCTCTAAAATGAGCAAAATACTTCACTTTTCATGTTTTTCTCAAAAAACTCCGGGATTGAAGACTAACACATACAAATTTCTATTTTCCCAATTTTTTGCAAAAAATCAAAAACTGAAGTCTAACACCTTCAAAAATATCAATTATAATTTTTTCTAAAAAAGACCAAAATAGTTCTCTAAAATGAGCAAAATACTTCACTTTTCATGTTTTTCTCAAAAAACTCCGGGATTGAAGACTAACACATACCAATTTCAATTTTTCCAATTTTTAGCATAAAATCAAAAACTGAAGTCTATCACCTTCAAAAATATCAATTATCATTTCTTCTAAAAAAGACCAAAATAGTTCTCTAAAATGAGCAAAATACTTCACTTTTCATGTTTTTCTCAAAAAATTCCGTGATTGAAGACTAACACATACAAATTTATATTTTCCCAATTTTTTGCAAAAAATCAAAAACTGAAGTCTAACACCTTCAAAAATATCAATTATAATTTTTTATAAAAAAGACCAAAATAGTTCTCTAAAATGAGCAAAATACTTCACTTTTCATGTTTTTCTCAAAACACTCCGGGATTGAAGACTAACACATACAAATTTCTATTTTTCCAATTTTTTGCAAAAAATCAAAAAATGAAGTCTTAACACCTTCAAAAATATCAATTATCATTTTTTCTAAACAAGACCAAAATAGTTCTCTAAAATGAGCAAAATACTTCACTTTTCATGTTTTTCTCAAAAAACTCCGGGATTGAAGACTAACACATACAAATTTCAATTTTTCCAATTTTTTGCATAAAATCAAAAACTGAAGTCTAACACCTTCAAAAATATCAATTATCATTTTTTCTAAAAGAGTCCAAAATAGTTCTCTAAAATGAGCAAAATACTTCATTTTTAATGTTTTTTTTCAAAAAACTTCGTGATTCAAGACTAACACATACAAATTTCTATTTTTGCAATTTTTTGCAAAAATTCAAAAAATGAAGTCTGACACCTTCAAAAATATCAATTATCAATTTTTCTAAAAAAGACCAAAATAGTTCTCTAAAATGAGCAAAATACTTCATTTTTCATGTTTATCTCAAAAAACTCCGGGATCGAAGACTAACACATACAAATTTCTATTTTTCCAATTTTTTGCATAAAATCAAAAACTAAAGTCTAACACCTTCAAAAATATCAATTATCATTTTTTCTAAAAAAGAACAAAATAGTTCTCTAAAACGAGCAAAATACTTCATTTTTCATGTTTTTCTCAAAAAATTCCGTGATTGAAGACTAACACATACAAATTTCTATTTTTCCAATTTTTTGCAAAAAATCCAAAACTGAAGTCTAACACCTTCAAAAATATTAATTATCATTTTTTCTAAAAGAGTCCAAAATAGTTCTCTAAAATGAGCAAAATACTTCATTTTTAATGTTTTTTTTCAAAAAACATCGTGATTGAAGACTAACACATACAAATTTCTATTTTTCCTATTTTTTGCAAAAATTCAAAAAATGAAGTCACCTTCAAAAATATCAATTATCATTTTTTCTAAAAAAGACCAAAATAGTTCCCTAAAATGAGCAAAATACTTCATTTTTCATGTTTTTCTCAAAAAACTCCGGGATTGAAGACTAACACATACAAATTTCTATTTTTCCAATTTTTTGCATCAAATCAAAAACTGAAGTCTATCACCTTCAAAAATATCAATTATCATTTTTTCTAAAAAAGACAAAAATAGTTCTCTAAAATGTGCAAAATACTTCACTTTTCATGTTTTTCTCAAAAACCTCCGGGATTGAAGACTAACACATACAAATTTCTATTTTTCCTATTTTTTGTAAAAAATCAAAAACTGAAGTCTCACCTTCAAAAATATCAATTATCATTTTTTCTAAAAAAGACCAAAATAGTTTTCTAAAATGAGCAAGATACTTCATTATTCATGTTTTTCTCAAAAAATTCCGTGATTGAAGACTAACACATACAAATTTCTATTTTCCCAATTTTTTGCAAAAAATCAAAAACTGAAGTCTAACACCTTCAAAAATATCAATTATCATTTTTTCTAAAAAAGACCAAAATAGTTCTCTAAAATGAGCAAAATACTTCACTTTTCATGTTTTTCTCAAAAAACTCCGGGATTGAAGACTAACACATACAAATTTCTATTTTTCCAATTTTTTGCATAAAATCAAAAACTGAAGTCTATCACCTTCAAAAATATCAATTATCATTTCTTCTAAAAAAGACCAAAATAGTTCTCTAAAATGAGCAAAATACTTCATTTTTCATGTTTATCTCAAAAAACTCCGGGATTGAAGACTAACACATACAAATTTCTATTTTCCCAATTTTTTGCAAAAAATCAAAAACTGAAGTCTAACACCTTCAAAAATATCAATTATAATTTTTTCTAAAAAAGACCAAAATAGTTCTCTAAAATGAGCAAAATACTTCACTTTTCATGTTTTTCTCAAAAAACTCCGGGATTGAAGACTAACACATACAAATTTCTATTTTTCCAATTTTTAGCATAAAATCAAAAACTGAAGTCTATCACCTTCAAAAATATCAATTATCATTTCTTCAAAAAAAGACCAAAATAGTTCTCTAAAATTAGCAAAATACTTCACTTTTCATGTTTTTCTCAAAAAATTCCGTGATTGAAGACTAACACATACAAATTTCTATTTTCCCAATTTTTTGCAAAAAATCAAAAACTGAAGTCTAACACCTTCAAAAATATCAATTATCATTTTTTCTAAAAAAGACCAAAATAGTTTTCTAAAATGAGCAAAATACTTCATTATTCATGTTTTTCTCAAAAAATTCCGTGATTGAAGACTAACACATACAAATTTCTATTTTCCCAATTTTTTGCAAAAAATCAAAAACTGAAGTCTAACACCTTCAAAAATATCAATTATCATTTTTCTAAAAAAGACCAAAATAGTTCTCTAAAATGAGCAAAATACTTCACTTTTCATGTTTTTCTCAAAAAACTCCGGGATTGAAGACTAACACATACAAATTTCTATTTTTCCAATTTTTTGCATAAAATCAAAAACTGAAGTCTATCACCTTCAAAAATATCAATTATCATTTCTTCTAAAAAAGACCAAAATAGTTCTCTAAAATGAGCAAAATACTTCATTTTTCATGTTTATCTCAAAAAACTCCGGGATTGAAGACTAACACATACAAATTTCTATTTTCCCAATTTTTTGCAAAAAATCAAAAACTGAAGTCTAACACCTTCAAAAATATCAATTATAATTTTTTCTAAAAAAGACCAAAATAGTTCTCTAAAATGAGCAAAATACTTCACTTTTCATGTTTTTCTCAAAAAACTCCGGGATTGAAGACTAACACATACAAATTTCTATTTTTCCAATTTTTAGCATAAAATCAAAAACTGAAGTCTATCACCTTGAAAAATATCAATTATCATTTCTTCTAAAAAAGACCAAAATAGTTCTCTAAAATTAGCAAAATACTTCACTTTTCATGTTTTTCTCAAAAAATTCCGTGATTGAAGACTAACACATACAAATTTCTATTTTCCCAATTTTTTGCAAAAAATCAAAAACTGAAGTCTAACACCTTCAAAAATATCAATTATCATTTTTTCTAAAAAAGACCAAAATAGTTCTCTAAAATGAGCAAAATACTTCACTTTTCATGTTTTTCTCAAAAAACTCCGGGATTGAAGACTAACACATACAAATTTCTATTTTTCCAATTTTTTTTCATAAAATCCAAAACTGAAGTCTAACACCTTCAAAAATATTAATTATCATTTTTTCTAAAAGAGTCCAAAATAGTTCTTTAAAATGAGCAAAATACTTCATTTTTAATGTTTTTTTTCAAAAAACTTCGTGATTGAAGACTAACACATACAAATTTCTATTTTTCCTATTTTTTGCAAAAATTCAAAAAATGAAGTCACCTTCAAAAATATCAATTATCATTTTTTCTAAAAAAGACCAAAATAGTTCCCTAAAATGAGCAAAATACTTCATTTTTCATGTTTTTCTCTAAAAACTCCGGGATTGAAGACTAACACATACAAATTTCTATTTTTCCAATTTTTTGCATAAAATCAAAAACTGAAGTCTATCACCTTCAAAAATATCAATTATCATTTTTTCTAAAAAAGACAAAAATAGTTCTCTAAAATGTGCAAAATACTTCACTTTTCATGTTTTTCTCAAAAACCTCCGGGATTGAAGACTAACACATACAAATTTCTATTTTTCCTATTTTTTGCAAAAAATCAAAAACTGAAGTCTATCACCTTCAAAAATATCAATTATCATTTTTTCTAAAAAAGACCAAAATAGTTTTCTAAAATGAGCAAGATACTTCATTATTCAAGTTTTTCTCAAAAAATTCCGTGATTGAAGACTAACACATACAAATTTCTATTTTCCCAATTTTTTGCAAAAAATCAAAAACTGAAGTCTAACACCTTCAAAAATATCAATTATCATTTTTTCTAAAAAAGACCAAAATAGTTCTCTAAAATGAGCAAAATACTTCACTTTTCATGTTTTTCTCAAAAAACTCCGGGATTGAAGACTAACACATAAAAATTTCTATTTTTCCAATTTTTAGCATAAAATCAAAAACTGAAGTCTATCACCTTCAAAAATATCAATTATCATTTCTTCTAAAAAAGACCAAAATAGTTCTCTAAAATGAGCAAAATACTTCACTTTTCATGTTTTTCTCAAAAAATTCCGGGATTGAAGACTAACACATACAAATTTCTATTTTCCCAATTTTTTGCAAAAAATCAAAAACTGAAGTCTAACACCTTCAAAAATATCAATTATCATTTTTTATAAAAAAGACCAAAATAGTTCTCTAAAATGAGCAAAATACTTCACTTTTCATGTTTTTCTCAAAACACTCCGGGATTGAAGACTAACACATACAAATTTCTATTTTTCCAATTTTTTGCAAAAAATCAAAAAATGAAGTCTAACACCTTCAAAAATATCAATTATCATTTTTTCTAAAAAAGACCAAAATAGTTCTCTAAAATGAGCAAAATACTTCACTTTTCATGTTTTTCTCAAAAAACTCCGGGATTGAAGACTAACACATACAAATTTCAATTTTTCCAATTTTTTGCATAAAATCAAAAACTGAAGTCTAACACCTTCAAAAATATCAATTATCATTTTTTCTAAAAGAGTCCAAAATAGTTCTCTAAAATGAGCAAAATACTTCATTTTTAATGTTTTTTTTCAAAAAACTTCGTGATTCAAGACTAACACATACAAATTTCTATTTTTGCAATTTTTTGCAAAAATTCAAAAAATGAAGTCTGACACCTTCAAAAATATCAATTATCAATTTTTCTAAAAAAGACCAAAATAGTTCTCTAAAATGAGCAAAATACTTCATTTTTCATGTTTATCTCAAAAAACTCCGGGATCGAAGACTAACACATACAAATTTCTATTTTTCCAATTTTTTGCATAAAATCAAAAACTAAAGTCTAACACCTTCAAAAATATCAATTATCAATTTTTCTAAAGAAGACCAAAATAGTTCTCTAAAATGAGCAAAATACTTCATTGTTCATGTTTATCTCAAAAAACTCCGGGATTGAAGACTAACACATACAAATTTCTATTTTCCCAATTTTTTGCAAAAAATCAAAAACTGAAGTCTAACACCTTCAAAAATATCAATTATCATTTTTTCCAAAAAAGACCAAAATAGTTCTCTAAAATGAGCAAAATACTTCACTTTTCATGTTTTTCTCAATAAACTCCGGGATTGAAGACTAACACATACAAATTTCTATTTTTCCAATTTTTTGCATAAAATCAAAAACTGAAGTCTATCACCTTCAAAAATATCAATTATCATTTCTTCTAAAAAAGACCAAAATAGTTCTCTAAAATGAGCAAAATACTTCATTTTTCATGTTTATCTCAAAAAACTCCGGGATTGAAGACTAACACATAGAAATTTCTATTTTCCCAATTTTTTGCAAAAAATCAAAAACTGAAGTCTAACACCTTCAAAAATATCAATTATAATTTTTTCTAAAAAAGACCAAAATAGTTCTCTAAAATGAGCAAAATACTTCACTTTTCATGTTTTTCTCAAAAAACTCCGGGATTGAAGACTAACACATACAAATTTCTATTTTTCCAATTTTTAGCATAAAATCAAAAACTGAAGTCTCACCTTCAAAAATATAAATTGTCATTTCTTCTAAAAAAGACCAAAATAGTTCTCTAAAATGAGCAAAATACTTCACTTTTCATGTTTTTCTCAAAAAACTCCGGGATTGAAGACTAACACATACAAATTTCAATTTTTCCAATTTTTTGCATAAAATCAAAAACTGAAGTCTAACACCTTCAAAAATATCAATTATCATTTTTTTCTAAAAGAGTCCAAAATAGTTCTCTAAAATGAGCAAAATACTTCATTTTCAATGTTTTTTTTCAAAAAACTTCGTGATTCAAGACTAACACATACAAATTTCTATTTTTCCTATTTTTTGCAAAAATTCAAAAAATGAAGTCAGACACCTTCAAAAATATCAATTATCAATTTTTCTAAAAAAGACCAAAATAGTTCTCTAAAATGAGCATAATACTTCATTTTTCATGTTTATCTCAAAAAACTCCGGGATCGAAGACTAACACATACAAATTTCTATTTTTCCAATTTTTTGCATAAAATCAAAAACTAAAGTCTAACACCTTCAAAAATATCAATTATCATTTTTTCTAAAAAAGAACAAAATAGTTCTCTAAAACGAGCAAAATACTTCATTTTTCATGTTTTTCTCAAAAAATTCCGTGATTGAAGACTAACACATACAAATTTCTATTTTTCCAATTTTTTTGCAAAAAATCCAAAACTGAAGTCTAACACCTTCAAAAATATTAATTATCATTTTTTCTAAAAGGGTCCAAAATAGTTCTCTAAAATGAGCAAAATACTTCATTTTTAATGTTTTTCTCAAAACACTCCGGGATTTAAGACTAACACATACAAATTTCTATTTTTCCAATTTTTTGCAAAAAATCAAAAAATGAAGTCTAACACCTTCAAAAATATCAATTATCATTTTTTCTAAAAAAGACCAGAATAGTTCTCTAAAATAAGCAAAATACTTCACTTTTCATGTTTTTCTCAAAAAACTCCGGGATTGAAGACTAACACATACAAATTTCAATTTTTCCAATTTTTTGCATAAAATCAAAAACTGAAGTCTAACACCTTCAAAAATATCAATTATCATTTTTTCTAAAAAAGACCAGAATAGTTCTCTAAAATAAGCAAAATACTTCACTTTTCATGTTTTTCTCAAAAAACTCCGGGATTGAAGACTAACACATACAAATTTCAATTTTTCCAATTTTTTGCATAAAATCAAAAACTGAAGTCTAATACCTTCAAAAATATCAATTATCATTTTTTCTAAAAGAGTCCAAAATATTTCTCTAAAATGAGCAACATACTTCATTTTTAATGTTTTTTTCCAAAAAACTTCGTGATTCAAGACTAACAAATACAAATTTCTATTTTTCCTATTTTTTGCAAAAATTCAAAAAATGAAGTCTGACACCTTCAAAAATATCAATTATCAAATTTTCTCAAAAAGACCAAAATAGTTCTCTAAAATGAGCAAAATACTTCATTTTTCATGTTTATCTCAAAAAACTCCGGGATTGAAGACTAACACATACAAATTTCTATTTTTCCAATTTTTTGCATAAAATCAAAAACTGAAGTCTAACACCTTCAAAAATATCAATTATCAATTTTTCTAAAGAAGACCAAAATAGTTCTCTAAAATGAGCAAAATACTTCATTGTTCATGTTTATCTCAAAAAACTCCGGGATTGAAGACTAACACATACAAATTTCTATTTTCCCAATTTTTTGCAAAAAATCAAAAACTGAAGTCTAACACCTTCAAAAATATCAATTATCATTTTTTCCAAAAAAGACCAAAATAGTTCTCTAAAATGAGCAAAATACTTCACTTTTCATGTTTTTCTCAATAAACTCCGGGATTGAAGACTAACACATACAAATTTCTATTTTTCCAATTTTTTGCATAAAATCAAAAACTGAAGTCTATCACCTTCAAAAATATCAATTATCATTTCTTCTAAAAAAGACCAAAATAGTTCTCTAAAATGAGCAAAATACTTCATTTTTCATGTTTATCTCAAAAAACTCCGGGATTGAAGACTAACACATAGAAATTTCTATTTTCCCAATTTTTTGCAAAAAATCAAAAACTGAAGTCTAACACCTTCAAAAATATCAATTATAATTTTTTCTAAAAAAGACCAAAATAGTTCTCTAAAATGAGCAAAATACTTCACTTTTCATGTTTTTCTCAAAAAACTCCGGGATTGAAGACTAACACATACAAATTTCTATTTTTCCAATTTTTAGCATAAAATCAAAAACTGAAGTCTCACCTTCAAAAATATAAATTGTCATTTCTTCTAAAAAAGACCAAAATAGTTCTCTAAAATGAGCAAAATACTTCACTTTTCATGTTTTTCTCAAAAAACTCCGGGATTGAAGACTAACACATACAAATTTCAATTTTTCCAATTTTTTGCATAAAATCAAAAACTGAAGTCTAACACCTTCAAAAATATCAATTATCATTTTTTTCTAAAAGAGTCCAAAATAGTTCTCTAAAATGAGCAAAATACTTCATTTTCAATGTTTTTTTTCAAAAAACTTCGTGATTCAAGACTAACACATACAAATTTCTATTTTTCCTATTTTTTGCAAAAATTCAAAAAATGAAGTCAGACACCTTCAAAAATATCAATTATCAATTTTTCTAAAAAAGACCAAAATAGTTCTCTAAAATGAGCATAATACTTCATTTTTCATGTTTATCTCAAAAAACTCCGGGATCGAAGACTAACACATACAAATTTCTATTTTTCCAATTTTTTGCATAAAATCAAAAACTAAAGTCTAACACCTTCAAAAATATCAATTATCATTTTTTCTAAAAAAGAACAAAATAGTTCTCTAAAACGAGCAAAATACTTCATTTTTCATGTTTTTCTCAAAAAATTCCGTGATTGAAGACTAACACATACAAATTTCTATTTTTCCAATTTTTTGCAAAAAATCCAAAACTGAAGTCTAACACCTTCAAAAATATTAATTATCATTTTTTCTAAAAGGGTCCAAAATAGTTCTCTAAAATGAGCAAAATACTTCATTTTTAATGTTTTTCTCAAAACACTCCGGGATTTAAGACTAACACATACAAATTTCTATTTTTCCAATTTTTTGCAAAAAATCAAAAAATGAAGTCTAACACCTTCAAAAATATCAATTATCATTTTTTCTAAAAAAGACCAGAATAGTTCTCTAAAATAAGCAAAATACTTCACTTTTCATGTTTTTCTCAAAAAACTCCGGGATTGAAGACTAACACATACAAATTTCAATTTTTCCAATTTTTTGCATAAAATCAAAAACTGAAGTCTAACACCTTCAAAAATATCAATTATCATTTTTTCTAAAAGAGTCCAAAATATTTCTCTAAAATGAGCAAAATACTTCATTTTTAATGTTTTTTTCCAAAAAACTTCGTGATTCAAGACTAACAAATACAAATTTCTATTTTTCCTATTTTTTGCAAAAATTCAAAAAATGAAGTCTGACACCTTCAAAAATATCAATTATCAAATTTTCTAAAAAAGACCAAAATAGTTCTCTAAAATGAGCAAAATACTTCATTTTTCATGTTTATCTCAAAAAACTCCGGGATTGAAGACTAACACATACAAATTTCTATTTTTCCAATTTTTTGCATAAAATCAAAAACTGAAGTCTAACACCTTCAAAAATATCAATTATCAATTTTTCTAAAGAAGACCAAAATAGTTCTCTAAAATGAGCAAAATACTTCATTGTTCATGTTTATCTCAAAAAACTCCGGGATTGAAGACTAACACATACAAATTTCTATTTTCCCAATTTTTTGCAAAAAATCAAAAACTGAAGTCTAACACCTTCAAAAATATCAATTATCATTTTTTCCAAAAAAGACCAAAATAGTTCTCTAAAATGAGCAAAATACTTCACTTTTCATGTTTTTCTCAATAAACTCCGGGATTGAAGACTAACACATACAAATTTCTATTTTTCCAATTTTTTGCATAAAATCAAAAACTGAAGTCTATCACCTTCAAAAATATCAATTATCATTTCTTCTAAAAAAGACCAAAATAGTTCTCTAAAATGAGCAAAATACTTCATTTTTCATGTTTATCTCAAAAAACTCCGGGATTGAAGACTAACACATAGAAATTTCTATTTTCCCAATTTTTTGCAAAAAATCAAAAACTGAAGTCTAACACCTTCAAAAATATCAATTATAATTTTTTCTAAAAAAGACCAAAATAGTTCTCTAAAATGAGCAAAATACTTCACTTTTCATGTTTTTCTCAAAAAACTCCGGGATTGAAGACTAACACATACAAATTTCTATTTTTCCTATTTTTAGCATAAAATCAAAAACTGAAGTCTCACCTTCAAAAATATAAATTGTCATTTCTTCTAAAAAAGACCAAAATAGTTCTCTAAAATGAGCAAAATACTTCACTTTTCATGTTTTTCTCAAAAAACTCCGGGATTGAAGACTAACACATACAAATTTCAATTTTTCCAATTTTTTGCATAAAATCAAAAACTGAAGTCTAACACCTTCAAAAATATCAATTATCATTTTTTTCTAAAAGAGTCCAAAATAGTTCTCTAAAATGAGCAAAATACTTCATTTTCAATGTTTTTTTTCAAAAAACTTCGTGATTCAAGACTAACACATACAAATTTCTATTTTTCCTATTTTTTGCAAAAATTCAAAAAATGAAGTCAGACACCTTCAAAAATATCAATTATCAATTTTTCTAAAAAAGACAAAAATAGTTCTCTAAAATGTGCAAAATACTTCACTTTTCATGTTTTTCTCAAAAACCTCCGGGATTGAAGACTAACACATACAAATTTCTATTTTTCCTATTTTTTGCAAAAAATCAAAAACTGAAGTCTATCACCTTCAAAAATATCAATTATCATTTTTTCTAAAAAAGACCAAAATAGTTCTCTAAAATGAGCAAGATACTTCATTATTCATGTTTTTCTCATAAAATTCCGTGATTGAAGACTAACACATACAAATTTCTATTTTTCCAATTTTTTGCAAAAAATCAAAAACTGAAGTCTAACACCTTCAAAAATATCAATTATCATTTTTTCTAAAAAAGACCAAAATAGTTCTCTAAAATGAGCAAAATACTTCACTTTTCATGTTTTTCTCAAAAAACTCCGGGATTGAAGACTAACACATACAAATTTCTATTTTTCCAATTTTTTGCATAAAATCAAAAACTGAAGTCTATCACCTTCAAAAATATCAATTATCATTTCTTCTAAAAAAGACCAAAATAGTTCTCTAAAATGAGCAAAATACTTCATTTTTCATGTTTATCTCAAAAAACTCCGGGATTGAAGACTAACACATACCAATTTCAATTTTTCCAATTTTTTGCATAAAATCAAAAACTGAAGTCTAACACCTTCAAAAATATCAATTATCATTTTTTTCTAAAAGAGTCCAAAATAGTTCTCTAAAATGAGCAAAATACTTCATTTTTAATGTTTTTTTTCAAAAAACATCGTGATTCAAGACTAACACATAAAAATTTCTATTTTTCCTATTTTTTGCAAAAATTCAAAAAATGAAGTCTGACACCTTCAAAAATATCAATTATCAATTTTTCAAAAAAGACCAAAATAGTTCTCTAAAATGAGCATAATACTTCATTTTTCATGTTTATCTCAAAAAACTCCGGGATCGAAGACTAACACATACAAATTTCTATTTTTCCAATTTTTTGCATAAAATCAAAAACTAAAGTCTAACACCTTCAAAAATATCAATTATCATTTTTTCTAAAAAAGAACAAAATAGTTCTCTAAAACGAGCAAAATACTTCATTTTTCATGTTTTTCTCAAAAAATTCCGTGATTGAAGACTAACACATACAAATTTCTATTTTTCCAATTTTTTGCAAAAAATCCAAAACTGAAGTCTAACACCTTCAAAAATATCAATTATCATTTTTTCTAAAAAAGACCAAAATTGTTCTCTAAAATGAGCAAAATACTTCATTTTTCATGTTTTTCTAAAAAAACTCCGGGATTGAAGACTGACACATACAAATTTCTATTTTTCCAATTTTTTGCAAAAAATCAAAAACTGAAGTCTAACACCTTCAAAAATATCAATTATCATTTTTTCTAAAAAAGACCAAAATTGTTCTCTAAAATGAGCAAAATACTTGATTATTCATGTTTTTCTCAAAAAATTCCGTGATTGAAGACTAACACATACAAATTTCTATTTTTCCAATTTTTTGCAAAAAATCCAAAACTGAAGTCTAACACCTTCAAAAATATTAATTATCATTTTTTCTAAAAGAGTCCAAAATAGTTCTCTAAAATGAGCAAAATACTTCATTTTTAATGTTTTTTTTCAAAAAACTTCGTGATTGAAGACTAACACATACAAATTTCTATTTTTCCTATTTTTTGCAAAAAATCAAAAAATGAAGTCACCTTCAAAAATATCAATTATCATTTCTTCTAAAAAAGACCAAAATAGTTCTCTAAAATGAGCAAAATACTTCAGTTTTCATGTTTTTCTCAAAAAACTCCGGGATTGAAGACAAACACATACAAATTTCAATTTTTCCAATTTTTTGCATAAAATCAAAAACTGAAGTCTAACACCTTCAAAAATATTAATTATCATTTTTTTCTAAAAGAGTCCAAAATAGTTCTCTAAAATGAGCAAAATACTTCATTTTCAATGTTTTTTTTCAAAAAACTTCGTGATTCAAGACTAACACATACAAATTTCTATTTTTCCTATTTTTTGCAAAAATTCAAAAAATGAAGTCAGACACCTTCAAAAATATCAATTATCAATTTTTCTAAAAAAGACCAAAATAGTTCTCTAAAATGAGCATAATACTTCATTTTTCATGTTTATCTCAAAAAACTCCGGGATCGAAGACTAACACATACAAATTTCTATTTTTCCAATTTTTTGCATAAAATCAAAAACTAAAGTCTAACACCTTCAAAAATATCAATTATCATTTTTTCTAAAAAAGAACAAAATAGTTCTCTAAAACGAGCAAAATACTTCATTTTTCATGTTTTTCTCAAAAAATTCCGTGATTGAAGACTAACACATACAAATTTCTATTTTTCCAATTTTTTGCAAAAAATCCAAAACTGAAGTCTAACACCTTCAAAAATATTAATTATCATTTTTTCTAAAAGGGTCCAAAATAGTTCTCTAAAATGAGCAAAATACTTCATTTTTAATGTTTTTTTTCAAAAAACTTCGTGATTGAAGACTAACACATACAAATTTCTATTTTTCCTATTTTTTGCAAAAATTCAAAAAATGAAGTCACCTTCAAAAATATCAATTATCATTTTTTCTAAAAAACACCAAAATAGTTCCCTAAAATGAGCAAAATACTTCATTTTTCATGTTTTTCTCAAAAAACTCCGGGATTGAAGACTAACACATATAAATTTCTATTTTTCCAATTTTTTGCATAAAATCAAAAACTGAAGTCTATCACCTTCAAAAATATCAATTATCATTTTTTCTAAAAAAGACAAAAATAGTTCTCTAAAATGTGCAAAATACTTCACTTTTCATGTTTTTCTCAAAAACCTCCGGGATTGAAGACTAACACATACAAATTTCTATTTTTCCTATTTTTTGCAAAAAATCAAAAACTGAAGTCTATCACCTTCAAAAATATCAATTATCATTTTTTCTAAAAAAGACCAAAATAGTTTTCTAAAATGAGCAAGATACTTCATTATTCATGTTTTTCTCATAAAATTCCGTGATTGAAGACTAACACATACAAATTTCTATTTTCCCAATTTTTTGCAAAAAATCAAAAACTGAAGTCTAACACCTTCAAAAATATCAATTATCATTTTTTCTAAAAAAGACCAAAATAGTTCTCTAAAATGAGCAAAATACTTCACTTTTCATGTTTTTCTCAAAAAACTCCGGGATTGAAGACTAACACATACAAATTTCTATTTTTCCAATTTTTTGCATAAAATCAAAAACTGAAGTCTATCACCTTCAAAAATATCAATTATCATTTCTTCTAAAAAAGACCAAAATAGTTCTCTAAAATGAGCAAAATACTTCATTTTTCATGTTTATCTCAAAAAACTCCGGGATTGAAGACTAACACATACAAATTTCAATTTTTCCAATTTTTTGCATAAAATCAAAAACTGAAGTCTAACACCTTCAAAAATATCAATTATCATTTTTTTCTAAAAGAGTCCAAAATAGTTCTCTAAAATGAGCAAAATACTTCATTTTTAATGTTTTTTTTCAAAAAACATCGTGATTCAAGACTAACACATAAAAATTTCTATTTTTCCTATTTTTTGCAAAAATTCAAAAAATGAAGTCTGACACCTTCAAAAATATCAATTATCAATTTTTCTAAAAAAGACCAAAATAGTTCTCTAAAATGAGCATAATACTTCATTTTTCATGTTTATCTCAAAAAACTCCGGGATCGAAGACTAACACAAACAAATTTCTATTTTTCCAATTTTTTGCATAAAATCAAAAACTAAAGTCTAACACCTTCAAAAATATCAATTATCATTTTTTCTAAAAAAGAACAAAATAGTTCTCTAAAACGAGCAAAATACTTCATTTTTCATGTTTTTCTCAAAAAATTCCGTGATTGAAGACTAACACATACAAATTTCTATTTTTCCAATTTTTTGCAAAAAATCCAAAACTGAAGTCTAACACCTTCAAAAATATTAATTATCATTTTTTCTAAAAGAGTCCAAAATAGTTCTCTAAAATGAGCAAAATACTTCATTTTTAATGTTTTTTTTCAAAAAACTTCGTGATTGAAGACGAACACATACAAATTTCTATTTTTCCTATTTTTTGCAAAAATTCAAAAAATGAAGTCACCTTCAAAAATATCAATTATCATTTTTTCTAAAAAAGACCAAAATAGTTCCCTAAAATGAGCAAAATACTTCATTTTTCATGTTTTTCTCAAAAAACTCCGGGATTGAAGACTAACACATATAAATTTCTATTTTTCCAATTTTTTGCATAAAATCAAAAACTGAAGTCTATCACCTTCAAAAATATCAATTATCATTTTTTCTAAAAAAGACAAAAATAGTTCTCTAAAATGTGCAAAATACTTCACTTTTCATGTTTTTCTCAAAAACCTCCGGGATTGAAGACTAACACATACAAATTTCTATTTTTCCTATTTTTTGCAAAAAATCAAAAACTGAAGTCTATCACCTTCAAAAATATCAATTATCATTTTTTCTAAAAAAGACCAAAATAGTTTTCTAAAATGAGCAAGATACTTCATTATTCATGTTTTTCTCATAAAATTCCGTGATTGAAGACTAACACATACAAATTTCTATTTTCCCAATTTTTTGCAAAAAATCAAAAACTGAAGTCTAACACCTTCAAAAATATCAATTATCATTTTTTCTAAAAAAGACCAAAATAGTTCTCTAAAATGAGCAAAATACTTCACTTTTCATGTTTTTCTCAAAAAACTCCGGGATTGAAGACTAACACATACAAATTTCTATTTTTCCAATTTTTTGCATAAAATCAAAAACTGAAGTCTATCACCTTCAAAAATATCAATTATCATTTCTTCTAAAAAAGACCAAAATAGTTCTCTAAAATGAGCAAAATACTTCACTTTTCATGTTTTTCTCAAAACACTCCAGGATTGAAGACTAACACATACAAATTTCTATTTTTCCAATTTTTTGCAAAAAATCAAAAAATGAAGTCTAACACCTTCAAAAATATCAATTATCATTTTTTCTAAAAAATACCAAAATAGTTCTCTAAAATGAGCAAAATACTTCACTTTTCATGTTTTTCTCAAGAAACTCCGGGATTGAAGACTAACACATACAAATTTCAATTTTTCCAATTTTTTGCATAAAATCAAAAACTGAAGTCTAACACCTTCAAAAATATCAATTATCATTTTTTCTAAAAGAGTCCAAAATAGTTCTCTAAAATGAGCAAAATACTTCATTTTTAATGTTTTTTTTCAAAAAACTTCGTGATTCAAGAGTAACACATACAAATTTCTATTTTTCCTATTTTTTGCAAAAATTCAAAAAATGAAGTCTGACACCTTCAAAAATATCAATTATCAATTTTTCTAAAAAAGACCAAAATAGTTCTCTAAAATGAGCAAAATACTTCATTTTTCATGTTTATCTCAAAAAACTCCGGGATCGAAGACTAACATATACAAATTTCTATTTTTCCAATTTTTTGCATAAAATCAAAAACTAATGTCTAACACCTTCAAAAATATCAATTATAATTTTTTCTAAGAAGGAACAAAATAGTTCTCTAAAACGAGCAAAATACTTAATTTTTCATGTTTTTCTCAAAAAATTCCGTGATTGAAGACTAACACATACAAATTTCTATTTTTCCAATTTTTTGCAAAAAATCCAAAACTGAAGTCTAACACCTTCAAAAATATTAATTATCATTTTTTCTAAAAGAGTCCCAAATAGTTCTCTAAAATGAGCAAAATACTTAATTTTTAATGTTTTTTTTCAAAAAACTTCGTGATTGAAGACTAACACATACAAATTTCTATTTTTCCTATTTTTTGCAAAAATTCAAAAAATGAAGTCTGACACCTTCAAAAATATCAATTATCAATTTTTCTAAAAAAGACCAAAATAGTTCTCTAAAATGAGCAAAATACTTCATTTTTCATGTTTATCTCAAAAAACTCCGGGATCGAAGACTAACACATACAAATTTCTATTTTTCCAATTTTTTGCATAAAATCAAAAACTAAAGTCTAACACCTTCAAAAATATCAATTATCATTTTTTCTAAAAAAGAACAAAATAGTTCTCTAAAATGAGCAAAATACTTCATTTTTCATGTTTTTTCTCAAAAAATTCTGTTATTGAAGACTAACACATACAAATTTCTATTTTTCCTATTTTTTGCAAAAAATCCAAAACTGAAGTCTAACACCTTCAAAAATATTAATTATCATTTTTTCTAAAAGAGTCAGAAATAGTTCTCTAAAAAGAGCAAAATACTTCATTTTTAATGTTTTTTTTCAAAAAACTTCGTGATTGAAGACTACCACATACAAATTTCTATTTTTCCTATTTTTTGCAAAAATTCAAAAAATGAAGTCACCTTCAAAAATATCAATTATCATTTTTTCTAAAAAAGACCAAAATAGTTCCCTAAAATGAGAAAAATACTTCATTTTTCATGTTTTTCTCAAAAAACTCCGGGATTGAAGACTAACACATACAAATTTCTATTTTTCCAATTTTTTGCATAAAATCAAAAACTGAAGTCTAACACCTTCAAAAATATCAATTATCATTTTTTCTAAAAAAGACCAAAATAGTTTTCTAAAATGAGGAAGATACTTCATTATTCATGTTTTTCTCAAAAAATTCCGTGATTGAAGACTAACACATACAAATTTCTATTTTCCCAATTTTTTGCAAAAAATCAAAAACTGAAGTCTAACACCTTCAAAAATATCAATTATCATTTTTTGTAAAAAAGACCAAAATAGTTCTCTAAAATGAGCAAAATACTTCACTTTTCATGTTTTTCTCAAAAAACTCCGGGATTGAAGACTAACACATACAAATTTCTATTTTTCCAATTTTTTGCAAAAAATCAAAAACTGAAGTCTATCACCTTCAAAAATATCAATTATCATTTTTTCTAAAAAAGACCAAAATAGTTTTCTAAAATGAGCAAGATACTTCATTATTCATGTTTTTCTCAAAAAATTCCGTGATTGAAGACTAACACATACAAATTTCTATTTTCCCAATTTTTTGCAAAAAATCAAAAACTGAAGTCTAACACCTTCAAAAATATCAATTATCATTTTTTCTAAAAAAGACCAAAATAGTTCTCTAAAATGAGCAAAATACTTCACTTTTCATGTTTTTCTCAAAAAACTCCGGGATTGAAGACTAACACATACAAATTTCTATTTTTCCAATTTTTTGCATAAAATCAAAAACTGAAGTCTATCACCTTCAAAAATATCAATTATCATTTTTTCTAAAAAAGACAAAAATAGTTCTCTAAAATGTGCAAAATACTTCACTTTTCATGTTTTTCTCAAAAAACTCCGGGATTGAAGACTAACACATACAAATTTCTATTTTTCCAATTTTTTGCATAAAATCAAAAACTGAAGTCTATCACCTTCAAAAATATCAATTATCATTTCTTCTAAAAAAGACCAAAATAGTTCTCTAAAATGAGCAAAATACTTCATTTTTCATGTTTATCTCAAAAAACTCCGGGATTGAAGACTAACACATACAAATTTCTATTTTCCCAATTTTTTGCAAAAAATCAAAAACTGAAGTCTAACACCTTCAAAAATATCAATTATCATTTTTTCTAAAAAAGACCAAAATAGTTCTCTAAAATGAGCAAAATAATTCATTTTTCATGATTTTCTCAATAAATTCCGTGATTGAAGACTAACACATACAAATTTCTATTTTTCCAATTTTTAGCATAAAATCCAAAACTGAAGTCTAACACCTTCAAAAATATTAATTATCATTTTTTCTAAAAGAGTCCAAAATAGTTCTCTAAAATGAGCAAAATACTTCATTTTTAATGTTTTTTTTCAAAAAACTTCGTGATTGAAGACTAACACATACAAATTTCTATTTTTCCTATTTTTTGCAAAAATTCAAAAAATGAAGTCACCTTCAAAAATATCAA
The DNA here is from genome assembly GCA_946800325.1 of Luzula sylvatica. Taxonomy (NCBI): domain Eukaryota; kingdom Viridiplantae; phylum Streptophyta; class Magnoliopsida; order Poales; family Juncaceae; genus Luzula; species Luzula sylvatica. The sequence goes on along the minus strand of OX326959.1, from coordinate 69,081,769 downwards.
TTATCATTTTTTCTAAAAAAGACCAAAATAGTTCCCTAAAATGAGCAAAATACTTCATTTTTCATGTTTTTCTCAAAAAACTCCGGGATTGAAGACTAACACATACAAATTTCTATTTTTCCAATTTTTTGCATAAAATCAAAAACTGAAGTCTAACACCTTCAAAAATATCAATTATCATTTTTTCTAAAAAAGACCAAAATAGTTTTCTAAAATGAGGAAGATACTTCATTATTCATGTTTTTCTCAAAAAATTCCGTGATTGAAGACTAACACATACAAATTTCTATTTTCCCAATTTTTTGCAAAAAATCAAAAACTGAAGTCTAACACCTTCAAAAATATCAATTATCATTTTTTGTAAAAAAGACCAAAATAGTTCTCTAAAATGAGCAAAATACTTCACTTTTCATGTTTTTCTCAAAAAACTCCGGGATTGAAGACTAACACATACAAATTTCTATTTTTCCAATTTTTTGCAAAAAATCAAAAACTGAAGTCTATCACCTTCAAAAATATCAATTATCATTTTTTCTAAAAAAGACCAAAATAGTTTTCTAAAATGAGCAAGATACTTCATTATTCATGTTTTTCTCAAAAAATTCCGTGATTGAAGACTAACACATACAAATTTCTATTTTCCCAATTTTTTGCAAAAAATCAAAAACTGAAGTCTAACACCTTCAAAAATATCAATTATCATTTTTTCTAAAAAAGACCAAAATAGTTCTCTAAAATGAGCAAAATACTTCACTTTTCATGTTTTTCTCAAAAAACTCCGGGATTGAAGACTAACACATACAAATTTCTATTTTTCCAATTTTTTGCATAAAATCAAAAACTGAAGTCTATCACCTTCAAAAATATCAATTATCATTTTTTCTAAAAAAGACAAAAATAGTTCTCTAAAATGTGCAAAATACTTCACTTTTCATGTTTTTCTCAAAAAACTCCGGGATTGAAGACTAACACATACAAATTTCTATTTTTCCAATTTTTTGCATAAAATCAAAAACTGAAGTCTATCACCTTCAAAAATATCAATTATCATTTCTTCTAAAAAAGACCAAAATAGTTCTCTAAAATGAGCAAAATACTTCATTTTTCATGTTTATCTCAAAAAACTCCGGGATTGAAGACTAACACATACAAATTTCTATTTTCCCAATTTTTTGCAAAAAATCAAAAACTGAAGTCTAACACCTTCAAAAATATCAATTATCATTTTTTCTAAAAAAGACCAAAATAGTTCTCTAAAATGAGCAAAATAATTCATTTTTCATGATTTTCTCAATAAATTCCGTGATTGAAGACTAACACATACAAATTTCTATTTTTCCAATTTTTAGCATAAAATCCAAAACTGAAGTCTAACACCTTCAAAAATATTAATTATCATTTTTTCTAAAAGAGTCCAAAATAGTTCTCTAAAATGAGCAAAATACTTCATTTTTAATGTTTTTTTTCAAAAAACTTCGTGATTGAAGACTAACACATACAAATTTCTATTTTTCCTATTTTTTGCAAAAATTCAAAAAATGAAGTCACCTTCAAAAATATCAATTATCATTTTTTCTAAAAAAGACCAAAATAGTTCCCTAAAATGAGCAAAATACTTCATTTTTCATGTTTTTCTCAAAAAACTCCGGGATTGAAGACTAACACATATAAATTTCTATTTTTCCAATTTTTTGCATAAAATCAAAAACTGAAGTCTATCACCTTCAAAAATATCAATTATCATTTTTTCTAAAAAAGACAAAAATAGTTCTCTAAAATGTGCAAAATACTTCACTTTTCATGTTTTTCTCAAAAACCTCCGGGATTGAAGACTAACACATACAAATTTCTATTTTTCCTATTTTTTGCAAAAAATCAAAAACTGAAGTCTATCACCTTCAAAAATATCAATTATCATTTTTTCTAAAAAAGACCAAAATAGTTTTCTAAAATGAGCAAGATACTTCATTATTCATGTTTTTCTCATAAAATTCCGTGATTGAAGACTAACACATACAAATTTCTATTTTCCCAATTTTTTGCAAAAAATCAAAAACTGAAGTCTAACACCTTCAAAAATATCAATTATCATTTTTTCTAAAAAAGACCAAAATAGTTCTCTAAAATGAGCAAAATACTTCACTTTTCATGTTTTTCTCAAAAAACTCCGGGATTGAAGACTAACACATACAAATTTCTATTTTTCCAATTTTTTGCATAAAATCAAAAACTGAAGTCTATCACCTTCAAAAATATCAATTATCATTTCTTCTAAAAAAGACCAAAATAGTTCTCTAAAATGAGCAAAATACTTCATTTTTCATGTTTATCTCAAAAAACTCCGGGATTGAAGACTAACACATACCAATTTCAATTTTTCCAATTTTTTGCATAAAATCAAAAACTGAAGTCTAACACCTTCAAAAATATCAATTATCATTTTTTTCTAAAAGAGTCCAAAATAGTTCTCTAAAATGAGCAAAATACTTCATTTTTAATGTTTTTTTTCAAAAAACATCGTGATTCAAGACTAACACATAAAAATTTCTATTTTTCCTATTTTTTGCAAAAATTCAAAAAATGAAGTCTGACACCTTCAAAAATATCAATTATCAATTTTTCTAAAAAAGACCAAAATAGTTCTCTAAAATGAGCATAATACTTCATTTTTCATGTTTATCTCAAAAAACTCCGGGATCGAAGACTAACACATACAAATTTCTATTTTTCCAATTTTTTGCATAAAATCAAAAACTAAAGTCTAACACCTTCAAAAATATCAATTATCATTTTTTCTAAAAAAGAACAAAATAGTTCTCTAAAACGAGCAAAATACTTCATTTTTCATGTTTTTCTCAAAAAATTCCGTGATTGAAGACTAACACATACAAATTTCTATTTTTCCAATTTTTTGCAAAAAATCCAAAACTGAAGTCTAACACCTTCAAAAATATTAATTATCATTTTTTCTAAAAGAGTCCAAAATAGTTCTCTAAAATGAGCAAAATACTTCATTTTTAATGTTTTTTTTCAAAAAACTTCGTGATTGAAGACTAACACATACAAATTTCTATTTTTCCTATTTTTTGCAAAAAATCAAAAAATGAAGTCACCTTCAAAAATATCAATTATCATTTTTTCTAAAAAAGACCAAAATAGTTCCCTAAAATGAGCAAAATACTTCATTTTTCATGTTTTTCTCAAAAAACTCCGGGATTGAAGACTAACACATACAAATTTCTATTTTTCCAATTTTTTGCATAAAATCAAAAACTGAAGTCTATCACCTTCAAAAATATCAATTATCATTTTTTCTAAAAAAGACAAAAATAGTTCTCTAAAATGTGCAAAATACTTCACTTTTCATGTTTTTCTCAAAAACCTCCGGGATTGAAGACTAACACATACAAATTTCTATTTTTCCTATTTTTTGCAAAAAATCAAAAACTGAAGTCTATCACCTTCAAAAATATCAATTATCATTTTTTCTAAAAAAGACCAAAATAGTTTTCTAAAATGAGCAAGATACTTCATTATTCATGTTTTTCTCAAAAAATTCCGTGATTGAAGACTAACACATACAAATTTCTATTTTCCCAATTTTTTGCAAAAAATCAAAAACTGAAGTCTAACACCTTCAAAAATATCAATTATCATTTTTTCAAAAAAAGACCAAAATAGTTCTCTAAAATGAGCAAAATACTTCACTTTTCATGTTTTTCTCAAAAAACTCCGGGATTGAAGACTAACACATACAAATTTCTATTTTTCCAATTTTTTGCATAAAATCAAAAACTGAAGTCTATCACCTTCAAAAATATCAATTATCATTTCTTCTAAAAAAGACCAAAATAGTTCTCTAAAATGAGCAAAATACTTCATTTTTCATGTTTATCTCAAAAAACTCCGGGATTGAAGACTAACACATACAAATTTCTATTTTCCCAATTTTTTGCAAAAAATCAAAAACTGAAGTCTAACACCTTCAAAAATATCAATTATCATTTTTTCTAAAAAAGACCAAAATAGTTCTCTAAAATGAGCAAAATAATTCATTTTTCATGATTTTCTCAATAAATTCCGTGATTGAAGACTAACACATACAAATTTCTATTTTTCCAATTTTTAGCATAAAATCAAAAACTGAAGTCTATCACCTTCAAAAATATCAATTATCATTTCTTCTAAAAAAGACCAAAATAGTTCTCTAAAATTAGCAAAATACTTCACTTTTCATGTTTTTCTCAAAAAATTCCTTGATTGAAGACTAACACATACAAATTTCTATTTTCCCAATTTTTTGCAAAAAATCAAAAACTGAAGTCTAACACCTTCAAAAATATCAATTATCATTTTTTCTAAAAAAGACCAAAATAGTTCTCTAAAATGAGCAAAATACTTCACTTTTCATGTTTTTCTCAAAACACTCCAGGATTGAAGACTAACACATACAAATTTCTATTTTTCCAATTTTTTGCAAAAAATCAAAAAATGAAGTCTAACACCTTCAAAAATATCAATTATCATTTTTTCTAAAAAATACCAAAATAGTTCTCTAAAATGAGCAAAATACTTCACTTTTCATGTTTTTCTCAAGAAACTCCGGGATTGAAGACTAACACATACAAATTTCAATTTTTCCAATTTTTTGCATAAAATCAAAAACTGAAGTCTAACACCTTCAAAAATATCAATTATCATTTTTTCTAAAAGAGTCCAAAATAGTTCTCTAAAATGAGCAAAATACTTCATTTTTAATGTTTTTTTTCAAAAAACTTCGTGATTCAAGACTAACACATACAAATTTCTATTTTTCCTATTTTTTGCAAAAATTCAAAAAATGAAGTCTGACACCTTCAAAAATATCAATTATCAATTTTTCTAAAAAAGACCAAAATAGTTCTCTAAAATGAGCAAAATACTTCATTTTTCATGTTTATCTCAAAAAACTCCGGGATCGAAGACTAACATATACAAATTTCTATTTTTCCAATTTTTTGCATAAAATCAAAAACTAAAGTCTAACACCTTAAAAAATATCAATTATAATTTTTTCTAAAAAGGAACAAAATAGTTCTCTAAAACGAGCAAAATACTTAATTTTTCATGTTTTTCTCAAAAAATTCCGTGATTGAAGACTAACACATACAAATTTCTATTTTTCCAATTTTTTGCAAAAAATCCAAAACTGAAGTCTAACACCTTAAAAAATATTAATTATCATTTTTTCTAAAAGAGTCCAAAATAGTTCTCTAAAATGAGCAAAATACTTAATTTTTAATGTTTTTTTTCAAAAAACTTCGTGATTGAAGACTAACACATACAAATTTCTATTTTTCCTATTTTTTGCAAAAATTCAAAAAATGAAGTCTGACACCTTCAAAAATATCAATTATCAATTTTTCTAAAAAAGACCAAAATAGTTCTCTAAAATGAGCAAAATACTTCATTTTTCATGTTTATCTCAAAAAACTCCGGGATCGAAGACTAACACATACAAATTTCTATTTTTCCAATTTTTTGCATAAAATCAAAAACTAAAGTCTAACACCTTCAAAAATATCAATTATCATTTTTTCTAAAAAAGAACAAAATAGTTCTCTAAAATGAGCAAAATACTTCATTTTTCATGTTTTTTCTCAAAAAATTCTGTTATTGAAGACTAACACATACAAATTTCTATTTTTCCTATTTTTTGCAAAAAATCCAAAACTGAAGTCTAACACCTTCAAAAATATTAATTATCATTTTTTCTAAAAGAGTCAGAAATAGTTCTCTAAAAAGAGCAAAATACTTCATTTTTAATGTTTTTTTTCAAAAAACTTCGTGATTGAAGACTACCACATACAAATTTCTATTTTTCCTATTTTTTGCAAAAATTCAAAAAATGAAGTCACCTTCAAAAATATCAATTATCATTTTTTCTAAAAAAGACCAAAATAGTTCCCTAAAATGAGAAAAATACTTCATTTTTCATGTTTTTCTCAAAAAACTCCGGGATTGAAGACTAACACATACAAATTTCTATTTTTCCAATTTTTTGCATAAAATCAAAAACTGAAGTCTAACACCTTCAAAAATATCAATTATCATTTTTTCTAAAAAAGACCAAAATAGTTTTCTAAAATGAGGAAGATACTTCATTATTCATGTTTTTCTCAAAAAATTCCGTGATTGAAGACTAACACATACAAATTTCTATTTTCCCAATTTTTTGCAAAAAATCAAAAACTGAAGTCTAACACCTTCAAAAATATCAATTATCATTTTTTGTAAAAAAGACCAAAATAGTTCTCTAAAATGAGCAAAATACTTCACTTTTCATGTTTTTCTCAAAAAACTCCGGGATTGAAGACTAACACATACAAATTTCTATTTTTCCAATTTTTTGCAAAAAATCAAAAACTGAAGTCTATCACCTTCAAAAATATCAATTATCATTTTTTCTAAAAAAGACCAAAATAGTTTTCTAAAATGAGCAAGATACTTCATTATTCATGTTTTTCTCAAAAAATTCCGTGATTGAAGACTAACACATACAAATTTCTATTTTCCCAATTTTTTGCAAAAAATCAAAAACTGAAGTCTAACACCTTCAAAAATATCAATTATCATTTTTTCTAAAAAAGACCAAAATAGTTCTCTAAAATGAGCAAAATACTTCACTTTTCATGTTTTTCTCAAAAAACTCCGGGATTGAAGACTAACACATACAAATTTCTATTTTTCCAATTTTTTGCATAAAATCAAAAACTGAAGTCTATCACCTTCAAAAATATCAATTATCATTTTTTCTAAAAAAGACAAAAATAGTTCTCTAAAATGTGCAAAATACTTCACTTTTCATGTTTTTCTCAAAAAACTCCGGGATTGAAGACTAACACATACAAATTTCTATTTTTCCAATTTTTTGCATAAAATCAAAAACTGAAGTCTATCACCTTCAAAAATATCAATTATCATTTCTTCTAAAAAAGACCAAAATAGTTCTCTAAAATGAGCAAAATACTTCATTTTTCATGTTTATCTCAAAAAACTCCGGGATTGAAGACTAACACATACAAATTTCTATTTTCCCAATTTTTTGCAAAAAATCAAAAACTGAAGTCTAACACCTTCAAAAATATCAATTATCATTTTTTCTAAAAAAGACCAAAATAGTTCTCTAAAATGAGCAAAATAATTCATTTTTCATGATTTTCTCAATAAATTCCGTGATTGAAGACTAACACATACAAATTTCTATTTTTCCAATTTTTAGCATAAAATCCAAAACTGAAGTCTAACACCTTCAAAAATATTAATTATCATTTTTTCTAAAAGAGTCCAAAATAGTTCTCTAAAATGAGCAAAATACTTCATTTTTAATGTTTTTTTTCAAAAAACTTCGTGATTGAAGACTACCACATACAAATTTCTATTTTTCCTATTTTTTGCAAAAATTCAAAAAATGAAGTCACCTTCAAAAATATCAATTATCATTTTTTCTAAAAAATACCAAAATAGTTCCCTAAAATGAGCAAAATACTTCATTTTTCATGTTTTTCTCAAAAAACTCCGGGATTGAAGACTAACACATACAAATTTCTATTTTTCCAATTTTTTGCATAAAATCAAAAACTGAAGTCTAACACCTTCAAAAATATCAATTATCATTTTTTCTAAAAAAGACCAAAATAGTTTTCTAAAATGAGCAAGATACTTCATTATTCATGTTTTTCTCAAAAAATTCCGTGATTGAAGACTAACACATACAAATTTCTATTTTCCCAATTTTTTGCAAAAAATCAAAAACTGAAGTCTAACACCTTCAAAAATATCAATTATCATTTTTTCTAAAAAAGACCAAAATAGTTCTCTAAAATGAGCAAAATACTTCACTTTTCATGTTTTTCTCAAAAAACTCCGGGATTGAAGACTAACACATACAAATTTCTATTTTTCCAATTTTTTGCAAAAAATCAAAAACTGAAGTCTAACACCTTCAAAAATATCAATTATCATTTTTTCTAAAAAGGAACAAAATAGTTCTCTAAAACGAGCAAAATACTTCATTTTTCATGTTTTTCTCAAAAAATTCCGTGATTGAAGACTAACACATACAAATTTCTAATTTTCCAATTTTTTGCAAAAAATCCAAAACTGAAGTCTAACACCTTCAAAAATATTAATTATCATTTTTTCTAAAAGAGTCCAAAATAATTCTCTAAAATGAGCAAAATACTTAATTTTTAATGTTTTTTTTCAAAAAACTTCGTGATTGAAGACTAACACATACAAATTTCTATTTTTCCTATTTTTTGCAAAAATTCAAAAAATGAAGTCTGACACCTTCAAAAATATCAATTATCAATTTTTCTAAAAAAGACCAAAATAGTTCTCTAAAATGAGCAAAATACTTCATTTTTCATGTTTATCTCAAAAAACTCCGGGATCGAAGACTAACACATACAAATTTCTATTTTTCCAATTTTTTGCATAAAATCAAAAACTAAAGTCTAACACCTTCAAAAATATCAATTATCATTTTTTCTAAAAAAGAACAAAATAGTTCTCTAAAATGAGCAAAATACTTCATTTTTCATGTTTTTCTCAAAAAATTCCGTTATTGAAGACTAACACATACAAATTTCTATTTTTCCTATTTTTTGCAAAAAATCCAAAACTGAAGTCTAACACCTTCAAAAATATTAATTATCATTTTTTCTAAAAGAGTCCAAAATAGTTCTCTAAAATGAGCAAAATACTTAATTTTTAATGTTTTTTTTCAAAAAACTTCGTGATTGAAGACTAACACATACAAATTTCTATTTTTCCTATTTTTTGCAAAAATTCAAAAAATGAAGTCTGACACCTTCAAAAATATCAATTATCATTTTTTCTAAAAAATACCAAAATAGTTCCCTAAAATGAGCAAAATACTTCATTTTTCATGTTTTTCTCAAAAAACTCCGGGATTGAAGACTAACACATACAAATTTCTATTTTTCCAATTTTTTGCATAAAATCAAAAACTGAAGTCTAACACCTTCAAAAATATCAATTATCATTTTTTCTAAAAAAGACCAAAATAGTTTTCTAAAATGAGCAAGATACTTCATTATTCATGTTTTTCTCAAAAAATTCCGTGATTGAAGACTAACACATACAAATTTCTATTTTCCCAATTTTTTGCAAAAAATCAAAAACTGAAGTCTAACACCTTCAAAAATATCAATTATCATTTTTTCTAAAAAAGACCAAAATAGTTCTCTAAAATGAGCAAAATACTTCACTTTTCATGTTTTTCTCAAAAAACTCCGGGATTGAAGACTAACACATACAAATTTCTATTTTTCCAATTTTTTGCAAAAAATCAAAAACTGAAGTCTAACACCTTCAAAAATATCAATTATCATTTTTTCTAAAAAGGAACAAAATAGTTCTCTAAAACGAGCAAAATACTTCATTTTTCATGTTTTTCTCAAAAAATTCCGTGATTGAAGACTAACACATACAAATTTCTATTTTTCCAATTTTTTGCAAAAAATCCAAAACTGAAGTCTAACACCTTCAAAAATATTAATTATCATTTTTTCTAAAAGAGTCCAAAATAGTTCTCTAAAATGAGCAAAATACTTAATTTTTAATGTTTTTTTTCAAAAAACTTCGTGATTGAAGACTAACACATACAAATTTCTATTTTTCCTATTTTTTGCAAAAATTCAAAAAATGAAGTCTGACACCTTCAAAAATATCAATTATCAATTTTTCTAAAAAAGACCAAAATAGTTCTCTAAAATGAGCAAAATACTTCATTTTTCATGTTTATCTCAAAAAACTCCGGGATCGAAGACTAACACATACAAATTTCTATTTTTCCAATTTTTTGCATAAAATCAAAAACTAAAGTCTAACACCTTCAAAAATATCAATTATCATTTTTTCTAAAAAAGAACAAAATAGTTCTCTAAAATGAGCAAAATACTTCATTTTTCATGTTTTTCTCAAAAAATTCCGTTATTGAAGACTAACACATACAAATTTCTATTTTTCCTATTTTTTGCAAAAAATCCAAAACTGAAGTCTAACACCTTCAAAAATATTAATTATCATTTTTTCTAAAAGAGTCCAAAATAGTTCTCTAAAATGAGCAAAATACTTAATTTTTAATGTTTTTTTTCAAAAAACTTCGTGATTGAAGACTAACACATACAAATTTCTATTTTTCCTATTTTTTGCAAAAATTCAAAAAATGAAGTCTGACACCTTCAAAAATATCAATTATCATTTTTTCTAAAAAATACCAAAATAGTTCCCTAAAATGAGCAAAATACTTCATTTTTCATGTTTTTCTCAAAAAACTCCGGGATTGAAGACTAACACATACAAATTTCTATTTTTCCAATTTTTTGCATAAAATCAAAAACTGAAGTCTAACACCTTCAAAAATATCAATTATCATTTTTTCTAAAAAAGACCAAAATAGTATTCTAAAATGAGCAAGATACTTCATTATTCATGTTTTTCTCAAAAAATTCCGTGATTGAAGACTAACACATACAAATTTCTATTTTCCCAATTTTTTGCAAAAAATCAAAAACTGAAGTCTAACACCTTCAAAAATATCAATTATCATTTTTTCTAAAAAAGACCAAAATAGTTCTCTAAAATGAGCAAAATACTTCACTTTTCATGTTTTTCTCAAAAAACTCCGGGATTGAAGACTAACACATACAAATTTCTATTTTTCCAATTTTTTGCAAAAAATCAAAAACTGAAGTCTAACACCTTCAAAAATATCAATTATCATTTTTTCTAAAAAGGAACAAAATAGTTCTCTAAAACGAGCAAAATACTTCATTTTTCATGTTTTTCTCAAAAAATTCCGTGATTGAAGACTAACACATACAAATTTCTATTTTTCCAATTTTTTGCAAAAAATCTAAAACTGAAGTCTAACACCTTCAAAAATATTAATTATCATTTTTTCTAAAAGAGTCCAAAATAGTTCTCTAAAATGAGCAAAATACTTAATTTTTAATGTTTTTTTTCAAAAAACTTCGTGATTGAAGACTAACACATACAAATTTCTATTTTTCCTATTTTTTGCAAAAATTCAAAAAATGAAGTCTGACACCTTCAAAAATATCAATTTTCAATTTTTCTAAAAAAGACCAAAATAGTTCTCTAAAATGAGCAAAATACTTCATTTTTCATGTTTATCTCAAAAAACTCCGGGATCGAAGACTAACACATACAAATTTCTATTTTTCCAATTTTTTGCATAAAATCAAAAACTAAAGTCTAACACCTTCAAAAATATCAATTATCATTTTTTCTAAAAAAGAACAAAATAGTTCTGTAAAAATGAGCAAAATACTTCATTTTTCATGTTTTTCTCAAAAAATTCCGTTATTGAAGACTAACACATACAAATTTCTATTTTTCCTATTTTTTGCAAAAAATCCAAAACTGAAGTCTAACACCTTCAAAAATATTAATTATCATTTTTTCTAAAAGAGTCCAAAATAGTTCTCTAAAATGAGCAAAATACTTCATTTTTAATGTTTTTTTTCAAAAAACTTCGTGATTGAAGACTACCACATACAAATTTCTATTTTTCCTATTTTTTGCAAAAATTCAAAAAATGAAGTCACCTTCAAAAATATCAATTATCATTTTTTCTAAAAAAGACCAAAATAGTTCCCTAAAATGAGCAAAATACTTCATTTTTCATGTTTTTCTCAAAAAACTCCGGGATTGAAGACTAACACATACAAATTTCTATTTTTCCAATTTTTTGCATAAAATCAAAAACTGAAGTCTAACACCTTCAAAAATATCAATTATCATTATTTCTAAAAAAGACCAAAATAGTTTTCTAAAATGAGCAAGATACTTCATTATTCATGTTTTTCTCAAAAAATTCCGTGATTGAAGACTAACACATACAAATTTCTATTTTCCCAATTTTTTGCAAAAAATCAAAAACTGAAGTCTAACACCTTCAAAAATATCAATTATCATTTTTTCTAAAAAAGACCAAAATAGTTCTCTAAAATGACCAAAATACTTCACTTTTAATGTTTTTCTCAAAAAACTCCGGGATTGAAGACTAACACATACAAATTTCTATTTTTCCAATTTTTTGCAAAAAATCAAAAACTGAAGTCTATCACCTTCAAAAATATCAATTATCATTTTTTCTAAAAAAGACCAAAATAGTTTTCTAAAATGAGCAAGATACTTCATAATTCATGTTTTTCTCAAAAAATTCCGTGATTGAAGACTAACACATACAAATTTCTATTTTCCCAATTTTTTGCAAAAAATCAAAAACTGAAGTCTAACACCTTCAAAAATATCAATTATCATTTTTTCTAAAAAAGACCAAAATAGTTCTCTAAAATGAGCAAAATACTTCACTTTTCATGTTTTTCTCAAAAAACTCCGGGATTGAAGACTAACACATACAAATTTCTATTTTTCCAATTTTTTGCATAAAATCAAAAACTGAAGTCTATCACCTTCAAAAATATCAATTATCATTTCTTCTAAAAAAGACCAAAATAGTTCTATAAAATGAGCAAAATACTTCATTTTTCATGTTTATCTCAAAAAACTCCGGGATTGAAGACTAACACATACAAATTTCTATTTTCCCAATTTTTTGCAAAAAATCAAAAACTGAAGTCTAACACCTTCAAAAATATCAATTATAATTTTTTCTAAAAAAGACCAAAATAGTTATCTAAAATGAGCAAAATACTTCACTTTTCATGTTTTTCTCAAAACACTCCGGGATTGAAGACTAACACATACAAATTTCTATTTTTCCAATTTTTTGCAAAAAATCAAAAAATGAAGTCTAACACCTTCCAAAATATCAATTATCATTTTTTCTAAAAAAGACCAAAATAGTTCTCTAAAATGAGCAAAATAATTCACTTTTCATGTTTTTCTCAAAAAATTCCATGATTGAAGACTAACACATACAAATTTCTATTTTCCCAATTTTTTGCAAAAAATCAAAAACTGAAGTCTGACACCTTCAAAAATATCAATTATCATTTTTTCTAAAAAAGACCAAAATAGTTATCTAAAATTAGCAAAATACTTCACTTTTCATGTTTTTCTCAAAAAATTCCATGATTGAAGACTAACACATACAAATTTCTATTTTCCCAATTTTTTGCAAAAAATCAAAAACTGAAGTCTAACACCTTCAAAAATATCAATTATCATTTTTTCTAAAAAAGACCAAAATAGTTATCTAAAATGAGCAAAATACTTCACTTTTCATGTTTTTCTCAAAACACTCCGGGATTGAAGACTAACACATACAAATTTCTATTTTTCCAATTTTTTGCAAAAAATCAAAAAATGAAGTCTAACACCTTCCAAAATATCAATTATCATTTTTTCTAAAAAAGACCAAAATAGTTCTCTAAAATGAGCAAAATAATTCACTTTTCATGTTTTTCTCAAAAAACTCCGGGATTGAAGACTAACACATACAAATTTCAATTTTTCCAATTTTTTGCATAAAATAAAAAACTGAAGTCTAACACCTTCAAAAATATCAATTATCATTTTTTCTAAAAGAGTCCTAAATAGTTCTCTAAAATGAGCAAAATACTTCATTTTTAATGTTTTTTTTCAAAAAACTTCGTGATTCAAGACTAACACATACAAATTTCTATTTTTCCTATTTTTTGCAAAAATTCAAAAAATGAAGTCTAACACCTTCAAAAATATCAATTATCATTTTTTCTAAAAAAGACCAAAATAGTTCTCTAAAATGAGCAAAATACTTCACTTTTCATGTTTTTCTCAAAAAACTCCGGGATTGAAGACTAACACATACAAATTTCAATTTTTCCAATTTTTTGCATAAAATCAAAAACTGAAGTCTAACACCTTCGAAAATATGAATTATCATTTTTTCTAAAATAGTCCAAAATAGTTCTCTAAAATGAGCAAAATACTTCATTTTTAATGTTTTGTTTCAAAAAACTTCGTGATTCAAGACTAACACATACAAATTTCTATTTTTCCTATTTTTTGCAAAAATTCAAAAAATGAAGTCTGACACCTTCAAAAATATCAATTATCAATTTTTCTAAAAAAGACCAAAATAGTTCTCTAAAATGAGCAAAATACTTCATTTTTCATGTTTATCTCAAAAAACTTCGGGATTGAAGACTAACACATACAAATTTCTATTTTTCGAATTTTTTGCATAAAATCAAAAACTGAAGTCTATCACCTTCAAAAATATCAATTATCATTTTTTCTAAAAAAGACCAAAATAGTTTTCTAAAATGAGCAAGATACTTCATTATTCATGTTTTTCTCAAAAAATTCCGTGATTGAAGACTACCACATACAAATTTCTATTTTTCCAATTTTTTGCAAAAAATCAAAAACTGAAGTCTAACACCTTCAAAAATATCAATTATCATTTTTTCTAAAAAAGACCAAAATAGTTCTCTAAAATGAGCAAAATACTTCACTTTTCATGTTTTTCTCAAAAAACTCCGGGATTGAAGACTAACACATACAAATTTCTATTTTTCCAATTTTTTGCAAAAAATCAAAAACTGAAGTCTATCACCTTCAAAAATATCAATTATCATTTTTTCTAAAAAAGACCAAAATAGTTTTCTAAAATGAGCAAGATACTTTCATTATTCATGTTTTTCTCAAAAAATTCCGTGATTGAAGACTAACACATACAAATTTCTATTTTCCCAATTTTTTGCAAAAAATCAAAAACTGAAGTCTAACACCTTCAAAAATATCAATTATCATTGTTTCTAAAAAAGCCCAAAATAGTTCTCTAAAATGAGCAAAATACTTCACTTTTCTTGTTTTTCTCAAAAAACTCCGGGATTGAAGACTAACACATACAAATTTCTATTTTTCCAATTTTTTGCATAAAATCAAAAACTGAAGACTATCACCTTCAAAAATATCAATTATCATTTCTTCTAAAAAAGACCAAAATAGTTCTCTAAAATGAGCAAAATACTTCATTTTTCATGTTTATCTCAAAAAACTCCGGGATTGAAGACTAACACATACAAATTTCTATTTTCCCAATTTTTTGCAAAAATTCAAAAAATGAAGTCTGACACCTTCAAAAATATCAATTATAATTTCTTCTAAAAAAGACCAAAATAGTTCTCTAAAATTAGCAAAATACTTCACTTTTCATGTTTTTCTCAAAAAATTCCATGATTGAAGACTAACACATACAAATTTCTATTTTCCCAATTTTTTGCAAAAAATCAAAAACTGAAGTCTAACACCTTCAAAAATATCAATTATCATTTTTTCTAAAAAAGACCAAAATAGTTATCTAAAATGAGCAAAATACTTCACTTTTCATGTTTTTCTCAAAACACTCCGGGATTGAAGACTAACACATACAAATTTCTATTTTTCCAATTTTTTGCAAAAAATCAAAAAATGAAGTCTAACACCTTCCAAAATATCAATTATCATTTTTTCTAAAAAAGACCAAAATAGTTCTCTAAAATGAGCAAAATACTTCACTTTTCATGTTTTTCTCAAAAAACTCCGGGATTGAAGACTAACACATACAAATTTAAATTTTTCCAATTTTTTGCATAAAATAAAAAACTGAAGTCTAACACCTTCAAAAATATCAATTATCATTTTTTCTAAAAGAGTCCTAAATAGTTCTCTAAAATGAGCAAAATACTTCATTTTTAATGTTTTTTTTCAAAAAACTTCGTGATTCAAAACTAACACATACAAATTTCTATTTTTCCTATTTTTTGCAAAAATTCAAAAAATGAAGTCTAACACCTTCAAAAATATCAATTATCATTTTTTCTAAAAAAGACCAAAATAGTTCTCTAAAATGAGCAAAATACTTCACTTTTCATGTTTTTCTCAAAAAACTCCGGGATTGAAGACTAACACATACAAATTTCAATTTTTCCAATTTTTTGCATAAAATCAAAAACTGAAGTCTAACACCTTCAAAAATATGAATTATCATTTTTTCTAAAAGAGTCCAAAATAGTTCTCTAAAATGAGCAAAATACTTCATTTTTAATGTTTTTTTTCAAAAAACTTCGTGATTCAAGACTAACACATACAAATTTCTATTTTTCCTATTTTTTGCAAAAATTCAAAAAATGAAGTCTGACACCTTCAAAAATATCAATTATCAATTTTTCTAAAAAAGACCAAAATAGTTCTCTAAAATGAGCAAAATACTTCATTTTTCATGTTTATCTCAAAAAACTTCGGGATTGAAGACTAACACATACAAATTTCTATTTTTCCAATTTTTTGCATAAAATCAAAAACTGAAGTCTAACACCTTCAAAAATATCAATTATCAATTTTTCTAAAGAAGACCAAAATAGTTCTCTAAAATGAGAAAAATACTTCATTTTTCATGTTTGTCTCAAAAAACTCCGGGATTGAAGACTAACACATACAAATTTCTATTTTCCCAATTTTTTGCAAAAAATCAAAAACTGAAGTCTAACACCTTCAAAAATATCAATTATAATTTTTTCTAAAAAAGACCAAAATAGTTCTCTAAAATGAGCAAAATACTTCACTTTTCATGTTTTTCTCAAAAAACTCCGGGATTGAAGACTAACACATACAAATTTCTATTTTTCCAATTTTTAGCATAAAATCAAAAACTGAAGTCTAACACCATCAAAAATATCAATTATCATTTCTTCTAAAAAAGACCAAAATAGTTCTCTAAAATTAGCAAAATACTTCACTTTTCATGTTTTTCTCAAAAAATTCCGTGATTGAAGACTAACACATACAAATTTCTATTTTCCCAATTTTTTGCAAAAAATAAAAAACTGAAGTCTAACACCTTCAAAAATATCAATTATCATTTTTTCAAAAAACACCAAAATAGTTCTCTAAAATGAGCAAAATACTACACTTTTCATGTTTTTCTCAAAACACTTCGGGATTGAAGACTAACACATACAAATTTCTATTTTTCCAATTTTTTGCAAAAAATCAAAAAATGAAGTCTAACACCTTCAAAAATATCAATTATCATTTTATCTAAAAAAGACCAAAATAGTTCTCGAAAATGAGCAAAATACTTCACTTTTCATGTTTTTCTCAAAAAACTCCGGGATTGAAGACTAACACATACATATTTCAATTTTTCCAATTTTTTGCATAAAATCAAAAACTGAAGTCTAACACCTTCAAAAATATCAATTATCATTTTTTCTAAAAGAGTCCAAAATAGTTCTCTAAAATGAGCAAAATACTTCATTTTTAATGTTTTTTTTCAAAAAACTTCGTGATTCAAGACTAACACATACAAATTTCTATTTTTCCTATTTTTTGCAAAAATTCAAAAAATGAAGTCTAACACCTTCAAAAATATTAATTATCATTTTTTCTAAAAAAGATCAAAATAGTTCTCTAAAATGAGCAAAATACTTCACTTTTCATGTTTTTCTCAAAAAACTCCGGGATTGAAGACTAACACATACAAATTTCAATTTTTCCAATTTTTTGCATAAAATCAAAAACTGAAGTCTAACACCTTCAAAAATATCAATTATCATTTTTTCTAAAAGAGTCCAAAATAGTTCTCTAAACTGAGCAAAATACTTCATTTTTAATGTTTTTTTTCAAAAAACTTCGTGATTCAAGACTAACACATACAAATTTCTATTTTTCCTATTTTTTGCAAAAATTCAAAAAATGAAGTCTGACACCTTCAAAAATATCAATTATCAATTTTTCTAAAAAAGACCAAAATAGTTCTCCAAAATGAGCAAAATACTTCATTTTTCATGTTTATCTCAAAAAACTTCGGGATTGAAGACTAACACATACAAATTTCTATTTTTCCAATTTTTTGCATAAAATCAAAAACTGAAGTCTATCACCTTCAAAAATATCAATTATCATTTTTTCTAAAAAAGACCAAAATAGTTTTCTAAAATGAGCAAGATACTTCATTATTCATGTTTTTCTCAAAAAATTCCGTGATTGAAGACTAACACATACAAATTTCTATTTTTCCAATTTTTTGCAAAAAATCAAAAACTGAAGTCTAACACCTTCAAAAATATCAATTATCATTTTTTCTAAAAAAGACCAAAATAGTTCTCTAAAATGAGCAAAATACTTCACTTTTCATGTTTTTCTCAAAAAACTCCGGGATTGAAGACTAACACATACAAATTTCTATTTTTCCAATTTTTTGCAAAAAATCAAAAACTGAAGTCTATCACCTTCAAAAATATCAATTATCATTTTTTCTAAAAAAGACCAAAATAGTTTTCTAAAATGAGCAAGATACTTCATTATTCATGTTTTTCTCAAAAAATTCCGTGATTGAAGACTAACACATACAAATTTCTA
The DNA here is from genome assembly GCA_946800325.1 of Luzula sylvatica. Lineage (NCBI taxonomy): Eukaryota > Viridiplantae > Streptophyta > Magnoliopsida > Poales > Juncaceae > Luzula > Luzula sylvatica. The sequence continues at coordinate 69,063,382 of OX326959.1, read as the reverse complement.
TTTTCCCAATTTTTTGCAAAAAATCAAAAACTGAAGTCTAACACCTTCAAAAATATCAATTATCATTGTTTCTAAAAAAGACCAAAATAGTTCTCTAAAATGAGCAAAATACTTCACTTTTCATGTTTTTCTCAAAAAACTCCGGGATTGAAGACTAACACATACAAATTTCTATTTTTCCAATTTTTTACATAAAATCAAAAACTGAAGTCTATCACCTTCAAAAATATCAATTATCATTTCTTCTAAAAAAGACCAAAATAGTTCTCTAAAATGAGCAAAATACTTCATTTTTCATGTTTATCTCAAAAAACTCCGGGATTGAAGACTAACACATACAAATTTCTATTTTCCCAATTTTTTGCAAAAATTCAAAAAATGAAGTCTGACACCTTCAAAAATATCAATTATAATTTCTTCTAAAAAAGACCAAAATAGTTCTCTAAAATTAGCAAAATACTTCACTTTTCATGTTTTTCTCAAAAAATTCCATGATTGAAGACTAACACATACAAATTTCTATTTTCCCAATTTTTTGCAAAAAATCAAAAACTGAAGTCTCACACCTTCAAAAATATCAATTATCATTTTTTCTAAAAAAGACCAAAATAGTTATCTAAAATGAGCAAAATACTTCACTTTTCATGTTTTTCTCAAAACACTCCGGGATTGAAGACTAACACATACAAATTTCTATTTTTCCAATTTTTTGCAAAAAATCAAAAAATGAAGTCTAACACCTTCGAAAATATCAATTATCATTTTTTCTAAAAAAGACCAAAATAGTTCTCTAAAATGAGCAAAATACTTCACTTTTCATGTTTTTCTCAAAAAACTCCGGGATTGAAGACTAACACATACAAATTTCAATTTTTCCAATTTTTTGCATAAAATCAAAAACTGAAGTCTAACACCTTCAAAAATATGAATTATCATTTTTTCTAAAAGAGTCCAAAATAGTTCTCTAAAATGAGCAAAATACTTCATTTTTAATGTTTTTTTTCAAAAAACTTCGTGATTCAAGACTAACACATACAAATTTCTATTTTTCCTATTTTTTGCAAAAATTCAAAAAATGAAGTCTGACACCTTCAAAAATATCAATTATCAATTTTTCTAAAAAAGACCAAAATAGTTCTCTAAAATGAGCAAAATACTTCATTTTTCATGTTTATCTCAAAAAACTTCGGGATTGAAGACTAACACATACAAATTTCTATTTTTCCAATTTTTTGCATAAAATCAAAAACTGAAGTCTAACACCTTCAAAAATATCAATTATCAATTTTTCTAAAGAAGACCAAAATAGTTCTCTAAAATGAGAAAAATACTTCATTTTTCATGTTTGTCTCAAAAAACTCCGGGATTGAAGACTAACACATACAAATTTCTATTTTCCCAATTTTTTGCAAAAAATCAAAAACTGAAGTCTAACACCTTCAAAAATATCAATTATAATTTTTTCTAAAAAAGACCAAAATAGTTCTCTAAAATGAGCAAAATACTTCACTTTTCATGTTTTTCTCAAAAAACTCCGGGATTGAAGACTAACACATACAAATTTCTATTTTTCCAATTTTTAGCATAAAATCAAAAACTGAAGTCTAACACCATCAAAAATATCAATTATCATTTCTTCTAAAAAAGACCAAAATAGTTCTCTAAAATTAGCAAAATACTTCACTTTTCATGTTTTTCTCAAAAAATTCCGTGATTGAAGACTAACACATACAAATTTCTATTTTCCCAATTTTTTGCAAAAAATAAAAAACTGAAGTCTAACACCTTCAAAAATATCAATTATCATTTTTTCAAAAAACACCAAAATAGTTCTCTAAAATGAGCAAAATACTACACTTTTCATGTTTTTCTCAAAACACTTCGGGATTGAAGACTAACACATACAAATTTCTATTTTTCCAATTTTTTGCAAAAAAATCAAAAAATGAAGTCTAACACCTTCAAAAATATCAATTATCATTTTTTCTAAAAAAGACCAAAATAGTTCTCGAAAATGAGCAAAATACTTCACTTTTCATGTTTTTCTCAAAAAACTCCGGGATTGAAGACTAACGCATACATATTTCAATTTTTCCAATTTTTTGCATAAAATCAAAAACTGAAGTCTAACACCTTCAAAAATATCAATTATCATTTTTTCTAAAAGAGTCCAAAATAGTTCTCTAAAATGAGCAAAATACTTCATTTTTAATGTTTTTTTTCAAAAAACTTCGTGATTCAAGACTAACACATACAAATTTCTATTTTTCCTATTTTTTGCAAAAATTCAAAAAATGAAGTCTAACACCTTCAAAAATATTAATTATCATTTTTTCTAAAAAAGACCAAAATAGTTCTCTAAAATGAGCAAAATACTTCACTTTTCATGTTTTTCTCAAAAAACTCCGGGATTGAAGACTAACACATACAAATTTCAATTTTTCCAATTTTTTGCATAAAATCAAAAACTGAAGTCTAACACCTTCAAAAATATCAATTATCATTTTTTCTAAAAGAGTCCAAAATAGTTCTCTAAAATGAGCAAAATAATTCATTTTTAATGTTTTTTTTCAAAAAACTTCGTGATTCAAGACTAACACATACAAATTTCTATTTTTCCTATTTTTTGCAAAAATTCAAAAAATGAAGTCTGACACCTTCAAAAATATCAATTATCAATTTTTCTAAAAAAGACCAAAATAGTTCTCCAAAATGAGCAAAATACTTCATTTTTCATGTTTATCTCAAAAAACTTCGGGATTGAAGACTAACACATACAAATTTCTATTTTTCCAATTTTTAGCATAAAATCAAAAACTGAAGTCTAACACCATCAAAAATATCAATTATCATTTCTTCTAAAAAAGACCAAAATAGTTCTCTAAAATTAGCAAAATACTTCACTTTTCATGTTTTTCTCAAAAAATTCCGTGATTGAAGACTAACACATACAAATTTCTATTTTCCCAATTTTTTGCAAAAAATCAAAAACTGAAGTCTAACACCTTCAAAAATATCAATTATCATTTTTTCAAAAAAGACCAAAATAGTTCTCTAAAATGAGCAAAATACTTCACTTTTCATGTTTTTCTCAAAACACTTCGGGATTGAAGACTAACACATACAAATTTCTATTTTTCCAATTTTTTGCAAAAAATCAAAAAATGAAGTCTAACACCTTCAAAAATATCAATTATCATTTTTTCTAAAAAAGACCAAAATAGTTCTCGAAAATGAGCAAAATACTTCACTTTTCATGTTTTTCTCAAAAAACTCCGGGATTGAAGACTAACACATACATATTTCAATTTTTCCAATTTTTTGCATAAAATCAAAAACTGAAGTCTAACACCTTCAAAAATATCAATTATCATTTTTTCTAAAAGAGTCCAAAATAGTTCTCTAAAATGAGCAAAATACTTCATTTTTAATGTTTTTTTTCAAAAAACTTCGTGATTCAAGACTAAGACATACAAATTTCTATTTTTCCTATTTTTTGCAAAAATTCAAAAAATGAAGTCTAACACCTTCAAAAATATTAATTATCATTTTTTCTAAAAAAGACCAAAATAGTTCTCTAAAATGAGCAAAATACTTCACTTTTCATGTTTTTCTCAAAAAACTCCGGGATTGAAGACTAACACATACAAATTTCAATTTTTCCAATTTTTTGCATAAAATCAAAAACTGAAGTCTAACACCTTCAAAAATATCAATTATCATTTTTTCTAAAAGAGTCCAAAATAGTTCTCTAAAATGAGCAAAATACTTCATTTTTAATGTTTTTTTTCAAAAAACTTCGTGATTCAAGACTAACACATACAAATTTCTATTTTTCCTATTTTTTGCAAAAATTCAAAAAATGAAGTCTGACACCTTCAAAAATATCAATTATCAATTTTTCTAAAAAAGTCCAAAATAGTTCTCCAAAATGAGCAAAATACTTCATTTTTCATGTTTATCTCAAAAAACTTCGGGATTGAAGACTAACACATACAAATTTCTATTTTTCCAATTTTTTGCATAAAATCAAAAACTGAAGTCTAACACCTTCAAAAATATCAATTATCAATTTTTCTAAAGAAGACCAAAATAGTTCTCTAAAATGAGCAAAATACTTCATTTTTCATGTTTGTCTCAAAAAACTCCGGGATTGAAGACTAACACATACAAATTTCTATTTTCCCAATTTTTTGCAAAAAATCAAAAATTGAAGTCTAACACCTTCAAAAATATCAATTATAATTTTTTCTAAAAAAGACCAAAATAGTTCTCTAAAATGAGCAAAATTCTTCACTTTTCATGTTTTTCTCAAAAAACTCCGGGATTGAAGACTAACACATACAAATTTCTATTTTTCCAATTTTTAGCATAAAATCAAAAACTGAAGTCTAACACCTTCCAAAATATTAATTATCATTTTTTTTAAAAAAGATCAAAATAGTTCTCTAAAATGAGCAAAATACTTCAATTTTCATGTTTTTCTCGAAAAACTCCGTGATAGAAGACTAACACATACAAATTTCTATTTTTCCTATTTTTTGCATAAAATCAATAACTGAACTCTAACACCTTCAAAAATATCCATTATCATTTTTTCTGAAAAAGACCAAAATAGTTCTCTAAAATGAGCAAAATACTTCATTTTTCATGTTTTTCTCAAAAAATTCCGTAATTGAAGACTAACACATACAAATTTCTATTTTTCCAATTTTTTGCAAAAAATCAAAAACTGAAGTCTAACACCTTCAAAAATATCAATTATCATTTTTTCTAAAAGAGTCCAAAATAGTTCTCTAAAATGAGAAAAATACTTCATTTTTAATGTTTTTTCTCAAAAAACTTCGTGATTGAAGACTAACACATACAAATTTCTATTTTTCCTATTTTTTGCTAAAAATCAAAAACTGAAGTCTAACACCTTCAAAAATATCAATTATTATTTTTTCTAAAAAAGACCAAAATAGTTCTCTAAAATGAGCAAAATACTTCATTTTTCATGTTTATCTCAAAAAACTCCGGGATTGAAGACTAACACATACAAATTTCTATTTTTCCAATTTTTTGCATAAAATCAAAAACTGAAGTCTAACACCTTCAAAAATATCAATTATCATTTTTTCTAAAAAAGACAAAAATAGTTCTCCAAAATGAGCAAAATACTTCATTATTCATGTTTTTCTCAAAAAACTCCGGGATTGAAGACTAACACATACAAATTTCTATTTTTCCAATTTTTTGCATAAAATGAAAAACTGAAGTCTATCACCTTCAAAAATATCAATTATAATTTTTTCTAAAAAAGACAAAAATAGTTCTCTAAAATGAGCAAAATACTTTATTTTTCATGTTAATCTCAAAAAACTCCGGGATTGAAGACTAACACATACAAATTTCTATTTTTCCTATTTTTTGCATAAAATAAAAAACTGAAGTCTAACACCTTCAAAAATATCAATTATCATTTTTTCTAAAAAAGACCAAAATAGTTCTCGAAAATGAGCAAAATACTTCACTTTTCATGTTTTTCTCAAAAAACTCCGGGATTGAAGACTAACACATACATATTTCAATTTTTCCAATTTTTTGCATAAAATCAAAAACTGAAGTCTAACACCTTCAAAAATATCAATTATCATTTTTTCTAAAAGAGTCCAAAATAGTTCTCTAAAATGAGCAAAATACTTCATTTTTAATGTTTTTTTTCAAAAAACTTCGTGATTCAAGACTAACACATACAAATTTCTATTTTTCCTATTTTTTGCAAAAATTCAAAAAATGAAGTCTAACACCTTCAAAAATATTAATTATCATTTTTTCTAAAAAAGACCAAAATAGTTCTCTAAAATGAGCAAAATACTTCAATTTTCATGTTTTTCTCAAAAAACTCCGGGATTGAAGACTAACACATACAAATTTCAATTTTTCCAATTTTTTGCATAAAATCAAAAACTGAAGTCTAACACCTTCAAAAATATCAATTATCATTTTTTCTAAAAGAGTCCAAAATAGTTCTCTAAAATGAGCAAAATACTTCATTTTTAATGTTTTTTTTTAAAAAACTTCGTGATTCAAGACTAACACATACAAATTTCTATTTTTCCTATTTTTTGCAAAAATTCAAAAAATGAAGTCTGACGCCTTCAAAAATATCAATTATCAATTTTTCTAAAAAACACCAAAATAGTTCTCCAAAATGAGCAAAATACTTCATTTTTCATGTTTATCTCAAAAAACTTCGGGATTGAAGACTAACACATACAAATTTCTATTTTTCCAATTTTTAGCATAAAATCAAAAACTGAAGTCTAACACCATCAAAAATATCAATTATCATTTCTTCTAAAAAAGACCAAAATAGTTCTCTAAAATTAGCAAAATACTTCACTTTTCATGTTTTTCTCAAAAAATTCCGTGATTGAAGACTAACACATACAAATTTCTATTTTCCCAATTTTTTGCAAAAAATCAAAAACTGAAGTCTAACACCTTCAAAAATATCAATTATCATTTTTTCAAAAAAGACCAAAATAGTTCTCTAAAATGAGCAAAATACTTCACTTTTCATGTTTTTCTCAAAACACTTCGGGATTGAAGACTAACACATACAAATTTCTATTTTTCCAATTTTTTGCAAAAAATCAAAAAATGAAGTCTAACACCTTCAAAAATATCAATTATCATTTTTTCTAAAAAAGACCAAAATAGTTCTCGAAAATGAGCAAAATACTTCACTTTTCATGTTTTTCTCAAAAAACTCCGGGATTGAAGACTAACACATACATATTTCAATTTTTCCAATTTTTTGCATAAAATCAAAAACTGAAGTCTAACACCTTCAAAAATATCAATTATCATTTTTTCTAAAAGAGTCCAAAATAGTTCTCTAAAATGAGCAAAATACTTCATTTTTAATGTTTTTTTTCAAAAAACTTCGTGATTCAAGACTAACACATACAAATTTCTATTTTTCCTATTTTTTGCAAAAATTCAAAAAATGAAGTCTAACACCTTCAAAAATATTAATTATCATTTTTTCTAAAAAAGACCAAAATAGTTCTCTAAAATGAGCAAAATACTTCACTTTTCATGTTTTTCTCAAAAAACTCCGGGATTGAAGACTAACACATACAAATTTCAATTTTTCCAATTTTTTGTATAAAATCAAAAACTGAAGTCTAACACCTTCAAAAATATCAATTATCATTTTTTCTAAAAGAGTCCAAAATAGTTCTCTAAAATGAGCAAAATACTTCATTTTTAATGTTTTTTTTCAAAAAACTTCGTGATTCAAGACTAACACATACAAATTTCTATTTTTCCTATTTTTTGCAAAAATTCAAAAAATGAAGTCTGACACCTTCAAAAATATCAATTATCAATTTTTCTAAAAAAGACCAAAATAGTTCTCCAAAATGAGCAAAATACTTCATTTTTCATGTTTATCTCAAAAAACTTCGGGATTGAAGACTAACACATACAAATTTCTATTTTTCCAATTTTTTGCATAAAATCAAAAACTGAAGTCTAACACCTTCAAAAATATCAATTATCAATTTTTCTAAAGAAGACCAAAATAGTTCTCTAAAATGAGCAAAATACTTCATTTTTCATGTTTGTCTCAAAAAACTCCGGGATTGAAGACTAACACATACAAATTTCTATTTTCCCAATTTTTTGCAAAAAATCAAAAATTGAAGTCTAACACCTTCAAAAATATCAATTATAATTTTTTCTAAAAAAGACCAAAATAGTTCTCTAAAATGAGCAAAATTCTTCACTTTTCATGTTTTTCTCAAAAAACTCCGGGATTGAAGACTAACACATACAAATTTCTATTTTTCCAATTTTTAGCATAAAATCAAAAACTGAAGTCTAACACCTTCCAAAATATTAATTATCATTTTTTTTAAAAAAGATCAAAATAGTTCTCTAAAATGAGCAAAATACTTCATTTTTCATGTTTTTCTCGAAAAACTCCGTGATAGAAGACTAACACATACAAATTTCTATTTTTCCTATTTTTTGCATAAAATCAATAACTGAACTCTAACACCTTCAAAAATATCCATTATCATTTTTTCTGAAAAAGACCAAAATAGTTCTCTAAAATGAGCAAAATACTTCATTTTTCATGTTTTTCTCAAAAAATTCCGTAATTGAAGACTAACACATACAAATTTCTATTTTTCCAATTTTTTGCAAAAAATCAAAAACTGAAGTCTAACACCTTCAAAAATATCAATTATCATTTTTTCTAAAAGAGTCCAAAATAGTTCTCTAAAATGAGAAAAATACTTCATTTTTAATGTTTTTTCTCAAAAAACTTCGTGATTGAAGACTAACACATACAAATTTCTATTTTTCCTATTTTTTGCTAAAAATCAAAAACTGAAGTCTAACACCTTCAAAAATATCAATTATCATTTTTTCTAAAAAAGACCAAAATAGTTCTCTAAAATGAGCAAAATACTTCATTTTTCATGTTTATCTCAAAAAACTCCGGGATTGAAGACTAACACATACAAATTTCTATTTTTCCAATTTTTTGCATAAAATCAAAAACTGAAGTCTAACACCTTCAAAAATATCAATTATCATTTTTTCTAAAAAAGACAAAAATAGTTCTCTAAAATGAGCAAAATACTTCATTATTCATGTTTTTCTCAAAAAACTCCGGGATTGAAGACTAACACATACAAATTTCTATTTTTCCAATTTTTTGCATAAAATGAAAAACTGAAGTCTATCACCTTCAAAAATATCAATTATAATTTTTTCTAAAAAAGACAAAAATAGTTCTCTAAAATGAGCAAAATACTTTATTTTTCATGTTAATCTCAAAAAACTCCGGGATTGGAGACTAACACATACAAATTTCTATTTTTCCTATTTTTTGCATAAAATAAAAAACTGAAGTCTAACACCTTCAAAAATATCAATTATCATTTTTTCTAAAAAAGACAAAAATAGTTCTCTAAAATGAGCAAGATACTTCATTATTCATGTTTTTCTCAAAAAATTCCGTGATTGAAGACTAGCACATACAAATTTCTATTTTCCCAATTTTTTGCAAAAAATCAAAAACTTAAGTCTAACACCTTCAAAAATATCAATTATCATTTTTTCTAAAAAAGACCAAAATAGTTCTCTAAAATGAGCAAAATACTTCACTTTTCATGTTTTTCTCAAAAAACTCCGGGATTGAAGACTAACACATACAAATATCTATTTTTCCAATTTTTTGCAAAAAATCAAAAAATGAAGTCTAACACCTTCAAAAATATCAATTATAATTTTTTTCTAAAAAAGACCAAAATAGTTCTCTAAAATGAGCAAAATACTTCACTTTTCATGTTTTTCTCAAAAAACTCCGGGATTGAAGACTAACACATACAAATTTCTATTTTTCCTATTTTTTGCATAAAATAAAAAACTGAAGTCTAACACCTTCAAAAATATCAATTATCATTTTTTCTAAAAAAGACCAAAATAGTTCTCTAAAATGAGCAAGATACTTCATTATTCATTTTTTTCTCAAAAAATTCCGTGATTGAAGACTAACACATACAAATTTCTATTTTCCCAATATTTTGAAAAAAATCAAAAACTGAAGTCTAACACCTTCAAAAATATCAATTATAATTTTTTCTAAAAAACACCAAAATAGTTCTCTAAAATGAGCAAAATACTTCACTTTTCATGTTTTTCTCAAAAAACTCCGGGATTGAAGACTAACACATACAAATTTCTATTTTTCCAATTTTAAGCATAAAATCAAAAACTGAAGTCTATCACCTTCAAAAATATCAATTATCATTTCTTCTAAAAAAGACCAAAATAGTTCTCTAAAATGAGCAAGATACTTCATTATTCATGTTTTTCTCAAAAAATTCCGTGATTGAAGACTAACACATACAAATTTCTATTTTCCCAATTTTTTGCAAAAAATAAAAAACTGAAGTCTAACACCTTCAAAAATATTAATTATCATTTTTTCTAAAAAAGATCAAAATAGTTCTCTAAAATGAGCAAAATACTTCATTTTTCATGTTTTTCTCGAAAAACTCCGTGATTGAAGACTAACACATACAAATTTCTATTTTTCCTATTTTTTGCATAAAATCAATAACTGAAGTCTAACACCTTCAAAAATATCAATTATCATTTTTTCTGAAAAAGACCAAAATAGTTCTCTAAAATGAGCAAAATACTTCATTTTTCATGTTTTTCTCAAAAAATTCCGTAATTGAAGACTAACACATACAAATTTCTATTTTTCCAATTTTTTGCAAAAAATCAAAAACTGAAGTCTAACACCTTCAAAAATATCAATTATCATTTTTTCTAAAAGAGTCCAAAATAGTTCTCTAAAATGAGAAAAATACTTCATTTTTAATGTTTTTTCTCAAAAAACTTCGTGATTGAAGACTAACACATACAAATTTCTATTTTTCCTATTTTTTGCAAAAAATCAAAAACTGAAGTCTAACACCTTCAAAAATATCAATTATCATTTTTTTTAAAAGAGTCCAAAATAGTTCTCTAAAATGAGCAAAATACTAAATTTTTAATGTTTTTTTTCAAAAAACTTCGTGATTGAAGACTAACACATACAAATTTCTATTTTTCCTATTTTTTGCAAAAATTCAAAAAATGAAGTCTAACACCTTCAAAAATATCAATTATTAATTTTTCTAAAAAATACCAAAATAGTTCTCTAAAATGAGCAAAATACTTCATTTTTCATGTTTATCTCAAAAAATTCCGTGATTGAAGACTAACACATAAAAATTTCTATTTTCCCAATTTTTTGCAAAAAATCAAAAACTGAAGTCTAACACCTTCAAAAATATTAATTATCATTTTTTCTAAAAAAGATCAAAATAGTTCTCTAAAATGAGCAAAATACTTCATTTTTCATGTTTTTCTCCAAAAACTCCGTGATTGAAGACTAACACATACAAATTTCTATTTTTCCTATTTTTTGCATAAAATCAATAACTGAAGTCTAACACCTTCAAAAATATCAATTATCATTTTTTCTGAAAAAGACCAAAATAGTTCTCTAAAATGAGCAAAATACTTCATTTACATGTTTTTCTCAAAAAATTCCGTAATTGAAGACTAACACATACAAATTTCTATTTTTCCAATTTTTTGCAAAAAATCAAAAACTGAAGTCTAACACCTTCAAAAATATCAATTATCATTTTTTCTAAAAGAGTCCAAAATAGTTCTCTAAAATGAGAAAAATACTTCATTTTTAATGTTTTTTCTCAAAAAACTTCGTGATTGAAGACTAACACATACAAATTTCTATTTTTCCTATTTTTTGCAAAAAATCAAAAACTGAAGTCTAACACCTTCAAAAATATCAATTATCATTTTTTCTAAAAGAGTCCAAAATAGTTCTCTAAAATGAGCAAAATACTAAATTTTTAATGTTTTTTTTCAAAAAACTTCGTGATTGAAGGCTAACACATACAAATTTCTATTTTTCCTATTTTTTGCAAAAATTCAAAAAATGAAGTCTAACACCTTCAAAAATATCAATTATTAATTTTTCTAAAAAAGACCAAAATAGTTCTCCAAAATGAGCAAAATACTTCATTTTTCATGTTTATCTCAAAAAACTCCGGGATTGAAGACTAACACATACAAATTTCTATTTTTCCAATTTTTTGCATAAAATCAAAAACTGAAGTCTAACACCTTCAAAAATATCAATTATCATTTTTTCTAAAAAAGACAAAAATAGTTCTCTAAAATGAGCAAAATACTTCATTATTCATGTTTTTCTCAAAAAACTCCGGGATTGAAGACTAACACATACAAATTTCTATTTTTCCAATTTTTTGCATAAAATCAAAAACTGAAGTCTATCACCTTCAAAAATATCAATTATCATTTTTTCTAAAAAAGACAAAAATAGTTCTCTAAAATGAGCAAAATACTTTATTTTTCATGTTAATCTCAAAAAACTCCGGGATTGAAGACTAACACATACAAATTTCTATTTTTCCTATTTTTTGCATAAAATCAAAAACTGAAGTCTAACACCTTCAAAAATATCAATTATCATTTTTTCTAAAAAAGACAAAAATAGTTCTCTAAAATGAGCAAGATACTTCATTATTCATGTTTTTCTCAAAAAATTCCGTGATTGAAGACTAACACATACAAATTTCTATTTTCCCAATTTTTTGCAAAAAATCAAAAAATGAAGTCTAACACCTTCAAAAATATCAATTATCATTTTTTTCTAAAAAAGACCAAAATAGTTCTCTAAAATGAGCAAAATACTTCACTTTTCATGTTTTTCTCAAAAAACTCCGGGATTGAAGACTAAGACATACAAATTTCTATTTTTCCAATTTTTAGCATAAAATCAAAAACTGAAGTCTATCACCTTCAAAAATATCAATTATCATTTTTACTAAAAAAGACCAAAATAGTTCTCTAAAATGAGCAAGATACTTCATTATTCATGTTTTTCTCAAAAAATATCGTGATTGAAGACTAACACATACAAATTTCTATTTTCCCAATTTTTGGAAAAAAATCAAAAACTGAAGTCTAACACCTTCGAAAATATCAATTATCATTTCTTCTTAAAAAGACCAAAATAGTTCTCTAAAATGAGCAAAATACTTCACTTTTCATGTTTTTCTCAAAAAACTCCGGGATTAAAGACTAACACATACAAATTTCAATTTTTCCAATTTTTTGCAAAAAATCAAAAAATGAAGTCTAACACCTTCAAAAATATCAATTATCATTTTTTTCTAAAAAAGACCAAAATAGTTCTCTAAAATGAGCAAAATACTTCAATTTTCATGTTTTTCTCAAAAAACTCCGGGATTGAAGACTAAGACATACAAATTTCTATTTTTCCAATTTTTTGCATAAAATCAAAAACTGAAGTCTATCACCTTCAAAAATATCAATTATCATTTTTACTAAAAAAGACCAAAATAGTTCTCTAAAATGAGCAAGATACTTCATTATTCATGTTTTTCTCAAAAAATTCCATGATTGAAGACTAACACATACAAATTTCTATTTTCCCAATTTTTGGAAAAAAATCAAAAACTGAAGTCTAACACCTTCAAAAATATCAATTATCATTTCTTCTTAAAAAGACCAAAATAGTTCTCTAAAATGAGCAAAATACTTCACTTTTCATGTTTTTCTCAAAAAACTCCGGGATTGAAGACTAACACATACAAATTTCTATTTTTCCAATTTTAAGCATAAAATCAAAAACTTAAGTCTAACACCTTCAAAAATATCAATTATCATTTTTTAAAAAAAGACCAAAATAGTTCTCTAAAATGAGCAAAATACTTCACTTTTCATGTTTTTCTCAAAAAACTCCGGGATTGAAGACTAACACATACAAATTTCTATTTTCCAATTTTTTGCAAAAAATCAAAAAATGAAGTCTAACACCTTCAAAAATATCAATTATCATTTTTTCTAAAAAAGACCAAAATAGTTCTCTAAAATGAGCAAAATACTTCACTTTTCATGTTTTTCTCAAAAAATTCAGGGATTGAAGACTAACACATACAAATTTCTATTTTTCCAATTTTTTGCATAAAATCAAAAACTGAAGTCTATCACCTTCAAAAATATCAAATATCATTTTTTCTAAAAAAGACCAAAATAGTTCTCTAAAATGAGCAAGATACTTCATTATTCATATTTTTCTCAAAAAATTCCGTGATTGAAGACTAACATATACAAATTTCTATTTTCCCAATTTTTGGAAAAAAAATCAAAAACTGAAGTCTAACACCTTCAAAAATATCAATTATCATTTCTTCTAAAAAAGACCAAAATAGTTCTCTAAAATGAGCAAAATACTTCACTTTTCATGTTTTTCTCAAAAAACTCCGGGATTGAAGACTAACACATACACATTTCTATTTTTCCAATTTTTAGCATAAAATCAAAAACTGAAGTCTAACACCTTCAAAAATATCAATTATCATTTTTCTGAAAAAGACAAAAATAGTTCTCTAAAATGAGCAAAATACTTCATTTTTCATGTTTTTCTCAAAAAATTCCGTGATTGAAGACTAACACATACAAATTTCTATTTTTTCAATTTTTTGTAAAAAATCAAAAACTGAACTCTAACACCTTCAAAAATATCAATTATCATTTTTTCTAAAAGAGTCCAAAATAGTTCTCTAAAATGAGCAAAATACTTCATTTTTAATGTTTTTTTTCAAAAAACTTCGTGATTGAAGACTAACACATACAAATTTCTATTTTTCCAATTTTTAGCATAAAATCAAAAACTGAAGTCTATCACCTTCAAAAATATCAATTATCATTTTTTTTAAAAAAGACCAAAATAGTTCTCTAAAATGAGCAAGATACTTCATTATTCATGTTTTTCTCAAAAAATTCCGTGATTGAAGACTAACACATACAAATTTCTATTTTCCCAATTTTTTGCAAAAAATCAAAAACGGAAGTCTAACATCTTCAGAAATATCAATTATCATTTTTTCGAAAAAAGATCAAAATAGTTCTCTAAAATGAGCAAAATACTTCATTTTTCATGTTTTTCTCGAAAAACTCCGTGATTGAAGACTAACACATACAAATTTCTATTTTTCCTATTTTTTGCATAAAATCAAAAACCGAAGTCTAACACATTCAAAAATATCAATTATCATTTTTCTGAAAAAGACAAAAATAGTTCTCTAAAATGAGCAAAATACTTCATTTTTCATGTTTTTCTCAAAAAATTCCTTGATTGAAGACTAACACATACAAATTTCTATTTTTCCAATTTTTTGCAAAAAATCAAAAACTGAAGTCTAACACCTTCAAAAATATCAATTATCAATTTTTCTAAAAAAGACCAAAATAGTTCTCTAAAATGAGCAAAATACTTCATTTTTCATGTTTATCTCAAAAAACTCAGGGATTGAAGACTAACACATACAAATTTCTATTTTTCCAATTTTTTGCATAAAATCACAAACTGAAGTCTAACACCTTCAAACATATCAATTATCATTTTTTCAAAAAAAGACAAAAATAGTTCTCTAAAATGAGCAAAATACTTCATTTTTCATGTTTTTCTCAAAAAATTCCGTGATTGAAGACTAACACATACAAATTTCTATTTTTTCAATTTTTTGTAAAAAATCAAAAACTGAACTCTAACACCTTCAAAAATATCAATTATCATTTTTTCTAAAAGGGTCCAAAATAGTTCTCTAAAATGAGCAAAATACTTCATTTTTAATGTTTTTTTTCAAAAAACTTCGTGATTGAAGACTAACACATACAAATTTCTATTTTTCCAATTTTTAGCATAAAATCAAAAACTGAAGTCTATCACCTTCAAAAATATCAATTATCATTTTTTCTAAAAAAGACCAAAATAGTTCTCTAAAATGAGCAAGATACTTCATTATTCATGTTTTTCTCAAAAAATTCCGTGATTGAAGACTAACACATACAAATTTCTATTTTCCCAATTTTTTGCAAAAAATAAAAAACGGAAGTCTAACACCTTCAAAAATATCAATTATCATTTTTTCGAAAAAAGATCAAAATAGTTCTCTAAAATGAGCAAAATACTTCATTTTTCATGTTTTTCTCGAAAAACTCCGTGATTGAAGACTAACACATACAAATTTCTATTTTTCCTATTTTTTGCATAAAATCAAAAACCGAAGTCTAACACATTCAAAAATATCAATTATCATTTTTCTGAAAAAGACAAAAATAGTTCTCTAAAATGAGCAAAATACTTCATTTTTCATGTTTTTCTCAAAAAATTCCGTGATTGAAGACTAACACATACAAATTTCTATTTTTCCAATTTTTTGCAAAAAATCAAAAACTGAAGTCTAACACCTTCAAAAATATCAATTATCAATTTTTCTAAAAAAGACCAAAATAGTTCTCTAAAATGAGCAAAATACTTCATTTTTCATGTTTATCTCAAAAAACTCAGGGATTGAAGACTAACACATACAAATTTCTATTTTTCCAATTTTTTGCATAATATAACAAACTGAAGTCTAACACCTTCAAAAATATCAATTATCATTTTTTCAAAAAAAGACAAAAATAGTTCTCTAAAATGAGCAAAATACTTCATTATTCATGTTTTTCTCAAAAAATTCCGTGATTGAAAACTGGCACATACAAATTTCTATTTTCCCAATTTTTTTGCAAAAAATCAAAAACTGAAGTCTTACACATTCAAAAATATCAATTATCATTTTTGCTAAAAAAGACCAAAATAGTTCTCTAAAATGAGCAAAATACTTCATTTTTCATGTTTTTCTCGAAAAACTCCGTGATTGAAGACTAACACATTCAAATTACTATTTTTCCTATTTTTTGCCTAAAATCAAAAACTGAAGTCTAACACCTTCAAAAATATCAATTATCATTTTTTCTAAAAAAGACCAAAATAGTTCTCTAAAATGAGCAAAATACTTCATTTTTCATGTTTTTCTCGAAAAACTCCGTGATTGAAGACTAACACATACAAATTTCTATTTTTCCTATTTTTTGCATAAAATCAAAAACCGAAGTCTAACACATTCAAAAATATCAATTATCATTTTTCTGAAAAAGACAAAAATAGTTCTCTAAAATGAGCAAAATACTTCATTTTTCATGTTTATCTCAAAAAACTCCGGGATTGAAGACTAACACATACAAATTTCTATTTTTCCAATTTTTTGCATAAAATCAAAAAATGAAGTCTAACACCTTCAAAAATATCAATTATCAATTTTTCTAAAAAAGACCAAAATAGTTCTCTTAAATGAGCAAAATACTTCATTTTTCATGTTTTTCTCAAAAAATTCCGTGATTGAAGACTAACACATACAAATTTCTGTTTTTCCAATTTTTTGCAAAAAATCAAAAACTGAAGTCTAACACCTTCAAAAATATCAATTATCATTATTTCTAAAAGAGTCCAAAATAGTTCTCTAAAATGAGCAAAATACTTCATTTTTCATGTTTTTCTCAAAAAACTTCGTGATTGAAGACTAACACATACAAATTTTTATTTTTCCTATTTTTTGCAAAACATCAAAAAATGAAGTCCAAAATAGTTCTTTAAAATGAGCAGAATACTTCATTTTTCATGATTTTCTCAAAAAATTCCGTGATTGAAGACTAACACATACAAATTTCAATTTTTCCAATTTTTCCAATTTTTTGCAAAAAATCAAAAACTAAAGTCTAACACCTTCAAAAATATCAATTATCATTTTTTCTAAAAAAGACCAAAATAGTTCTCTAAAACGAGCAAAATACTTCATTTTTCATGTTTTTCTCAAACAACTCCGGGATTGAAGACTAACACATACAAATTTCTATTTTTCCAATTTTTTGCTAAAAATCAAAAAATAAAGTCTAACACCTTCAAAAATATCAATTATCATTTTTTCTAAAAAAGACCAAAATAATTCTCTAAAATGAGCAAAATACATCACTTTTCATGTTTTTCTCAAAAAACTCCGAGATTGAAGACTAACACATACAAATTTCTATTTTTCCAATTTTTTGCAAAAAATCAAAAAATGAAGTCTAACACCTTCAAAAATATCAATTATCATTTTTTCTAAAAAAGACCAAAATAGTTCTCTAAAATGAGCAAAATACTTCATTTTTCATGTTTATCTCAAAAAACTCAGGGATTGAAGACTAACACATACAAATTTCTATTTTTCCAATTTTTTGCATAAAATCAAAAACTGAAGTCTAACACCTTCAAAAATATCAATTATCATTTTTTCTAAAAAAGACAAAAATAGTTCTCTAAAATGAGCAAAATACTTCATTATTCATGTTTTTCTCAAAAAATTCCGTGATTGAAGACTGGCACATACAAATTTCTATTTTCCCAATTTTTTTGCAAAAAATCAAAAACTGAAGTCTTACACATTCAAAAATATCAATTATCATTTTTTCTAAAAAAGACCAAAATAGTTCTCTAAAATGAGCAAAATACTTCACTTTTCATGTTTTTCTCGAAAAACTCCGTGATTGAAGACTAACACATTCAAATTACTATTTTTCCTATTTTTTGCCTAAAATCAAAAACTGAAGTCTAACACCTTCAAAAATATCAATTATCATTTTTTCTAAAAAAGACCAAAATAGTTCTCTAAAATGAGCAAAATACTTCATTTTTCATGTTTTTCTCGAAAAACTCCGAGATTGAAGACTAACACATTCAAATTACTATTTTTCCTATTTTTTGCCTAAAATCAAAAACTGAAGTCTAACACCTTCAAAAATATCAATTATCATTTTTTCTAAAAAAGACCAAAATAATTCTCTAAAATGAGCAAAATACTTCATTTATCATGATTTTCTCAAAAAATTCCGTGATTGAAGACTAACACATACAAATTTCTATTTTTCCAATTTTTTGCATAAAATCAAAAACCGAAGTCTAACACCTTCAAAAATATCAATTATCATTTTTTCTGAAAAAGACCAAAATAGTTCTCTAAAATGAGCGAAATACTTCATTTTTCATGTTTTTCTCAAAAAATTCCGTGATTGAAGACTAACACATGCAAATTTCTGTTTTTCCAATTTTTTGCAAAAAATCAAAAACTGAAGTCTAACACCTTCAAAAATATCAATTATCATTATTTCTAAAAGAGTCCAAAATAGTTCTCTAAAATGAACAAAATACTTCATTTTTAATGTTTTTTTTCAAAAAACTTCGTGATTGAAGACTAACACATACAAATTTCTATTTTTCCTATTTTTTGCAAAAATTCAAAAAATGAAGTCTAACACCTTCAAAAATATCAATTATCAATTTTTCTAAAAAAGACCAAAATAGTTCTCTAAAATGAGCAAAATACTTCATTTTTCATGTTTATCTCAAAAAACTCCGGGATTGAAGACTAACACATACAAATTTCTATTTTTCCAATTTTTTGCATAAAATCAAAAAATGAAGTCTAACACGTCCAAAAATATCAATTATCAATTTTTCTAAAAAAGACCAAAATAGTTCTCTAAAATGAGCAAAATACTTCATTTTTCATATTTTTCTCAAAAAATTCCGTGATTGAAGACTAACACATACAAATTTCTGTTTTTCCAATTTTTTGCAAAAAATCAAAAACTGAAGTCTAACACCTTCAAAAATATCAATTATCATTATTTCTAAAAGAGTCCAAAATAGTTCTCTAAAATGAGCAAAATACTTCATTTTTCATGTTTTTCTCAAAAAACTTCGTGATTGAAGACTAACACATACAAATTTTTATTTTTCCTATTTTTTGCAAAACATCAAAAAATGAAGTCAAAAATAGTTCTCTAAAATGAGCAGAATACTTCATTTTTCATGATTTTCTCAAAAAATTCCGTGATTGAAGACTAACACATACAAATTTCAATTTTTCCAATTTTTTGCAAAAAATCAAAAACTAAAGTCTAACACCTTCAAAAATATCAATTATCATTTTTTCTAAAAAAGACCAAAATAGTTCTCTAAAACGAGCAAAATACTTCATTTTTCATGTTTTTCTCAAACAACTCCGGGATTGAAGACTAACACATACAAATTTCTATTTTTCCAATTTTTTGCAAAAAATCAAAAAATAAAGTCTAACACCTTCAAAAATATCAATTATCATTTTTTCTAAAAAAGACCAAAATAGTTCTCTAAAATGAGCAAAATACATCACTTTTCATGTTTTTCTCAAAAAACTCCGGGATTGAAGACTAACACATACAAATTTCTATTTTTCAAATTTTTTGCAAAAAATCAAAAAATGAAGTCTAACACCTTCAAAAATATCAATTATCATTTTTTCTAAAAAAGACCAAAATAGTTCTTTAAAATGAGCAAAATACTTCACTTTTCATGTTTTTCTCAAAAAACTCCGGGATTGAAGACTAACACATACAAATTTCTATTTTTCCAATTTTTAGCATAAAATCAAAAACTGAAGTCTATCACCTTCAAAAATATCAATTATCATTTTTTCTAAAAAAGACCAAAATAGTTCTCTAAAATGAGCAAGATACTTCATTATTCATGTTTTTCTCAAAAAATTCCGTGATTCAAGACTAACACATACAAATTTCTATTTTCCCAATTTTTTGCAAAAAATGAAAAACTGAAGTCTAACACCTTCAAAAATATCAATTATAATTTTTTCTAAAAAAGATCAAAATAGTTCTCTAAAATGAGCAAAATACTTCATTTTTCATGTTTTTCTCGAAAAACTCCGTGATTGAAGACTAACACATACAAATTTCTATTTTTCCTATTTTTTGCATAAAATCAAAAACTGAAGTCTAACACCTTCAAAAATATCAATTATCATTTTTCTGAAAAAGACCAAAATAGTTCTCTAAAATGAGCAAAATACTTCATTTTTCATGTTTTTCTCAAAAAATTCCGCGATTGAAGACTAACACATACAAATTTCTATTTTTCCAATTTTTTGTAAAAAATCAAAAACTGAACTCTAACACCTTCAAAAATATCAATTATCATTTTTTCTAAAAGAGTCCAAAATAGTTCTCTAAAATGAGCAAAATACTTCATTTTTAATGTTTTTTTTCAAAAAACTTCGTGATTGAAGACTAACACATACAAATTTCTATTTTTCCTATTATTTGCAAAAATTCAAAAAATGAAGTCTAACACCTTCAAAAATATCAATTATCAATTTTTCTAAAAAAGACCAAAATAGTTCTCTAAAATGAGCAAAATACTTCATTTTTCATGTTTATCTCAAAAAACTCCGGGATTGAAGACTAACACATACAAATTTCTATTTTTCCAATTTTTTGCATAAAATCAAAAACTGAAGTCTAACACCTTCAAAAATATCAATTATCATTTTTTCTAAAAAAGACAAAAATAGTTCTCTAAAATGAGCAAAATACTTTATTATTCATGTTTTTCTCAAAAAATTCCGTGATTGAAGACTGGCACATACAAATTTCTATTTTCCCAATTTTTTGCAAAAAATCAAAAACTGAAGTCTTACACATTCAAAAATATCAATTATCATTTTTTCTAAAAAAGACCAAAATAGTTCTCTAAAATGAGCAAAATACTTCATTTTTCATGTTTTTCTCGAAAAACTCCGTGATTGAAGACTAACACATTCAAATTACTATTTTTCCTATTTTTTGCCTAAAATCAAAAACTGAAGTCAAACACCTTCAAAAATATCAATTATCATTTTTTCTAAGAAAGACCAAAATATATCTCTAAAATGAGCAAAATACTTCATTTTTCATGATTTTCTCAAAAAATTCCGTGATTGAAGACTAACACATACAAATTTCTATTTTTCCTCTGTTTTGCATAAAATTAAAAACTGAAGTCTAACACCTTAAAAAATATCAATTACCAGTTTTTCTGAAAAAGACCATAATAGTTCTCTAAAATGAGCGAAATACTTCATTTTTCATGTTTTTCTCAAAAAATTCCGTGATTGAAGACTAACACATACAAATTTCTGTTTTTCCAATTTTTTGCAAAAAATCAAAAACTGAAGTCTTCAAAAATATCAATTATCATTATTTCTAAAAGAGTCCAAAATAGTTCTCTAAAATGAGCAAAATACTTCATTTTTCATGTTTTTCTCAAAAAACTTCGTGATTGAAGACTAACACATACAAATTTTTATTTTTCCTATTTTTTGCAAAACATCAAAAAATGAAGTCAAAAATAGTTCTCTAAAATGAGCAGAATACTTCATTTTTCATGATTTTCTCAAAAAATTCCGTGATTGAAGACTAACACATACAAATTTCAATTTTTCCAATTTTTTGCAAAAAATCAAAAACTAAAGTCTAACACCTTCAAAAATATCAATTATCATTTTTTCTAAAAAAGACCAAAATAGTTCTCTAAAACGAGCAAAATACTTCATTTTTCATGTTTTTCTCAAACAACTCCGGGATTGAAGACTAACACATACAAATTTCTATTTTTCCAATTTTTTGCAAAAAATCAAAAAATAAAGTCTAACACCTTCAAAAATATCAATTATCATTTTTTCTAAAAAAGACCAAAATAGTTCTCTAAAATGAGCAAAATACATCACTTTTCATGTTTTTCTCAAAAAACTCCGGGATTGAAGACTAACACATACAAATTTCTATTTTTCCAATTTTTTGCAAAAAATCAAAAAATGAAGTCTAACACCTTCAAAAATATCAATTATCATTTTTTCTAAAAAAGACTAAAATAGTTCTCTAAAATGAGCAAAATACTTCACTTTTCATGTTTTTCTCAAAAAACTCCGGGATTGAAGACTAACACATACAAATTTCTATTTTTCCAATTTTTAGCATAAAATCAAAAACTGAAGTCTATCACCTTCAAAAATATCAATTATCATTTTTTCTAAAAAAGACCAAAATAGTTCTCTAAAATGAGCAAGATACTTCATTATTCATGTTTTTCTCAAAAAATTCCGTGATTGAAGACTAACACATACAAATTTTTATTTTCGCAATTTTTTGCAAAAAATCAAAAACTGAAGTCTAACACCTTCAAAAATATCAATTATCATTTTTTCTAAAAAAGATCAAAATAGTTCTCTAAAATGAGCAAAATACTTCATTTTTCATGTTTTTCTCGAAAAACTCCGTGATTGAAGACTAACACATACAAATTTCTATTTTTCCTATTTTTTGCATAAAATCAAAAACTGAAGTCTAACACCTTCAAAAATATCAATTATCATTTTTCTGAAAAAGACCAAAATAGTTCTCTAAAATGAGCAAAATACTTCATTTTTCATGTTTTTCTCAAAAAATTCCGTGATTGAAGACTAACACATACAAATTTCTATTTTTCCAATTTTTTGTAAAAAATCAAAAACTGAACTCTAACACCTTCAAAAATATCAATTATCATTTTTTCTAAAAGAGTCCAAAATAGTTCTCTAAAATGAGCAAAATACTTCATTTTTAATGTTTTTTTTCAAAAAACATCGTGATTGAAGACTAACACATACAAATTTCTATTTTTCCTATTATTTGCAAAAATTCAAAAAATGAAGTCTAACACCTTCAAAAATATCAATTATCAATTTTTCTAAAAAAGACCAAAATAGTTCTCTAAAATGAGCAAAATACTTCATTTTTCATGTTTATCTCAAAAAACTCCGGGATTGAAGACTAACACATACAAATTTCTATTTTTCCAATTTTTTGCATAAAATCAAAAACTGAAGTCTAACACCTTCAAAAATATCAATTATCATTTTTTCTAAAAAAGACAAAAATAGTTCTCTAAAATGAGCAAAATACTTTATTATTCATGTTTTTCTCAAAAAATTCCGTGATTGAAGACTGGCACATACAAATTTCTATTTTCCCAATTTTTTGCAAAAAATCAAAAACTGAAGTCTTACACATTCAAAAATATCAATTATCATTTTTTCTAAAAAAGACCAAAATAGTTCTCTAAAATGAGCAAAATACTTCATTTTTCATGTTTTTCTCGAAAAACTCCGTGATTGAAGACTAAC
The DNA here is from genome assembly GCA_946800325.1 of Luzula sylvatica. NCBI lineage: Eukaryota > Viridiplantae > Streptophyta > Magnoliopsida > Poales > Juncaceae > Luzula > Luzula sylvatica. The sequence continues at coordinate 69,039,848 of OX326959.1, read as the reverse complement.
ACATTCAAATTACTATTTTTCCTATTTTTTGCCTAAAATCAAAAACTGAAGTCAAACACCTTCAAAAATATCAATTATCATTTTTTCTAAGAAAGACCAAAATATATCTCTAAAATGAGCAAAATACTTCATTTTTCATGATTTTCTCAAAAAATTCCGTGATTGAAGACTAACACATACAAATTTCTATTTTTCCTCTTTTTCGCATAAAATTAAAAACTGAAGTCTAACACCTTCAAAAATATCAATTATCAGTTTTTCTGAAAAAGACCATAATAGTTCTCTAAAATGAGCGAAATACTTCATTTTTCATGTTTTTCTCAAAAAATTCCGTGATTGAAGACTAACACATACAAATTTCTGTTTTTCCAATTTTTTGCAAAAAATCAAAAACTGAAGTCTAACGCCTTCAAAAATATCAATTATCATTATTTCTAAAAGAGTCCAAAATAGTTCTCTAAAATGAGCAAAATACTTCATTTTTCATGTTTTTCTCAAAAAACTTCGTGATTGAAGACTAACACATACAAATTTTTATTTTTCCTATTTTTTTGCAAAAAATCAAAAAATGAAGTCTAACACCTTCAAAAATATCAATTATCATTTTTTCTAAAAAAGACCAAAATAGTTCTCTAAAACGAGCAAAATACTTCATTTTTCATGTTTTTCTCAAACAACTCCGGGATTGAAGACTAACACATACAAATTTCTATTTTTCCAATTTTTTGCAAAAAATCAAAAAATAAAGTCTAACACCTTCAAAAATATCAATTATCATTTTTTCTAAAAAAGACCAAAATAGTTCTCTAAAATGAGCAAAATACATCACTTTTCATGTTTTTCTCAAAAAACTCCGGGATTGAAGACTAACACATACAAATTTCTATTTTTCCAATTTTTTGCAAAAAATCAAAAAATGAAGTCTAACACCTTCAAAAATATCAATTATCATTTTTTCTAAAAAAGACCAAAATAGTTCTCTAAAATGAGCAAAATACTTCACTTTTCATGTTTTTCTGAAAAAACTCCGGGATTGAAGACTAACACATACAAATTTCTATTTTTCCAATTTTTAGCATAAAATCAAAAACTGAAGTCTATCACCTTCAAAAATATCAATTATCATTTTTTCTAAAAAAGACCAAAATAGTTCTCTAAAATGAGCAAGATACTTCATTATTCATGTTTTTCTCAAAAAATTCCGTGATTGAAGACTAACACATACAAATTTCTATTTTCGCAATTTTTTGCAAAAAATCAAAAACTGAAGTCTAACACCTTCAAAAATATCAATTATCATTTTTTCTAAAAAAGATCAAAATAGTTCTCTAAAATGAGCAAAATACTTCATTTTTCATGTTTTTCTCGAAAAACTCCGTGATTGAAGACTAACACATACAAATTTCTATTTTTCCTATTTTTTGCATAAAATCAAAAACTGAAGTCTAACACCTTCAAAAATATCAATTATCATTTTTCTGAAAAAGACCAAAATAGTTCTCTAAAATGAGCAAAATACTTCATTTTTCATGTTTTTCTCAAAAAATTCCGTGATTGAAGACTAACACATACAAATTTCTATTTTTCCAATTTTTTGTAAAAAATCAAAAACTGAACTCTAACACCTTCAAAAATATCAATTATCATTTTTTCTAAAAGAGTCCAAAATAGTTCTCTAAAATGAGCAAAATACTTCATTTTTAATGTTTTTTTTCAAAAAACTTCGTGATTGAAGACTAACACATACAATTTTCTATTTTTCCTATTATTTGCAAAAATTCAAAAAATGAAGTCTAACACCTTCAAAAATATCAATTATCAATTTTTCTAAAAAAGACCAAAATAGTTCTCTAAAATGAGCAAAATACTTCATTTTTCATGTTTATCTCAAAAAACTCCGGGATTGAAGACTAACACATACAAATGTCTATTTTTCCAATTTTTTGCATAAAATCAAAAACTGAAGTCTAACACCTTCAAAAATATCAATTATCATTTTTTCTAAAAAAGACAAAAATAGTTCTCTAAAATGAGCAAAATACTTTATTATTCATGTTTTTCTCAAAAAATTCCGTGATTGAAGACTGGCACATACAAATTTCTATTTTCCCAATTTTTTGCAAAAAATCAAAAACTGAAGTCTTACACATTCAAAAATATCAATTATCATTTTTTCTAAAAAAGACCAAAATAGTTCTCTAAAATGAGCAAAATACTTCATTTTTCATGTTTTTCTCGAAAAACTCCGTGATTGAAGACTAACACATTCAAATTACTATTTTTCCTATTTTTTGCCTAAAATCAAAAACTGAAGTCAAACACCTTCAAAAATATCAATTATCATTTTTTCTAAGAAAGACCAAAATATATCTCTAAAATGAGCAAAATACTTCATTTTTCATGATTTTCTCAAAAAATTCCGTGATTGAAGACTAACACATACAAATTTCTATTTTTCCTCTTTTTTGCATAAAATTAAAAACTGAAATCTAACACCTTCAAAAATATCAATTATCAGTTTTTCTGAAAAAGACCATAATAGTTCTCTAAAATGAGCGAAATACTTCATTTTTCATGTTTTTCTCAAAAAATTCCGTGATTGAAGACTAACACATACAAATTTCTGTTTTTCCAATTTTTTGCAAAAAATCAAAAACTGAAGTCTAACGCCTTCAAAAATATCAATTATCATTATTTCTAAAAGAGTCCAAAATAATTCTCTAAAATGAGAAAAATACTTCATTTTTCATGTTTTTCTCAAAAAATTCCGTGATTGAAGACTAACACATACAAATTTCTGTTTTTCCAATTTTTTGCAAAAAATCAAAAACTGAAGTCTTCAAAAATATCAATTATCATTATTTCTAAAAGAGTCCAAAATAGTTCTCTAAAATGAGCAAAATACTTCATTTTTCATGTTTTTCTCAAAAAACTTCGTGATTGAAGACTAACACATACAAATTTTTATTTTTCCTATTTTTTGCAAAACATCAAAAAATGAAGTCAAAAATAGTTCTCTAAAATGAGCAGAATACTTCATTTTTCATGATTTTCTCAAAAAATTCCGTGATTGAAGACTAACACATACAAATTTCAATTTTTCCAATTTTTTGCAAAAAATCAAAAACTAAAGTCTAACACCTTCAAAAATATCAATTATCATTTTTTCTAAAAAAGACCAAAATAGTTCTCTAAAACGAGCAAAATACTTCATTTTTCATGTTTTTCTCAAACAACTCCGGGATTGAAGACTAACACATACAAATTTCTATTTTTCCAATTTTTTGCAAAAAATCAAAAAATAAAGTCTAACACCTTCAAAAATATCAATTATCATTTTTTCTAAAAAAGACCAAAATAGTTCTCTAAAATGAGCAAAATACATCACTTTTCATGTTTTTCTCAAAAAACTCCGGGATTGAAGACTAACACATACAAATTTCTATTTTTCCAATTTTTTGCAAAAAATCAAAAAATGAAGTCTAACACCTTCAAAAATATCAATTATCATTTTTTCTAAAAAAGACTAAAATAGTTCTCTAAAATGAGCAAAATACTTCACTTTTCATGTTTTTCTCAAAAAACTCCGGGATTGAAGACTAACACATACAAATTTCTATTTTTCCAATTTTTAGCATAAAATCAAAAACTGAAGTCTATCACCTTCAAAAATATCAATTATCATTTTTTCTAAAAAAGACCAAAATAGTTCTCTAAAATGAGCAAGATACTTCATTATTCATGTTTTTCTCAAAAAATTCCGTGATTGAAGACTAACACATACAAATTTTTATTTTCGCAATTTTTTGCAAAAAATCAAAAACTGAAGTCTAACACCTTCAAAAATATCAATTATCATTTTTTCTAAAAAATATCAAAATAGTTCTCTAAAATGAGCAAAATACTTCATTTTTCATGTTTTTCTCGAAAAACTCCGTGATTGAAGACTAACACATACAAATTTCTATTTTTCCTATTTTTTGCATAAAATCAAAAACTGAAGTCTAACACCTTCAAAAATATCAATTATCATTTTTCTGAAAAAGACCAAAATAGTTCTCTAAAATGAGCAAAATACTTCATTTTTCATGTTTTTCTCAAAAAATTCCGTGATTGAAGACTAACACATACAAATTTCTATTTTTCCAATTTTTTGTAAAAAATCAAAAACTGAACTCTAACACCTTCAAAAATATCAATTATCATTTTTTCTAAAAGAGTCCAAAATAGTTCTCTAAAATGAGCAAAATACTTCATTTTTAATGTTTTTTTTCAAAAAACATCGTGATTGAAGACTAACACATACAAATTTCTATTTTTCCTATTATTTGCAAAAATTCAAAAAATGAAGTCTAACACCTTCAAAAATATCAATTATCAATTTTTCTAAAAAAGACCAAAATAGTTCTCTAAAATGAGCAAAATACTTCATTTTTCATGTTTATCTCAAAAAACTCCGGGATTGAAGACTAACACATACAAATTTCTATTTTTCCAATTTTTTGCATAAAATCAAAAACTGAAGTCTAACACCTTCAAAAATATCAATTATCATTTTTTCTAAAAAAGACAAAAATAGTTCTCTAAAATGAGCAAAATACTTTATTATTCATGTTTTTCTCAAAAAATTCCGTGATTGAAGACTGGCACATACAAATTTCTATTTTCCCAATTTTTTGCAAAAAATCAAAAACTGAAGTCTTACACATTCAAAAATATCAATTATCATTTTTTCTAAAAAAGACCAAAATAGTTCTCTAAAATGAGCAAAATACTTCATTTTTCATGTTTTTCTCGAAAAACTCCGTGATTGAAGACTAACACATTCAAATTACTATTTTTCCTATTTTTTGCCTAAAATCAAAAACTGAAGTCAAACACCTTCAAAAATATCAATTATCATTTTTTCTAAGAAAGACCAAAATATATCTCTAAAATGAGCAAAATACTTCATTTTTCATGATTTTCTCAAAAAATTCCGTGATTGAAGACTAACACATACAAATTTCTATTTTTCCTCTTTTTCGCATAAAATTAAAAACTGAAGTCTAACACCTTCAAAAATATCAATTATCAGTTTTTCTGAAAAAGACCATAATAGTTCTCTAAAATGAGCGAAATACTTCATTTTTCATGTTTTTCTCAAAAAATTCCGTGATTGAAGACTAACACATACAAATTTCTGTTTTTCCAATTTTTTGCAAAAAATCAAAAACTGAAGTCTAACGCCTTCAAAAATATCAATTATCATTATTTCTAAAAGAGTCCAAAATAGTTCTCTAAAATGAGCAAAATACTTCATTTTTCATGTTTTTCTCAAAAAACTTCGTGATTGAAGACTAACACATACAAATTTTTATTTTTCCTATTTTTTTGCAAAAAATCAAAAAATGAAGTCTAACACCTTCAAAAATATCAATTATCATTTTTTCTAAAAAAGACCAAAATAGTTCTCTAAAACGAGCAAAATACTTCATTTTTCATGTTTTTCTCAAACAACTCCGGGATTGAAGACTAACACATACAAATTTCTATTTTTCCAATTTTTTGCAAAAAATCAAAAAATAAAGTCTAACACCTTCAAAAATATCAATTATCATTTTTTCTAAAAAAGATCAAAATAGTTCTCTAAAATGAGCAAAATACTTCATTTTTCATGTTTTTCTCGAAAAACTCCGTGATTGAAGACTAACACATACAAATTTCTATTTTTCCTATTTTTTGCATAAAATCAAAAACTGAAGTCTAACACCTTCAAAAATATCAATTATCATTTTTCTGAAAAAGACCAAAATAGTTCTCTAAAATGAGCAAAATACTTCATTTTTCATGTTTTTCTCAAAAAATTCCGTGATTGAAGACTAACACATACAAATTTCTATTTTTCCAATTTTTTGTAAAAAATCAAAAACTGAACTCTAACACCTTCAAAAATATCAATTATCATTTTTTCTAAAAGAGTCCAAAATAGTTCTCTAAAATGAGCAAAATACTTCATTTTTAATGTTTTTTTTCAAAAAACTTCGTGATTGAAGACTAACACATACAATTTTCTATTTTTCCTATTATTTGCAAAAATTCAAAAAATGAAGTCTAACACCTTCAAAAATATCAATTATCAATTTTTCTAAAAAAGACCAAAATAGTTCTCTAAAATGAGCAAAATACTTCATTTTTCATGTTTATCTCAAAAAACTCCGGGATTGAAGACTAACACATACAAATGTCTATTTTTCCAATTTTTTGCATAAAATCAAAAACTGAAGTCTAACACCTTCAAAAATATCAATTATCATTTTTTCTAAAAAAGACAAAAATAGTTCTCTAAAATGAGCAAAATACTTTATTATTCATGTTTTTCTCAAAAAATTCCGTGATTGAAGACTGGCACATACAAATTTCTATTTTCCCAATTTTTTGCAAAAAATCAAAAACTGAAGTCTTACACATTCAAAAATATCAATTATCATTTTTTCTAAAAAAGACCAAAATAGTTCTCTAAAATGAGCAAAATACTTCATTTTTCATGTTTTTCTCGAAAAACTCCGTGATTGAAGACTAACACATTCAAATTACTATTTTTCCTATTTTTTGCCTAAAATCAAAAACTGAAGTCAAACACCTTCAAAAATATCAATTATCATTTTTTCTAAGAAAGACCAAAATATATCTCTAAAATGAGCAAAATACTTCATTTTTCATGATTTTCTCAAAAAATTCCGTGATTGAAGACTAACACATACAAATTTCTATTTTTCCTCTTTTTTGCATAAAATTAAAAACTGAAATCTAACACCTTCAAAAATATCAATTATCAGTTTTTCTGAAAAAGACCATAATAGTTCTCTAAAATGAGCGAAATACTTCATTTTTCATGTTTTTCTCAAAAAATTCCGTGATTGAAGACTAACACATACAAATTTCTGTTTTTCCAATTTTTTGCAAAAAATCAAAAACTGAAGTCTAACGCCTTCAAAAATATCAATTATCATTATTTCTAAAAGAGTCCAAAATAATTCTCTAAAATGAGAAAAATACTTCATTTTTCATGTTTTTCTCAAAAAACTTCGTGATTGAAGACTAACACATACAAATTTTTATTTTTCCTATTTTTTTGCAAAAAATCAAAAAATGAAGTCTAACACCTTCAAAAATATCAATTATAATTTTTTCGAAAAAAGACCAAAATAGTTCTCTAAAATTAGCAAAATACTTCATTTTTCATGATTTTCTCTAAAAATTCCGTGATTGAAGACTAACTCATACAAATTTCAATTTTTCCATTTTTTTGCAAAAAATCAAAAACTAAAGGCTAACACCTTCAAAAATATGAATTATCATTTTTTCTAAAAAAGACCAAAATAGTTCTCTAAAACGAGCAAAATACTTCATTTTTCATGTTTTACTCAAAAAATTCCGTGATTGAAGACTAACACATACAAATTTCTATTTTTCCAATTTTTTGCAAAAAATCAAAAACTGAAGTCTAACACCTTCAAAAATATCAATTATCATTTTTTCTAAAAGAGTCCAAAATAGTTCTCTAAAATGAGCAAAATACTTCATTTTTAATGTTTTTTTTCTAAAAACTTCGTGATTGAAGACTAACACATACAAATTTCTATTTTTCCTATTTTTTGCAAAAATTCAAAAAATGAAGTCTTCAAAAATATCAATTATCAATTTTCCTAAAAAAGACCAAAATAGTTCTCTAAAATGAGCAAAATACTTCATTTTTCATGTTTATCTCAAAAAACTCCGGGATTGAAGACTAACACATAAAAATTTCTATTTTTCCAATTTTTTGCATAAAATCAAAAACTGAAGTCTAACACCTTCAAAAATATCAATTATCATTTTTTCTAAAAAAGATAAAAATAGTTCTCTAAAATGAGCAAAATACTTCATTATTCATGTTTTTCTCAAAAAATTCCGTGATTGAAGACCGGCACATACAAATTTCTATTTTCCCAATTTTTTGCAAAAAATCAAAAACGGAACTCTTACACATTCAAAAATATCAATTATCATTTTTTCTAAAAAAGACCAAAATAGTTCTCTAAAATGAGCAAAATACTTCATTTTTCATGTTTTTCTCGAAAAACTCCGTGATTGAAGACTAACACATTCAAATTACTATTTTTCCTATTTTTTGCCTAAAATCAAAAACTGAAGTCTAACACCTTCGAAAATATCAATTATCATTTTTTCTAAAAAAGACCAAAATAGTTCTCTAAAATGAGCAAAATACTTCATTTTTCATGATTTTCTCAAAAAATTCCGTGATTGAAGACTAACACATACAAATTTCTATTTTTCCTATTTTTTTGCATAAAATTAAAAACTGAAGTCTAACACCTTCAAAAATATCAATTATCATTTTTTCTGAAAAAGACCAAAATAGTTCTCTAAAATGAGCGAAATACTTCATTTTTCATGTTTTTCTCAAAAAATTCCGTGATTGAAGACTAACACATACAAATTTCTGTTTTTCCAATTTTTTGCAAAAAATCAAAAACTGAAGTCTAACACCTTCAAAAATATCAATTATCATTATTTCTAAAAGAGTCCAAAATAGTTCTCTAAAATGAGCAAAATACTTCATTTTTCATGTTTTTCTCAAAAAACTTCGTGATTGAAGACTAACACATACAAATTTCTATTTTTCCTATTTTTTGCAAAAATTCAAAAAATGAAGTCTAACACCTTCAAAAATATCAATTATCATTTTTTCTAAAAAAGACCAAAATAGTTCTCTAAAATGAGCAAAATACTTCATTTTTCATGTTTTTCTCAAAAAACTCCGGGATTGAAGACTAACACATACAAATTTCTATTTTTCCAATTTTTTGTATAAAATGAAAAACGGAAGTCTATCACCTTCAAAAATATCAATTATCATTTTTTCTAAAAAAGACAAAAATAGTTCTCTAAAATGTGCAAAATACTTCACGTTTCATGTTTTTCTCAAAAAACTCCGGGATCGAAGACTAACACATACAAATTTCTATTTTTCCTATTTTTTGAAAAAAATCAAAAACTGAAGTCTATCACCTTCAAAAATATCAATTATCATTTTTTCTAAAAAAGACCAAAATAGTTCTCTAAAATGAGCAAGATACTTCATTATTCATGTTTTTCTCAAAAAATTCCGTGATTGAAGACTAACACATACAAATTTCTATTTTCCCAATTTTTTGCAAAAAATCAAAAACTGAAGTCTAACACCTTCAAAAATATCAATTAACATTTTTTCTAAAAAAGACCAAAATAGTTCTCTAAAATGAGCAAAATACTTCACTTTTCATGTTTTTCTCAAAAAACTCCGGGATTGAAGACTAACACATACAAATTTTAATTTTTCCAATTTTTTGCATAAAATCAAAAACTGAAGTCTATCACCTTCAAAAATATCAATTATCATTTTTTCTATAAAAGACCAAAATAGTTCTCTAAAATGAGCAAGATACTTCATTATTCATGTTTTTCTCAAAAAATTCCGTGATTGAAGACTAACATATACAAATTTCTATTTTCCCAATTTTTTGCAAAAAATCAAAAACTGAAGTCTAACACCTTCAAAAATATCAATTATCATTTTTTCTAAAAAAGACCAAAATAGTTCTCTAAAATGAGCAAAATAGTTCACTTTTCATGTTTTTCTCAAAAAACTCCGGGATTGAAGACTAACACATACAAATTTCTATTTTTCCAATTTTTAGCATAAAATCAAAAACTGAAGTCTATCACCTTCAAAAATATCAATTATCATTTCTTCTAAAAAAGACCAAAATAGTTCTCTAAAATGAGCAAGATACTTCATTATTCATGTTTGTCTCAAAAAATTCCGTGAATGAAGACTAACACATACAAATTTCTATTTTCCAAATTTTTTGCAAAAAATCAAAAACTGAAGTCTAACACCTTCAAAAATATCAATTATCATTTTTTCTAAAAAGGACCAAAATAGTTCTCTAAAATGAGCAAAATACTTCACTTTTCATGTTTTTCTCAAAAAACTCCGGGATTGAAGACTAACACATACAAATTTCTATTTTTCCAATTTTTTGCAAAAAATCAAATAATGAAGTCTAACACCTTCAAAAATATCAAATATCATTTTTTCTAAAAAAGACCAAAATAGTTCTCTAAAATGAGCAAAATACTTCACTTTTCATGTTTTTCTCAAAAAACTCCGGGATTGAAGACTAACACATACAAATTTCTATTTTTCCAATTTTTAGCATAAAATCAAAAACTGAAGTCTATCACCTTCAAAAATATCAATTATCATTTCTTCTAAAAAAGACCAAAATAGTTCTCTAAAATGAGCAAAATACTTCATTTTTCATGTTTTCCTCGAAAAACTCCGTGATTGAAGACTAACATATACAAATTTCTATTTTCCCAATTTTTTTGCAAAAAATCAAAAACTGAAGTCTAACACCTTCAAAAATATCAATTATCATTTTTTCTAAAAAAGACCAAAATAGTTCTCTAAAATGAGCAAAATACTTCACTTTTCATGTTTTTCTCAAAAAACTCCAGGATCGAAGACTAACACATACAAATTTCTATTTTTCCAATTTTTTGCAAAAAATCAAATAATGAAGTCTAACACCTTCAAAAATATCAAATATCATTTTTTCTAAAAAAGACCAAAATAGTTCTCTAAAATGAGCAAAATACTTCACTTTTCATGTTTTTCTCAAAAAACTCCGTGATTGAAGACTAACACATACAAATTTCTATTTTTCCAATTTTTTGCATAAAATCAAAAACTGAAGTCTAACACCTTCAAAAATATCAATTATCATTTTTTCTAAAAGAGTCCAAAATAGTTCTCTAAAATGAGCAAAATACTTCATTTTTCATGTTTTTCTCAAAAAACTTCGTGATTGAAGACTAACACATACAAATTTTTATTTTTCCTATTTTTTGCAAAAAATAAAAAAATGAAGTCTAACACCTTCAAAAATATAAATTATAATTTTTTTCTGAAAAAGACCAAAATAGTTCTCTAAAATGAGCAAAATACTTAATTTTTCATGTTTTTCTCAAAAAACTCCGGGATTGAAGACTGACACATACAAATTTCTACTTTTCCAATTTTTAGCATAAAATCAAAAACAGAAGTCTAACACCTTCAAAAATATCAATTATCATTTTTTCTAAAAAAGACCAAAATAGTTCTCTAAAATGAGCAAAATACTTCATTATTCCTGTTTTTCTCAAAAAATTCCGTGATTGAAGACTAACACATACAAATTTCTATTTTCCCAATTTTTTGCCAAAAATCAAAAACTGAAGTCTAACACCTTCAAAAATATCAATTATCATTTTTTCTAAAAAAGACCAAAATAGTTCTCTAAAATGAGCAAAATACTTCATTATTCCTGTTTTTCTCAAAAAATTCCGTGATTGAAGACTAACACATACAAATTTCTATTTTCCCAATTTTTTGCAAAAAATCAAAAACTGAAGTCTAACACCTTCAAAAATATCAATTATCATTTTTTCTAAAAAAGACCAAAATAGTTCTCTAAAATGAGCAAAATACTTCATTTTTCATGTTTTTCTCGAAAAACTCCGTGATTGAAGACTAACACATGCATACAAATTTCTATTTTTCCTATTTTTTGCATTAAATTAAAAACTGAAGTCTAACACATTCAAAAATAGCAATTATCATTTTTTCTGAAAAAGACCAAAATAGTTCTCTAAAATGAGCAAAATACTTCATTTTTCATGTTTTTCTCAAAAAATTCCGTGATTGAAGACTAACACATACAAATTTCAATTTTTCCAATTTTTTGCAAAAAATAAAAAACTGATGTCTAACACCTTCACAAATATCAATTATCATTTTTTTCTAAAAAAGACCAAAATAGTTCCCTAAAATGAATAAAATACTTCATTTTTCATGATTTTCTCAAAAAATTCCGTGATTGAAGTCTAACACATACAAATTTCTATTTTTCCTATTTTTTGCATAAGATCAAAAACTGAAGTCTAACACCTTCAAAAATATCAATTATAATATTTTCTAAAAAAGACCGAAATAGTTCTCTAAAATGAGCAAAATACTTCATTATTCATGTTTTTCTCAAAAAATTCCGTGATTGAAGACTAACACATACAAATTTCTATTTTCCCAATTTTTTGCAAAAAATAAAAAACTGAAGTCTAACACCTTCAAAAATATAAATTATCATTTTTTCTAAAAAAGACCAAAATAGTTCTCTAAAATGAGCAAAATACTTCATTTTTCATGTTTTTCTCAAAAAACTCCGGGATTGAAGACTAACACATACAAATTTCTATTTTTCCTATTTTTTGCATAAAATCAAAAACTGAAGTCTAACACCTTCAAAAATATCAATTATCATTTTTTCTGAAAAAGACCAAAATAGTTCTCTAAAATGAGCAAAATACTTCATTTTTCATGTTTTTCTCATAAAATTCCGTGATTGAAGACTAACACATACAAATTTCTATTTTTCCAATTTTTTGCAAAAAATCAAAAACTGAAGTCTAACACCTTCAAAAATATCAATTATCATTTTTTCTTAAAGAGTCCAAAATAGTTTTCTAAAATGAGCAAGATACTTCATTATTCATGTTTTTCTCAAAAAATTCCGTGATTGAAGACTAACACATACAAATTTCTATTTTTCCTATTTTTTGCAAAAATTCAAAAAATGAAGTCTAACACCTTCAAAAATATCAATTATCAATTTTTCTAAAAAAGACCAAAATAGTTCTCTAAAATGAGCAAAATACTTCATTTTTCATGTTTATCTGAAAAAACTCCGGGATTGAAGACTAACACATACAAATTTCTATTTTTCCAATTTTTTGCATAAAATCAAAAACTGAAGTCTAACACCTTCAAAAATATCAATTATCATTTTTTCTAAAAAAGACAAAAATAGTTCTCTAAAATGAGCAAAATACTTCATTATTCATGTTTTTCTCAAAAAATTCCGTGATTGAAGACTAGCACATACAAATTTCTATTTTCCCAATTTTTTGCAAAAAATCAAAAACAGAAGTCTTACACATTCAAAAATATCAATTATCATATTTTCTAAAAAAGACCAAAATAGTTCTCTAAAATGAGCAAAATACTTCATTTTTCATGTTTTTCTCGAAAAAGTCCGTGATTGAAGACTAACACATTCAAATTACTATTTTTCCTATTTTTTGCCTAAAATCAAAAACTGAAGTCTAACACCTTCAAAAATATCAATTATCATTTTTTCTAAAAAAGACCAAAATAGTTCTCTAAAATGAGCAAAATACTTCATTTTTCATGATTTTCTCAAAAAATTTCGTGATTGAAGACTAACACATACAAATTTCTATTTTTCCTATTTTTTGCATAAAATCAAAAACTGAAGTCTAACACCTTCAAAAATATCAATTATCATTTTTTTTTAAAAAGACCAAAATAGTTCTCTAAAATGAGCAAAATACTTCATTTTTCATGTTTTTCTCAAAAAATTCCGTGATTGAAGACTAACACATACAAATTTCTATTTTTCCAATTTTTTGCAAAAAATCAAAAACTGAAGTCTTACACCTTCAAAAATATCAATTATCATTATTTCTAAAAGAGTCCAAAATAGTTCTCTAAAATGAGCAAAATACTTCATTTTTCATGTTTTTCTAAAAAAACTTCGTGATTGAAGACTGACACATACAAATTTTTATTTTTCCTATTTTTTTTAAAAAATCAAAAAATGAAGTCTCACACCTTCAAAAATATCAATTATAATTTTTTCTGAAAAAGACCAAAATAGTTCTCTAAAATGAGCAAAATACTTCATTTTTCATGTTTTTCTCAAAAAACTCCGGGATTGAAGACTGACACATACAAATTTCTATTTTTCCAATTTTTTGCAAAAAATCAAAAACTGAAGTCTAACACCTTCAAAAATATCAATTATCATTTTTTCTAAAAAAGACCAAAATAGTTCTCTAAAATGAGCAAAATACTTGATTATTCATGTTTTTCTCAAAAAATTCCGTGATTGAAGACTAACACATACAAATTTCTATTTTCCCAATTTTTTGCTAAAAATCAAAAATTGAAGTCTAACACCTTCAAAAATATCAATTATCATTTTTTCTAAAAAAGACCAAAATAGTTCTCTAAAATGAGCAAAATACTTCATTTTTCATGTTTATCTCGAAAAACTCCGTGATTGAAGACTAACACATGCATACAAATTTCTATTTTTCCTATTTTTTGCATTAAATCAAAAATTGAAGTCTAACACCTTCAAAAATATCAATTATCATTTTTTTCTAAAAAAGACAAAAGTAGTTCTCTAAAATGAGCAAAATACTTCATTTTTCATGATTTTCTCAAAAAACTCCGTGATTGAAGACTAACACATACAAATTTCAATTTTTCCAATTTTTTGCACAAAATAAAAAACTGAAGTCTAACACCTTCACAAATATCAATTATCATTTTATTCTAAAAAAGACCAAAATAGTTCTCTAAAATGAGCAAAATACTTCATTTTTCATGATTTTCTCAAAAAATTCCGTGATTGAAGTCTAACACATACAAATTTCTATTTTTCCAATTTTTTGCATAAAATCAAAAACTGAAGTCTAACACCTTCAAAAATATCAATTATAATATTTTCTAAAAAAGACCGAAATAGTTCTCTAAAATGAGCAAAATACTTCATTATTCATGTTTTTCTCAAAAAATTCCGTGATTGAAGACTAACACATACAAATTTCTATTTTCCCAATTTTTTGCAAAAAATAAAAAACTGAAGTCTAACACCTTCAAAAATATCAATTATCATTTTTTCTAAAAAAGACCCAAATAGTTCTCTAAAATGAGCAAAATACTTCATTTTTCATGTTTTTCTCAAAAACCTCCGGGATTGAAGACTAACACATACAAATTTCTATTTTTCCTATTTTTTGCATAAAATCAAAAACTGAAGTCTAACACCTTCAAAAATATCAATTATCATTTTTTCTAAAAAAGACCAAAATAGTTCTCTAAAATGAGCAAAATACTTCATTTTTCATGATTTTCTCAAAAAATTCCGTGATTGAAAACTAACACATACAAATTTCTATTTTTCCAATTTTTTGCAAAAAATAAAAAACCGAAGTCTAACACCTTCAAAAATATCAATTATCAATTTTTCTAAAAAAGGCCAAAATAGTTCTCTAAAATGAGCAAAATACTTCATTTTTCATGTTTTTCTCAAAAAACTCCGGGATTGAAGACTAACACATACAAATTTCTATTTTTCCTATTTTTTGCATAAAATCAAAAACTGAAGTCTAACACCTTCAAAAATATCAATTATCATTTTTTCTAAAAAAGACCAAAATAGTTCTCTAAAATGAGCAAAATAGTTGATTATTCATGTTTTTCTCAAAAAATTCCGTGATTGAAGACTAACACATACAAATTTCTATTTTCCCAATTTTTTGCTAAAAATCAAAAATTGAAGTCTAACACCTTCAAAAATATCAATTATCATTTTTTCTAAAAAAGACCAAAATAGTTCTCTAAAATGAGCAAAATACTTCATTTTTCATGTTAATCTCGAAAAACTCCGTGATTGAAGACTAACACATGCATACAAATTTCTATTTTTCCTATTTTTTGCATTAAATCAAAAATTGAAGTCTAACACCTTCAAAAATATCAATTATCATTTTTTTCTAAAAAAGACAAAAGTAGTTCTCTAAAATGAGCAAAATACTTCATTTTTCATGATTTTCTCAAAAAACTCCGTGATTGAAGACTAACACATACAAATTTCAATTTTTCCAATTTTTTGCAAAAAATAAAAAACTGAAGTCTAACACCTTCACAAATATCAATTATCATTTTATTCTAAAAAAGACCAAAATAGTTCTCTAAAATGAGCAAAATACTTCATTTTTCATGATTTTCTCAAAAAATTCCGTGATTGAAGACTAACACATACAAATTTCTATTTTTCCTATTTTTTGCAAAAAATCAAAAACTGAAGTCTAACACCTTCAAAAATATCAATTATCATTTTTTCTAAAAAAGACCAAAATAGTTCTCTAAAATGAGCAAAATACTTGATTATTCATGTTTTTCTCAAAACATTCCGTGATTGAAGACTAACACATACAAATTTCTATTTTCCCAATTTTTTGCTAAAAATCAAAAATTGAAGTCTAACACCTTCAAAAATATCAATTATCATTTTTTCTAAAAAAGACCAAAATAGTTCTCTAAAATGAGCAAAATACTTCATTTTTCATGTTTATCTCGAAAAACTCCGTGATTGAAGACTAACACATGCATACAAATTTCTATTTTTCCTATTTTTTGCATTAAATCAAAAATTGAAGTCTAACACCTTCAAAAATATCAATTATCATTTTTTTCTAAAAAAGACAAAAGTAGTTCTCTAAAATGAGCAAAATACTTCATTTTTCATGATTTTCTCAAAAAACTCCGTGATTGAAGACTAACACATACAAATTTCAATTTTTCCAATTTTTTGCAAAAAATAAAAAACTGAAGTCTAACACCTTCACAAATATCAATTATCATTTTATTCTAAAAAAGACCAAAATAGTTCTCTAAAATGAGCAAAATACTTCATTTTTCATGATTTTCTCAAAAAATTCCGTGATTGAAGTCTAACACATACAAATTTCTATTTTTCCAATTTTTTGCATAAAATCAAAAACTGAAGTCTAACACCTTCAAAAATATCAATTATAATATTTTCTAAAAAAGACCGAAATAGTTCTCTAAAATGAGCAAAATACTTCATTATTCATGTTTTTCTCAAAAAATTCCGTGATTGAAGACTAACACATACAAATTTCTATTTTCCCAATTTTTTGCAAAAAATAAAAAACTGAAGTCTAACACCTTCAAAAATATCAATTATCATTTTTTCTAAAAAAGACCAAAATAGTTCTCTAAAATGAGCAAAATACTTCATTTTTCATGTTTTTCTCAAAAACCTCCGGGATTGAAGACTAACACATACAAATTTCTATTTTTCCTATTTTTTGCATAAAATCAAAAACTGAAGTCTAACACCTTCAAAAATATCAATTATCATTTTTTCTAAAAAAGACCAAAATAGTTCTCTAAAATGAGCAAAATACTTCATTTTTCATGATTTTCTCAAAAAATTCCGTGATTGAAGACTAACACATACAAATTTCAATTTTTCCAATTTTTTGCAAAAAATAAAAAACCGAAGTCTAACACCTTCAAAAATATCAATTATCATTTTTTCTAAAAAAGGCCAAAATAGTTCTCTAAAATGAGCAAAATACTTCATTTTTCATGTTTTTCTCAAAAAACTCCGGGATTGAAGACTAACACATACAAATTTCTATTTTTCCTATTTTTTGCATAAAATCAAAAACTGAAGTCTAACACCTTCAAAAATATCAATTATCATTTTTTCTAAAAAAGACCAAAATAATTCTCTAAAATGAGCAAAATACTTCATTTTTCATGATTTTCTCAAAAAATTCCGTGATTGAAGACTAAGACATACAAATTTCAATTTTTCCAATTGTTTGCTAAAAATCAAAAACTGAAGTCTAACACCTTCAAAAATATCAATTATCATTTTTTCTAAAAAATATCAAAATAGTTCTCTAAAATGAGCAAAATACTTCATTTTTCATGTTTTTCTCGAAAAACTCCGTGATTGAAGACTAACACATACAAATTTCTATTTTTCCTATTTTTTGCATAAAATCAAAAACTGAAGTCTAACACCTTCAAAAATATCAATTATCATTTTTTCTGAAAAAGACCAAAATAGTTCTCTAAAATGAGCAAAATACTTCATTTTTCATGTTTTTCTCATAAAATTCCGTGATTGAAGACTACCACATACAAATTTCTATTTTTCCAATTTTTTGCAAAAAATCAAAAACAGAAGTCTAACACCTTCAAAAATATCAATTATCATTTTTTCTAAAAGAGTCCAAAATAGTTCTCTAAAATGAGCAAAATACTTCATTTTTAATGTTTTTTTTCAAAAAACTTCCTGATTGAAGACTAACACATACAAATTTCTATTTTTCCTATTTTTTGCAAAAATTCAAAAAATGAAGTCTAACACCTTCAAAAATATCAATTATCAATTTTTCTAAAAAAGACCAAAATAGTTCTATAAAATGAGCAAAATACTTCATTTTTCATGTTTATCTGAAAAAACTCCGGGATTGAAGACTAACACATACAAATTTCTATTTTTCCAATTTTTTGCATAAAATCAAAAACTGAAGTCTAACACCTTCAAAAATATCAATTATCATTTTTTCTAAAAAAGACAAAAATAGTTCTCTAAAATGAGCAAAATACTTCATTATTCATGTTTTTCTCAAAAAATTCCGTGATTGAAGACTAGCACATACAAATTTCTATTTTCCCAATTTTTTGCCAAAAATCAAAAACAGAAGTCTTACACATTCAAAAATATCAATTATCATATTTTCTAAAAAAGACCAAAATAGTTCTCTAAAATGAGCAAAATACTTCATTTTTCATGTTTTTCTCGAAAAACTCCGTGATTGAAGACTAGCACATTCAAATTACTATTTTTCCTATTTTTTGCCTAAAATCAAAAACTGAAGTCTAACACCTTCAAAAATATCAATTATCATTTTTTTTTAAAAAGACCAAAATAGTTCTCTAAAATTAGCAAAATACTTCATTTTTCATGTTTTTCTCAAAAAACTTCGTGATTGAAGACTAACACATACAAATTTTTATTTTTCCTATTTTTTGCAAAAAATCAAAAAATGAAGTCTCACACCTTCAAAAATATCAATTATAATTTTTTCTGAAAAAGACCAAAATAGTTCTCTAAAATGAGCAAAATACTTCATTTTTCATGTTTTTCTAAAAAAACTCCGGGATTGAAGACTGACACATACAAATTTCTATTTTTCCAATTTTTTGCAAAAAATCAAAAACTGAAGTCTAACACCTTCAAAAATATCAATTATCATTTTTTCTAAAAAAGACCAAAATTGTTCTCTAAAATGAGCAAAATACTTGATTATTCATGTTTTTCTCAAAAAATTCCGTGATTGAAGACTAACACATACAAATTTCTATTTTCCCAATTTTTTGCTAAAAATCAAAAATTGAAGTCTAACACCTTCAAAAATATCAATTATCATTTTTTCTAAAAAAGACCAAAATAGTTCTCTAAAATGAGCAAAATACTTCATTTTTCATGTTTATCTCGAAAAACTCCGTGATTGAAGACTAACACATACATACAAATTTCTATTTTTCCTATTTTTTGCATTAAATCAAAAATTGAAGTCTAACACCTTCAAAAATATCAATTATCATTTTTTTCTAAAAAAGACAAAAGTAGTTCTCTAAAATGAGCAAAATACTTCATTTTTCATGATTTTCTCAAAAAACTCCGTGATTGAAGACTAACACATACAAATTTCAATTTTTCCAATTTTTTGCAAAAAATAAAAAACTGAAGTCTAACACCTTCACAAATATCAATTATCATTTTATTCTAAAAAAGACCAAAATAGTTCTCTAAAATGAGCAAAATACTTCATTTTTCATGATTTTCTCAAAAAATTCCGTGATTGAAGTCTAACACATACAAATTTCTATTTTTCCAATTTTTTGCATAAAATCAAAAACTGAAGTCTAACACCTTCAAAAATATCAATTATAATATTTTCTAAAAAAGACCGAAATAGTTCTCTAAAATGAGCAAAATACTTCATTATTCATGTTTTTCTCAAAAAATTCCGTGATTGAAGACTAACACATACAAATTTCTATTTTCCCAATTTTTTGCAAAAAATAAAAAACTGAAGTCTAACACCTTCAAAAATATCAATTATCATTTTTTCTAAAAAAGACCAAAATAGTTCTCTAAAATGAGCAAAATACTTCATTTTTCATGTTTTTCTCAAAAACCTCCGGGATTGAAGACTAACACATACAAATTTCTATTTTTCCTATTTTTTGCATAAAATCAAAAACTGAAGTCTAACACCTTCAAAAATATCAAGTATCATTTTTTCTAAAAAAGACCAAAATAGTTCTCTAAAATGAGCAAAATACTTCATTTTTCATGTTTTTCTCAAAAAACTCCGGGATTGAAGACTGACACATACAAATTTCTATTTTTCCAATTTTTTGCAAAAAATCAAAAACTGAAGTCTAACACCTTCAAAAATATCAATTATCATTTTTTCTAAAAAAGACCAAAATAGTTCTCTAAAATGAGCAAAATACTTCATTTTTCATGTTTTTCTCAGAAAACTCCGGGATTGAAGACTGACACATACAAATTTCTATTTTTCCAATTTTTTGCAAAAAATCAAAAACTGAAGTCTAACACCTTCAAAAATATCAATTATCATTTTTTCTAAAAAAGACCAAAATAGTTCTCTAAAATGAGCAAAATACTTGATTATTCATGTTTTTCTCAAAAAATTCCGTGATTGAAGACTAACACATACAAATTTCTATTTTCCCAATTGTTTGCTAAAAATCAAAAATTGAAGTCTAACACCTTCAAAAATATCAATTATCATTTTTTCTAAAAAAGACCAAAATAGTTCTCTAAAATGAGCAAAATACTTCATTTTTCATGTTTATCTCGAAAAACTCCGTGATTGAAGACTAACACATGCATACAAATTTCTATTTTTCCTATTTTTTGCATTAAATCAAAAATTGAAGTCTAACACCTTCAAAAATATCAATTATCATTTTTTCTAAAAAAGACCAAAATAGTTCTCTAAAATGAGCAAAATACTTCATTTTTCATGTTTTTCTCAAAAACCTCCGGGATTGAAGACTAACACATACAAATTTCTATTTTTCCTATTTTTTGCATAAAATCAAAAACTGAAGTCTAACACCTTCAAAAATATCAATTATCATTTTTTCTAAAAAAGACCAAAATAGTTCTCTAAAATGAGCAAAATACTTCATTTTTCATGATTTTCTCAAAAAATTCCGTGATTGAAGACTAACACATACAAATTTCAATTTTTCCAATTTTTTGCAAAAAATAAAAAACCGAAGTCTAACACCTTCAAAAATATCAATTATCATTTTTTCTAAAAAAGGCCAAAATAGTTCTCTAAAATGAGCAAAATACTTCATTTTTCATGTTTTTCTCAAAAAACTCCGGGATTGAAGACTAACACATACAAATTTCTATTTTTCCTATTTTTTGCATAAAATCAAAAACTGAAGTCTAACACCTTCAAAAATATCAATTATAATTTTTTCTAAAAAAGACCAAAATAATTCTCTAAAATGAGCAAAATACTTCATTTTTCATGATTTTCTCAAAAAATTCCGTGATTGAAGACTAAGACATACAAATTTCAATTTTTAGAATTGTTTGCTAAAAATCAAAAACTGAAGTCTAACACCTTCAAAAATATCAATTATCATTTTTTCTAAAAAATATCAAAATAGTTCTCTAAAATGAGCAAAATACTTCATTTTTCATGTTTTTCTCGAAAAACTCCGGGATTGAAGACTAACACATACAAATTTCTATTTTTCCTATTTTTTGCATAAAATCAAAAACTGAAGTCTAACACCTTCAAAAATATCAAGTATCATTTTTTCTAAAAAAGACCAAAATAGTTCTCTAAAATGAGCAAAATACTTCATTTTTCATGTTTTTCTCAAAAAACTCCGGGATTGAAGACTGACACATACAAATTTCTATTTTTCCAATTTTTTGCAAAAAATCAAAAACTGAAGTCTAACACCTTCAAAAATATCAATTATCATTTTTTCTAAAAAAGACCAAAATAGTTCTCTAAAATGAGCAAAATACTTCATTTTTCATGTTTTTCTCAGAAAACTCCGGGATTGAAGACTGACACATACAAATTTCTATTTTTCCAATTTTTTGCAAAAAATCAAAAACTGAAGTCTAACACCTTCAAAAATATCAATTATCATTTTTTCTAAAAAAGACCAAAATAGTTCTCTAAAATGAGCAAAATACTTGATTATTCATGTTTTTCTCAAAAAATTCCGTGATTGAAGACTAACACATACAAATTTCTATTTTCCCAATTGTTTGCTAAAAATCAAAAATTGAAGTCTAACACCTTCAAAAATATCAATTATCATTTTTTCTAAAAAAGACCAAAATAGTTCTCTAAAATGAGCAAAATACTTCATTTTTCATGTTTATCTCTAAAAACTCCGTGATTGAAGACTAACACATGCATACAAATTTCTATTTTTCCTATTTTTTGCATTAAATCAAAAATTGAAGTCTAACACCTTCAAAAATATCAATTATCATTTTTTCTAAAAAAGACCAAAATAGTTCTCTAAAATGAGCAAAATACTTCATTTTTCATGTTTTTCTCAAAAACCTCCGGGATTGAAGACTAACACATACAAATTTCTATTTTTCCTATTTTTTGCATAAAATCAAAAACTGAAGTCTAACACCTTCAAAAATATCAATTATCATTTTTTCTAAAAAAGACCAAAATAGTTCTCTAAAATGAGCAAAATACTTCATTTTTCATGATTTTCTCAAAAAATTCCGTGATTGAAGACTAACACATACAAATTTCAATTTTTCCAATTTTTTGCAAAAAATAAAAAACCGAAGTCTAACACCTTCAAAAATATAAATTATCATTTTTTCTAAAAAAGGCCAAAATAGTTCTCTAAAATGAGCAAAATACTTCATTTTTCATGTTTTTCTCGAAAAACTCCGGGATTGAAGACTAACACATACAAATTTCTATTTTTCCTATTTTTTGCATAAAATCAAAAACTGAAGTCTAACACCTTCAAAAATATCAATTATCATTTTTTCTAAAAAAGACCAAAATAGTTCTCTAAAATGAGCAAAATACTTCATTTTTCATGTTTTTCTCAAAAAACTCCGGGATTGAAGACTGACACATACAAATTTCTATTTTTCCTATTTTTTGCATAAAATCAAAAACTGAAGTCTAACACCTTCAAAAATATCAATTATCATTTTTTCTAAAAAAGACCAAAATAATTCTCTAAAATGAGCAAAATACTTCATTTTTCATGATTTTCTCAAAAAATTCCGTGATTGAAGACTAAGACATACAAATTTCAATTTTTCCAATTGTTTGCTAAAAATCAAAAACTAAAGTCTAACACCTTCAAAAATATCAATTATCATTTTTTCTAAAAAATATCAAAATAGTTCTCTAAAATGAGCAAAATACTTCATTTTTCATGTTTTTCTCATAAAATTCCGTGATTGAAGACTAACACATACAAATTTCTATTTTTCCAATTTTTTGCAAAAAATCAAAAACTGAAGTCTAACACCTTCAAAAATATCAATTATCATTTTTTCTAAAAGAGTCCAAAATAGTTCTCTAAAATGAGCAAAATACTTCATTTTTAATGTTTTTTTTCAAAAAACTTCCTGATTGAAGACTAACACATACAAATTTCTATTTTTCCTATTTTTTGCAAAAATTCAAAAAATGAAGTCTAACACCTTCAAAAATATCAATTTTCAATTTTTCTAAAAAAGACCAAAATAGTTCTCTAAAATGAGCAAAATACTTCATTTTTCATGTTTATCTGAAAAAACTCCGGGATTGAAGACTAACACATACAAATTTCTATTTTTCCAATTTTTTGCATAAAATCAAAAACTGAAGTCTAACACCTTCAAAAATATCAATTATCATTTTTTCTAAAAAAGACAAAAATAGTTCTCTAAAATGAGCAAAATACTTCATTATTCATGTTTTTCTCAAAAAATTCCGTGATTGAAGACTAGCACATACAAATTTCTGTTTTCCCAATTTTTTGCAAAAAATCAAAAACAGAAGTCTTACACATTCAAAAATATCAATTATCATATTTTCTAAAAAAGACCAAAATAGTTCTCTAAAATGAGCAAAATACTTCATTTTTCATGTTTTTCTCAAAAAATTCCGTGATTGAAGACTAACACATACAAATTTCTATTTTTCCAATTTTTTGCAAAAAATCAAAAACTGAAGTCTTACACCTTCAAAAATATCAATTATCATTATTTCTAAAAGAGTCCAAAATAGTTCTCTAAAATGAGCAAAATACTTCATTTTTCATGTTTTTCTCAAAAAACTTCGTGATTGAAGACTAACACATACAAATTTTTATTTTTCCTATTTTTTGCAAAAAATCAAAAAATGAAGTCTCACACCTTAAAAAATATCAATTATGATTTTTTCTGAAAAAGACCAAAATAGTTCTCTAAAATGAGCAAAATACTTCATTTTTCATGTTTTTCTCAAAAAACTCCGGGGTTGAAGACTGACACATACAAATTTCTATTTTTCCAATTTTTTGCAAAAAATCAAAAACTGAAGTCTAACACCTTCAAAAATATCAATTATCATTTTTTCTAAAAAAGACAAAAATAGTTCTCTAAAATGAGCAAAATACTTGATTATTCATGTTTTTCTCAAAAAATTCCGTGATTGAAGACTAACACATACAAATTTCTATTTTCCCAATTTTTTGCTAAAAATCAAAAATTGAAGTCTAACACCTTCAAAAATATCAATTATCATTTTTTCTAAAAAAGACCAAAATAGTTCTCTAAAATGAGCAAAATACTTCATTTTTCATGTTTATCTCGAAAAACTCCGTGATTGAAGACTAACACATGCATACAAATTTCTATTTTTCCTATTTTTTGCATTAAATCAAAAATTGAAGTCTAACACCTTCAAAAATATCAATTATCATTTTTTTCTAAAAAAGACAAAAGTAGTTCTGTAAAATGAGCAAAATACTTCATTTTTCATGATTTTCTCAAAAAACTCCTTGATTGAAGACTAACACATACAAATTTCAATTTTTCCAATTTTTTGCAAAAAATAAAAAACTGAAGTCTAACACCTTCACAAATATCAATTATCATTTTATTCTAAAAAAGACCAAAATAGTTCTCTAAAATGAGCAAAATACTTCATTTTTCATGATTTTCTCAAAAAATTCCGTGATTGAAGTCTAACACATACAAATTTCTATTTTTCCAATTTTTTGCATAAAATCAAAAACTGAAGTCTAACACCTTCAAAAATATCAATTATAATATTTTCTAAAAAAGACCGAAATAGTTCTCTAAAATGAGCAAAATACTTCATTATTCATGTTTTTCTCAAAAAATTCCGTGATTGAAGACTAACACATACAAATTTCTATTTTCCCAATTTTTTGCAAAAAATAAAAAACTGAAGTCTAACACCTTCAAAAATATCAATTATCATTTTTTCTAAAAAAGACCAAAATAGTTCTCTAAAATGAGCAAAATACTTCATTTTTCATGTTTTTCTCAAAAACCTCCGGGATTGAAGACTAACACATACAAATTTCTATTTTTCCTATTTTTTGCATAAAATCAAAAACTGAAGTCTAACACCTTCAAAAATATCAATTATCATTTTTTCTAAAAAAGACCAAAATAGTTCTCTAAAATGAGCAAAATACTTCATTTTTCATGATTTTCTCAAAAAATTCCGTGATTGAAGACTAACACATACAAATTTCAATTTTTCCAATTTTTTGCAAAAAATAAAAAACCGAAGTCTAACACCTTCAAAAATATCAATTATCATTTTTTCTAAAAAAGGCCAAAATAGTTCTCTAAAATAAGCAAAATACTTCATTTTTCATGTTTTTCTCAAAAAACTCCGGGATTGAAGACTAACACATACAAATTTCTATTTTTCCTATTTTTTGCATAAAATCAAAAACTGAAGTCTAACACCTTCAAAAATATCAATTATCATTTTTTCTAAAAAAGACCAAAATAATTCTCTAAAATGAGCAAAATACTTCATTTTTCATGATTTTCTCAAAAAATTCCGTGATTGAAGACTAAGACATACAAATTTCCATTTTTCCAATTGTTTGCTAAAAATCAAAAACTGAAGTCTAACACCTTCAAAAATATCAATTATCATTTTTTCTAAAAAATATCAAAATAGTTCTCTAAAATGAGCAAAATACTTCATTTTTCATGTTTTTCTCGAAAAACTCCGTGATTGAAGACTAACACATACAAATTTCTATTTTTCCTATTTTTTGCATAAAATCAAAAACTGAAGTCTAACACCTTCAAAAATATCAATTATCATTTTTTCTGAAAAAGACCAAAATAGTTCTCTAAAATGAGCAAAATACTTCATTTTTCATGTTTTTCTCATAAAATTCCGTGATTGAAGACTAACACATACAAATTTCTATTTTTCCAATTTTTTGCAAAAAATCAAAAACCGAAGTCTAACACCTCCAAAAATATCAATTATCATTTTTTCTAAAAGAGTCCAAAATAGTTCTCTAAAATGAGCAAAATACTTCATTTTTCATGTTTTTTTTCAAAAAACTTCCTGATTGAAGACTAACACATACAAATTTCTATTTTTCCTATTTTTTGCAAAAATTCAAAAAATGAAGTCTAACACCTTCAAAAATGTCAATTATCAATTTTTCTAAAAAAGACCAAAATAGTTCTCTAAAATGAGCAAAATACTTCATTTTTCATGTTTATCTGAAAAAACTCCGGGATTGAAGACTAACACATACAAATTTCTATTTTTCCAATTTTTTGCATAAAATCAAAAACTGAAGTCTAACACCTTCAAAAATATCAATTATCATTTTTTCTAAAAAAGACAAAAATAGTTCTCTAAAATGAGCAAAATACTTCATTATTCATGTTTTTCTCAAAAAATTCCGTGATTGAAGACTAGCACATACAAATTTCTATTTTCCCAATTTTTTGCAAAAAATCAAAAACAGAAGTCTTACACATTCAAAAATATCAATTATCATATTTTCTAAAAAAGACCAAAATAGTTCTCTAAAATGAGCAAAATACTTCATTTTTCATGTTTTTCTCGAAAAACTCCGTGATTGAAGACTAACACATTCAAATTACAATTTTTCCTATTTTTTGCCTAAAATCAAAAACTGAAGTCTAACACCTTCAAAAATATCAATTATCATTTTTTCTAAAAAAGACCAAAATAGTTCTCTAAAATGAGCAAAATACTTCATTTTTCATGATTTTCTCAAAAAATTTCATGATTGAAGACTAACACATACAAATTTCTATTTTTCCTATTTTTTGCATAAAATCAAAAACTGAAGTCTAACACCTTCAAAAATATCAATTATCATTTTTTTTTAAAAAGACCAAAATAGTTCTCTAAAATGAGCAAAATACTTCATTTTTCATGTTTTTCTCAAAAAATTCCGTGATTGAAGACTAACACATACAAATTTCTATTTTTCCAATTTTTTGCAAAAAATCAAAAACTGAAGTCTTACACCTTCAAAAATATCAATTATCATTATTTCTAAAAGAGTCCAAAATAGTTCTCTAAAATGAGCAAAATACTTCATTTTTCATGTTTTTCTCAAAAAACTTCGTGATTGAAGACTAACACATACAAATTTTTATTTTTCCTATTTTTTGCAAAAAATCAAAAAATGAAGTCTCACACCTTCAAAAATATCAATTATAATTTTTTCTGAAAAAGACCAAAATAGTTCTCTAAAATGAGCAAAATACTTCATTTTTCATGTTTTTCTCAAAAAACTCCGGGATTGAAGACTGACACATACAAATTTCTATTTTTCCAATTTTTTGCAAAAAATCAAAAACTGAAGTCTAACACCTTCAAAAATATCAATTATCATTTTTTCTAAAAAAGACCAAAATACTTCTCTAAAATGAGCAAAATACTTGATTATTCATGTTTTTCTCAAAAAATTCCGTGATTGAAGACTAACACATACAAATTTCTATTTTCCCAATTTTTTGCTAAAAATCAAAAATTGAAGTCTAACACCTTCAAAAATATCAATTATCATTTTTTCTAAAAAAGACAAAAATAGTTCTCTAAAATGAGCAAAATACTTCATTATTCATGTTTTTCTCAAAAAATTCCGTGATTGAAGACTAGCACATACAAATTTCTGTTTTCCCAATTTTTTGCAAAAAATCAAAAACAGAAGTCTTACACATTCAAAAATATCAATTATCATATTTTCTAAAAAAGACCAAAATAGTTCTCTAAAATGAGCAAAATACTTCATTTTTCATGTTTTTCTCAAAAAATTCCGTGATTGAAGACTAACACATACAAATTTCTATTTTTCCAATTTTTTGCAAAAAATCAAAAACTGAAGTCTTACACCTTCAAAAATATCAATTATCATTATTTCTAAAAGAGTCCAAAATAGTTCTCTAAAATGAGCAAAATACTTCATTTTTCATGTTTTTCTCAAAAAACTTCGTGATTGAAGACTAACACATACAAATTTTTATTTTTCCTATTTTTTGCAAAAAATCAAAAAATGAAGTCTCACACCTTCAAAAATATCAATTATGATTTTTTCTGAAAAAGACCAAAATAGTTCTCTAAAATGAGCAAAATACTTCATTTTTCATGTTTTTCTCAAAAAACTCCGGGGTTGAAGACTGACACATACAAATTTCTATTTTTCCAATTTTTTGCAAAAAATCAAAAACTGAAGTCTAACACCTTCAAAAATATCAATTATCATTTTTTCTAAAAAAGACAAAAATAGTTCTCTAAAATGAGCAAAATACTTGATTATTCATGTTTTTCTCAAAAAATTCCGTGATTGAAGACTAACACATACAAATTTCTATTTTCCCAATTTTTTGCTAAAAATCAAAAATTGAAGTCTAACACCTTCAAAAATATCAATTATCATTTTTTCTAAAAAAGACCAAAATAGTTCTCTAAAATGAGCAAAATACTTCATTTTTCATGTTTATCTCGAAAAACTCCGTGATTGAAGACTAACACATGCATACAAATTTCTATTTTTCCTATTTTTTGCATTAAATCAAAAATTGAAGTCTAACACCTTCAAAAATATCAATTATCATTTTTTTCTAAAAAAGACAAAAGTAGTTCTGTAAAATGAGCAAAATACTTCATTTTTCATGATTTTCTCAAAAAACTCCTTGATTGAAGACTAACACATACAAATTTCAATTTTTCCAATTTTTTGCAAAAAATAAAAAACTGAAGTCTAACACCTTCACAAATATCAATTATCATTTTATCATAAAAAAGACCAAAATAGTTCTCTAAAATGAGCAAAATACTTCATTTTTCATGATTTTCTCAAAAAATTCCGTGATTGAAGTCTAACACATACAAATTTCTATTTTTCCAATTTTTTGCATAAAATCAAAAACTGAAGTCTAACACCTTCAAAAATATCAATTATAATATTTTCTAAAAAAGACCGAAATAGTTCTCTAAAATGAGCAAAATACTTCATTATTCATGTTTTTCTCAAAAAATTCCCGTTATTGAAGACTAACACATACAAATTTCTATTTTTCCAATTTTTTGCAAAAAATCAAAAACTGAAGTCTAACACCTTCAAAAATATCAATTATCATTTTTTCTAAAAGAGTCCAAAATAGTTCTCTAAAATGAGCAAAATATTTCATTTTTAATGTTTTTTTTCAAAAAACTTCCTGATTGAAGACTAACACATACAAATTTCTATTTTTCCTATTTTTTGCAAAAATTCAAAAAATGAAGTCTAACACCTTCAAAAATATCAATTATCAATTTTTCTTAAAAAGACCAAAATAGTTCTCTAAAATGAGCAAAATACTTCATTTTTCATGTTTATCTGAAAAAACTCCGGGATTGAAGACTAACACATACAAATTTCTATTTTTCCAATTTTTTGCATAAAATCAAAAACTGAAGTCTAACACCTTCAAAAATATCAATTATCATTTTTTCTAAAAAAGACAAAAATAGTTCTCTAAAATGAGCAAAATACTTCATTATTCATGTTTTTCTCAAAAAATTCCATGATTGAAGACTAGCACATACAAATTTCTATTTTCCCAATTTTTTGCAAAAAATCAAAAACAGAAGTCTTACACATTCAAAAATATAAATTATCATATTTTCTAAAAAAGACCAAAATAGTTCTCTAAAATGAGCAAAATACTTCATTTTTCATGTTTTTCTCGAAAAACTCCGTGATTGAAGACTAACACATTCAAATTACTATTTTTCCTATTTTTTGCCTAAAATCAAAAACTGAAGTCTAACACCTTCAAAAATATCAATTATCATTTTTTCTAAAAAAGACCAAAATAGTTCTCTAAAATGAGCAAAATACTTCATTTTACATAATTTTCTCAAAAAATTTCGTGATTGAAGACTAACACATACAAATTTCTATTTTTCCTATTTTTTGCATAAAATCAAAAACTGAAGTCTAACACCTTCAAAAATATCAATTATCATTTTTTTTGAAAAAGACCAAAATAGTTCTCTAAAATGAGCAAAATACTTCATTTTTCATGATTTTCTCAAAAAATTCCGTGATTGAAGACTAAGACATACAAATTTCAATTTTTCCAATTGTTTGCTAAAAATCAAAAACTGAAGTCTAACACCTTCAAAAATATCAATTATCATTTTTTCTAAAAAATATCGAAATAGTTCTCTAAAATGAGCAAAATACTTCATTTTTCATGTTTTTCTCGAAAAACTCCGTGATTGAAGACTAACACATACAAATTTCTATTTTTCCTATTTTTTGCATAAAATCAAAAACTGAAGTCTAACACCTTCAAAAATATCAATTATCATTTTTTCTAAAAAAGACCAAAATAATTCTCTAAAATGAGCAAAATACTTCATTTTTCGTGATTTTCTCAAAAAATTCCGTGATTGAAGACTAAGACATACAAATTTCAATTTTTCCAATTGTTTGCTAAAAATCAAAATCTGAAGTCTAACACCTTCAAAAATATCAATTATCATTTTTTCTAAAAAATATCAAAATAGTTCTCTAAAATGAGCAAAAGACTTCATTTTTCATGTTTTTCTCGAAAAACTCCGTGATTGAAGACTAACACATACAAATTTCTATTTTTCCTATTTTTTGCATAAAATCAAAAACTGAAGTCTAACACCTTCAAAAATATCAATTATCATTTTTTCTGAAAAAGACCAAAATAGTTCTCTAAAATGAGCAAAATACTTCATTTTTCTTGTTTTTCTCAAAAAATTCCGTGATTGAAGACTAACACATACAAATTTCTATTTTTCCAATTTTTTGCAAAAAATCAAAAACTGAAGTCTAACACCTTCAAAAATATCAATTATCATTTTTTCTAAAAGAGTCCAAAATAGTTCTCTAAAATGAGCAAAATACATCATTTTTAATGTTTTGTTTCAAAAAACTTCGTGATTGAAGACTAACACATACAAATTTCTATTTTTCCTATTTTTTGCAAAAATTCAAAAAATGAAGTCTAACACCTTCAAAAATATCAATTATCAATTTTTCTAAAAAAGACCAAAATAGTTCTCTAAAATGAGCAAAATACTTCATTTGTCATGTTTATCTGAAAAAACTCCGGGATTGAAGACTAACACATACAAATTTCTATTTTTCCAATTTTTTGCATAAAATCAAAAACTGAAGTCTAACACCTTCAAAAATATCAATTATCATTTTTTCTAAAAAAGACAAAAATAGTTCTCTAAAATGAGCAAAATACTTCATTATTCATGTTTTTCTCAAAAAATTCCGTGATTGAAGACTAGCACATACAAATTTCTATTTTCCCAATTTTTTGCAAAAAATCAAAAACAGAAGTCTTACACATTCAAAAATATCAATTATCATATTTTCTAAAAAAGACCAAAATAGTTCTCTAAAATGAGCAAAATACTTCATTTTTCATGTTTTTCTCGAAAAACTCCGTGATTGAAGACTAACACATTCAAATTACTATTTTTCCTATTTTTTGCCTAAAATCAAAAACTGAAGTCTAACACCTTCAAAAATATCAATTATCATTTTTTCTAAAAAAGACCAAAATAGTTCTCTAAAATGAGCAAAATACTTCATGTTTCATGATTTTCTCAAAAAATTTCGTGATTGAAGACTAACACATACAAATTTCTATTTTTCCTATTTTTTGCATAAAATCAAAAACTGAAGTCTAACACCTTCAAAAATATCAATTATAATATTTTCTAAAAAAGACCGAAATAGTTCTCTAAAATGAGCAAAATACTTCATTATTCATGTTTTTCTCAAAAAATTCCGTGATTGAAGACTAACACATACAAATTTCTATTTTCCCAATTTTTTGCAAAAATTAAAAAACTGAAGTCTAACACCTTCAAAAATATCAATTATCATTTTTTCTAAAAAAGACCAAAATAGTTCTCTAAAATGAGCAAAATACTTCATTTTTCATGTTTTTCTCAAAAACCTCCGGGATTGTAGACTAACACATACAAATTTCTATTTTTCCTATTTTTTGCATAAAATCAAAAACTGAAGTCTAACACCTTCAAAAATATCAATTATCCTTGTTTCTAAAAAAGACCAAAATAGTTCTCTAAAATGAGCAAAATACTTCATTTTTCATGATTTTCTCGAAAAACTCCGTGATTGAAGACTAACACATACAAATTTCTATTTTTCCTATTTTTTGCATAAAATCAAAAACTGAAGTCTAACACCTTCAAAAATATCAATTATCATTTGTTCTAAAAAAGACCAAAATAATTCTCTAAAATGAGCAAAATACTTAATTTTTCGTGATTTTCTCAAAAAATTCCGTGATTGAAGACTAAGACATACAAATTTCAATTTTTCCAATTGTTTGCTAAAAATCAAAATCTGAAGTCTAACACCTTCAAAAATATCAATTATCATTTTTTCTAAAAAATATCAAAATAGTTCTCTAAAATGAGCAAAATACTTCATTTTTCATGTTTTTCTCGAAAAACTCCGTGATTGAAGACTAACACATACAAATTTCTATTTTTCCTATTTTTTGCATAAAATCAAAAACTGAAGTCTAACACCTTCAAAAATATCAATTATCATTTTTTCTGAAAAAGACCAAAATAGTTCTCTAAAATGAGCAAAATACTTCATTTTTCTTGTTTTTCTCAAAAAATTCCGTGATTGAAGACTAACACATACAAATTTCTATTTTTCCAATTTTTTGCAAAAAATCAAAAACTGAAGTCTAACACCTTCAAAAATATCAATTATCATTTTTTCTAAAAGAGTCCAAAATAGTTCTCTAAAATGAGCAAAATACATCATTTTTAATGTTTTGTTTCAAAAGACTTCGTGATTGAAGACTAACACATACAAATTTCTATTTTTCCTATTTTTTGCAAAAATTCAAAAAATGAAGTCTAACACCTTCAAAAATATCAATTATCAATTTTTCTAAAAAAGACCAAAATAGTTCTCTAAAATGAGCAAAATACTTCATTTTTCATGTTTATCTGAAAAAACTCCGGGATTGAAGACTAACACATACAAATTTCTATTTTTCCAATTTTTTGCATAAAATCAAAAACTGAAGTCTAACACCTTCAAAAATATCAATTATCATTTTTTCTAAAAAAGACAAAAATAGTTCTCTAAAATGAGCAAAATACTTCATTATTCATGTTTTTCTCAAAAAATTCCATGATTGAAGACTAGCACATACAAATTTCTATTTTCCCAATTTTTTGCAAAAAATCAAAAACAGAAGTCTTACACATTCAAAAATATAAATTATCATATTTTCTAAAAAAGACCAAAATAGTTCTCTAAAATGAGCAAAATACTTCATTTTTCATGTTTTTCTCGAAAAACTCCGTGATTGAAGACTAACACATTCAAATTACTATTTTTCCTATTTTTTGCCTAAAATCAAAAACTGAAGTCTAACACCTTCAAAAATATCAATTATCATTTTTTCTAAAAAAGACCAAAATAGTTCTCTAAAATGAGCAAAATACTTCATTTTACATAATTTTCTCAAAAAATTTCGTGATTGAAGACTAACACATACAAATTTCTATTTTTCCTATTTTTTGCATAAAATCAAAAACTGAAGTCTAACACCTTCAAAAATATCAATTATCATTTTTTTTGAAAAAGACCAAAATAGTTCTCTAAAATGAGCAAAATACTTCATTTTTCATGATTTTCTCAAAAAATTCCGTGATTGAAGACTAAGACATACAAATTTCAATTTTTCCAATTGTTTGCTAAAAATCAAAAACTGAAGTCTAACACCTTCAAAAATATCAATTATCATTTTTTCTAAAAAATATCGAAATAGTTCTCTAAAATGAGCAAAATACTTCATTTTTCATGTTTTTCTCGAAAAACTCCGTGATTGAAGACTAACACATACAAATTTCTATTTTTCCTATTTTTTGCATAAAATCAAAAACTGAAGTCTAACACCTTCAAAAATATCAATTATCATTTTTTCTAAAAAAGACCAAAATAATTCTCTAAAATGAGCAAAATACTTCATTTTTCGTGATTTTCTCAAAAAATTCCGTGATTGAAGACTAAGACATACAAATTTCAATTTTTCCAATTGTTTGCTAAAAATCAAAATCTGAAGTCTAACACCTTCAAAAATATCAATTATCATTTTTTCTAAAAAATATCAAAATAGTTCTCTAAAATGAGCAAAAGACTTCATTTTTCATGTTTTTCTCGAAAAACTCCGTGATTGAAGACTAACACATACAAATTTCTATTTTTCCTATTTTTTGCATAAAATCAAAAACTGAAGTCTAACACCTTCAAAAATATCAATTATCATTTTTTCTGAAAAAGACCAAAATAGTTCTCTAAAATGAGCAAAATACTTCATTTTTCTTGTTTTTCTCAAAAAATTCCGTGATTGAAGACTAACACATACAAATTTCTATTTTTCCAATTTTTTGCAAAAAATCAAAAACTGAAGTCTAACACCTTCAAAAATATCAATTATCATTTTTTCTAAAAGAGTCCAAAATAGTTCTCTAAAATGAGCAAAATACATCATTTTTAATGTTTTGTTTCAAAAAACTTCGTGATTGAAGACTAACACATACAAATTTCTATTTTTCCTATTTTTTGCAAAAATTCAAAAAATGAAGTCTAACACCTTCAAAAATATCAATTATCAATTTTTCTAAAAGAGACCAAAATAGTTCTCTAAAATGAGCAAAATACTTCATTTGTCATGTTTATCTGAAAAAACTCCGGGATTGAAGACTAACACATACAAATTTCTATTTTTCCAATTTTTTGCATAAAATCAAAAACTGAAGTCTAACACCTTCAAAAATATCAATTATCATTTTTTCTAAAAAAGACAAAAATAGTTCTCTAAAATGAGCAAAATACTTCATTATTCATGTTTTTCTCAAAAAATTCCGTGATTGAAGACTAGCACATACAAATTTCTATTTTCCCAATTTTTTGCAAAAAATCAAAAACAGAAGTCTTACACATTCAAAAATATCAATTATCATATTTTCTAAAAAAGACCAAAATAGTTCTCTAAAATGAGCAAAATACTTCATTTTTCATGTTTTTCTCGAAAAACTCCGTGATTGAAGACTAACACATTCAAATTACTATTTTTCCTATTTTTTGCCTAAAATCAAAAACTGAAGTCTAACACCTTCAAAAATATCAATTATCATTTTTTCTAAAAAAGACCAAAATAGTTCTCTAAAATGAGCAAAATACTTCATGTTTCATGATTTTCTCAAAAAATTTCGTGATTGAAGACTAACACATACAAATTTCTATTTTTCCTATTTTTTGCATAAAATCAAAAACTGAAGTCTAACACCTTCAAAAATATCAATTATAATATTTTCTAAAAAAGACCGAAATAGTTCTCTAAAATGAGCAAAATACTTCATTATTCATGTTTTTCTCAAAAAATTCCGTGATTGAAGACTAACACATACAAATTTCTATTTTCCCAATTTTTTGCAAAAATTAAAAAACTGAAGTCTAACACCTTCAAAAATATCAATTATCATTTTTTCTAAAAAAGACCAAAATAGTTCTCTAAAATGAGCAAAATACTTCATTTTTCATGTTTTTCTCAAAAACCTCCGGGATTGTAGACTAACACATACAAATTTCTATTTTTCCTATTTTTTGCATAAAATCAAAAACTGAAGTCTAACACCTTCAAAAATATCAATTATCCTTGTTTCTAAAAAAGACCAAAATAGTTCTCTAAAATGAGCAAAATACTTCATTTTTCATGATTTTCCCAAAAAATTCCGTGATTGAAGTCTAACACATACAAATTTCTATTTTTCCAATTTTTTGCATAAAATCAAAAACTGAAGTCTAACACCTTCAAAAATATCAATTATCATTTTTTCTAAAAAAGACCAAAATAATTCTCTAAAATGAGCAAAATACTTCATTTTTCATGATTTTCTCAAAAAATTCCGTGATTGAAGACTAAGACATACAAATTTCAATTTTTCCAATTGTTTGCTAAAAATCAAAAACTGAAGTCTAACACCTTCAAAAATATCAATTATCATTTTTTCTAAAAAATATCAAAATAGTTCTCTAAAATGAGCAAAATACTTCATTTTTCATGTTTTTCTCGAAAAACTCCGTGATTGAAGACTAACACATACAAATTTTTATTTTTCCTATTTTTTGCATAAAATCAAAAACAGAAGTCTAACACCTTCAAAAAAATCAATTATCATTTTTTCTGAAAAAGACCAAAATAGTTCTCTAAAATGAGCAAAATACTTCATTTTTCATGTTTTTCTCATAAAATTCCGTGATTGAAGACTAACACATACAAATTTCTATTTTTCCAATTTTTTGCAAAAAATCAAAAACTGAAGTCTAACACCTTCAAAAATATCAATTATCATTTTTTCCAAAAGAGTCCAAAATAGTTCTCTAAAATGAGCAAAATATTTCATTTTTAATGTTTTTTTTCAAAAAACTTCCTGATTGAAGACTAACACATACAAATTTCTATTTTTCCTATTTTTTGCAAAAATTCAAAAAATGAAGTCTAACACCTTCAAAAATATCAATTATCAATTTTTCTAAAAAAGACCAAAATAGTTCTCTAAAATGAGCAAAATACTTCATTTTTCATGTTTATCTGAAAAAACTCCGGGATTGAAGACTAACACATACAAATTTCTATTTTTCCAATTTTTTGCATAAAATCAAAAACTGAAGACTAACACCTTCAAAAATATCAATTATCATTTTTTCTAAAAAAGACAAAAATAGTTCTCTAAAATGAGCAAAATACTTCATTATTCATGTTTTTCTCAAAAAATTCCATGATTGAAGACTAGCACATACAAATTTCTATTTTCCCAATTTTTTGCAAAAAATCAAAAACAGAAGTCTTACACATTCAAAAATATCAATTATCATATTTTCTAAAAAAGACCAAAATAGTTCTCTAAAATGAGCAAAATACTTCATTTTTCATGTTTTTCTCGAAAAACTCCGTGATTGAAGACTAACACATTCAAATTACTATTTTTCCTATTTTTTGCCTAAAATCAAAAACTGAAGTCTAACACCTTCAAAAATATCAATTATCATTTTTTCTAAAAAAGACCAAAATAGTTCTCTAAAATGAGCAAAATACTTCATTTTACATAATTTTCTCAAAAAATTTCGTGATTGAAGACTAACACATACAAATTTCTATTTTTCCTATTTTTTGCATAAAATCAAAAACTGAAGTCTAACACCTTCAAAAATATCAATTATCATTTTTTTTGAAAAAGACCAAAATAGTTCTCTAAAATGAGCAAAATACTTCATTTTTCATGATTTTCTCAAAAAATTCCGTGATTGAAGACTAAGACATACAAATTTCAATTTTTCCAATTGTTTGCTAAAAATCAAAAACTGAAGTCTAACACCTTCAAAAATATCAATTATCATTTTTTCTAAAAAATATCAAAATAGTTCTCTAAAATGAGCAAAATACTTCATTTTTCATGTTTTTCTCGAAAAACTCCGTGATTGAAGACTAACACATACAAATTTCTATTTTTACTATTTTTTGCATAAAATCAAAAACTGAAGTCTAACACCTTCAAAAATATCAATTATCATTTTTTCTAAAAAAGACCAAAATAATTCTCTAAAATGAGCAAAATACTTCATTTTTCATGATTTTCTCAAAAAATTCCGTGATTGAAGACTAAGACATACAAATTTCAATTTTTCCAATTGTTTGCTAAAAATCAAAATCTGAAGTCTAACACCTTCAAAAATATCAATTATCATTTTTTCTAAAAAATATCAAAATAGTTCTCTAAAATGAGCAAAAGACTTTATTTTTCATGTTTTTCTCGAAAAACTCCGTGATTGAAGACTAACACATACAAATTTCTATTTTTCCTATTTTTTGCATAAAATCAAAAACTGAAGTCTAACACCTTCAAAAATATCAATTATCATTTTTTCTGAAAAAGACCAAAATAGTTCTCTAAAATGAGCAAAATACTTTATTTTTCTTGTTTTTCTCAAAAAATTCCGTGATTGAAGACTAACACATACAAATTTCTATTTTTCCAATTTTTTGCAAAAAATCAAAAACTGAAGTCTAACACCTTCAAAAATATCAATTATCATTTTTTCTAAAAGAGTCCAAAATAGTTCTCTAAAATGAGCAAAATACATCATTTTTAATGTTTTGTTTCAAAAAACTTCGTGATTGAAGACTAACACATACAAATTTCTATTTTTCCTATTTTTTGCAAAAATTCAAAAAATGAAGTCTAACACCTTCAAAAATATCAATTATCAATTTTTCTAAAAAAGACCAAAATAGTTCTCTAAAATGAGCAAAATACTTCATTTGTCATGTTTATCTGAAAAAACTCCGGGATTGAAGACTAACACATACAAATTTCTATTTTTCCAATTTTTTGCATAAAATCAAAAACTGAAGTCTAACACCTTCAAAAATATCAATTATCATTTTTTCTAAAAAAGACAAAAATAGTTCTCTAAAATGAGCAAAATACTTCATTATTCATGTTTTTCTCAAAAAATTCCGTGATTGAAGACTAGCACATACAAATTTCTATTTTCCCAATTTTTTGCAAAAAATCAAAAACAGAAGTCTTACACATTCAAAAATATCAATTATCATATTTTCTAAAAAAGACCAAAATAGTTCTCTAAAATGAGCAAAATACTTCATTTTTCATGTTTTTCTCGAAAAACTCCGTGATTGAAGACTAACACATTCAAATTACTATTTTTCCTATTTTTTGCCTAAAATCAAAAACTGAAGTCTAACACCTTCAAAAATATCAATTATCATTTTTTCTAAAAAAGACCAAAATAGTTCTCTAAAATGAGCAAAATACTTCATTTTTCATGATTTTCTCAAAAAATTTCGTGATTGAAGACTAACACATACAAATTTCTATTTTTCCTATTTTTTGCATAAAATCAAAAACTGAAGTCTAACACCTTCAAAAATATCAATTATAATATTTTCTAAAAAAGACCGAAATAGTTCTCTAAAATGAGCAAAATACTTCATTATTCATGTTTTTCTCAAAAAATTCCGTGATTGAAGACTAACACATACAAATTTCTATTTTCCCAATTTTTTGCAAAAATTAAAAAACTGAAGTCTAACACCTTCAAAAATATCAATTATCATTTTTTCTAAAAAAGACCAAAATAGTTCTCTAAAATGAGCAAAATACTTCATTTGTCATGTTTATCTGAAAAAACTCCGGGATTGAAGACTAACACATACAAATTTCTATTTTTCCAATTTTTTGCATAAAATCAAAAACTGAAGTCTAACACCTTCAAAAATATCAATTATCATTTTTTCTAAAAAAGACAAAAATAGTTCTCTAAAATGAGCAAAATACTTCATTATTCATGTTTTTCTCAAAAAATTCCGTGATTGAAGACTAGCACATACAAATTTCTATTTTCCCAATTTTTTGCAAAAAATCAAAAACAGAAGTCTTACACATTCAAAAATATCAATTATCATATTTTCTAAAAAAGACCAAAATAGTTCTCTAAAATGAGCAAAATACTTCATTTTTCATGTTTTTCTCGAAAAACTCCGTGATTGAAGACTAACACATTCAAATTACTATTTTTCCTATTTTTTGCCTAAAATCAAAAACTGAAGTCTAACACCTTCAAAAATATCAATTATCATTTTTTCTAAAAAAGACCAAAATAGTTCTCTAAAATGAGCAAAATACTTCATTTTTCATGATTTTCTCAAAAAATTTCGTGATTGAAGACTAACACATACAAATTTCTATTTTTCCTATTTTTTGCATAAAATCAAAAACTGAAGTCTAACACCTTCAAAAATATCAATTATCCTTTTTTCTAAAAAAGACCCAAATAGTTCTCTAAAATGAGCAAAATACTTCATTTTTCATGATTTTCCCAAAAAATTCCGTGATTGAAGTCTAACACATACAAATTTCTATTTTTCCAATTTTTTGCATAAAATCAAAAACTGAAGTCTAACACCTTCAAAAATATCAATTATAATATTTTCTAAAAAAGACCGAAATAGTTCTCTAAAATGAGCAAAATACTTCATTATTCATGTTTTTCTCAAAAAATTCCGTGATTGAAGACTAACACATACAAATTTCTATTTTCCCAATTTTTTGCAAAAAATAAAAAACTGAAGTCTAACACCTTCAAAAATATCAATTATCAATTTTTCTAAAAAAGACCAAAATAGTTCTCTAAAATGAGCAAAATACTTCATTTTTCATGTTTATCTGAAAAAACTCCGGGATTGAAGACTAACACATACAAATTTCTATTTTTCCAATTTTTTGCATAAAATCAAAAACTGAAGTCTAACACCTTCAAAAATATCAATTATCATTTTTTCTAAAAAAGACAAAAATAGTTATCTAAAATGAGCAAAATACTTCATTATTCATGTTTTTCTCAAAAAATTCCGTGATTGAAGACTAGCACATACAAATTTCTATTTTCCCAATTTTTTGCAAAAAATCAAAAACTGAAGTCTAACACATTCAAAAATATCAATTATCATATTTTCTAAAAAAGACCAAAATAGTTCTCTAAAATGAGCAAAATACTTCATTTTTCATGTTTTTCTCGAAAAACTCCGTGATTGAAGACTAACACATTCAAATTACTATTTTTCCTATTTTTTGCCTAAAATCAAAAACTGAAGTCTAACACCTTCAAAAATATCAATTATCATTTTTTCTAAAAAAGACCAAAATAGTTCTCTAAAATGAGCAAAATACTTAATTTTTCATGATTTTCTCAAAAAATTTCGTGATTGAAGACTAACACATACAAATTTCTATTTTTCCTATTTTTTGCATAAAATCAAAAACTGAAGTCTAACACCTTCAAAAATATCAATTATAATATTTTCTAAAAAAGACCGAAATAGTTCTCTAAAATGAGCAAAATACTTCATTATTCATGTTTTTCTCAAAAAATTCCGTGATTGAAGACTAACACATACAAATTTCTATTTTCCCAATTTTTTGCAAAAATTAAAAAACTGAAGTCTAACACCTTCAAAAATATCAATTATCATTTTTTCTAAAAAGACCAAAATAGTTCTCTAAAATGAGCAAAATACTTCATTTTTCATGTTTTTCTCAAAAACCTCCGGGATTGTAGACTAACACATACAAATTTCTATTTTTCCTATTTTTTGCATAAAATCAAAAACTGAAGTCTAACACCTTCAAAAATATCAATTATCCTTTTTTCTAAAAAAGACCAAAATAGTTCTCTAAAATGAGCAAAATACTTCATTTTTCATGATTTTCCCAAAAAATTCCGTGATTGAAGTCTAACACATACAAATTTCTATTTTTCCAATTTTTTGCATAAAATCAAAAACTGAAGTCTAACACCTTCAAAAATATCAATTATAATATTTTCTAAAAAAGACCGAAATAGTTCTCTAAAATGAGCAAAATACTTCATTATTCATGTTTTTCTCAAAAAATTCCGTGATTGAAGACTAACACATACAAATTTCTATTTTCCCAATTTTTTGCAAAAAATAAAAAACTGAAGTCTAACACCTTCAAAAATATCAATTATCAATTTTTCTAAAAAAGACCAAAATAGTTCTCTAAAATGAGCAAAATACTTCATTTTTCATGTTTATCTGAAAAAACTCCGGGATTGAAGACTAACACATACAAATTTCTATTTTTCCAATTTTTTGCATAAAATCAAAAACTGAAGTCTAACACCTTCAAAAATATCAATTATCATTTTTTCTAAAAAAGACAAAAATAGTTCTCTAAAATGAGCAAAATACTTCATTATTCATGTTTTTCTCAAAAAATTCCGTGATTGAAGACTAGCACATACAAATTTCTATTTTCCCAATTTTTTGCAAAAAATCAAAAACTGAAGTCTTACACATTCAAAAATATCAATTATCATATTTTCTAAAAAAGGCCAAAATAGTTCTCTAAAATGAGCAAAATACTTCATTTTTCATGTTTTTCTCGAAAAACTCCGTGATTGAAGACTAACACATTCAAATTACTATTTTTCCTATTTTTTGCCTAAAATCAAAAACTGAAGTCTAACACCTTCAAAAATATCAATTATCATTTTTTCTAAAAAAGACCAAAATAGTTCTCTAAAATGAGCAAAATACTTCATTTTTCATGATTTTCTCAAAAAATTTCGTGATTGAAGACTAACACATACTAATTTCTATTTTTCCTATTTTTTGCATAAAATCAAAAACTGAAGTCTAACACCTTCAAAAATATCAATTATAATATTTTCTAAAAAAGACCGAAATAGTTCTCTAAAATGAGCAAAATACTTCATTATTCATGTTTTTCTCAAAAAATTCCGTGATTGAAGACTAACACATACAAATTTCTATTTTCCCAATTTTTTGCAAAAATTAAAAAACTGAAGTCTGACACCTTCAAAAATATCAATTATCATTTTTTCTAAAAAAGACCAAAATAGTTCTCTAAAATGAGCAAAATACTTCATTTTTCATGTTTTTCTCAAAAACCTCCGGGATTGAAGACTAACACATACAAATTTCTATTTTTCCTATTTTTTGCATAAAATCAAAAACTGAAGTCTAACACCTTCAAAAATATCAATTATCCTTTTTTCTAAAAAAGACCAAAATAGTTCTCTAAAATGAGCAAAATACTTCATTTTTCATGATTTTCCCAAAAAATTCCGTGATTGAAGTCTAACACATACAAATTTCTATTTTTCCAATTTTTTGCATAAAATCAAAAACTGAAGTCTAACACCTTCAAAAATATCAATTATAATATTTTCTAAAAAAGACCGAAATAGTTCTCTAAAATGAGCAAAATACTTCATTATTCATGTTTTTCTCAAAAAATTCCGTGATTGAAGACTAACACATACAAATTTCTATTTTCCCAATTTTTTGCAAAAAATAAAAAACTGAAGTCTAACACCTTCAAAAATATCAATTATCATTTTTTCTAAAAAAGACCAAAATAGTTCTCTAAAATGAGCAAAATACTTCATTTTTCATGTTTTTCTCAAAAACCTCCGGGATTGAAGACTAACACATACAAATTTCTATTTTTCCTATTTTTTGCATAAAATCAAAAACTGAAGTCTAACACCTTCAAAAATATCAATTATCATTTTTTCTAAAAAAGACCAAAATAGTTCTCTAAAATGAGCAAAATACTTCATTTTTCATGATTTTCTCAAAAAATTCCGTGATTGAAGACTAACACATACAAATTTCAATTTTTCCAATTTTTTGCAAAAAATCAAAAACCGAAGTCTAACACCTTCAAAAATATCAATTATCATTTTTTCTAAAAAAGGCCAAAATAGTTCTCTAAAATGAGCAAAATACTTCATTTTTCATGTTTTTCTCAAAAAACTCCGGGATTGAAGACTAACACATACAAATTTCTATTTTTCCTATTTTTTGCATAAAATCAAAAACTGAAGTCTAACACCTTCAAAAATATCAATTATCATTTTTTCTAAAAAAGACCAAAATAATTCTCTAAAATGAGCAAAATACTTCATTTTTCATGATTTTCTCAAAAAATTCCGTGATTGAAGACTAAGACATACAAATTTCAATTTTTCCAATTGTTTGCTAAAAATCAAAAACTGAAGTCTAACACCTTCAAAAATATCAATTATCATTTTTT
This sequence comes from Luzula sylvatica, assembly GCA_946800325.1. Taxonomy (NCBI): domain Eukaryota; kingdom Viridiplantae; phylum Streptophyta; class Magnoliopsida; order Poales; family Juncaceae; genus Luzula; species Luzula sylvatica. The sequence goes on along the minus strand of OX326959.1, from coordinate 68,995,733 downwards.
CTAAAAAATATCAAAATTGTTCTCTAAAATGAGCAAAATACTTCATTTTTCGTGTTTTTCTCGAAAAACTCCGTGATTGAAGACTAACACATACAAATTTCTATTTTTCCTATTTTTTGCATAAAATCAAAGACTGAAGTCTAACACCTTCAAAAATATCAATTATAATATTTTCTAAAAAAGACCGAAATAGTTCTCTAAAATGAGCAAAATACTTCATTATTCATGTTTTTCTCAAAAAATTCCGTGATTGAAGACTAACACATACAAATTTCTATTTTCCCAATTTTTTGCAAAAATTAAAAAACTGAAGTCTGACACCTTCAAAAATATCAATTATCATTTTTTCTAAAAAAGACCAAAATAGTTCTCTAAAATGAGCAAAATACTTCATTTTTCATGTTTTTCTCAAAAACCTCCGGGATTGAAGACTAACACATACAAATTTCTATTTTTCCTATTTTTTGCATAAAATCAAAAACTGAAGTCTAACACCTTCAAAAATATCAATTATCCTTTTTTCTAAAAAAGACCAAAATAGTTCTCTAAAATGAGCAAAATACTTCATTTTTCATGATTTTCCCAAAAAATTCCGTGATTGAAGTCTAACACATACAAATTTCTATTTTTCCAATTTTTTGCATAAAATCAAAAACTGAAGTCTAACACCTTCAAAAATATCAATTATAATATTTTCTAAAAAAGACCGAAATAGTTCTCTAAAATGAGCAAAATACATCATTATTCATGTTTTTCTCAAAAAATTCCGTGATTGAAGACTAACACATACAAATTTCTATTTTCCCAATTTTTTGCAAAAAATAAAAAACTGAAGTCTAACACCTTCAAAAATATCAATTATCATTTTTTCTAAAAAAGACCAAAATAGTTCTCTAAAATGAGCAAAATACTTCATTTTTCATGTTTTTCTCAAAAACCTCCGGGATTGAAGACTAACACATACAAATTTCTATTTTTCCTATTTTTTGCATAAAATCAAAAACTGAAGTCTAACACCTTCAAAAATATCAATTATCATTTTTTCTAAAAAAGACCAAAATAGTTCTCTAAAATGAGCAAAATACTTCATTTTTCATGATTTTCTCAAAAAATTCCGTGATTGAAGACTAACACATACAAATTTCAATTTTTCCAATTTTTTGCAAAAAATCAAAAACCGAAGTCTAACACCTTCAAAAATATCAATTATCATTTTTTCTAAAAAAGGCCAAAATAGTTCTCTAAAATGAGCAAAATACTTCATTTTTCATGTTTTTCTCAAAAAACTCCGGGATTGAAGACTAACACATACAAATTTCTATTTTTCCTATTTTTTGCATAAAATCAAAAACTGAAGTCTAACACCTTCAAAAATATCAATTATCCTTTTTTCTAAAAAAGACCAAAATAGTTCTCTAAAATGAGCAAAATACTTCATTTTTCATGTTTTTCCCAAAAAATTCCGTGATTGAAGTCTAACACATACAAATTTCTATTTTTCCAATTTTTTGCATAAAATCAAAAACTGAAGTCTAACACCTTCAAAAATATCAATTATAATATTTTCTAAAAAAGACCGAAATAGTTCTCTAAAATGAGCAAAATACTTCATTATTCATGTTTTTCTCAAAAAATTCCGTGATTGAAGACTAACACATACAAATTTCTATTTTCCCAATTTTTTGCAAAAAATAAAAAACTGAAGTCTAACACCTTCAAAAATATCAATTATCATTTTTTCTAAAAAAGACCAAAATAATTCTCTAAAATGAGCAAAATACTTCATTTTTCATGATTTTCTCAAAAAATTCCGTGATTGAAGACTAAGACATACAAATTTCAATTTTTCCAATTGTTTGCTAAAAATCAAAAACTGAAGTCTAACATCTTCAAAAATATCAATTATCATTTTTTCTAAAAAATATCAAAATAGTTCTCTAAAATGAGCAAAATACTTCATTTTTCCTATTTTTTGCATAAAATCAAAAACTGAAGTCTAACACCTTCAAAAATATCAATTATCCTTTTTTCTAAAAAATACCAAAATAGTTCTCTAAAATGAGCAAAATACTTCATTTTTCATGATTTTCACAAAAAATTCCGTGATTGAAGACTAACACATACAAATTTCAATTTTTCCAATTTTTTGCAAAAAATCAAAAACCGAAGTCTAACACCTTCAAAAATATCAATTATCATTTTTTCTAAAAAAGGCCAAAATAGTTCTCTAAAATGAGCAAAATACTTCATTTTTCATGTTTTTCTCAAAAAACTCCGGGATTGAAGACTAACACATACAAATTTCTATTTTTCCTATTTTTTGCATAAAATCAAAAACTGAAGTCTAACACCTTCAAAAATATCAATTATCATTTTTTCTAAAAAAGACCAAAATAATTCTCTAAAATGAGCAAAATACTTCATTTTTCATTATTTTCTCAAAAAATTCCGTGATTGAAGACTAAGACATACAAATTTCAATTTTTCCAATTGTTTGCTAAATATCAAAAACTGAAGTCTAACATCTTCAAAAATATCAATTATCATTTTTTCTAAAAAATATCAAAATAGTTCTCTAAAATGAGCAAAATACTTCATTTTTCGTGTTTTTCTCGAAAAACTCCGTGATTGATGTCTAACACATACAAATTTCTATTTTTCCAATTTTTTGCATAAAATCAAAAACTGAAGTCTAACACCTTCAAAAATATCAATTATAATATTTTCTAAAAAAGACCGAAATAGTTCTCTAAAATGAGCAAAATACTTCATTATTCATGTTTTTCTCAAAAAATTCCGTGATTGAAGACTAACACATACAAATTTCTATTTTCCCAATTTTTTGCAAAAAATAAAAAACTGAAGTCTAACACCTTCAAAAATATCAATTATCATTTTTTCTAAAAAAGACCAAAATAGTTCTCTAAAATGAGCAAAATACTTCATTTTTCATGATTTTCACAAAAAATTCCGTGATTGAAGACTAACACATACAAATTTCTATTTTTCCTATTTTTTGAATAAAATCAAAAACTGAAGTCTAACACCTTCAAAAATATCAATTATCATTTTTTCTAAAAAATATCAAAATAGTTCTCTAAAATGAGCAAAATACTTCATTTTTCATGTTTATCTGAAAAAACTCCGGGATTGAAGACTAACACATACAAATTTCTATTTTTCCAATTTTTTGCATAAAATCAAAAACTGAAGTCCAACACCTTCAAAAATATCAATTATCATTTTTTCTAAAAAAGACAAAAATAGTTCTCTAAAATGAGCAAAATACTTCATTATTCATGTTTTGCTCAAAAAATTCCGTGATTGAAGACTAGCACATACAAATTTCTATTTTCCCAATTTTTTGCAAAAAATCAAAAACAGAAGTCTTACACATTCAAAAATATCAATTATCATATTTTTTAAAAAAGACCAAAATAGTTCTCTAAAATGAGCAAAATACTTCATTTTTCATGTTTTTCTCGAAAAACCCCGTGATTGAAGACTAACACATTCAAATTACTATTTTTCCTATTTTTTGCCTAAAATCAAAAACTGAAGTCTAACACCTTCAAAAATATCAATTATCATTTTTTCTAAAAAAGACCAAAATAGTTCTCTAAAATGAGCAAAATACTTCATTTTTCATGATTTTCTCAAAAAATTTCGTCATTGAAGACTAACACATACAAATTTCTATTTTTCCTATTTTTTGCATAAAATCAAAAACTGAAGTCTAACACCTTCAAAAATATCAATTATCATTTTTTTTGAAAAAGACCAAAATAGTTCTCTAAAATGAGCAAAATACTTCATTTTTCATGATTTTCTCAAAAAATTCCGTGATTGAAGACTAAGACATACAAATTTCAATTTTTCCAATTGTTTGCTAAAAATCAAAAACTGAAGTCTAACACCTTCAAAAATATCAATTATCATTTTTTCTAAAAAATATCAAAATAGTTCTCTAAAATGAGCAAAATACTTCATTTTTCATGTTTTTCTCGAAAAACTCCGTGATTGAAGACTAACACATACAAATTTCTATTTTTCCTATTTTTTGCATAAAATCAAAAACTGAAGTCTAACACCTTCAAAAATATCAATTATCATTTTTTCTAAAAAAGACCAAAATAATTCTCTAAAATGAGCAAAATACTTCATTTTTCATGATTTTCTCAAAAAATTCCGTGATTGAAGACTAAGACATACAAATTTCAATTTTTCCAATTGTTTGCTAAAAATCAAAATCTGAAGTCTAACACCTTCAAAAATATCAATTATCATTTTTTCTAAAAAATATCAAAATAGTTCTCTAAAATGAGCAAAAGACTTTATTTTTCATGTTTTTCTCGAAAAACTCCGTGATTGAAGACTAACACATACAAATTTCTATTTTTCCTATTTTTTGCATAAAATCAAAAACTGAAGTCTAACACCTTCAAAAATATCAATTATCATTTTTTCTAGAAAAGACCAAAATAGTTCTCTAAAATGAGCAAAATACTTCATTTTTCTTGTTTTTCTCAAAAAATTCCGTGATTGAAGACTAACACATACAAATTTCTATTTTTCCAATTTTTTGCAAAAAATCAAAAACTGAAGTCTAACACCTTCAAAAATATCAATTATCATTTTTTCTAAAAGAGTCCAAAATAGTTCTCTAAAATGAGCAAAATACATCATTTTTAATGTTTTGTTTCAAAAAACTTCGTGATTGAAGACTAACACATACAAATTTCTATTTTTCCTATTTTTTGCAAAAATTCAAAAAATGAAGTCTAACACCTTCAAAAATATCAATTATCAATTTTTCTAAAAAAGACCAAAATAGTTCTCTAAAATGAGCAAAATACTTCATTTGTCATGTTTATCTGAAAAAACTCCGGGATTGAAGACTAACACATACAAATTTCTATTTTTCCAATTTTTTGCATAAAATCAAAAACTGAAGTCTAACACCTTCAAAAATATCAATTATCATTTTTTCTAAAAAAGACAAAAATAGTTCTCTAAAATGAGCAAAATACTTCATTATTCATGTTTTTCTCAAAAAATTCCGTGATTGAAGACTAGCACATACAAATTTCTATTTTCCCAATTTTTTGCAAAAAATCAAAAACAGAAGTCTTACACATTCAAAAATATCAATTATCATATTTTCTAAAAAAGACCAAAATAGTTCTCTAAAATGAGCAAAATACTTCATTTTTCATGTTTTTCTCGAAAAACTCCGTGATTGAAGACTAACACATTCAAATTACTATTTTTCCTATTTTTTGCCTAAAATCAAAAACTGAAGTCTAACACCTTCAAAAATATCAATTATCATTTTTTCTAAAAAAGACCAAAATAGTTCTCTAAAATGAGCAAAATACTTCATTTTTCATGATTTTCTCAAAAAATTTCGTGATTGAAGACTAACACATACAAATTTCTATTTTTCCTATTTTTTGCATAAAATCAAAAACTGAAGTCTAACACCTTCAAAAATATCAATTATAATATTTTCTAAAAAAGACCGAAATAGTTCTCTAAAATGAGCAAAATACTTCATTATTCATGTTTTTCTCAAAAAATTCCGTGATTGAAGACTAACACATACAAATTTCTATTTTCCCAATTTTTTGCAAAAATTAAAAAACTGAAGTCTAACACCTTCAAAAATATCAATTATCATTTTTTCTAAAAAAGACCAAAATAGTTCTCTAAAATGAGCAAAATACTTCATTTTTCATGTTTTTCTCAAAAACCTCCGGGATTGTAGACTAACACATACAAATTTCTATTTTTCCTATTTTTTGCATAAAATCAAAAACTGAAGTCTAACACCTTCAAAAATATCAATTATCCTTTTTTCTAAAAAAGACCAAAATAGTTCTCTAAAATGAGCAAAATACTTCATTTTTTATGATTTTCCCAAAAAATTCCGTGATTGAAGTCTAACACATACAAATTTCTATTTTTCCAATTTTTTGCATAAAATCAAAAACTGAAGTCTAACACCTTCAAAAATATCAATTATAATATTTTCTAAAAAAGACCGAAATAGTTCTCTAAAATGAGCAAAATACTTCATTATTCATGTTTTTCTCAAAAAATTCCGTGATTGAAGACTAACACATACAAATTTCTATTTTCCCAATTTTTTGCAAAAAATAAAAAACTGAAGTCTAACACCTTCAAAAATATCAATTATCAATTTTTCTAAAAAAGACCAAAATAGTTCTCTAAAATGAGCAAAATACTTCATTTTTCATGTTTATCTGAAAAAACTCCGGGATTGAAGACTAACACATACAAATTTCTATTTTTCCAATTTTTTGCATAAAATAAAAAACTGAAGTCTAACACCTTCAAAAATATCAATTATCATTTTTTCTAAAAAAGACAAAAATAGTTCTCTAAAATGAGCAAAATACTTCATTATTCATGTTTTTCTCAAAAAATTCCGTGATTGAAGACTAGCACATACAAATTTCTATTTTCCCAATTTTTTGCAAAAAATCAAAAACTGAAGTCTAACACATTCAAAAATATCAATTATCATATTTTCTAAAAAAGACCAAAATAGTTCTCTAAAATGAGCAAAATACTTCATTTTTCATGTTTTTCTCGAAAAACTCCGTGATTGAAGACTAACACATTCAAATTACTATTTTTCCTATTTTTTGCCTAAAATCAAAAACTGAAGTCTAACACCTTCAAAAATATCAATTATCATTTTTTCTAAAAAAGACCAAAATAGTTCTCTAAAATGATCAAAATACTTAATTTTTCATGATTTTCTCAAAAAATTTCGTGATTGAAGACTAACACATACAAATTTCTATTTTTCCTATTTTTTGCATAAAATCAAAAACTGAAGTCTAACACCTTCAAAAATATCAATTATAATATTTTCTAAAAAAGACCGAAATAGTTCTCTAAAATGAGCAAAATACTTCATTATTCATGTTTTTCTCAAAAAATTCCGTGATTGAAGACTAACACATACAAATTTCTATTTTCCCAATTTTTTGCAAAAATTAAAAAACTGAAGTCTAACACCTTCAAAAATATCAATTATCATTTTTTCTAAAAAGACCAAAATAGTTCTCTAAAATGAGCAAAATACTTCATTTTTCATGTTTTTCTCAAAAACCTCCGGGATTGTAGACTAACACATACAAATTTCTATTTTTCCTATTTTTTGCATAAAATCAAAAACTGAAGTCTAACACCTTCAAAAATATCAATTATCCTTTTTTCTAAAAAAGACCAAAATAGTTCTCTAAAATGAGCAAAATACTTCATTTTTCATGATTTTCCCAAAAAATTCCGTGATTGAAGTCTAACACATACAAATTTCTATTTTTCCAATTTTTTGCATAAAATCAAAAACTGAAGTCTAACACCTTCAAAAATATCAATTATAATATTTTCTAAAAAAGACCGAAATAGTTCTCTAAAATGAGCAAAATACTTCATTATTCATGTTTTTCTCAAAAAATTCCGTGATTGAAGACTAACACATACAAATTTCTATTTTCCCAATTTTTTGCAAAAAATAAAAAACTGAAGTCTAACACCTTCAAAAATATCAATTATCAATTTTTCTAAAAAAGACCAAAATAGTTCTCTAAAATGAGCAAAATACTTAATTTTTCATGTTTATCTGAAAAAACTCCGGGATTGAAGACTAACACATACAAATTTCTATTTTTCCAATTTTTTGCATAAAATCAAAAACTGAAGTCTAACACCTTCAAAAATATCAATTATCATTTTTTCTAAAAAAGACAAAAATAGTTCTCTAAAATGAGCAAAATACTTCATTATTCATGTTTTTCTCAAAAAATTCCGTCATTGAAGACTAGCACATACAAATTTCTATTTTCCCAATTTTTTGCAAAAAATCAAAAACTGAAGTCTTACACATTCAAAAATATCAATTATCATATTTTCTAAAAAAGACCAAAATAGTTCTCTAAAATGAGCAAAATACTTCATTTTTCATGTTTTTCTCGAAAAACTCCGTGATTGAAGACTAACACATTCAAATTACTATTTTTCCTATTTTTTGCCTAAAATCAAAAACTGAAGTCTAACACCTTCAAAAATATCAATTATCATTTTTTCTAAAAAAGACCAAAATAGTTCTCTAAAATGAGCAAAATACTTCATTTTTCATGATTTTCTCAAAAAATTTCGTGATTGAAGACTAACACATACAAATTTCTATTTTTCCTATTTTTTGCATAAAATCAAAAACTGAAGTCTAACACCTTCAAAAATATCAATTATAATATTTTCTAAAAAAGACCGAAATAGTTCTCTAAAATGAGCAAAATACTTCATTATTCATGTTTTTCTCAAAAAATTCCGTGATTGAAGACTAACACATACAAATTTCTATTTTCCCAATTTTTTGCAAAAATTAAAAAACTGAAGTCTGACACCTTCAAAAATATCAATTATCATTTTTTCTAAAAAAGACCAAAATAGTTCTCTAAAATGAGCAAAATACTTCATTTTTCATGTTTTTCTCAAAAACCTCCGGGATTGAAGACTAACACATACAAATTTCTATTTTTCCTATTTTTTGCATAAAATCAAAAACTGAAGTCTAACACCTTCAAAAATATCAATTATCCTTTTTTCTAAAAAAGACCAAAATAGTTCTCTAAAATGAGCAAAATACTTCATTTTTCATGATTTTCCCAAAAAATTCCGTGATTGAAGTCTAACACATACAAATTTCTATTTTTCCAATTTTTTGCATAAAATCAAAAACTGAAGTCTAACACCTTCAAAAATATCAATTATAATATTTTCTAAAAAAGACCGAAATAGTTCTCTAAAATGAGCAAAATACTTCATTATTCATGTTTTTCTCAAAAAATTCCGTGATTGAAGACTAACACATACAAATTTCTATTTTCCCAATTTTTTGCAAAAAATAAAAAACTGAAGTCTAACACCTTCAAAAATATCAATTATCATTTTTTCTAAAAAAGACCAAAATAGTTCTCTAAAATGAGCAAAATACTTCATTTTTCATGTTTTTCTCAAAAACCTCCGGGATTGAAGACTAACACATACAAATTTCTATTTTTCCTATTTTTTGCATAAAATCAAAAACTGAAGTCTAACACCTTCAAAAATATCAATTATCATTTTTTCTAAAAAAGACCAAAATAGTTCTCTAAAATGAGCAAAATACTTTATTTTTCATGATTTTCTAAAAAAATTCCGTGATTGAAGACTAACACATACAAATTTCAATTTTTCCAATTTTTTGCAAAAAATCAAAAACCGAAGTCTAACACCTTCAAAAATATCAATTATCATTTTTTCTAAAAAAGGCCAAAATAGTTCTCTAAAATGAGCAAAATACTTCATTTTTCATGTTTTTCTCAAAAAACTCCGGGATTGAAGACTAACACATACAAATTTCTATTTTTCCTATTTTTTGCATAAAATCAAAAACTGAAGTCTAACACCTTAAAAAATATCAATTATCATTTTTTCTAAAAAAGACCAAAATAATTCTCTAAAATGAGCAAAATACTTCATTTTTCATGATTTTCTCAAAAAATTCCGTGATTGAAGACTAAGACATACAAATTTCAATTTTTCCAATTGTTTGCTAAAAATCAAAAACTGAAGTCTAACACCTTCAAAAATATCAATTATCATTTTTTCTAAAAAATATCAAAATTGTTCTCTAAAATGAGCAAAATACTTCATTTTTCGTGTTTTTCTCGAAAAACTCCGTGATTGAAGACTAACACATACAAATTTCTATTTTTCCTATTTTTTGCATAAAATCAAAGACTGAAGTCTAACACCTTCAAAAATATCAATTATCATTTTTTCTGAAAAAGACCAAAATAGTTCTCTAAAATGAGCAAAATACTTCATTTTTCATGTTTTTCTCAAAAAATTCCGTGATTGAAGACTAACACATACAAATTTCTATTTTTCCAATTTTTTGCAAAAAATCAAAAACTGAAGTCTAACACCTTCAAAAATATCAATTATCATTTTTTCTAAAAGAGTCCAAAATAGTTCTCTAAAATGAGCAAAATACTTCATTTTTAATGTTTTTTTTCAAAAAACTTCGTGATTGAAGACTAACACATACAAATTTCTATTTTTCCTATTTTTTGCAAAAATCAAAAAATGAAGTCTAACACCTTCAAAAATATCAATTATCAATTTTTCTAAAAAAGACCAAAATAGTTCTCTAAAATGAGCAAAATACTTCATTTTTCATGTTTATCTGAAAAAACTCCGGGATTGAAGACTAACACATACAAATTTCTATTTTCCCAATTTTTTGCAAAAATTAAAAAACTGAAGTCTAACACCTTCAAAAATATCAATTATCATTTTTTCTAAAAAAGACCAAAATAGTTCTCTAAAATGAGCAAAATACTTCATTTTTCATGTTTTTCTCAAAAACCTCCGGGATTGAAGACTAACACATACAAATTTCTATTTTTCCTATTTTTTGCATAAAATCAAAAACTGAAGTCTAACACCTTCAAAAATATCAATTATCCTTTTTTCTAAAAAAGACCAAAATAGTTCTCTAAAATGAGCAAAATACTTCATTTTTCATGTTTTTCCCAAAAAATTCCGTGATTGAAGTCTAACACATACAAATTTCTATTTTTCCAATTTTTTGCATAAAATCAAAAACTGAAGTCTAACACCTTCAAAAATATCAATTATACTATTTTCTAAAAAAGACCGAAATAGTTCTCTAAAATGAGCAAAATACTTCATTATTCATGTTTTTCTCAAAAAATTCCGTGATTGAAGACTAACACATACAAATTTCTATTTTCCCAATTTTTTGCAAAAAATAAAAAACTGAAGTCTAACACCTTCAAAAATATCAATTATCATTTTTTCTAAAAAAGACCAAAATAGTTCTCTAAAATGAGCAAAATACTTCATTTTTCATGATTTTCACAAAAAATTCCGTGATTGAAGACTAACACATACAAATTTCAATTTTTCCAATTTTTTGCAAAAAATCAAAAACCGAAGTCTAACACCTTCAAAAATATCAATTATCATTTTTTCTAAAAAAGGCCAAAATAGTTCTCTAAAATGAGCAAAATACTTCATTTTTCATGATTTTCTCAAAAAATTCCGTGATTGAAGACTAAGACATACAAATTTCAATTTTTCCAATTGTTTGCTAAAAATCAAAAACTGAAGTCTAACATCTTCAAAAATATCAATTATCATTTTTTCTAAAAAATATCAAAATAGTTCTCTAAAATGAGCAAAATACTTCATTTTTCGTGTTTTTCTCGAAAAACTCCGTGATTGATGTCTAACACATACAAATTTCTATTTTTCCAATTTTTTGCATAAAATCAAAAACTGAAGTCTAACACCTTCAAAAATATCAATTATAATATTTTCTAAAAAAGACCGAAATAGTTCTCTAAAATGAGCAAAATACTTCATTATTCATGTTTTTCTCAAAAAATTCCGTGATTGAAGACTAACACATACAAATTTCTATTTTCCCAATTTTTTGCAAAAAATAAAAAACTGAAGTCTAACACCTTCAAAAATATCAATTATCATTTTTTCTAAAAAAGACCAAAATAGTTCTCTAAAATGAGCAAAATACTTCATTTTTCATGATTTTCACAAAAAATTCCGTGATTGAAGACTAACACATACAAATTTCTATTTTTCCTATTTTTTGCATAAAATCAAAAACTGAAGTCTAACACCTTCAAAAATATCAATTATCATTTTTTCTAAAAAATATCAAAAATAGTTCTCTAAAATGAGCAAAATACTTCATTTTTCATGTTTATCTGAAAAAACTCCGGGATTGAAGACTAACACATACAAATTTCTATTTTTCCAATTTTTTGCATAAAATCAAAAACTGAAGTCTAACACCTTCAAAAATATCAATTATCATTTTTTCTAAAAAAGACAAAAATAGTTCTCTAAAATGAGCAAAATACTTCATTATTCATGTTTTTCTCAAAAAATTCCGTGATTGAAGACTAGCACATACAAATTTCTATTTTCCCAATTTTTTGCAAAAAATCAAAAACAGAAGTCTTACACATTCAAAAATATCAATTATCATATTTTTTAAAAAAGACAAAAATAGTTCTCTAAAATGAGCAAAATACTTCATTTTTCATGTTTTTCTCGAAAAACCCCGTGATTGAAGACTAACACATTCAAATTACTATTTTTCCTATTTTTTGCCTAAAATCAAAAACTGAAGTCTAACACCTTCAAAAATATCAATTATCATTTTTTCTAAAAAAGACCAAAATAGTTCTCTAAAATGAGCAAAATACTTCATTTTTCATGATTTTCTCAAAAAATTTCGTGATTGAAGACTAACACATACAAATTTCTATTTTTCCTATTTTTTGCATAAAATCAAAAACTGAAGTCTAACACCTTCAAAAATATCAATTATCATTTTTTTTGAAAAAGACCAAAATAGTTCTCTAAAATGAGCAAAATACTTCATTTTTCATGATTTTCTCAAAAAATTCCGTGATTGAAGACTAAGACATACAAATTTCAATTTTTCCAATTGTTTGCTAAAAATCAAAAACTGAAGTCTAACATCTTCAAAAATATCAATTATCATTTTTTCTAAAAAATATCAAAATAGTTCTCTAAAATGAGCAAAATACTTCATTTTTCGTGTTTTTCTCGAAAAACTCCGTGATTGATGTCTAACACATACAAATTTCTATTTTTCCAATTTTTTGCATAAAATCAAAAACTGAAGTCTAACACCTTCAAAAATATCAATTATAATATTTTCTAAAAAAGACCGAAATAGTTCTCTAAAATGAGCAAAATACTTCATTATTCATGTTTTTCTCAAAAAATTCCGTGATTGAAGACTAACACATACAAATTTCTATTTTCCCAATTTTTTGCAAAAAATAAAAAACTGAAGTCTAACACCTTCAAAAATATCAATTATCATTTTTTCTAAAAAAGACCAAAATAGTTCTCTAAAATGAGCAAAATACTTCATTTTTCATGATTTTCACAAAAAATTCCGTGATTGAAGACTAACACATACAAATTTCAATTTTTCCAATTTTTTGCAAAAAATCAAAAACCGAAGTCTAACACCTTCAAAAATATCAATTATCATTTTTTCTAAAAAAGGCCAAAATAGTTCTCTAAAATGAGCAAAATACTTCATTTTTCATGATTTTCTCAAAAAATTCCGTGATTGAAGACTAAGACATACAAATTTCAATTTTTCCAATTGTTTGCTAAAAATCAAAAACTGAAGTCTAACATCTTCAAAAATATCAATTATCATTTTTTCTAAAAAATATCAAAATAGTTCTCTAAAATGAGCAAAATACTTCATTTTTCGTGTTTTTCTCGAAAAACTCCGTGATTGATGTCTAACACATACAAATTTCTATTTTTCCAATTTTTTGCATAAAATCAAAAACTGAAGTCTAACACCTTCAAAAATATCAATTATAATATTTTCTAAAAAAGACCGAAATAGTTCTCTAAAATGAGCAAAATACTTCATTATTCATGTTTTTCTCAAAAAATTCCGTGATTGAAGACTAACACATACAAATTTCTATTTTCCCAATTTTTTGCAAAAAATAAAAAACTGAAGTCTAACACCTTCAAAAATATCAATTATCATTTTTTCTAAAAAAGACCAAAATAGTTCTCTAAAATGAGCAAAATACTTCATTTTTCATGATTTTCACAAAAAATTCCGTGATTGAAGACTAACACATACAAATTTCTATTTTTCCTATTTTTTGCATAAAATCAAAAACTGAAGTCTAACACCTTCAAAAATATCAATTATCATTTTTTCTAAAAAATATCAAAATAGTTCTCTAAAATGAGCAAAATACTTCATTTTTCATGTTTATCTGAAAAAACTCCGGGATTGAAGACTAACACATACAAATTTCTATTTTTCCAATTTTTTGCATAAAATCAAAAACTGAAGTCTAACACCTTCAAAAATATCAATTATCATTTTTTCTAAAAAAGACAAAAATAGTTCTCTAAAATGAGCAAAATACTTCATTATTCATGTTTTTCTCAAAAAATTCCGTGATTGAAGACTAGCACATACAAATTTCTATTTTCCCAATTTTTTGCAAAAAATCAAAAACAGAAGTCTTACACATTCAAAAATATCAATTATCATATTTTTTAAAAAAGACCAAAATAGTTCTCTAAAATGAGCAAAATACTTCATTTTTCATGTTTTTCTCGAAAAACCCCGTGATTGAAGACTAACACATTCAAATTACTATTTTTCCTATTTTTTGCCTAAAATCAAAAACTGAAGTCTAACACCTTCAAAAATATCAATTATCATTTTTTCTAAAAAAGACCAAAATAGTTCTCTAAAATGAGCAAAATACTTCATTTTTCATGATTTTCTCAAAAAATTTCGTGATTGAAGACTAACACATACAAATTTCTATTTTTCCTATTTTTTGCATAAAATCAAAAACTGAAGTCTAACACCTTCAAAAATATCAATTATCATTTTTTTTGAAAAAGACCAAAATAGTTCTCTAAAATGAGCAAAATACTTCATTTTTCATGATTTTCTCAAAAAATTCCGTGATTGAAGACTAAGACATACAAATTTCAATTTTTCCAATTGTTTGCTAAAAATCAAAAACTGAAGTCTAACACCTTCAAAAATATCAATTATCATTTTTTCTAAAAAATATCAAAATAGTTCTCTAAAATGAGCAAAATACTTCATTTTTCATGTTTTTCTCGAAAAACTCCGTGATTGAAGACTAACACATACAAATTTCTATTTTTCCTATTTTTTGCATAAAATCAAAAACTGAAGTCTAACACCTTCAAAAATATCAATTATCATTTTTTCTAAAAAAGACCAAAATAATTCTCTAAAATGAGCAAAATACTTCATTTTTCATGATTTTCTCAAAAAATTCCGTGATTGAAGACTAAGACATACAAATTTCAAATTTTCCAATTGTTTGCTAAAAATCAAAAACTGAAGTCTAACACCTTCAAAAATATCAATTATCATTTTTTCTAAAAAATATCAAAATAGTTCTCTAAAATGAGCAAAATACTTCATTTTTCATGTTTTTCTCGAAAAACTCCGTGATTGAAGACTAACACATACAAATTTCTATTTTTCCTATTTTTTGCATAAAATCAAAAACTGAAGTCTAACACCTTCAAAAATATCAATTATCATTTTTTCTGAAAAAGACCAAAATAGTTCTCTAAAATGAGCAAAATACTTCATTTTTCATGTTTTTCTCAAAAAATTCCGTCATTGAAGACTAACACATACAAATTTCTATTTTTCCAATTTTTTGCAAAAAATCAAAAACTGAAGTCTAACACCTTCAAAAATATCAATTATCATTTTTTCTAAAAGAGTCCAAAATAGTTCTCTAAAACGAGCAAAATACTTCATTTTTAATGTTTTTTTTCAAAAAACTTCGTGATTGAAGACTAACACATACAAATTTCTATTTTTCCTATTTTTTGCAAAAATTCAAAAAATGAAGTCTAACACCTTCAAAAATATCAATTATCAATTTTTCTAAAAAAGACCAAAATAATTCTCTAAAATGAGCAAAATACTTCATTTTTCATGTTTATCTGAAAAAACTCCGGGATTGAAGACTAACACATACAAATTTTTATTTTTCCAATTTTTTGCATAAAATTAAAAACTGAAGTCTAACACCTTCAAAAATATCAATTATCATTTTTTCTAAAAAAGACAAAAATAGTTCTCTAAAATGAGCAAAATACTTCATTATTCATGTTTTTCTCAAAAAATTCCGTGATTGAAGACTAGCACATACAAATTTCTATTTTCCCAATTTTTTGCAAAAAATCAAAAACAGAAGTCTTACACATTCAAAAATATCAATTATCATATTTTCTAAAAAAGACCAAAATAGTTCTCTAAAATGAGCAAAATACTTCATTTTTCATGTTTTTCTCGAAAAACCCCGTGATTGAAGACTAACACATTCAAATTACTATTTTTCCTATTTTTTGCCTAAAATCAAAAACTGAAGTCTAACACCTTCAAAAATATCAATTATCATTTTTTCTAAAAAAGACCAAAATAGTTCTCTAAAATGAGCAAAATACTTCATTTTTCATGATTTTCTCAAAAAATTTCGTGATTGAAGACTAACACATACAAATTTCTATATTTCCTATTTTTTGCATAAAATCAAAAACTGAAGTCTAACACCTTCAAAAATATCAATTATCATTTTTTTTGAAAAAGACCAAAATAGTTCTCTAAAATGAGCAAAATACTTCATTTTTCATGATTTTCTCAAAAAATTCCGTGATTGAAGACTAAGACATACAAATTTCAATTTTTCCAATTGTTTGCTAAAAATCAAAAACTGAAGTCTAACACCTTCAAAAATATCAATTATCATTTTTTCTAAAAAATATCAAAATAGTTCTCTAAAATGAGCAAAATACTTCATTTTTCATGTTTTTCTCGAAAAACTCCGTGATTGAAGACTAACACATACAAATTTCTATTTTTCCTATTTTTTGCATAAAATCAAAAACTGAAGTCTAACACCTTCAAAAATATCAATTATCATTTTTTCTAAAAAAGACCAAAATAATTCTCTAAAATTAGCAAAATACTTCATTTTTCATGATTTTCTCAAAAAATTCCGTGATTGAAGACTAAGACATACAAATTTCAATTTTTCCAATTGTTAGCTAAAAATCAAAATCTGAAGTCTAACACCTTCAAAAATATCAATTATCATTTTTTCTAAAAAATATCAAAATAGTTCTCTAAAATGAGCAAAATACTTCATTTTTCATGTTTTTCTCGAAAAACTCCGTGATTGAAGACTAACACATACAAATTTCTATTTTTCCTATTTTTTGCATAAAATCAAAAACTGAAGTCTAACAACACCTTCAAAGATATCAATTATCATTTTTTCTGAAAAAGACCAAAATAGTTCTCTAAAATGAGCAAAATACTTCATTTTTCATGTTTTTCTCAAAAAATTCCGTGATTGAAGACTAACACATACAAATTTCTATTTTTCCAATTTTTTGCAAAAAATCAAAAACTGAAGTCTAACACCTTCAAAAATATCAATTATCATTTTTTCTAAAAGAGTCCAAAATAGTTCTCTAAAATGAGCAAAATACTTCATTTTTAATGTTTTTTTTCAAAAAACTTCGTGATTGAAGACTAACACATACAAATTTCTATTTTTTCCTATTTTTTGCAAAAATTCAAAAAATGAAGTCTAACACCTTCAAAAATATCAATTATCAATTTTTCTAAAAAAGACCAAAATAGTTCTCTAAAATGAGCAAAATACTTCATTTTTCATGTTTATCTGAAAAAACTCCGGGATTGAAGACTAACACATACAAATTTCTATTTTTCCAATTTTTTGCATAAAATCAAAAACTGAAGTCTAACACCTTCAAAAATATCAATTATCATTTTTTCTAAAAAAGACAAAAATAGTTCTCTAAAATGAGCAAAATACTTCATTATTCATGTTTTTCTCAAAAAATTCCGTGATTGAAGACTAGCACATACAAATTTCTATTTTCCCAATTTTTTGCAAAAAATCAAAAACAGAAGTCTTACACATTCAAAAATATCAATTATCATATTTTCTAAAAAAGACCAAAATAGTTCTCTAAAATGAGCAAAATACTTCATTTTTCATGTTTTTCTCGAAAAACTCCGTGATTGAAGACTAACACATTCAAATTACTATTTTTCCTATTTTTTGCCTAAAATCAAAAACTGAAGTCTAACACCTTCAAAAATATCAATTATCATTTTTTCTAAAAAAGACCAAAATAGTTCTCTAAAATGAGCAAAATACTTCATTTTTCATGATTTTCTCAAAAAATTTCGTGATTGAAGACTAACACATACAAATTTCTATTTTTCCTATTTTTTGCATAAAATCAAAAAATAAAGTCTAACACCTTCAAAAATATCAATTATAATTTTTTTTGAAAAAGACCAAAATAGTTCTCTAAAATGAGAAAAATACTTCATTTTTCATGATTTTCTCAAAAAATTCCGTGATTGAAGACTAAGACATACAAATTTCAATTTTTCCAATTGTTTGCTAAAAATCAAAAACTGAAGTCTAACACCTTCAAAAATATCAATTATCATTTTTTCTAAAAAATATCAAAATAGTTCTCTAAAATGAGCAAAATACTTCATTTTTCATGTTTTTCTCGAAAAACTCCGTGATTGAAGACTAACACATACAAATTTCTATTTTTCCTATTTTTTGCATAAAATCAAAAACTGAAGTCTAACACCTTCGAAAATATCAATTATCATTTTTTCTAAAAAAGACCAAAATAATTCTCTAAAATGAGCAAAATACTTCATTTTTCATGATTTTCTCAAAAAATTCCGTGATTGAAGACTAAGACATACAAATTTCAATTTTTCCAATTGTTTGCTAAAAATCAAAATCTGAAGTCTAACCTTCAAAAATATCAATTATCATTTTTTCTAAAAAATATAAAAATAGTTCTTTAAAATGAGCAAAATACTTCATTTTTCATGTTTTTCTCGAAAAACTCCGTGATTGAAGACTAACACATACAAATTTCTATTTTTCCTATTTTTTGCATAAAATCAAAAACTGAAGTCTAACACCTTCAAAAATATCAATTATCATTTTTTCTGAAAAAGACCAAAATAGTTCTCTAAAATGAGCAAAATACTTCATTTTTCATGTTTTTCTCAAAAAATTCCGTGATTGAAGACTAACACATACAAATTTCTATTTTTCCAATTTTTTGCAAAAAATCAAAAACTGAAGTCTAACACCTTCAAAAATATCAATTATCATTTTTTCTAAAAGAGTCCAAAATAGTTCTCTAAAATGAGCAAAATACTTCATTTTTAATGTTTTTTTTCAAAAAACTTCGTGAGTGAAGACTAACACATACCAATTTCTATTTTTCCTATTTTTTGCAAAAATTCAAAAAATGAAGTCTAACACCTTCAAAAATATCAATTATCAATTTTTCTAAAAAAGACCAAAATAGTTCTCTAAAATGAGCAAAATACTTCATTTTTCATGTTTATCTGAAAAAACTCCGGGATTGAAGACTAACACATACAAATTTCTATTTTTCCAATTTTTTGCATAAAATCAAAAACTGAAGTCTAACACCTTCAAAAATATCAATTATCATTTTTTCTAAAAAAGACAAAAATAGTTCTCTAAAATGAGCAAAATACTTCATTATTCATGTTTTTCTCAAAAAATTCCGTGATTGAAGACTAGCACATACAAATTTCTATTTTCCCAATTTTTTGCAAAAAATCAAAAACAGAAGTCTTACACATTCAAAAATATCAATTATCATATTTTCTAAAAAAGACCAAAATAGTTCTCTAAAATGAGCAAAATACTTCATTTTTCATGTTTTTCTCGAAAAACTCCGTGATTGAAGACTAACACATTCAAATTACTATTTTTCCTATTTTTTGCCTAAAATCAAAAACTGAAGTCTAACATCTTCAAAAATATCAATTATCATTTTTTCTAAAAAAGACCAAAATAGTTCTCTAAAATGAGCAAAATACTTCATTTTTCATGATTTTCTCAAAAAATTTCGTGATTGAAGACTAACACATACAAATTTCTATTTTTCCTATTTTTTGCATAAAATCAAAAACTGAAGTCTAACACCTTCAAAAATATCAATTATCATTTTTTTTGAAAAAGACCAAAATAGTTCTCTAAAATGAGCAAAATACTTCATTTTTCATGATTTTCTCAAAAAATTCCGTGATTGAAGACTAAGACATACAAATTTCAATTTTTCCAATTGTTTGCTAAAAATCAAAAACTGAAGTCTAACACCTTCAAAAATATCAATTATCATTTTTTCTAAAAAATATCAAAATAGTTCTCTAAAATGAGCAAAATACTTCATTTTTCATGTTTTTCTCGAAAAACTCCGTGATTGAAGACTAACACATACAAATTTCTATTTTTCCTATTTTTTGCATAAAATCAAAAACTGAAGTCTAACACCTTCAAAAATATCAATTATCATTTTTTCTAAAAAAGACCAAAATAATTCTCTAAAATGAGCAAAATACTTCATTTTTCATGATTTTCTCAAAAAATTCCGTGATTGAAGACTAAGACATACAAATTTCAATTTTTCCAATTGTTAGCTAAAAATCAAAATCTGAAGTCTAACACCTTCAAAAATATCAATTATCATTTTTTCTAAAAAATATCAAAATAGTTCTCTAAAATGAGCAAAATACTTCATTTTTCATGTTTTTCTCGAAAAACTCCGTGATTGAAGACTAACACATACAAATTTCTATTTTTCCTATTTTTTGCATAAAATCAAAAACTGAAGTCTAACACCTTCAAAAATATCAATTATCATTTTTTCTGAAAAAGACCAAAATAGTTCTCTAAAATGAGCAAAATACTTCATTTTTCATGTTTTTCTCAAAAAATTCCGTGATTGAAGACTAACACATACAAATTTCTATTTTTCCAATTTTTTGCAAAAAATCAAAAACTGAAGTCTAACACCTTCAAAAATATCAATTATCATTTTTTCTAAAAGAGTCCAAAATAGTTCTCTAAAATGAGCAAAATACTTCATTTTTAATGTTTTTTTTCAAAAAACTTCGTGATTGAAGACTAACACATACAAATTTCTATTTTTTCCTATTTTTTGCAAAAATTCAAAAAATGAAGTCTAACACCTTCAAAAATATCAATTATCAATTTTTCTAAAAAAGACCAAAATAGTTCTCTAAAATGAGCAAAATACTTCATTTTTCATGTTTATCTGAAAAAACTCCGGGATTGAAGACTAACACATACAAATTTCTATTTTTCCAATTTTTTGCATAAAATCAAAAACTGAAGTCTAACACCTTCAAAAATATCAATTATCATTTTTTCTAAAAAAGACAAAAATAGTTCTCTAAAATGAGCAAAATACTTCATTATTCATGTTTTTCTCAAAAAATTCCGTGATTGAAGACTAGCACATACAAATTTCTATTTTCCCAATTTTTTGCAAAAAATCAAAAACAGAAGTCTTACACATTCAAAAATATCAATTATCATATTTTCTAAAAAAGACCAAAATAGTTCTCTAAAATGAGCAAAATACTTCATTTTTCATGTTTTTCTCGAAAAACTCCGTGATTGAAGACTAACACATTCAAATTACTATTTTTCCTATTTTTTGCCTAAAATCAAAAACTGAAGTCTAACACCTTCAAAAATATCAATTATCATTTTTTCTAAAAAAGACCAAAATAGTTCTCTAAAATGAGCAAAATACTTCATTTTTCATGATTTTCTCAAAAAATTTCGTGATTGAAGACTAACACATACAAATTTCTATTTTTCCTATTTTTTGCATAAAATCAAAAACTGAAGTCTAACACCTTCAAAAATATCAATTATAATTTTTTTTGAAAAAGACCAAAATAGTTCTCTAAAATGAGCAAAATACTTCATTTTTCATGATTTTCTCAAAAAATTCCGTGATTGAAGACTAAGACATACAAATTTCAATTTTTCCAATTGTTTGCTAAAAATCAAAAACTGAAGTCTAACACCTTCAAAAATATCAATTATCATTTTTTCTAAAAAATATCAAAATAGTTCTCTAAAATGAGCAAAATACTTCATTTTTCATGTTTTTCTCGAAAAACTCCGTGATTGAAGACTAACACATACAAATTTCTATTTTTCCTATTTTTTGCATAAAATCAAAAACTGAAGTCTAACACCTTCAAAAATATCAATTATCATTTTTTCTAAAAAAGACCAAAATAATTCTCTAAAATGAGCAAAATACTTCATTTTTCATGATTTTCTCAAAAAATTCCGTGATTGAAGACTAAGACATACAAATTTCAATTTTTCCAATTGTTTGCTAAAAATCAAAATCTGAAGTCTAACACCTTCAAAAATATCAATTATCATTTTTTCTAAAAAATATCAAAATAGTTCTCTAAAATGAGCAAAATACTTCATTTTTCATGTTTTTCTCGAAAAACTCCGTGATTGAAGACTAACACATACAAATTTCTATTTTTCCTATTTTTTGCATAAAATCAAAAACTGAAGTCTAACACCTTCAAAAATATCAATTATCATTTTTTCTGAAAAAGACCAAAATAGTTCTCTAAAATGAGCAAAATACTTCATTTTTCATGTTTTTCTCAAAAAATTCCGTGATTGAAGACTAACACATACAAATTTCTATTTTTCCAATTTTTTGCAAAAAATCAAAAACTGAAGTCTAACACCTTCAAAAATATCAATTATCATTTTTTCTAAAAGAGTCCAAAATAGTTCTCTAAAATGAGCAAAATACTTCATTTTTAATGTTTTTTTTCAAAAAACTTCGTGATTGAAGACTGACACATACAAATTTCTATTTTTCCTATTTTTTGCAAAAATTCAAAAAATGAAGTCTAACACCTTCAAAAATATCAATTATCAATTTTTCTAAAAAAGACCAAAATAGTTCTCTAAAATGAGCAAAATACTTCATTTTTCATGTTTATCTGAAAAAACTCCGGGATTGAAGACTAACACATACAAATTTCTATTTTTCCAATTTTTTGCATAAAATCAAAAACTGAAGTCTAACACCTTCAAAAATATCAATTATCATTTTTTCTAAAAAAGACAAAAATAGTTCTCTAAAATGAGCAAAATACTTCATTATTCATGTTTTTCTCAAAAAATTCCGTGATTGAAGACTAGCACATACAAATTTCTATTTTCCCAATTTTTTGCAAAAAATCAAAAACAGAAGTCTTACACATTCAAAAATATCAATTATCATATTTTATAAAAAAGACCAAAATAGTTCTCTAAAATGAGCAAAATACTTCATTTTTCATGTTTTTCTCGAAAAACTCCGTGATTGAAGACTAACACATTCAAATTACTATTTTTCCTATTTTTGCCTAAAATCAAAAACTGAAGTCTAACACCTTCAAAAATATCATTTATCATTTTTTCTAAAAAAGACCAAAATAGTTCTCTAAAATGAGCAAAATACTTCATTTTTCATGATTTTCTCAAAAAATTTCGTGATTGAAGACTAACACATACAAATTTCTATTTTTCCTATTTTTTGCATAAAATCAAAAATTGAAGTCTAACACCTTCAAAAATATCAATTATCATTTTTTTTGAAAAAGACCAAAATAGTTCTCTAAAATGAGCAAAATACTTCATTTTTCATGATTTTCTCAAAAAATTCCGTGATTGAAGACTAAGACATACAAATTTCAATTTTTCCAATTGTTTGCTAAAAATCAAAAACTGAAGTCTAACACCTTCAAAAATATCAATTATCATTTTTTCTAAAAAATATCAAAATAGTTCTCTAAAATGAGCAAAATACTTCATTTTTCATGTTTTTCTCGAAAAACTCCGTGATTGAAGACTAACACATACAAATTTCTATTTTTCCTATTTTTTGCATAAAATCAAAAACTGAAGTCTAACACCTTCAAAAATATCAATTATCATTTTTTCTAAAAAAGACCAAAATAATTCTCTAAAATGAGCAAAATACTTCATTTTTCATGATTTTCTCAAAAAATTCCGTGATTGAAGACTAAGACATACAAATTTCAATTTTTCCAATTGTTTGCTAAAAATCAAAATCTGAAGTCTAACACCTTCAAAAATATCAATTATCATTTTTTCTAAAAAATATCAAAATAGTTCTCTAAAATGAGCAAAATACTTCATTTTTCATGTTTTTCTCGAAAAACTCCGTGATTGAAGACTAACACATACAAATTTCTATTTTTCCTATTTTTTGCATAAAATCAAAAACTGAAGTCTAACACCTTCAAAAATATCAATTATCATTTTTTCTGAAAAAGACCAAAATAGTTCTCTAAAATGAGCAAAATACTTCATTTTTCATGTTTTTCTCAAAAAATTCCGTGATTGAAGACTAACACATACAAATTTCTATTTTTCCAATTTTTTGCAAAAAATCAAAAACTGAAGTCTAACACCTTCAAAAATATCAATTATCATTTTTTCTAAAAGAGTCCAAAATAGTTCTCTAAAATGAGCAAAATACTTCATTTTTAATGTTTTTTTTCAAAAAACTTCGTGATTGAAGACTAACACATACAAATTTCTATTTTTCCTATTTTTTGCAAAAATTCAAAAAATGAAGTCTAACACCTTCAAAAATATCAATTATCAATTTTTCTAAAAAAGACCAAAATAGTTCTCTAAAATGAGCAAAATACTTCATTTTTCATGTTTATCTGAAAAAACTCCGGGATTGAAGACTAACACATACAAATTTCTATTTTTCCAATTTTTTGCATAAAATCAAAAACTGAAGTCTAACACCTTCAAAAATATCAATTATCATTTTTTCTAAAAAAGACAAAAATAGTTCTCTAAAATGAGCAAAATACTTCATTATTCATGTTTTTCTCAAAAAATTCCGTGATTGAAGACTAGCACATACAAATTTCTATTTTCCCAATTTTTTGCAAAAAATCAAAAACAGAAGTCTTACACATTCAAAAATATCAATTATCATATTTTCTAAAAAAGACCAAAATAGTTCTCTAAAATGAGCAAAATACTTCATTTTTCATGTTTTTCTCGAAAAACTCCGTGATTGAAGACTAACACATTCAAATTACTATTTTTCCTCTTTTTGCCTAAAATCAAAAACTGAAGTCTAACACCTTCAAAAATATCAATTATCATTTTTTCTAAAAAAGACCAAAATAGTTCTCTAAAATGATCAAAATACTTCATTTTTCATGATTTTCTCAAAAAATTTCGTGATTGAAGACTAACACATACAAATTTCTATTTTTCCTATTTTTTGCATAAAATCAAAAATTGAAGTCTAACACCTTCAAAAATATCAATTATCATTTTTTTTGAAAAAGACCAAAATAGTTCTCTAAAATGAGCAAAATACTTCATTTTTCATGATTTTCTCAAAAAATTCCGTGATTGAAGACTAAGACATACAAATTTCAATTTTTCCAATTGTTTGCTAAAAATCAAAAACTGAAGTCTAACACCTTCAAAAGTATCAATTATCATTTTTTCTAAAAAATATCAAAATAGTTCTCTAAAATGAGCAAAATACTTCATTTTTCATGTTTTTCTCGAAAAACTCCGTGATTGAAGACTAACACATACAAATTTCTATTTTTCCTATTTTTTGCATAAAATCAAAAACTGAAGTCTAACACCTTCAAAAATATCAATTATCATTTTTTCTAAAAAAGACCAAAATAATTCTCTAAAATGAGCAAAATACTTCATTTTTCATGATTTTCTCAAAAAATTCCGTGATTGAAGACTAAGACATACAAATTTCAATTTTTCCAATTGTTTGCTAAAAATCAAAATATGAAGTCTAACACCTTCAAAAATATCAATTATCATTTTTTCTAAAAAATATCAAAATAGTTCTCTAAAATGAGCAAAATACTTCATTTTTCATGTTTTTCTCGAAAAACTCCGTGATTGAAGACTAACACATACAAATTTCTATTTTTCCTATTTTTTGCATAAAATCAAAAACTGAAGTCTAACACCTTCAAAAATATCAATTATCATTTTTTCTGAAAAAGACCAAAATAGTTCTCTAAAATGAGCAAAATACTTCATTTTTCATGTTTTTCTCAAAAAATTCCGTGATTGAAGACTAACACATACAAATTTCTATTTTTCCAATTTTTTGCAAAAAATCAAAAACTGAAGTCTAACACCTTCAAAAATATCAATTATCATTTTTTCTAAAAGAGTCCAAAATAGTTCTCTAAAATGAGCAAAATACTTCATTTTTAATGTTTTTTTTCAAAAAACTTCGTGATTGAAGACTGACACATACAAATTTCTATTTTTCCTATTTTTTGCAAAAATTCAAAAAATGAAGTCTAACACCTTCAAAAATATCAATTATCAATTTTTCTAAAAAAGACCAAAATAGTTCTCTAAAATGAGCAAAATACTTCATTTTTCATGTTTATCTGAAAAAACTCCGGGATTGAAGACTAACACATACAAATTTCTATTTTTCCAATTTTTTGCATAAAATCAAAAACTGAAGTCTAACACCTTCAAAAATATCAATTATCATTTTTTCTAAAAAAGACAAAAATAGTTCTCTAAAATGAGCAAAATACTTCATTATTCATGTTTTTCTCAAAAAATTCCGTGATTGAAGACTAGCACATACAAATTTCAATTTTCCCAATTTTTTGCCAAAAATCAAAAACAGAAGTCTTACACATTCAAAAATATCAATTATCATATTTTCTAAAAAAGACCAAAATAGTTCTCTAAAATGAGCAAAATACTTCATTTTTCATGTTTTTCTCGAAAAACTCCGTGATTGAAGACTAACACATTCAAATTACTATTTTTCCTATTTTTTGCCTAAAATCAAAAACTGAAGTCTAACACCTTCAAAAATATCAATTATCATTTTTTCTAAAAAAGACCAAAATAGTTCTCTAAAATGAGCAAAATACTTCATTTTTCATGATTTTCTCAAAAAATTTCGTGATTGAAGACTAACACATACAAATTTCTATTTTTCCTATTTTTTGCATAAAATCAAAAACTGAAGTCTAACACCTTCAAAAATATCAATTATCATTTTTTTTGAAAAAGACCAAAATAGTTCTCTAAAATGAGCAAAATACTTCATTTTTCATGATTTTCTCAAAAAATTCCGTGATTGAAGACTAAGACATACAAATTTCAATTTTTCCAATTGTTTGCTAAAAATCAAAAACTGAAGTCTAACACCTTCAAAAATATCAATTATCATTTTTTCTAAAAAATATCAAAATAGTTCTCTAAAATGAGCAAAATACTTCATTTTTCATGTTTTTCTCGAAAAACTCCGTGATTGAAGACTAACATATACAAATTTCTATTTTTCCTATTTTTTGCATAAAATCAAAAACTGAAGTCTTACACCTTCAAAAATATCAATTATCATTTTTTCTAAAAAAGACCAAAATAATTCTCTAAAATGAGCAAAATACTTCATTTTTCATGATTTTCTCAAGAAATTCCGTGATTGAAGACTAAGACATACAAATTTCAATTTTTCCAATTGTTTGCTAAAAATCAAAATCTGAAGTCTAACACCTTCAAAAATATCAATTATCATTTTTTCTAAAAAATATCAAAATAGTTCTCTAAAATGAGCAAAATACTTCATTTTTCATGTTTTTCTCGAAAAACTCCGTGATTGAAGACTAACACATACAAATTTCTATTTTTCCTATTTTTTGCATAAAATCAAAAACTGAAGTCTAACACCTTCAAAAATATCAATTATCATTTTTTCTGAAAAAGACCAAAATAGTTCTCTAAAATGAGCAAAATACTTCATTTTTCATGTTTTTCTCAAAAAATTCCGTGATTGAAGACTAACACATACAAATTTCTATTTTTCCAATTTTTTGCAAAAAATCAAAAACTGAAGTCTAACACCTTCAAAAATATCAATTATCATTTTTTCTAAAAGAGTCCAAAATAGTTCTCTAAAATGAGCAAAATACTACATTTTTAATGTTTTTTTTCAAAAAACTTCGTGATTGAAGACTAACACATACAAATTTCTATTTTTCCTATTTTTTGCAAAAATTCAAAAAATGAAGTCTAACACCTTCAAAAATATCAATTATCAATTTTTCTAAAAAAGACCAAAATAGTTCTCTAAAATGAGCAAAATACTTCATTTTTCATGTTTATCTGAAAAAACTCCGGGATTGAAGACTAACACATACAAATTTCTATTTTTCCAATTTTTTGCATAAAATCAAAAACTGAAGTCTAACACCTTCAAAAATATCAATTATCATTTTTTCTAAAAAAGTCAAAAATAGTTCTCTAAAATGAGCAAAATACTTCATTATTCATGTTTTTCTCAAAAAATTCCGTGATTGAATACTAGCACATACAAATTTCTATTTTCCCAATTTTTTGCAAAAAATCAAAAACAGAAGTCTTACACATTCAAAAATATCAATTATCATACTTTCTAAAAAAGACCAAAATAGTTCTCTAAAATGACCAAAATACTTCATTTTTCATGTTTTTCTGGAAAAACTCCGTGATTGAAGACTAACACATTCAAATTATTATTTTTCCTATTTTTTGCCTAAAATCTAAAACTGAAGTCTAACACCTTCAAAAATATCAATTATCATTTTTTCTAAAAAAGACCAAAATAGTTCTCTAAAATGAGCAAAATACTTCATTTTTCATGATTTTCTCAAAAAATTTCGTGATTGAAGACTAACACATACAAATTTCTATTTTTCTTATTTTTTGCATAAAATCAAAAACTGAAGTCTAACACCTTCAAAAATATCAATTATCATTTTTTTTGAAAAAGACCAAAATAGTTCTCTAAAATGAGCAAAATACTTCATTTTTCATGATTTTCTCAAAAAATTCCGTGATTGAAGACTAAGACATACAAATTTCAATTTTTCCAATTGTTTGCTAAAAATCAAAAACTGAAGTCTAACACCTTCAAAAATATCAATTATCATTTTTTCTAAAAAATATCAAAATAGTTCTCTAAAATGAGCAAAATACTTCATTTTTCATGTTTTTCTCGAAAAACTCCGTGATTGAAGACTAACACATACAAATTTCTATTTTTCCTATTTTTTGCATAAAATCAAAAACTGAAGTCTAACACCTTCAAAAATATCAATTATCATTTTTTCTAAAAAAGACCAAAATAATTCTCTAAAATGAGCAAAATACTTCATTTTTCATGATTTTCTCAAAAAATTCCGTGATTGAAGACTAAGACATACAAATTTCAATTTTTCCAATTGTTTGCTAAAAATCAAAATCTGAAGTCTAACACCTTCAAAAATATCAATTATCATTTTTTCTAAAAAATATCAAAATAGTTCTCTAAAATGAGCAAAATACTTCATTTTTCATGTTTTTCTCGAAAAACTCCGTGATTGAAGACTAACACATACAAATTTCTATTTTTCCTATTTTTTTGCATAAAATCAAAAACTGAAGTCTAACACCTTCAAAAATATCAATTATCATTTTTTCTGAAAAAGACCAAAATAGTTCTCTAAAATGAGCAAAATACTTCATTTTTCATGTTTTTCTCAAAAAATTCCGTGATTGAAGACTAACACATACAAATTTCTATTTTTCCAATTTTTTGCAAAAAATCAAAAACTGAAGTCTAACACCTTCAAAAATATCAATTATCATTTTTTCTAAAAGAGTCCAAAATAGTTCTCTAAAATGAGCAAAATACTTCATTTTTAATGTTTTTTTTCAAAAAACTTCGTGATTGAAGACTAACACATACAAATTTCTATTTTTCCTATTTTTTTCAAAAATTCAAAAAATGAAGTCTAACACCTTCAAAAATATCAATTATCAATTTTTCTAAAAAAGACCAAAATAGTTCTCTAAAATGAGCAAAATACTTCATTTTTCATGTTTATCTGAAAAAACTCCGGGATTGAAGACTAACACATACAAATTTCTATTTTTCCAATTTGTTGCATAAAATCAAAAACTGAAGTCTAACACCTTCAAAAATATCAATTATCATTTTTTCTAAAAAAGACAAAAATAGTTCTCTAAAATGAGCAAAATACTTCATTATTCATGTTTTTCTCAAAAAATTCCGTGATTGAAGACTAGCACATACAAATTTCTATTTTCCCAATTTTTTGCAAAAAATCAAAAACAGATGTCTTACACATTCAAAAATATCAATTATCATATTTTCTAAAAAAGACCAAAATAGTTCTCTAAAATGAGCAAAATACTTCATTTTTCATGTTTTTCTCGAAAAACTCCGTGATTGAAGACTAACACATTCAAATTACTATTTTTCCTATTTTTTGCCTAAAATCAAAAACTGAAGTCTAACACCTTCAAAAATTTCAATTATCATTTTTTCTAAAAAAGACCAAAATAGTTCTCTAAAATGAGCAAAATACTTCATTTTTCATGATTTTCTCAAAAAATTTCGTGATTGAAGACTAACACATACAAATTTCTATTTTTCCTATTTTTTGCATAAAATCAAAAACTGAAGTCTAACACCTTCAAAAATATCAATTATAATATTTTCTAAAAAAGACCGAAATAGTGCTCTAAAATGAGCAAAATACTTCATTATTCATGTTTTTCTCAAAAAATTCCGTGATTGAAGACTAACACATACAAATTTCTATTTTCCCAATTTTTTGCAAAAATTAAGAAACTGAAGTCTAACACCTTCAAAAATATCAATTATCATTTTTTCTAAAAAAGACCAAAATAGTTCTCTAAAATGAGCAAAATACTTCATTTTTCATGTTTTTCTCAAAAACCTCCGGGATTGAAGACTAACACATACAAATTTCTATTTTTCCTATTTTTTGCATAAAATCAAAAACTGAAGTCTAACACCTTCAAAAATATCAATTATCCTTTTTTCTAAAAAAGACCAAAATAGTTCTCTAAAATGAGCAAAATACTTCATTTTTCATGATTTTCCCAAAAAATTCCGTGATTGAAGTCTAACACATACAAATTTCTATTTTTCCAATTTTTTGCATAAAATCAAAAACTGAAGTCTAACACCTTCAAAAATATCAATTATAATATTTTCTAAAAAAGACCGAAATAGTTCTCTAAAATGAGCAAAATACTTCATTATTCATGTTTTTCTCAAAAAATTCCGTGATTGAAGACTAACACATACAAATTTCTATTTTCCCAATTTTTTGCAAAAAAAAAAAAACTGAAGTCTAACACCTTCAAAAATATCAATTATCATTTTTTCTAAAAAAGACCAAAATAGTTCTCTAAAATGAGAAAAATACTTCATTTTTCATGTTTTTCTCAAAAACCTCCGGGATTGAAGACTAACACATACAAATTTCTATTTTTCCTATTTTTTGCATAAAATCAAAAACTGAAGTCTAACACCTTCAAAAATATCAATTATCATCTTTTCTAAAAAAGACCAAAATAGTTCTCTAAAATGAGCAAAATACTTCATTTTTCATGATTTTCTCAAAAAATTCCGTGATTGAAGACTAACACATACAAATTTCAATTTTTCCAATTTTTTGCAAAAAATCAAAAACCGAAGTCTAACACCTTCAAAAATATCAATTATCATTTTTTCTAAAAAAGGCCAAAATAGTTCTCTAAAATGAGCAAAATACTTCATTTTTCATGTTTTTCTCAAAAAACTCCGGGATTGAAGACTAACACATACAAATTTCTATTTTTCCTATTTTTTGCATAAAATCAAAAACTGAAGTCTAACACCTTCAAAAATATACATTATCATTTTTTCTAAAAAAGACCAAAATAATTCTCTAAAATGAGCAAAATACTTCATTTTTCATGATTTTCTCAAAAAATTCCGTGATTGAAGACTAAGACATACAAATTTCAATTTTTCCAATTGTTTGCTAAAAATCAAAACCTGAAGTCTAACACCTTCAAAAATATCAATTATCATTTTTTCTAAAAAATATCAAAATAGTTCTCTAAAATGAGCAAAATACTTCATTTTTCATGTTTTTCTCGAAAAACTCCGTGATTGAAGACTAACACATACAAATTTCTATTTTTCCTATTTTTTGCATAAAATCAAAAACTGAAGTCTAACACCTTCAAAAATATCAATTATCATTTTTTCTGAAAAAGACCAAAATAGTTCTCTAAAATGAGCAAAATACTTCATTTTTCATGTTTTTCTCAAAAAATTCCGTGATTGAAGACTAACACATACAAATTTCTATTTTTCCAATTTTTTGCAAAAAATCAAAAACTGAAGTCTAACACCTTCAAAAATATCAATTATCATTTTTTCTAAATGAGTCCAAAATAGTTCTCTAAAATGAGCAAAATACTTCATTTTTAATGTTTTTTTTCAAAAAACTTCGTGATTGAAGACTAACACATACAAATTTCTATTTTTCCTATTTTTTGCAAAAATTCAAAAAATGAAGTCTAACACCTTCAAAAATATCAATTATCAATTTTTCTAAAAAAGACCAAAATAGTTCTCTAAAATGAGCAAAATACTTCATTTTTCATGTTTATCTGAAAAAACTCCGGGATTGAAGACTAACACATACAAATTTCTATTTTTCCAATTTTTTGCATAAAATCAAAAACTGAAGTCTAACACCTTCAAAAATATCAATTATCATTTTTTCTAAAAAAGACAAAAATAGTTCTCAAAAATGAGCAAAATACTTCATTATTCATGTTTTTCTCAAAAAATTCCGTGATTGAAGACTAGCACATACAAATTTCTATTTTCCCAATTTTTTGCAAAAAATCAAAAACAGAAGTCTTACACATTCAAAAATATCAATTATCATATTTTCTAAAAAAGACCAAAATAGTTCTCTAAAATGAGCAAAATACTTCATTTTTCATGTTTTTCTCGAAAAACTCCGTGATTGAAGACTAACACATTCAAATTACTATTTTTCCTATTTTTTGCCTAAAATCAAAAACTGAAGTCTAACACCTTCAAAAATATCAATTATCATTTTTTCTAAAAAAGACCAAAATAGTTCTCTAAAATGAGCAAAATACTTCATTTTTCATGATTTTCTCAAAAAATTTCGTGATTGAAGACTAACACATACAAATTTCTATTTTTCCTATTTTTTGCATAAAATCAAAAACTGAAGTCTAACACCTTCAAAAATATCAATTATCATTTTTTTTGAAAAAGACCAAAAGAGTTCTCTAAAATGAGCAAAATACTTCATTTTTCATGATTTTCTCAAAAAATTCCGTGATTGAAGACTAAGACATACAAATTTCAATTTTTCCAATTGTTTGCTAAAAATCAAAAACTGAAGTCTAACACCTTCAAAAATATCAATTATCATTTTTTCTAAAAAATATCAAAATAGTTCTCTAAAATGAGCAAAATACTTCATTTTTCATGTTTTTCTCGAAAAACTCCGTGATTGAAGACTAACACATACAAATTTCTATTTTTCCTATTTTTTGCATAAAATAAAAAACTGAAGTCTAACACCTTCAAAAATATCAATTATCATTTTTTTCTAAAAAAGACCAAAATAATTCTCTAAAATGAGCAAAATACTTCATTTTTCATGATTTTCTCAAAAAATTCCGTGATTGAAGACTAAGACATACAAATTTCAATTTTTCCAATTGTTTGCTAAAAATCAAAATCTGAAGTCTAACACCTTCAAAAATATCAATTATCATTTTTTCTAAAAAATATCAAAATAGTTCTCTAAAATGAGCAAAATTCTTCATTTTTCATGTTTTTCTCGAAAAACTCCGTGATTGAAGACTAACACATACAAATTTCTATTTTTCCTATTTTTTGCATAAAATCAAAAACTGAAGTCTAACACCTTCAAAAATATCAATTATCATTTTTTCTGAAAAAGACCAAAATAGTTCTCTAAAATGAGCAAAATACTTCATTTTTCATGTTTTTCTCAAAAAATTCCGTGATTGAAGACTATCACATACAAATTTCTATTTTTCCAATTTTTTGCAAAAAATCAAAAACTGAAGTCTAACACCTTCAAAAATATCAATTATCATTTTTTCTAAAAGAGTCCAAAATAGTTCTCTAAAATGAGCAAAATACTTCATTTTTAATGTTTTTTTTCAAAAAACTTCTTGATTGAAGACTAACAAATACAAATTTCTATTTTTCCTATTTTTTGCAAAAATTCAAAAAATGAAGTCTAACACCTTCAAAAATATCAATTATCAATTTTTCTAAAAAAGACCAAAATAGTTCTCTAAAATGAGCAAAATACTTCATTATTCATGTTTTTCTCAAAAAATTCCGTGATTGAAGACTAGCACATACAAATTTCTATTTTCCCAATTTTTTGCAAAAAATCAAAAACAGAAGTCTTACACATTCAAAAATATCAATTATCATATTTTCTAAAAAAGACCAAAATAGTTCTCTAAAATGAGCAAAATACTTCATTTTTCATGTTTTTCTCGAAAAACTCCGTGATTGAAGACTAACACATTCAAATTACTATTTTTCCTATTTTTTGCCTAAAATCAAAAACTGAAGTCTAACACCTTCAAAAATATCAATTATCATTTTTTCTAAAAAAGACCAAAATAGTTCTCTAAAATGAGCAAAATACTTCATTTTTCATGATTTTCTCAAAAAATTTCGTGATTGAAGACTAACACATACAAATTTCTATTTTTCCTATTTTTTGCATAAAATCAAAAACTGAAGTCTGACACCTTCAAAAATATCAATTATAATATTTTCTAAAAAAGACCGAAATAGTTCTCTAAAATGAGCAAAATACTTCATTATTCATGTTTTTCTCAAAAAATTCCGTGATTGAAGACTAACACATACAAATTTCTATTTTCCCAATTTTTTGCAAAAATTAAAAAACTGAAGTCTAACACCTTCAAAAATATCAATTATCATTTTTTCTAAAAAATATCAAAATAGTTCTCTAAAATGAGCAAAATACTACATTTTTCATGTTTTTCTCGAAAAACTCCGTGATTGAAGACTAACACATACAAATTTCTATTTTTCCTATTTTTTGCATAAAATCAAAAACTGAAGTCTAACACCTTCAAAAATATCAATTATCATTTTTTCTGAAAAAGACCAAAATAGTTCTCTAAAATGAGCAAAATACTTCATTTTTCATGTTTTTCTCAAAAAATTCCGTGATTGAAGACTAACACATACAAATTTCTATTTTTCCAATTTTTTGCAAAAAATCAAAAACTGAAGTCTAACACCTTCAAAAATATCAATTATCATTTTTTCTAAAAGAGTCCAAAATAGTTCTCTAAAATGAGCAAAATACTTCATTTTTAATGTTTTTTTTCAAAAAACTTCGTGATTGAAGACTAACACATACAAATTTCTATTTTTCCTATTTTTTGCAAAAATTCAAAAAATGAAGTCTAACACCTTCAAAAATATCAATTATCAATTTTTCTAAAAAAGACCAAAATAGTTCTCTAAATTGAGCAAAATACTTCATTTTTCATGTTTATCTGAAAAAACTCCGGGATTGAAGACTAACACATACAAATTTCTATTTTTCCAATTTTTTGCATAAAATCAAAAACTGAAGTATAACACCTTCAAAAATATCAATTATCATTTTTTCTAAAAAAGACAAAAATAGTTCTCTAAAATGAGCAAAATACTTCATTATTCATGTTTTTCTCAAAAAATTCCGTGATTGAAGACTAGCACATACAAATTTCTATTTTCCCAATTTTTTGCAAAAAATCAAAAACAGAAGTCTTACACATTCAAAAATATCAATTATCATATTTTCTAAAAAAGACCAAAATAGTTCTCTAAAATGAGCAAAATACTTCATTTTTCATGTTTTTCTCGAAAAACTCCGTGATTGAAGACTAACACATTCAAATTACTATTTTTCCTATTTTTTGCCTAAAATCAAAAACTGAAGTCTAACACCTTCAAAAATATCAATTATCATTTTTTCTAAAAAAGACCAAAATAGTTCTCTAAAATGAGCAAAATACTTCCTTTTTCATGATTTTCTCAAAAAATTTCGTGATTGAAGACTAACACATACAAATTTCTATTTTTCCTATTTTTTGCATAAAATCAAAAACTGAAGTCTAACACCTTCAAAAATATCAAGTATCATTTTTTTTGAAAAAGACCAAAATAGTTCTCTAAAATGAGCAAAATACTTCATTTTTCATGTTTTTCTCAAAAAATTCCGTGATTGAAGACTAACACATACAAATTTCTATTTTTCCAATTTTTTGCAAAAAATCAAAAACTGAAGTCTAACACCTTCAAAAATATCAATTATCATTATTTCTAAAAGAGTCCAAAATAGTTCTCTAAAATGAGCAAAATACTTCATTTTTCATGTTTTTCTCAAAAAACTTCGTGATTGAAGACTAACACATACAAATTTTTATTTTTCCTATTTTTTGCAAAAAATCAAAAAATGAAGTCTCACACCTTCAAAAATATCAATTATAATTTTTTCTGAAAAAGACCAAAATAGTTCTCTAAAATGAGCAAAATACTTCATTTTTCATGTTTATCTGAAAAAACTCCGGGATTGAAGACTAACACATACAAATTTCTATTTTTCCAATTTTTTACATAAAATCAAAAACTGAAGTATAACACCTTCAAAAATATCAATTATCATTTTTTCTAAAAAAGACAAAAATAGTTCTCTAAAATGAGCAAAATACTTCATTATTCATGTTTTTCTCAAAAAATTCCGTGATTGAAGACTAGCACATACAAATTTCTATTTTCCCAATTTTTTGCAAAAAATCAAAAACAGAAGTCTTACACATTCAAAAATATCAATTATCATATTTTCTAAAAAAGACCAAAATAGTTCTCTAAAATGAGCAAAATACTTCATTTTTCATGTTTTCCTCGAAAAACTCCGTGATTGAAGACTAACACATTCAAATTACTATTTTTCCTATTTTTTGCCTAAAATCAAAAACTGAAGTCTAACACCTTCAAAAATATCAATTATCATTTTTTCTAAAAAAGACCAAAATAGTTCTCTAAAATGAGCAAAATACTTCCTTTTTCATGATTTTCTCAAAAAATTTCGTGATTGAAGACTAACACATAGAAATTTCTATTTTTCCTATTTTTTGCATAAAATCAAAAACTGAAGTCTAACACCTTCAAAAATATCAAGTATCATTTTTTTTTGAAAAAGACCAAAATAGTTCTCTAAAATGAGCAAAATACTTCATTTTTCATGTTTTTCTCAAAAAATTCCGTGATTGAAGACTAACACATACAAATTTCTATTTTTCCAATTTTTTGCAAAAAATCAAAAACTGAAGTCTAACACCTTCAAAAATATCAATTATCATTATTTCTAAAAGAGTCCAAAATAGTTCTCTAAAATGAGCAAAATACTTCATTTTTCATGTTTTTCTCAAAAAACTTCGTGATTGAAGACTAACACATACAAATTTTTATTTTTCCTATTTTTTGCAAAAAATCAAAAAATGAAGTCTCACACCTTCAAAAATATCAATTATAATTTTTTCTGAAAAAGACCAAAATAGTTCTCTAAAATGAGCAAAATACTTCATTTTTCATGTTTTTCTCAAAAAACTCCGGGATTGAAGACTGACACATACAAATTTCTATTTTTCCAATTTTTTGCAAAAAATCAAAAACTGAAGTCTAACACCTTCAAAAATATCAATTATCATTTTTTCTAAAAAAGACCAAAATAGTTCTCTAAAATGAGCAAAATACTTGATTATTCATGTTTTTCTCAAAAAATTCTGTGATTGAAGACTAACACATACAAATTTCTATTTTCCCAATTTTTTGCTAAAAATCAAAAATTGAAGTCTAACACCTTCAAAAATATCAATTATCATTTTTTCTAAAAAAGACCAAAATAGTTCTCTAAAATGAGCAAAATACTTCATTTTTCATGTTTTTCTCGAAAAACTCCGTGATTGAAGACTAACACATGCATACAAATTTCTATTTTTCCTATTTTTTGCATTAAATCAAAAATTGAAGTCTAACACCTTCAAAAATATCAATTATCATTTTTTTCTAAAAAGACCAAAATAGTTCTCTAAAATTAAGCAAAATACTTCATTTTTCATGATTTTCTCAAAAAACTCCGTGATTGAAGACTAACACATACAAATTTCAATTTTTCCAATTTTTTGCAAAAAATCAAAAACAGAAGTCTAACACCTTCACAAATATCAATTATCATTTTTTTCTAAAAAAGACCGAAATAGTTCTCTAAAATGAGCAAAATACTTAATTTTTCATGATTTTCTCAAAAAATTCCGTGATTGAAGTCTAACACATACAAATTTCTATTTTTCCAATTTTTTGCCTAAAATCAAAAACTGAAGTCTAACACCTTCAGAAATATCAATTATAATATTTTCTAAAAAAGACTGAAATAGTTCTCTAAAATGAGCAAAATACTTCATTATTCATGTTTTTCTCAAAAAATTCCGTGATCGAAGACTAACACATACAAATTTCTATTTTCCCAATTTTTTGCAAAAAATAAAAAACCGAAGTCTAACACCTTCAAAAATATCAATTATCATTTTTTCTAAAAAAGACCAAAATAGTTCTCTAAAATGAGCAAAATACTTCATTTTTCATGATTTTCTCAAAAACCTCCGGGATTGAAGACTAACACATACAAATTTCTATTTTTCCTATTTTTTGCATAAAATCAAAAACTGAAGTCTAACACCTTCAAAAATATCAATTATCATTTTTTCTAAAAAATATCAAAATAGTTCTCTAAAATGAGCAAAATACTTCATTTTTCATGTTTTTCTCGAAAAACTCCGTGATTGAAGACTAACACATACAAATTTCTATTTTTCCTATTTTTTGCATAAAATCAAAAACTGAAGTCTAACACCTTCAAAAATATCAATTATCATTTTTTCTAAAAAAGACCAAAATAATTCTCTAAAATGAGCAAAATACTTCATTTTTCATGATTTTCTCAAAAAATTCCGTGATTGAAGACTAAGACATACAAATTTCAATTTTTCCAATTGTTTGCTAAAAATCAAAATCTGAAGTCTAACACCTTCAAAAATATCAATTATCATTTTTTCTAAAAAATATCAAAATAGTTCTCTAAAATGAGCAAAATACTTCATTTTTCATGTTTTTCTCGAAAAACTCCGTGATTGAAGACTAACACATACAAATTTCTATTTTTCCTATTTTTTGCATAAAATCAAAAACTGAAGTCTAACACCTTCAAAAATATCAATTATCATTTTTTCTGAAAAAGACCAAAATAGTTCTCTAAAATGAGCAAAATACTTCATTTTTCATGTTTTTCTCAAAAAATTCCGTGATTGAAGACTAACACATACAAATTTCTATTTCTCCAATTTTTTGCAAAAAATCAAAAACTGAAGTCTAACACCTTCAAAAATATCAATTATCATTTTTTCTAAAAGAGTCCAAAATAGTTCTCTAAAATGAGCAAAATACTTCATTTTTAATGTTTTTTTTCAAAAAACTTCGTGATTGAAGACTAACACATACAAATTTCTATTTTTCCTATTTTTTGCAAAAATTCAAAAAATGAAGTCTAACACCTTCAAAAATATCAATTATCAATTTTTCTAAAAAAGACCAAAATAGTTCTCTAAAATGAGCAAAATACTTCATTTTTCATGTTTATCTGAAAAAACTCCGGGATTGAAGACTAACACATACAAATTTCTATTTTTCCAATTTTTTGCATAAAATCAAAAACTGAAGTATAACACCTTCAAAAATATCAATTATCATTTTTTCTAAAAAAGACAAAAATAGTTCTCTAAAATGAGCAAAATACTTCATTATTCATGTTTTTCTCAAAAAATTCCGTGATTGAAGACTAGCACATACAAATTTCTATTTTCCCAATTTTTTGCAAAAAATCAAAAACAGAAGTCTTACACATTCAAAAATATCAATTATCATATTTTCTAAAAAAGACCAAAATAGTTCTCTAAAATGAGCAAAATACTTCATTTTTCATGTTTTTCTCGAAAAACTCCGTGATTGAAGACTAACACATTCAAATTACTATTTTTCCTATTTTTTGCCTAAAATCAAAAACTGAAGTCTAACACCTTCAAAAATATCAATTATCATTTTTTCTAAAAAGACCAAAATAGTTCTCTAAAATGAGCAAAATACTTCCTTTTTCATTGTTTTTCTCAAAAAATTCCGTGATTGAAGACTAACACATACAAATTTCTATTTTCCCAATTTTTTGCAAAAATTAAAAAACTGAAGTCTAACACCTTAAAAAATATCAATTATCATTTTTTCTAAAAAAGACCAAAATAGTTCTCTTAAATGAGCAAAATACTTCATTTTTCATGTTTTTCTCAAAAACCTCCGGGATTGAAGACTAACACATACAAATTTCTATTTTTCCTATTTTTTGCATAAAATCAAAAACTGAAGTCTAACACCTTCAAAAATATCAATTATCCTTTTTTCTAAAAAAGACCAAAATAGTTCTCTAAAATGAGCAAAATACTTCATTTTTCATGATTTTCCCAAAAAATTCCGTGATTGAAGTCTAACACATACAAATTTCTATTTTTCCAATTTTTTGCATAAAATCAAAAACTGAAGTCTAACACCTTCAAAAATATCAATTATAATATTTTCTAAAAAAGACCGAAATAGTTCTCTAAAATGAGCAAAATACTTCATTATTCATGTTTTTCTCAAAAAATTCCGTGATTGAAGACTAACACATACAAATTTCTATTTTCCCAATTTTTTGCAAAAAATAAAAAACTGAAGTCTAACACCTTCAAAAATATCAATTATCATTTTTTCTAAAAAAGACCAAAATAGTTCTCTAAAATGAGCAAAATACTTCATTTTTCATGTTTTTCTCAAAAACCTCCGGGATTGAAGACTAACACATACAAATTTCTATTTTTCCTATTTTTTGCATAAAATCAAAAACTGAAGTCTAACACCTTCAAAAATATCAATTATCATTTTTTCTAAAAAAGACCAAAATAGTTCTCTAAAATGAGCAAAATACTTCATTTTTCATGATTTTCTCAAAAAATTCCGTGATTGAAGACTAACACATACAAATTTCAATTTTTCCAATTTTTTGCAAAAAATCAAAAACCGAAGTCTAACACCTTCAAAAATATCAATTATCATTTTTTCTAAAAAAGGCCAAAATAGTTCTCTAAAATGAGCAAAATACTTAATTTTTCATGTTTTTCTCAAAAAACTCCGGGATTGAAGACTAACACATACAAATTTCTATTTTTCCTATTTTTTGCATAAAATCAAAAACTGAAGTCTAACACCTTCAAAAATATCAATTATCATTTTTTCTAAAAAAGACCAAAATAATTCTCTAAAATGAGCAAAATACTTCATTTTTCATGATTTTCTCAAAAAATTCCGTGATTGAAGACTAAGACATACAAATTTCAATTTTTCCAATTGTTTGCTAAAAATCAAAAACTGAAGTCTAACTACCTTCAAAAATATCAATTATCATTTTTTCTAAAAAATATCAAAATAGTTCTCTAAAATGAGCAAAATACTACATTTTTCATGTTTTTCTCGAAAAACTCCGTGATTGAAGACTAACACATACAAATTTCTATTTTTCCTATTTTTTGCATAAAATAAAAAACTGAAGTCTAACACCTTCAAAAATATCAATTATCCTTTTTTCTAAAAAAGACCAAAATAGTTCTCTAAAATGAGCAAAATACTTCATTTTTCATGATTTTCCCAAAAAATTCCGTGATTGAAGTCTAACACATACAAATTTCTATTTTTCCAATTTTTTGCATAAAATCAAAAACTGAAGTCTAACACCTTCAAAAATATCAATTATAATATTTTCTAAAAAAGACCGAAATAGTTCTCTAAAATGAGCAAAATACTTCATTATTCATGTTTTTCTCAAAAAATTCCGTGATTGAGGACTAACACATACAAATTTCTATTTTCCCAATTTTTTGCAAAAAATAAAAAACTGAAGTCTAACACCTTCAAAAATATCAATTATCATTTTTTCTAAAAAAGACCAAAATAGTTCTCTAAAATGAGCAAAATACTTCATTTTTCATGTTTTTCTCAAAAACCTCCGGGATTGAAGACTAACACATACAAATTTGTATTTTTCCTATTTTTTGCATAAAATCAAAAACTGAAGTCTAACACCTTCAAAAATATCAATTATCATTTTTTCTAAAAAAGACCAAAATAGTTCTCTAAAATGAGCAAAATACTTCATTTTTCATGATTTTCTCAAAAAATTCCGTGATTGAAGACTAACACATACAAATTTCAATTTTTCCAATTTTTTGCAAAAAATCAAAAACCGAAGTCTAACACCTTCAAAAATATCAATTATCATTTTTTCTAAAAAAGGCCAAAATAGTTCTCTAAAATGAGCAAAATACTTAATTTTTCATGTTTTTCTCAAAAAACTCCGGGATTGAAGACTAACACATACAAATTTCTATTTTTCCTATTTTTTGCATAAAATCAAAA
Source organism: Luzula sylvatica (assembly GCA_946800325.1). Lineage (NCBI taxonomy): Eukaryota > Viridiplantae > Streptophyta > Magnoliopsida > Poales > Juncaceae > Luzula > Luzula sylvatica. Next base: position 68,953,526 of record OX326959.1, on the reverse strand, counting down.
ACTGAAGTCTAACACCTTCAAAAATATCAATTATCATTTTTTCTAAAAAAGACCAAAATAATTCTCTAAAATGAGCAAAATACTTCATTTTTCATGATTTTCTCAAAAAATTCCGTGATTGAAGACTAAGACATACAAATTTCAATTTTTCCAATTGTTTGCTAAAAATCAAAAACTGAAGTCTAACACCTTCAAAAATATCAATTATCATTTTTTCTAAAAAATATCAAAATAGTTCTCTAAAATGAGCAAAATACTACATTTTTCATGTTTTTCTCGAAAAACTCCGTGATTGAAGACTAGCACATACAAATTTCTATTTTTCCTATTTTTTGCATAAAATCAAAAACTGAAGTCTAACACCTTCAAAAATATCAATTATCATTTTTTCTGAAAAAGACCAAAATAGTTCTCTAAAATGAGCAAAATACTTCATTTTTCATGTTTTTCTCAAAAAATTCCGTGATTGAAGACTAACACATACAAATTTCTATTTTTCCAATTTTTTGCAAAAAATCAAAAACTGAAGTCTAACACCTTCAAAAATATCAATTATCATTTTTTCTAAAAGAGTCCAAAATAGTTCTCTAAAATGAGCAAAATACTTCATTTTTAATGTTTTTTTTCAAAAAACTTCGTGATTGAAGACTAACACATACAAATTTCTATTTTTCCTATTTTTTGCAAAAATTCAAAAAATGAAGTCTAACACCTTCAAAAATATCAATTATCAATTTTTCTAAAAATGACCAAAATAGTTCTCTAAAATGAGCAAAATACTTCATTTTTCATGTTTATCTGAAAAAACTCCGGGATTGAAGACTAACACATACAAATTTCTATTTTTCCAATTTTTTGCATAAAATCAAAAACTGAAGTCTAACACCTTCAAAAATATCAATTATCATTTTTTTCTAAAAAAGACAAAAATAGTTCTCTAAAATGAGCAAAATACTTCATTATTCATGTTTTTCTCAAAAAATTCCGTGATTGAAGACTAGCACATACAAATTTCTATTTTCCCAATTTTTTGCAAAAAATCAAAAACAGAAGTCTTACACATTCAAAAATATCAATTATCATTTTTTTTGAAAAAGACCAAAATAGTTCTCTAAAATGAGCAAAATACTTCATTTTTCATGTTTTTCTCAAAAAATTCCGTGATTGAAGACTAACACATACAAATTTCTATTTTTCCAATTTTTTGCAAAAAATCAAAAACTGAAGTCTAACACCTTCAAAAATATCAATTATCATTATTTCTAAAAGAGTCCAAAATAGTTCTCTAAAATGAGCAAAATACTTCATTTTTCATGTTTTTTCTCAAAAAACTTCGTGATTGAAGACTAACACATACAAATTTTTATTTTTCCTATTTTTTGCAAAAAATCAAAAAATGAAGTCTCACACCTTCAAAAATATCAATTATAATTTTTTCTGAAAAAGACCAAAATAGTTCTCTAAAATGAGCAAAATACTTCATTTTTCATGTTTTTCTCAAAAAACTCCGGGATTGAAGACTGACACATACAAATTTCTATTTTTCCAATTTTTTGCAAAAAATCAAAAACTGAAGTCTAACACCTTCAAAAATATCAATTATAATTTTTTCTAAAAAAGACCAAAATAGTTCTCTAAAATGAGCAAAATACTTGATTATTCATGTTTTTCTCAAAAAATTCTGTGATTGAAGACTAACACATACAAATTTCTATTTTCCCAATTTTTTGCTAAAAATCAAAAATTGAAGTCTAACACCTTCAAAAATATCAATTATCATTTTTTCTAAAAAAGACCAAAATAGTTCTCTAATATGAGCAAAATACTTCATTTTTCATGTTTTTCTCGAAAAACTCCGTGATTGAAGACTAACACATGCATACAAATTTCTATTTTTCCTATTTTTTGCATTAAATCAAAAATTGAAGTCTAACACCTTCAAAAATATCAATTATCATTTTTTCTAAAAGAGTCCAAAATAGTTCTCTAAAATGAGCAAAATACTTCATTTTTAATGTTTTTTTTCAAAAAACTTCGTGATTGAAGACTAACACATACAAATTTCTATTTTTCCTATTTTTTGCAAAAATTCAAAAAATGAAGTCTAACACCTTCAAAAATATCAATTATCAATTTTTCTAAAAATGACCAAAATAGTTCTCTAAAATGAGCAAAATACTTCATTTTTCATGTTTATCTGAAAAAACTCCGGGATTGAAGACTAACACATACAAATTTCTATTTTTCCAATTTTTTGCATAAAATCAAAAACTGAAGTCTAACACCTTCAAAAATATCAATTATCATTTTTTCTAAAAAAGACAAAAATAGTTCTCTAAAATGAGCAAAATACTTCATTATTCATGTTTTTCTCAAAAAATTCCGTGATTGAAGACTAGCACATACAAATTTCTATTTTCCCAATTTTTTGCAAAAAATCAAAAACAGAAGTCTTACACATTCAAAAATATCAATTATCATATTTTCTAAAAAAGACCAAAATAGTTCTCTAAAATGAGCAAAATAATTCATTTTTCATGTTTTTCTCGAAAAACTCCGTGATTGAAGACTAACACATTCAAATTACTATTTTTCCTATTTTTTGCCTAAAATCAAAAACTGAAGTCTAACACCTTCAAAAATATCAATTATCATTTTTTCTAAAAAAGACCAAAATAGTTCTCTAAAATGAGCAAAATACTTCCTTTTTCATGATTTTCTCAAAAAATTTCGTGATTGAAGACTAACACATACAAATTTCTATTTTTCCAATTTTTTGCAAAAAATCAAAAACTGAAGTCTAACACCTTCAAAAATATCAATTATCATTATTTCTAAAAGAGTCCAAAATAGTTCTCTAAAATGAGCAAAATACTTCATTTTTCATGTTTTTCTCAAAAAACTCCGGGATTGAAGACTAACACATACAAATTTCTATTTTCCCAATTTTTTGCAAAAAATCAAAAACAGAAGTCTTACACATTCAAAAATATCAATTATCATATTTTCTAAAAAAGACCAAAATAGTTCTCTAAAATGAGCAAAATAATTCATTTTTCATGTTTTTCTCGAAAAACTCCGTGATTGAAGACTAACACATTCAAATTACTATTTTTCCTATTTTTTGCCTAAAATCAAAAACTGAAGTCTAACACCTTCAAAAATATCAATTATCATTTTTTCTAAAAAAGACCAAAATAGTTCTCTAAAATGAGCAAAATACTTCCTTTTTCATGATTTTCTCAAAAAATTTCGTGATTGAAGACTAACACATACAAATTTTTATTTTTCCTATTTTTTGCAAAAAATCAAAAAATGAAGTCTCACACCTTCAAAAATATCAATTATAATTTTTTCTGAAAAAGACCAAAATAGTTCTCTAAAATGAGCAAAATACTTCATTTTTCATGTTTTTCTCAAAAAACTCCGGGATTGAAGACTGACACATACAAATTTCTATTTTTCCAATTTTTTGCAAAAAATCAAAAACTGAAGTCTAACACCTTCAAAAATATCAATTATAATTTTTTCTAAAAAAGACCAAAATAGTTCTCTAAAATGAGCAAAATACTTGATTATTCATGTTTTTCTCAAAAAATTCTGTGATTGAAGACTAACACATACAAATTTCTATTTTCCCAATTTTTTGCTAAAAATCAAAAATTGAAGTCTAACACCTTCAAAAATATCAATTATCATTTTTTCTAAAAAAGACCAAAATAGTTCTCTAAAATGAGCAAAATACTTCATTTTTCATGTTTTTCTCGAAAAACTCCGTGATTGAAGACTAACACATGCATACAAATTTCTATTTTTCCTATTTTTTGCATTTAATCAAAAATTGAAGTCTAACACCTTCAAAAATATCAATTATCATTTTTTTCTAAAAAAGACCAAAATAGTTCTCTAAAATGAGCAAAATACTTCATTTTTCATGATTTTCTCAAAAAACTCCGTGATTGAAGACTAACACATACAAATTTCAATTTTTCCAATTTTTTGCAAAAAATCAAAAACAGAAGTCTAACACCTTCACAAATATCAATTATCATTTTTTTCTAAAAAAGACCGAAATAGTTCTCTAAAATGAGCAAAATACTTAATTTTTCATGATTTTCTCAAAAAATAACGTGATTGAAGTCTAACACATACAAATTTCTATTTTTCCAATTTTTTGCCTAAAATCAAAAACTGAAGTCTAACACCTTCAGAAATATCAATTATAATATTTTCTAAAAAAGACCAAAATAGTTCTCTAAAATGAGCAAAATACTTGATTATTCATGTTTTTCTCAAAAAATTCTGTGATTGAAGACTAACACATACAAATTTCTATTTTCCCAATTTTTTGCTAAAAATCAAAAATTGAAGTCTAACACCTTCAAAAATATCAATTATCATTTTTTCTAAAAAAGACCAAAATAGTTCTCTAAAATGAGCAAAATACTTCATTTTTCATGTTTTTCTCGAAAAACTCCGTGATTGAAGACTAACACATGCATACAAATTTCTATTTTTCCTATTTTTTGCATTTAATCAAAAATTGAAGTCTAACACCTTCAAAAATATCAATTATCATTTTTTTCTAAAAAAGACCAAAATAGTTCTCTAAAATGAGCAAAATACTTCATTTTTCATGATTTTCTCAAAAAACTCCGTGATTGAAGACTAACACATACAAATTTCAATTTTTCCAATTTTTTGCAAAAAATCAAAAACAGAAGTCTAACACCTTCACAAATATCAATTATCATTTTTTTCTAAAAAAGACCGAAATAGTTCTCTAAAATGAGCAAAATACTTAATTTTTCATGATTTTCTCAAAAAATAACGTGATTGAAGTCTAACACATACAAATTTCTATTTTTCCAATTTTTTGCCTAAAATCAAAAACTGAAGTCTAACACCTTCAGAAATATCAATTATAATATTTTCTAAAAAAGACCGAAATAGTTCTCTAAAATGAGCAAAATACTTCATTATTCATGTTTTTCTCAAAAAATTCCGTGATCGAAGACTAACACATACAAATTTCTATTTTCCCAATTTATTGCAAAAAATAAAAAACTGAAGTCTAACACCTTCAAAAATATCAATTATCATTTTTTCTAAAAAAGACCAAAATAGTTCTCTAAAATGAGCAAAATACTTCATTTTTCATGATTTTCTCAAAAACCTCCGGGATTGAAGACTAACACATACAAATTTCTATTTTTCCTATTTTTTGCATAAAATCAAAAACTGAAGTCTAACACCTTCAAAAATATCAATTATCATTTTTTCTAAAAAATATCAAAATAGTTCTCTAAAATGAGCAAAATACTTCATTTTTCATGTTTTTCTCGAAAAACTCCGTGATTGAAGACTAACACATACAAATTTCTATTTTTCCTATTTTTTGCATAAAATCAAAAACTGAAGTCTAACACCTTCAAAAATATCAATTATCATTTTTTCTGAAAAAGACCAAAATAGTTCTCTAAAATGAGCAAAATACTTCATTTTTCATGTTTTTCTCAAAAAATTCCGTGATTGAAGACTAACACATACAAATTTCTATTTTTCCAATTTTTTGCAAAAAATCAAAAACTGAAGTCTAACACCTTCAAAAATATCAATTATCATTTCTTCTAAAAGAGTCCAAAATAGTTCTCTAAAATGAGCAAAATACTTCATTTTTAATGTTTTTTTTCAAAAAACTTCGTGATTGAAGACTAACACATACAAATTTCTATTTTTCCTATTTTTTGCAAAAATTCTAAAAATGAAGTCTAACACCTTCAAAAATATCAATTATCAATTTTTCTAAAAAAGACCAAAATAGTTCTCTAAAATGAGCAAAATACTTCATTTTTCATGTTTATCTGAAAAAACTCCGGGATTGAAGACTAACACATACAAATTTCTATTTTTCCAATTTTTTGCATAAAATCAAAAACTGAAGTCTAACACCTTCAAAAATATCAATTATCATTTTTTCTAAAAAAGACAAAAATAGTTCTCTAAAATGAGCAAAATACATCATTATTCATGTTTTTCTCAAAAAATTCCGTGATTGAAGACTAGCACATACAAATTTCTATTTTCCCAATTTTTTGCAAAAAATCAAAAACAGAAGTCTTACACATTCAAAAATATCAATTATCATATTTTCTAAAAAAGACCAAAATAGTTCTCTAAAATGAGCAAAATACTTCATTTTTCATGTTTTTCTCGAAAAACTCCGTGATTGAAGACTAACACATTCAAATTACTATTTTTCCTATTTTTTGCCTAAAATCAAAAACTGAAGTCTAACACCTTCAAAAATATCAATTATCATTTTTTCTAAAAAAGACCAAAATAGTTCTCTAAAATGAGCAAAATACTTCATTTTTCATGATTTTCTCAAAAAATTTCGTGATTGAAGACTAACACATACAAATTTTTATTTTTCCTATTTTTTGCATAAAATCAAAAATATCAATTATCATTTTTTTTGAAAAAGACCAAAATAGTTCTCTAAAATGAGCAAAATACTTCATTGTTCATGTTTTTCTCAAAAAATTCCGTGATTGAAGACTAACACATACAAATTTCTATTTTTCCAATTTTTTGCAAAAAATCAAAAACTGAAGTCTAACACCTTCAAAAATATCAATTATCATTATTTCTAAAAGAGTCCAAAATAGTTCTCTAAAATGAGCAAAATACTTCATTTTTCATGTTTTTCTCAAAAAACTTCGTGATTGAAGACTAACACATACAAATTTTTATTTTTCCTATTTTTTGCAAAAAATCAAAAAATGAAGTCTCACACCTTCAAAAATATCAATTATAATTTTTTCTGAAAAAGACCAAAATAGTTCTCTAAAATGAGCAAAATACTTCATTTTTCATGTTTTTCTCAAAAAACTCCGGGATTGAAGACTGACACATACAAATTTCTATTTTTCCAATTTTTTGCAAAAAATCAAAAACTGAAGTCTAACACCTTCAAAAATATCAATTATAATTTTTTCTAAAAAAGACCAAAATAGTTCTCTAAAATGAGCAAAATACTTGATTATTCATGTTTTTCTCAAAAAATTCTGTGATTGAAGACTAACACATACAAATTTCTATTTTCCCAATTTTTTGCTAAAAATCAAAAATTGAAGTCTAACACCTTCAAAAATATCAATTATCATTTTTTCTAAAAAAGACCAAAATAGTTCTCTAATATGAGCAAAATACTTCATTTTTCATGTTTTTCTCGAAAAACTCCGTGATTGAAGACTAACACATGCATACCAATTTCTATTTTTCCTATTTTTTGCATTAAATCAAAAATTGAAGTCTAACACCTTCAAAAATATCAATTATCATTTTTTTCTAAAAAAGACCAAAATAGTTCTCTAAAATGAGCAAAATACTTCATTTTTCATGATTTTCTCAAAAAACTCCGTGATTGAAGACTAACACATACAAATTTCAATTTTTCCAATTTTTTGCAAAAAATCAAAAACAGAAGTCTAACACCTTCACAAATATCAATTATCATTTTTTTCTAAAAAAGACCGAAATAGTTCTCTAAAATGAGCAAAATACTTAATTTTTCATGATTTTCTCAAAAAATAACGTGATTGAAGTCTAACACATACAAATTTCTATTTTTCCAATTTTTTGCCTAAAATCAAAAACTGAAGTCTAACACCTTCAGAAATATCAATTATAATATTTTCTAAAAAAGACCGAAATAGTTCTCTAAAATGAGCAAAATACTTCATTATTCATGTTTTTCTCAAAAAATTCCGTGATCGAAGACTAACACATACAAATTTCTATTTTCCCAATTTTTTGCAAAAAATAAAAAACTGAAGTCTAACACCTTCAAAAATATCAATTATCATTTTTTCTAAAAAAGACCAAAATAGTTCTCTAAAATGAGCAAAATACTTCATTTTTCATGATTTTCTCAAAAACCTCCGGGATTGAAGACTAACACATACAAATTTCTATTTTTCCTATTTTTTGCATAAAATCAAAAACTGAAGTCTAACACCTTCAAAAATATCAATTATCATTTTTTCTAAAAAATATCAAAATAGTTCTCTAAAATGAGCAAAATACTTCATTTTTCATGTTTTTCTCGAAAAACTCCGTGATTGAAGACTAACACATACAAATTTCTATTTTTCCTATTTTTTGCATAAAATCAAAAACTGAAGTCTAACACCTTCAAAAATATCAATTATCATTTTTTCTGAAAAAGACCAAAATAGTTCTCTAAAATGAGCAAAATACTTCATTTTTCATGTTTTTCTCAAAAAATTCCGTGATTGAAGACTAACACATACAAATTTCTATTTTTCCAATTTTTTGCAAAAAATCAAAAACTGAAGTCTAACACCTTCAAAAATATCAATTATCATTTCTTCTAAAAGAGTCCAAAATAGTTCTCTAAAATGAGCAAAATACTTCATTTTTAATGTTTTTTTTCAAAAAACTTCGTGATTGAAGACTAACACATACAAATTTCTATTTTTCCTATTTTTTGCAAAAATTCTAAAAATGAAGTCTAACACCTTCAAAAATATCAATTATCAATTTTTCTAAAAAAGACCAAAATAGTTCTCTAAAATGAGCAAAATACTTCATTTTTCATGTTTATCTGAAAAAACTCCGGGATTGAAGACTAACACATACAAATTTCTATTTTTCCAATTTTTTGCATAAAATCAAAAACTGAAGTCTAACACCTTCAAAAATATCAATTATCATTTTTTCTAAAAAAGACAAAAATAGTTCTCTAAAATGAGCAAAATACATCATTATTCATGTTTTTCTCAAAAAATTCCGTGATTGAAGACTAGCACATACAAATTTCTATTTTCCCAATTTTTTGCAAAAAATCAAAAACAGAAGTCTTACACATTCAAAAATATCAATTATCATATTTTCTAAAAAAGACCAAAATAGTTCTCTAAAATGAGCAAAATACTTCATTTTTCATGTTTTTCTCGAAAAACTCTGTGATTGAAGACTAACACATTCAAATTACTATTTTTCCTATTTTTTGCCTAAAATCAAAAACTGAAGTCTAACACCTTCAAAAATATCAATTATCATTTTTTCTAAAAAAGACCAAAATAGTTCTCTAAAATGAGCAAAATACTTCATTTTTCATGATTTTCTCAAAAAATTTCGTGATTGAAGACTAACACATACAAATTTTTATTTTTCCTATTTTTTGCATAAAATCAAAAATATCAATTATCATTTTTTTTGAAAAAGACCAAAATAGTTCTCTAAAATGAGCAAAATACTTCATTGTTCATGTTTTTCTCAAAAAATTCCGTGATTGAAGACTAACACATACAAATTTCTATTTTTCCAATTTTTTGCAAAAAATCAAAAACTGAAGTCTAACACCTTCAAAAATATCAATTATCATTATTTCTAAAAGAGTCCAAAATAGTTCTCTAAAATGAGCAAAATACTTCATTTTTCATGTTTTTCTCAAAAAACTTCGTGATTGAAGACTAACACATACAAATTTTTATTTTTCCTATTTTTTGCAAAAAATCAAAAAATGAAGTCTCACACCTTCAAAAATATCAATTATAATTTTTTCTGAAAAAGACCAAAATAGTTCTCTAAAATGAGCAAAATACTTCATTTTTCATGTTTTTCTCAAAAAACTCCGGGATTGAAGACTGACACATACAAATTTCTATTTTTCCAATTTTTTGCAAAAAATCAAAAACTGAAGTCTAACACCTTCAAAAATATCAATTATAATTTTTTCTAAAAAAGACCAAAATAGTTCTCTAAAATGAGCAAAATACTTGATTATTCATGTTTTTCTCAAAAAATTCTGTGATTGAAGACTAACACATACAAATTTCTATTTTCCCAATTTTTTGCTAAAAATCAAAAATTGAAGTCTAACACCTTCAAAAATATCAATTATCATTTTTTCTAAAAAAGACCAAAATAGTTCTCTAATATGAGCAAAATACTTCATTTTTCATGTTTTTCTCGAAAAACTCCGTGATTGAAGACTAACACATGCATACCAATTTCTATTTTTCCTATTTTTTGCATTAAATCAAAAATTGAAGTCTAACACCTTCAAAAATATCAATTATCATTTTTTTCTAAAAAAGACCAAAATAGTTCTCTAAAATGAGCAAAATACTTCATTTTTCATGATTTTCTCAAAAAACTCCGTGATTGAAGACTAACACATACAAATTTCAATTTTTCCAATTTTTTGCAAAAAATCAAAAACAGAAGTCTAACACCTTCACAAATATCAATTATCATTTTTTTCTAAAAAAGACCGAAATAGTTCTCTAAAATGAGCAAAATACTTAATTTTTCATGATTTTCTCAAAAAATAACGTGATTGAAGTCTAACACATACAAATTTCTATTTTTCCAATTTTTTGCCTAAAATCAAAAACTGAAGTCTAACACCTTCAGAAATATCAATTATAATATTTTCTAAAAAAGACCGAAATAGTTCTCTAAAATGAGCAAAATACTTCATTATTCATGTTTTTCTCAAAAAATTCCGTGATCGAAGACTAACACATACAAATTTCTATTTTCCCAATTTTTTGCAAAAAATAAAAAACTGAAGTCTAACACCTTCAAAAATATCAATTATCATTTTTTCTAAAAAAGACCAAAATAGTTCTCTAAAATGAGCAAAATACTTCATTTTTCATGATTTTCTCAAAAACCTCCGGGATTGAAGACTAACACATACAAATTTCTATTTTTCCTATTTTTTGCATAAAATCAAAAACTGAAGTCTAACACCTTCAAAAATATCAATTATCATTTTTTCTAAAAAATATCAAAATAGTTCTCTAAAATGAGCAAAATACTTCATTTTTCATGTTTTTCTCGAAAAACTCCGTGATTGAAGACTAACACATACAAATTTCTATTTTTCCTATTTTTTGCATAAAATCAAAAACTGAAGTCTAACACCTTCAAAAATATCAATTATCATTTTTTCTGAAAAAGACCAAAATAGTTCTCTAAAATGAGCAAAATACTTCATTTTTCATGTTTTTCTCAAAAAATTCCGTGATTGAAGACTAACACATACAAATTTCTATTTTTCCAATTTTTTGCAAAAAATCAAAAACTGAAGTCTAACACCTTCAAAAATATCAATTATCATTTCTTCTAAAAGAGTCCAAAATAGTTCTCTAAAATGAGCAAAATACTTCATTTTTAATGTTTTTTTTCAAAAAACTTCGTGATTGAAGACTAACACATACAAATTTCTATTTTTCCTATTTTTTGCAAAAATTCTAAAAATGAAGTCTAACACCTTCAAAAATATCAATTATCAATTTTTCTAAAAAAGACCAAAATAGTTCTCTAAAATGAGCAAAATACTTCATTTTTCATGTTTATCTGAAAAAACTCCGGGATTGAAGACTAACACATACAAATTTCTATTTTTCCAATTTTTTGCATAAAATCAAAAACTGAAGTCTAACACCTTCAAAAATATCAATTATCATTTTTTCTAAAAAAGACAAAAATAGTTCTCTAAAATGAGCAAAATACATCATTATTCATGTTTTTCTCAAAAAATTCCGTGATTGAAGACTAGCACATACAAATTTCTATTTTCCCAATTTTTTGCAAAAAATCAAAAACAGAAGTCTTACACATTCAAAAATATCAATTATCATATTTTCTAAAAAAGACCAAAATAGTTCTCTAAAATGAGCAAAATACTTCATTTTTCATGTTTTTCTCGAAAAACTCCGTGATTGAAGACTAACACATTCAAATTACTATTTTTCCTATTTTTTGCCTAAAATCAAAAACTGAAGTCTAACACCTTCAAAAATATCAATTATCATTTTTTCTAAAAAACACCAAAATAGTTCTCTAAAATGAGCAAAATACTTCATTTTTCATGTTTTTCTCGAAAAACTCCGTGATTGAAGACTAACACATACAAATTTCTATTTTTCCTATTTTTTGCATAAAATCAAAAACTGAAGTCTAACACCTTCAAAAATATCAATTATAATTTTTTCTGAAAAAGACCAAAATAGTTCTCTAAAATGAGCAAAATACTTCATTTTTCATGTTTTTCTCAAAAAATTCCGTGATTGAAGACTAACACATACAAATTTCTATTTTTCCAATTTTTTGCAAAAAATCAAAAACTGAAGTCTAACACCTTCAAAAATATCAATTATCATTTCTTCTAAAAGAGTCCAAAATAGTTCTCTAAAATGAGCAAAATACTTCATTTTTAATGTTTTTTTTCAAAAAACTTCGTGATTGAAGACTAACACATACAAATTTCTATTTTTCCTATTTTTTGCAAAAATTCTAAAAATGAAGTCTAACACCTTCAAAAATATCAATTATCAATTTTTCTAAAAAAGACCAAAATAGTTCTCTAAAATGAGCAAAATACTTCATTTTTCATGTTTATCTGAAAAAACTCCGGGATTGAAGACTAACACATACAAATTTCTATTTTTCCAATTTTTTGCATAAAATCAAAAACTGAAGTCTAACACCTTCAAAAATATCAATTATCATTTTTTCTAAAAAAGACAAAAATAGTTCTCTAAAATGAGCAAAATACATCATTATTCATGTTTTTCTCAAAAAATTCCGTGATTGAAGACTAGCACATACAAATTTCTATTTTCCCAATTTTTTGCAAAAAATCAAAAACAAAAGTCTTACACATTCAAAAATATCAATTATCATATTTTCTAAAAAAGACCAAAATAGTTCTCTAAAATGAGCAAAATACTTCATTTTTCCTGTTTTTCTCGAAAAACTCCGTGATTGAAGACTAACACATTCAAATTACTATTTTTCCTATTTTTTGCCTAAAATCAAAAACTGAAGTCTAACACCTTCAGAAATATCAATTATTATTTTTTCTAAAAAAGACCAAAATAGTTCTCTAAAATGAGCAAAATACTTCATTTTTCATGATTTTCTCAAAAAATTTCGTGATTGAAGACTAACACATACAAATTTCTATTTTTCCTATTTTTTGCATAAAATCAAAAATATCAATTATCATTTTTTTTGAAAAAGACCAAAATAGTTCTCTAAAATGAGCAAAATACTTCATTTTTCATGTTTTTCTCAAAAAATTCCGTGATTGAAGACTAACACATACAAATTTCTATTTTTCCAATTTTTTGCAAAAAATCAAAAACTGAAGTCTAACACCTTCAAAAATATCAATTATCATTATTTCTAAAAGAGTCCAAAATAGTTCTCTAAAATGAGCAAAATACTTCATTTTTCATGTTTTTCTCAAAAAACTTCGTGATTGAAGACTAACACATACAAATTTTTATTTTTCCTATTTTTTGCAAAAAATCAAAAAATGAAGTCTCACACCTTCAAAAATATCAATTATAATTTTTTCTGAAAAAGACCAAAATAGTTCTCTAAAATGAGCAAAATATTTCATTTTTCATGTTTTTCTCAAAAAACTCCGGGATTGAAGACTGACACATACAAATTTCTATTTTTCCAATTTTTTGCAAAAAATCAAAAACTGAAGTCTAACACCTTCAAAAATATCAATTATCATTATTTCTAAAAGAGTCCAAAATAGTTCTCTAAAATGAGCAAAATACTTCATTTTTCATGATTTTCTCAAAAAACTCCGTGATTGAAGACTAACACATACAAATTTCAATTTTTCCAATTTTTTGCAAAAAATCAAAAACAGAAGTCTAACACCTTCACAAATATCAATTATCATTTTTTTCTAAAAAAGACCGAAATAGTTCTCTAAAATGAGCAAAATACTTAATTTTTCATGATTTTCTCAAAAAATAACGTGATTGAAGTCTAACACATACAAATTTCTATTTTTCCAATTTTTTGCCTAAAATCAAAAACTGAAGTCTAACACCTTCAGAAATATCAATTATAATATTTTCTAAAAAAGACCGAAATAGTTCTCTAAAATGAGCAAAATACTTCATTATTCATGTTTTTCTCAAAAAATTCCGTGATCGAAGACTAACACATACAAATTTCTATTTTCCCAATTTTTTGCAAAAAATAAAAAACTGAAGTCTAACACCTTCAAAAATATCAATTATCATTTTTTCTAAAAAAGACCAAAATAGTTCTCTAAAATGAGCAAAATACTTCATTTTTCATGATTTTCTCAAAAACCTCCGGGATTGAAGACTAACACATACAAATTTCTATTTTTCCTATTTTTTGCATAAAATCAAAAACTGAAGTCTAACACCTTCAAAAATATCAATTATCATTTTTTCTAAAAAATATCAAAATAGTTCTCTAAAATGAGCAAAATACTTCATTTTTCATGTTTTTCTCGAAAAACTCCGTGATTGAAGACTAACACATACAAATTTCTATTTTTCCTATTTTTTGCATAAAATCAAAAACTGAAGTCTAACACCTTCAAAAATATCAATTATCATTTTTTCTGAAAAAGACCAAAATAGTTCTCTAAAATGAGCAAAATACTTCATTTTTCATGTTTTTCTCAAAAAATTCCGTGATTGAAGACTAACACATACAAATTTCTATTTTTCCAATTTTTTGCAAAAAATCAAAAACTGAAGTCTAACACCTTCAAAAATATCAATTATCATTTCTTCTAAAAGAGTCCAAAATAGTTCTCTAAAATGAGCAAAATACTTCATTTTTAATGTTTTTTTTCAAAAAACTTCGTGATTGAAGACTAACACATACAAAATTCTATTTTTCCTATTTTTTGCAAAAATTCTAAAAATGAAGTCTAACACCTTCAAAAATATCAATTATCAATTTTTCTAAAAAAGACCAAAATAGTTCTCTAAAATGAGCAAAATACTTCATTTTTCATGTTTATCTGAAAAAACTCCGGGATTGAAGACTAACACATACAAATTTCTATTTTTCCAATTTTTTGCATAAAATCAAAAACTGAAGTCTAACACCTTCAAAAATATCAATTATCATTTTTTCTAAAAAAGACAAAAATAGTTCTCTAAAATGAGCAAAATACATCATTATTCATGTTTTTCTCAAAAAATTCCGTGATTGAAGACTAGCACATACAAATTTCTATTTTCCCAATTTTTTGCAAAAAATCAAAAACAGAAGTCTTACACATTCAAAAATATCAATTATCATATTTTCTAAAAAAGACCAAAATAGTTCTCTAAAATGAGCAAAATACTTCATTTTTCATGTTTTTCTCGAAAAACTCCGTGATTGAAGACTAACACATTCAAATTACTATTTTTCCTATTTTTTGCCAAAAATCAAAAACTGAAGTCTAACACCTTCAAAAATATCAATTATCATTTTTTCTAAAAAAGACCAAAATAGTTCTCTAA
The DNA here is from genome assembly GCA_946800325.1 of Luzula sylvatica. Taxonomy (NCBI): domain Eukaryota; kingdom Viridiplantae; phylum Streptophyta; class Magnoliopsida; order Poales; family Juncaceae; genus Luzula; species Luzula sylvatica. The sequence continues at coordinate 68,938,176 of OX326959.1, read as the reverse complement.
AATGAGCAAAATACTTCATTTTTCATGTTTTTCTCGAAAAACTCCGTGATTGAAGACTAACACATACAAATTTCTATTTTTCCTATTTTTTGCATAAAATCAAAAACTGAAGTCTAACACCTTCAAAAATATCAATTATAATTTTTTCTGAAAAAGACCAAAATAGTTCTCTAAAATGAGCAAAATACTTCATTTTTCATGTTTTTCTCAAAAAATTCCGTGATTGAAGACTAACACATACAAATTTCTATTTTTCCAATTTTTTGCAAAAAATCAAAAACTGAAGTCTAACACCTTCAAAAATATCAATTATCATTTCTTCTAAAAGAGTCCAAAATAGTTCTCTAAAATGAGCAAAATACTTCATTTTTAATGTTTTTTTTCAAAAAACTTCGTGATTGAAGACTAACACATACAAATTTCTATTTTTCCTATTTTTTGCAAAAATTCTAAAAATGAAGTCTAACACCTTCAAAAATATCAATTATCAATTTTTCTAAAAAAGACCAAAATAGTTCTCTAAAATGAGCAAAATACTTCATTTTTCATGTTTATCTGAAAAAACTCCGGGATTGAAGACTAACACATACAAATTTCTATTTTTCCAATTTTTTGCATAAAATCAAAAACTGAAGTCTAACACCTTCAAAAATATCAATTATCATTTTTTCTAAAAAAGACAAAAATAGTTCTCTAAAATGAGCAAAATACATCATTATTCATGTTTTTCTCAAACAATTCCGTGATTGAAGACTAGCACATACAAATTTCTATTTTCCCAATTTTTTTGCAAAAAATCAAAAACAGAAGTCTTACACATTCAAAAATATCAATTATCATATTTTCTAAAAAAGACCAAAATAGTTCTCTAAAATGAGCAAAATACTTCATTTTTCATGTTTTTCTCGAAAAACTCCGTGATTGAAGACTAACACATTCAAATTACTATTTTTCCTATTTTTTGCCTAAAATCAAAAACTGAAGTCTAACACCTTCAGAAATATCAATTATTATTTTTTCTAAAAAAGACCAAAATAGTTCTCTAAAATGAGCAAAATACTTCATTTTTCATGATTTTCTCAAAAAATTTCGTGATTGAAGACTAACACATACAAATTTCTATTTTTCCTATTTTTTGCATAAAATCAAAAATATCAATTATCATTTTTTTTGAAAAAGACCAAAATAGTTCTCTAAAATGAGCAAAATACTTCATTTTTCATGTTTTTCTCAAAAAATTCCGTGATTGAAGACTAACACATACAAATTTCTATTTTTCCAATTTTTTGCAAAAAATCAAAAACTGAAGTCTAACACCTTCAAAAATATCAATTATCATTATTTCTAAAAGAGTCCAAAATAGTTCTCTAAAATGAGCAAAATACTTCATTTTTCATGTTTTTCTCAAAAAACTTCGTGATTGAAGACTAACACATACAAATTTTTATTTTTCCTATTTTTTGCAAAAAATCAAAAAATGAAGTCTCACACCTTCAAAAATATCAATTATAATTTTTTCTGAAAAAGACCAAAATAGTTCTCTAAAATGAGCAAAATACTTCATTTTTCATGTTTTTCTCAAAAAACTCCGGGATTGAAGACTGACACATACAAATTTCTATTTTTCCAATTTTTTGCAAAAAATCAAAAACTGAAGTCTAACACCTTCAAAAATATCAATTATAATTTTTTCTAAAAAAGACCAAAATAGTTCTCTAAAATGAGCAAAATACTTGATTATTCATGTTTTTCTCAAAAAATTCTGTGATTGAAGACTAACACATACAAATTTCTATTTTCCCAATTTTTTGCAAAAAATCAAAAACTGAAGTCTAACACCTTCAAAAATATCAATTATCATTTTTTCTAAAAAAGACCAAAATAGTTCTCTAAAATGAGCAAAATACTTCATTTTTCATGTTTTTCTCGAAAAACTCCGTGATTGAAGACTAACACATGCATACAAATTTCTATTTTTCCTATTTTTTGCATTAAATCAAAAATTGAAGTCTAACACCTTCAAAAATATCAATTATCATTTTTTTCTAAAAAAGACCAAAATAGTTCTCTAAAATGAGCAAAATACTTCATTTTTCATGATTTTCTCAAAAAACTCCGTGATTGAAGACTAACACATACAAATTTCAATTTTTCCAATTTTTTGCAAAAAATAAAAAACTGAAGTCTAACACCTTCACAAATATCAATTATCATTTTTTTCTAAAAAAGACCGAAATAGTTCTCTAAAATGAGCAAAATACTTAATTTTTCATGACTTTCTCAAAAAATTCCGTGATTGAAGTCTAAGACATACAAATTTCAATTTTTCCAATTGTTTGCTAAAAATCAAAAACTGAAGTCACCTTCAAAAATATCAATTATCATTTTTTCTAAAAAATATCAAAATAGTTCTCTAAAATGAGCAAAATACTTCATTTTTCATGTTTTTCTCGAAAAACTCCGGGATTGAAGACTAACACATACAAATTTCTATTTTTCCTATTTTTTGCATAAAATCAAAAACTGAAGTCTAACACCTTCAAAAATATCAATTATCATTTTTTCTGAAAAAGACCAAAATAGTTCTCTAAAATTAGCAAAATACTTCATTTTTCATGTTTTTCTCAAAAAATTCCGTGATTGAAGACTAACACATACAAATTTCTATTTTTCCAATTTTTTGCAAAAAATCAAAAACTGAAGTCTAACAGCTTCAAAAATACCAATTATCATTTTTTCTAAAAGAGTCCAAAATAGTTCTCTAAAATGAGCAAAATACTTCATTTTTAATGTTTTTTTTCAAAAAACTTCGTGATTGAAGACTAACACATACAAATTTCTATTTTTTGCAAAAATTCAAAAAATGAAGTCTAACACCTTCAAAAATATCAATTATCAATTTTTCTAAAAAAGACCAAAATAGTTCTCTAAAATGAGCAAAATACTTCATTTTTCATGTTTATCTGAAAAAACTCCGGGATTGAAGACTAACACATACAAATTTCTATTTTTCCAATTTTTTGCATAAAATCAAAAACTGAAGTCTAACACCTTCAAAAATATCAATTATAATATTTTCTAAAAAAGACCGAAATAGTTCTCTAAAATGAGCAAAATACTTCATTATTCATGTTTTTCTCAAAAAATTCCGTGATTCAAGACTAACACATACAAATTTCTATTTTGCCAATTTTTTGCAAAAAATAAAAAACTGAAGTCTGACACCTTCAAAAATATCAATTATCATTTTTTCTAAAAAAGACCAAAATAGTTCTCTAAAATGAGCAAAATACTTCATTTTTCATGTTTTTCTCAAAAACCTCCGGGATTGAAGACTAACACATACAAATTTCTATTTTTCCTATTTTTTGCATAAAATCAAAAACTGAAGTCTAACACCTTCAAAAATATCAATTATCATTTTTTCTAAAAAAGACCAAAATAGTTCTCTAAAATGAGCAAAATACTTCATTTTTCATGTTTATCTGAAAAAACTCCGGGATTGAAGACTAACACATACAAATTTCTATTTTTCCAATTTTTTGCAAAAAATCTAAAACTGAAGTCTAACACCTTCAAAAATATCAATTATCATTTTTTCTAAAAAAGACCAAAATAGTTCTCTAAAATGAGCAAAATACTTCATTATTCATGTTTTTCTCAAAAAATTCCGTGATTGCAGACTAACATATACAAATTTCTATTTTCCCAATTTTTTGCAAAAAATCAAAAACTGAAGTCTAACACCTTCAAAAATATCAATTATCATTTTTTCTAAAAAAGACCAAAATAGTTCTCTAAAATGAGCAAAATACTTCATTTTTCATGTTTTTCTCGAAAAACTCCGTGATTGAAGACTAACACATGCATACAAATTTCTATTTTTCCTATTTTTTGCATTAAATCAAAAATTGAAGTCTAACACCATCAAAAATATCAATTATCATTTTTTTCTAAAAAAGACCAAAATACTTCTCTAAAATGAGCAAAATACTTCATTTTTCATGATTTTCTCAAAAAACTCCGTGATTGAAGACTAACACATACAAATTTCAATTTTTCCAATTTTATGCAAAAAATAAAAAACTGAAGTCTACCACCTTCACAAATATCAATTATCATTTTTTTCCAAAAAAGACCAAAATAGTTCTCTAAAATGAGCAAAATACTTCATTTTTCATGATTTTCTCAAAAAATTCCGTGATTGAAGTCTAACACATACAAATTTCTATTTTTCCAATTTTTTGCATAAAATCAAAAACCGAAGTCTAACACCTTCAAAAATATCAATTATAATATTTTCTAAAAAAGACCGAAATAGTTCTCTAAAATGAGCAAAATACTTCATTATTCATGTTTTTCTCAAAAAATTCCGTGATCGAAGACTAACACATACAAATTTCTATTTTGCCAATTTTTTGCAAAAAATAAAAAACTGAAGTCTGACACCTTCAAAAATATCAATTATCATTTTTTCTAAAAAAGACCAAAATAGTTCTCTAAAATGAGCAAAATACTTCATTTTTCATGTTTTTCTCAAAAACCTCCGGGATTGAAGACTAACACATACAAATTTCTATTTTTCCTATTTTTTGCATAAAATCAAAAACTGAAGTCTAACACCTTCAAAAATATCAATTATCATTTTTTCTAAAAAAGACCAAAATAGTTCTCTAAAATGAGCAAAATACTTCATTTTTCATGTTTATCTGAAAAAACTCCGGGATTGAAGACTAACACATACAAATTTCTATTTTTCCAATTTTTTGCAAAAAATCTAAAACTGAAGTCTAACACCTTCAAAAATATCAATTATCATTTTTTCTAAAAAAGACCAAAATAGTTCTCTAAAATGAGCAAAATACTTCATTATTCATGTTTTTCTCAAAAAATTCCGTGATTGAAGACTAACACATACAAATTTCTATTTTCCCAATTTTTTGCAAAAAATCAAAAACTGAAGTCTAACACCTTCAAAAATATCAATTATCATTTTTTCTAAAAAAGACCAAAATAGTTCTCTAAAATGAGCAAAATACTTCATTTTTCATGTTTTTCTCGAAAAACTCCGTGATTGAAGACTAACACATGCATACAAATTTCTATTTTTCCTATTTTTTGCATTAAATCAAAAATTGAAGTCTAACACCATCAAAAATATCAATTATCATTTTTTTCTAAAAAAGACCAAAATACTTCTCTAAAATGAGCAAAATACTTCATTTTTCATGATTTTCTCAAAAAACTCCGTGATTGAAGACTAACACATACAAATTTCAATTTTTCCAATTTTATGCAAAAAATAAAAAACTGAAGTCTACCACCTTCACAAATATCAATTATCATTTTTTTCCAAAAAAGACCAAAATAGTTCTCTAAAATGAGCAAAATACTTCATTTTTCATGATTTTCTCAAAAAATTCCGTGATTGAAGTCTAACACATACAAATTTCTATTTTTCCAATTTTTTGCATAAAATCAAAAACCGAAGTCTAACACCTTCAAAAATATCAATTATAATATTTTCTAAAAAAGACCGAAATAGTTCTCTAAAATGAGCAAAATACTTCATTATTCATGTTTTTCTCAAAAAATTCCGTGATCGAAGACTAACACATACAAATTTCTATTTTGCCAATTTTTTGCAAAAAATAAAAAACTGAAGTCTGACACCTTCAAAAATATCAATTATCATTTTTTCTAAAAAAGACCAAAATAGTTCTCTAAAATGAGCAAAATACTTCATTTTTCATGTTTTTCTCAAAAACCTCCGGGATTGAAGACTAACACATACAAATTTCTATTTTTCCTATTTTTTGCATAAAATCAAAAACTGAAGTCTAACACCTTCAAAAATATCAATTATCATTTTTTCTAAAAAAGACCAAAATAGTTCTCTAAAATGAGCAAAATACTTCATTTTTCATGTTTATCTGAAAAAACTCCGGGATTGAAGACTAACACATACAAATTTCTATTTTTCCAATTTTTTGCAAAAAATCTAAAACTGAAGTCTAACACCTTCAAAAATATCAATTATCATTTTTTCTAAAAAAGACCAAAATAGTTCTCTAAAATGAGCAAAATACTTCATTATTCATGTTTTTCTCAAAAAATTCCGTGATTGAAGACTAACACATACAAATTTCTATTTTCCCAATTTTTTGCAAAAAATCAAAAACTGAAGTCTAACACCTTCAAAAATATCAATTATCATTTTTTCTAAAAAAGACCAAAATAGTTCTCTAAAATGAGCAAAATACTTCATTTTTCATGTTTTTCTCGAAAAACTCCGTGATTGAAGACTAACACATGCATACAAATTTCTATTTTTCCTATTTTTTGCATTAAATCAAAAATTGAAGTCTAACACCATCAATAATATCAATTATCATTTTTTTCTAAAAAAGACCAAAATACTTCTCTAAAATGAGCAAAATACTTCATTTTTCATGATTTTCTCAAAAAACTCCGTGATTGAAGACTAACACATACAAATTTCAATTTTTCCAATTTTATGCAAAAAATAAAAAACTGAAGTCTACCACCTTCACAAATATCAATTATCATTTTTTTCCAAAAAAGACCAAAATAGTTCTCTAAAATGAGCAAAATACTTCATTTTTCATGATTTTCTCAAAAAATTCCGTGATTGAAGTCTAACACATACAAATTTCTATTTTTCCAATTTTTTGCATAAAATCAAAAACCGAAGTCTAACACCTTCAAAAATATCAATTATAATATTTTCTAAAAAAGACCGAAATAGTTCTCTAAAATGAGCAAAATACTTCATTATTCATGTTTTTCTCAAAAAATTCCGTGATCGAAGACTAACACATACAAATTTCTATTTTGCCAATTTTTTGCAAAAAATAAAAAACTGAAGTCTGACACCTTCAAAAATATCAATTATCATTTTTTCTAAAAAAGACCAAAATAGTTCTCTAAAATGAGCAAAATACTTCATTTTTCATGTTTTTCTCAAAAACCTCCGGGATTGAAGACTAACACATACAAATTTCTATTTTTCCTATTTTTTGCATAAAATAAAAAACTGAAGTCTAACACCTTCAAAAATATCAATTATCATTTTTTCTAAAAAAGACCAAAATAGTTCTCTAAAATGAGCAAAATACTTCATTTTTCATGTTTATCTGAAAAAACTCCGGGATTGAAGACTAACACATACAAATTTCTATTTTTCCAATTTTTTGCATAAAATCAAAAACTGAAGTCTAACACCTTCAAAAATATCAATTATCTTTTTTTCTAAAAAAGACAAAAATAGTTCTCTAAAATGAGCAAAATACTTCATTTTTCATGTTTTTCTCAAAAAATTCCGTGATTGAAGACTAACACATACAAATTTCTATTTTTCTAATTTTTTGTAAAAAATAAAAAACTGAAGTCTAACACCTTCAAAAATATCAATTATCATTATTTCTAAAAGAGTCCAAAATAGTTCTCTAAAATGAGCAAAATACTTCATTTTTCATGTTTTTCTCAAAAAACTTCGTGATTGAAGACTAACACATACAAATTTTTATTTTTCCTATTTTTTGCAAAAAATCAAAAAATGAAGTCTCACACCTTCAAAAATATCAATTATCAATTTTTCTAAAAAAGACCAAAATAGTTCTCTAAAATGAGCAAAATACTTCATTTTTCATGTTTATCTGAAAAAACTCCGGGATTGAAGACTAACACATGCAAATTTCTATTTTTCCAATTTTTTGCAAAAAATCAAAAACTGAAGTCTAACACCTTCAAAAATATCAATTATCATTTTTTCTAAAAAAGACCAAAATAGTTCTCTAAAATGAGCAAAATACTTGATTATTCATGTTTTTCTCAAAAAATTCTGTGATTGAAGACTAACACATACAAATTTCTATTTTCCCAATTTTTTGCAAAAAATCAAAAACTGAAGTCTAACACCTTCAAAAATATCAATTATCATTTTTTCTAAAAAAGACCAAAATAGTTCTCTAAAATGAGCAAAATACTTCATTTTTCATGTTTTTCTCGAAAAACTCCGTGATTGAAGACTAACACATGCATACAAATTTCTATTTTTCCTATTTTTTGCATTAAATCAAAAATTGAAGTCTAACACCTTCAAAAATATCAATTATCATTTTTTTCTAAAAAAGACCAAAATTGTTCTCTAAAATGAGCAAAATACTTCATTTTTCATGATTTTCTCAAAAAACTCCGTGATTGAAGACTAACACATACAAATTTCAATTTTTCCAATTTTATGCAAAAAATAAAAAACTGAAGTCTACCACCTTCACAAATATCAATTATCATTTTTTTCCAAAAAAGACCAAAATAGTTCTCTAAAATGAGCAAAATACTTCATTTTTCATGATTTTCTCAAAAAATTCCGTGATTGAAGTCTAACACATACAAATTTCTATTTTTCCAATTTTTTGCGTAAAATCAAAAACTGAAGTCTAACACCTTCAAAAATATCAATTATAATATTTTCTAGAAAAGACCGAAATAGTTCTCTAAAATGAGCAAAATACTTCATTATTCATGTTTTTCTCAAAAAATTCCGTGATTCAAGACTAACACATACAAATTTCTATTTTCCCAATTTTTTGCAAAAAATAAAAAACTGAAGTCTGACACCTTCAAAAATATCAATTATCATTTTTTCTAAAAAAAGACCAAAATAGTTCTCTAAAATGAGCAAAATACTTCATTTTTCATGTTTTTCTCAAAAACCTCCGGGATTGAAGACTAACACATACAAATTTCTATTTTTCCTATTTTTTGCATAAAATCAAAAACTGAAGTCTAACACCTTCAAAAATATCAATTATCATTTTTTTCTAAAAAAGACCAAAATAGTTCTCTAAAATGAGCAAAATACTTCATTTTTCATGATTTTCTCAAAAAATTCCGTGATTGAAGACTAACACATACAAATTTCAATTTTTCCAATTTTTTGCAAAAAATCAAAAACCGAAGTCTAACACCTTCAAAAATATCAATTATCATTTTTTCTAAAAAAGGCCAAAATAGTTCTATAAAATGAGCAAAATACTTCATTTTTCATGTTTTTCTCGAAAAACTCCGGGATTGAAGAGTAACACATACAAATTTCTATTTTTCCTATTTTTTGCATAAAATCAAAAACTGAAGTCTAACACCTTCAAAAATATCAATTATCATTTTTTCTAAAAAAGACCAAAATAGTTCTCTAAAATGAGCAAAATACTTCATTTTTCATGTTTTTCTCGAAAAACTCCGTGATTGAAGACTAACACATACAAATTTCTATTTTCCCTATTTTTTGCATAAAATCAAAAACTGAAGTCTAACACCTTCAAAAATATCAATTATCATTTTTTCTAAAAAATGTCAAAATAGTTCTCTAAAATGAGCAAAATACTTCATTTTTCATGTTTTTCTCGAAAAACTCCGTGATTGAAGACTAACACATACAAATTTCTATTTTTCCTATTTTTTGCATAAAATCAAAAACTGAAGTCTAACACCTTCAAAAATATCAATTATCATTTTTTCTGAAAAAGACCAAAATAGTTCTCTAAAATGAGCAAAATACTTCATTTTTCATGTTTTTCTCAAAAAATTCCCTGATTGAAGACTAACACATACAAATTTCTATTTTTCCAATTTTTTGCAAAAAATCAAAAACTGAAGTCTAACACCTTCAAAAATATCAATTATCATTTCTTCTAAAAGAGTCCAAAATAGTTCTCTAAAATGAGCAAAATACTTCATTTTTAATGTTTTTTTTCAAAAAACTTCGTGATTGAAGACTAACACATACAAATTTCTATTTTTCCTATTTTTTGCAAAAATTCTAAAAATGAAGTCTAACACCTTCAAAAATATCAATTATCAATTTTTCTAAAAAAGACCAAAATAGTTCTCTAAAATGAGCAAAATACTTCATTTTTCATGTTTATCTGAAAAAACTCCGGGATTGAAGACTAACACATACAAATTTCTATTTTTCCAATTTTTTGCATAAAATCAAAAACTGAAGTCTAACACCTTCAAAAATATCAATTATCATTTTTACTAAAAAAGACAAAAATAGTTCTCTAAAATGAGCAAAATACTTCATTATTCATGTTTTTCTCAAAAAATTCCGTGATTGAAGACTAGCACATACAAATTTCTATTTTCCCAATTTTTTGCAAAAAATCAAAAACAGAAGCCTTACACATTCAAAAATATCAATTATCATATTTTCTGAAAAAGACCAAAATAGTTCTCTAAAATGAGCAAAATACTTCATTTTTCATGTTTTTCTCGAAAAACTCCGTGATTGAAGACTAACACATTCAAATTACTATTTTTCCTATTTTTTGCCTAAAAGAGTCCAAAATAGTTCAAAAACAAAAACAGAAGCCTTACACATTCAAAAATATCAATTATCATTATCATTATTTCTAAAAGAGTCCAAAATATCAATTATCATTATTTCCAAAATATCTCGAAAAAAATCAAAAACAGAAGCCTTACACATTCAAAAATATCAATTATCATTATTTCTAAAAGAGTCCAAAATAGTTCTCTAAAATGAGCAAAATACTTCATTTTTCATGTTTTTCTCAAAAAACTTCGTGATTGAAGACTAACACATACAAATTTTTATTTTTCCTATTTTTTGCAAAAAATCAAAAAATGAAGTCTCACACCTTCAAAAATATCAATTATAATTTTTTCTGAAAAAGACCAAAATAGTTCTCTAAAATGAGCAAAATACTTCATTTTTCATGTTTTTCTCAAAAAACTCCGGGATTGAAGACTGACACATACAAATTTCTATTTTTCCAATTTTTTGCAAAAAATCAAAAACTGAAGTCTAACACCTTCAAAAATATCAATTATCATTTTTTCTAAAAAAGACCAAAATAGTTCTCTAAAATGAGCAAAATACTTGATTATTCATGTTTTTCTCAAAAAATTCTGTGATTGAAGACTAACACATACAAATTTCTATTTTCCCAATTTTTTGCTAAAAATCAAAAATTGAAGTCTAACACCTTCAAAAATATCAATTATCATTTTTTCTAAAAAAGACCAAAATAGTTCTCTAAAATGAGCAAAATACTTCATTTTTCATGTTTTTCTCGAAAAACTCCGTGATTGAAGACTAACACATGCATACAAATTTCTATTTTTCCTATTTTTTGCATTAAATCAAAAACTGAAGTCTAACACCTTCAAAAATATCAATTATCATTTTTTCTAAAAAAGACCAAAATAGTTCTCTAAAATGAGCAAAATACTTCATTTTTCATGTTTTTCTCGAAAAACTCCGTGATTGAAGACTAACACATGCATACAAATTTCTATTTTTCCTATTTTTTGCATTAAATCAAAAATTGAAATCTAACACCATCAAAAATATCAATTATCATTTTTTTCTAAAAAAGACCAAAATACTTCTCTAAAATGAGCAAAATACTTCATTTTTCATGATTTTCTCAAAAAACTCCGTGATTGAAGACTAACACATACAAATTTCAATTTTTCCAATTTTATGCAAAAAATAAAAAACTGAAGTCTACCACCTTCACAAATATCAATTATCATTTTTTTCCAAAAAAGACCAAAATAGTTCTCTAAAATGAGCAAAATACTTCATTTTTCATGATTTTCTCAAAAAATTCCGTGATTGAAGTCTAACACATACAAATTTCTATTTTTCCAATTTTTTGCATAAAATCAAAAACCGAAGTCTAACACCTTCAAAAATATCAATTATAATATTTTCTAAAAAAGACCGAAATAGTTCTCTAAAATGAGCAAAATACTTCATTATTCATGTTTTTCTCAAAAAATTCCGTGATCGAAGACTAACACATACAAATTTCTATTTTGCCAATTTTTTGCAAAAAATAAAAAACTGAAGTCTGACACCTTCAAAAATATCAATTATCATTTTTTCTAAAAAAGACCAAAATAGTTCTCTAAAATGAGCAAAATACTTCATTTTTCATGTTTTTCTCAAAAACCTCCGGGATTGAAGACTAACACATACAAATTTCTATTTTTCCTATTTTTTGCAAAAAATAAAAAACTGAAGTCTAACACCTTCAAAAATATCAATTATCATTTTTTCTAAAAAAGACCAAAATAGTTCTCTAAAATGAGCAAAATACTTCATTTTTCATGTTTATCTGAAAAAACTCCGGGATTGAAGACTAACACATACAAATTTCTATTTTTCCAATTTTTTGCATAAAATCAAAAACTGAAGTCTAACACCTTCAAAAATATAAATTATCTTTTTTTCTAAAAAAGACAAAAATAGTTCTCTAAAATGAGCAAAATACTTCATTTTTCATGTTTTTCTCAAAAAATTCCGTGATTGAAGACTAACACATACAAATTTCTATTTTTCTAATTTTTTGTAAAAAATAAAAAACTGAAGTCTAACACCTTCAAAAATATCAATTATCATTATTTCTAAAAGAGTCCAAAATAGTTCTCTAAAATGAGCAAAACACTTCATTTTTCATGTTTTTCTCAAAAAACTTCGTGATTGAAGACTAACACATACAAATTTTTATTTTTCCTATTTTTTGCAAAAAATCAAAAAATGAAGTCTCACACCTTCAAAAATATCAATTATCAATTTTTCTAAAAAAGACCAAAATAGTTCTCTAAAATGAGCAAAATACTTCATTTTTCATGTTTATCTGAAAAAACTCCGGGATTGAAGACTAACACATGCAAATTTCTATTTTTCCAATTTTTTGCAAAAAATCAAAAACTGAAGTCTAACACCTTCAAAAATATCAATTATCATTTTTTCTAAAAAAGACCAAAATAGTTCTCTAAAATGAGCAAAATACTTGATTATTCATGTTTTTCTCAAAAAATTCTGTGATTGAAGACTAACACATACAAATTTCTATTTTCCCAATTTTTTGCAAAAAATCAAAAACTGAAGTCTAACACCTTCAAAAATATCAATTATCATTTTTTCTAAAAAAGACCAAAATAGTTCTCTAAAATGAGCAAAATACTTCATTTTTCATGTTTTTCTCGAAAAACTCCGTGATTGAAGACTAACACATGCATACAAATTTCTATTTTTCCTATTTTTTGCATTAAATCAAAAATTGAAGTCTAACACCTTCAAAAATATCAATTATCATTTTTTTCTAAAAAAGACCAAAATAGTTCTCTAAAATGAGCAAAATACTTCATTTTTCATGATTTTCTCAAAAAACTCCGTGATTGAAGACTAACACATACAAATTTCAATTTTTCCAATTTTATGCAAAAAATAAAAAACTGAAGTCTACCACCTTCACAAATATCAATTATCATTTTTTTCCAAAAAAGACCAAAATAGTTCTCTAAAATGAGCAAAATACTTCATTTTTCATGATTTTCTCAAAAAATTCCGTGATTGAAGTCTAACACATACAAATTTCTATTTTTCCAATTTTTTGCATAAAATCAAAAACTGAAGTCTAACACCTTCAAAAATATCAATTATAATATTTTCTAGAAAAGACCGAAATAGTTCTCTAAAATGAGCAAAATACTTCATTATTCATGTTTTTCTCAAAAAATTCCGTGATTCAAGACTAACACATACAAATTTCTATTTTCCCAATTTTTTGCAAAAAATAAAAAACTGAAGTCTGACACCTTCAAAAATATCAATTATCATTTTTTCTAAAAAAAGACCAAAATAGTTCTCTAAAATGAGCAAAATACTTCATTTTTCATGTTTTTCTCAAAAACCTCCGGGATTGAAGACTAACACATACAAATTTCTATTTTTCCTATTTTTTGCATAAAATCAAAAACTGAAGTCTAACACCTTCAAAAATATCAATTATCATTTTTTTCTAAAAAAGACCAAAATAGTTCTCTAAAATGAGCAAAATACTTCATTTTTCATGATTTTCTCAAAAAATTCCGTGATTGAAGACTAACACATACAAATTTCAATTTTTCCAATTTTTTGCAAAAAATCAAAAACCGAAGTCTAACACCTTCAAAAATATCAATTATCATTTTTTCTAAAAAAGGCCAAAATAGTTCTATAAAATGAGCAAAATACTTCATTTTTCATGTTTTTCTCGAAAAACTCCGGGATTGAAGAGTAACACATACAAATTTCTATTTTTCCTATTTTTTGCATAAAATCAAAAACTGAAGTCTAACACCTTCAAAAATATCAATTATCATTTTTTCTAAAAAAGACCAAAATAGTTCTCTAAAATGAGCAAAATACTTCATTTTTCATGTTTTTCTCGAAAAACTCCGTGATTGAAGACTAACACATACAAATTTCTATTTTCCCTATTTTTTGCATAAAATCAAAAACTGAAGTCTAACACCTTCAAAAATATCAATTATCATTTTTTCTAAAAAATGTCAAAATAGTTCTCTAAAATGAGCAAAATACTTCATTTTTCATGTTTTTCTCGAAAAACTCCGTGATTGAAGACTAACACATACAAATTTCTATTTTTCCTATTTTTTGCATAAAATCAAAAACTGAAGTCTAACACCTTCAAAAATATCAATTATCATTTTTTCTGAAAAAGACCAAAATAGTTCTCTAAAATGAGCAAAATACTTCATTTTTCATGTTTTTCTCAAAAAATTCCCTGATTGAAGACTAACACATACAAATTTCTATTTTTCCAATTTTTTGCAAAAAATCAAAAACTGAAGTCTAACACCTTCAAAAATATCAATTATCATTTCTTTTAAAAGAGTCCAAAATAGTTCTCTAAAATGAGCAAAATACTTCATTTTTAATGTTTTTTTTCAAAAAACTTCGTGATTGAAGACTAACACATACAAATTTCTATTTTTCCTATTTTTTGCAAAAATTCTAAAAATGAAGTCTAACACCTTCAAAAATATCAATTATCAATTTTTCTAAAAAAGACCAAAATAGTTCTCTAAAATGAGCAAAATACTTCATTTTTCATGTTTATCTGAAAAAACTCCGGGATTGAAGACTAACACATACAAATTTCTATTTTTCCAATTTTTTGCATAAAATCAAAAACTGAAGTCTAACACCTTCAAAAATATCAATTATCATTTTTTCTAAAAAAGACAAAAATAGTTCTCTAAAATGAGCAAAATACTTCATTATTCATGTTTTTCTCAAAAAATTCCGTGATTGAAGACTAGCACATACAAATTTCTATTTTCCCAATTTTTTGCAAAAAATCAAAAACAGAAGCCTTACACATTCAAAAATATCAATTATCATATTTTCTGAAAAAGACCAAAATAGTTCTCTAAAATGAGCAAAATACTTCATTTTTCATGTTTTTCTCGAAAAACTCCGTGATTGAAGACTAACACATTCAAATTACTATTTTTCCTATTTTTTGCCTAAAAGAGTCCAAAATAGTTCAAAAACAAAAACAGAAGCCTTACACATTCAAAAATATCAATTATCATTATCATTATTTCTAAAAGAGTCCAAAATATCAATTATCATTATTTCCAAAATATCTCGAAAAAAATCAAAAACAGAAGCCTTACACATTCAAAAATATCAATTATCATTATTTCTAAAAGAGTCCAAAATAGTTCTCTAAAATGAGCAAAATACTTCATTTTTCATGTTTTTCTCAAAAAACTTCGTGATTGAAGACTAACACATACAAATTTTTATTTTTCCTATTTTTTGCAAAAAATCAAAAAATGAAGTCTCACACCTTCAAAAATATCAATTATAATTTTTTCTGAAAAAGACCAAAATAGTTCTCTAAAATGAGCAAAATACTTCATTTTTCATGTTTTTCTCAAAAAACTCCGGGATTGAAGACTGACACATACAAATTTCTATTTTTCCAATTTTTTGCAAAAAATCAAAAACTGAAGTCTAACACCTTCAAAAATATCAATTATCATTTTTTCTAAAAAAGACCAAAATAGTTCTCTAAAATGAGCAAAATACTTGATTATTCATGTTTTTCTCAAAAAATTCTGTGATTGAAGACTAACACATACAAATTTCTATTTTCCCAATTTTTTGCTAAAAATCAAAAATTGAAGTCTAACACCTTCAAAAATATCAATTATCATTTTTTCTAAAAAAGACCAAAATAGTTCTCTAAAATGAGCAAAATACTTCATTTTTCATGTTTTTCTCGAAAAACTCCGTGATTGAAGACTAACACATGCATACAAATTTCTATTTTTCCTATTTTTTGCATTAAATCAAAAATTGAAGTCTAACACCTTCAAAAATATCAATTATCATTTTTTTCTAAAAAAGACCAAAATAGTTCTCTAAAATGAGCAAAATACTTCATTTTTCATGATTTTCTCAAAAAACTCCGTGATTGAAGACTAACACATACAAATTTCAATTTTTCCAATTTTTTGCAAAAAATAAAAAACTGAAGTCTAACACCTTCACAAATATCAATTATCATTTTTTTCTAAAAAAGACCGAAATAGTTCTCTAAAATGAGCAAAATACTTAATTTTTCATGATTTTCTCAAAAAATTCCGTGATTGAAGTCTAACACATACAAATTTCTATTTTTCCAATTTTTTGCATAAAATCAAAAACTGAAGTCTAACACCTTCAGAAATATCAATTATAATATTTTCTAAAAAAGACCGAAATAGTTCTCTAAAATGAGCAAAATACTTCATTATTCATGTTTTTCTCAAAAAATTCCGTGATCGAAGACTAACACATACAAATTTCTATTTTCCCAATTTTTTGCAAAAAATAAAAAACTGAAGTCTAACACCTTCAAAAATATCAATTATCATTTTTTCTAAAAAAGACCAAAATAGTTCTCTAAAATGAGCAAAATACTTCATTTTTCATGATTTTCTCAAAAACCTCCGGGATTGAAGACTGACACATACAAATTTCTATTTTTCCTATTTTTTGCATAAAATCAAAAACTGAAGTCTAACACCTTCAAAAATATCAATTATCATTTTTTCTAAAAAAGACCAAAATAATTCTCTAAAATGAGCAAAATACTTCATTTTTCATGATTTTCCCAAAAAATTCCGTGATTGAAGTCTAACACATACAAATTTCTATTTTTCCAATTTTTTGCATAAAATCAAAAACTGAAGTCTAACACCTTCAAAAATATCAATTATAATATTTTCTAAAAAAGACCGAAATAGTTCTCTAAAATGAGCAAAGTACTTCATTATTCATGTTTTTCTCAAAAAATTCCGTGATTGAAGACTAACACATACAAATTTCTATTTTCCCAATTTTTTGCATAAAATCAAAAACTGAAGTCTAACACCTTCAAAAATATCAATTATCATTTTTTCTAAAAAAGACCAAAATAGTTCTCTAAAATGAGCAAAATACTTCATTTTTCATGATTTTCTCAAAAACCTCCGGGATTGAAGACTAACACATACAAATTTCTATTTTTCCTATTTTTTGCATAAAATCAAAAACTGAAGTCTAACACCTTCAAAAATATCAATTTTCATTTTTTCTAAAAAAGACCAAAATAGTTCTCTAAAATGAGCAAAATACTTCATTTTTCATGATTTTCTCAAAAAATTCCGTGATTGAAGACTAACACATACAAATTTCAATTTTTCCAATTTTTTGCAAAAAAGCAAAAACCGAAGTCTAACACCTTCAAAAATATCAATTATCATTTTTTCTAAAAAAGGCCAAAATAGTTCTATAAAATGAGCAAAATACTTCATTTTTCATGTTTTTCTCAAAAAACTCCGGGATTGAAGACTAACACATACAAATTTCTATTTTTCCTATTTTTTGCATAAAATCAAAAACTGAAGTCTAACACCTTCAAAAATATCAATTATCATTTTTTCTAAAAAAGACCAAAATAGTTCTCTAAAATGAGCAAAATACTTCATTTTTCATGATTTTCTCAAAAAATTCCGTGATTGAAGACTAAGACATACAAATTTCAATTTTTCCAATTGTTTGCTAAAAATCAAAAACTGAAGTCACCTTCAAAAATATCAATTATCATTTTTTCTAAAAAATATCAAAATAGTTCTCTATAATGAGCAAAATACTTCATTTTTCATGTTTTTCTCGAAAAACTCCGGGATTGAAGACTAACACATACAAATTTCTATTTTTCCTATTTTTTGCATAAAATCAAAAACTGAAGTCTAACACCTTCAAAAATATCAATTATCATTTTTTCTGAAAAAGACCAAAATAGTTCTCTAAAATGAGCAAAATACTTCATTTTTCATGTTTTTCTCAAAAAATTCCGTGATTGAAGACTAACACATACAAATTTCTATTTTTCCAATTTTTTGCAAAAAATCAAAAACTGAAGTCTAACACCTTCAAAAATACCAATTATCATTTTTTCTAAAAGAGTCCAAAATAGTTCTCTAAAATGAGCAAAATACTTCATTTTTAATGTTTTTTTTCAAAAAACTTCGTGATTGAAGACTAACACATACAAATTTCTATTTTTTGCAAAAATTCAAAAAATGAAGTCTAACACCTTCAAAAATATCAATTATCAATTTTTCTAAAAAAGACCAAAATAGTTCTCTAAAATGAGCAAAATACTTCATTTTTCATGTTTATCTGAAAAAACTCCGGGATTGAAGACTAACACATACAAATTTCTATTTTTCCAATTTTTTGCATAAAATCAAAAACTGAAGTCCAACACCTTCAAAAATATCAATTATAATATTTTCTAAAAAAGACCGAAATAGTTCTCTAAAATGAGCAAAATACTTCATTATTCATGTTTTTCTCAAAAAATTCCGTGATTCAAGACTAACACATACAAATTTCTATTTTGCCAATTTTTTGCAAAAAATAAAAAACAGAAGTCTGACACCTTCAAAAATATCAATTATCATTTTTTCTAAAAAAGACCAAAATAGTTCTCTAAAATGAGCAAAATACTTCATTTTTCATGTTTTTCTCAAAAACCTCCGGGATTGAAGACTAACACATACAAATTTCTATTTTTCCTATTTTTTGCATAAAATCAAAAACTGAAGTCTAACACCTTCAAAAATATCAATTATCATTTTTTCTAAAAAAGACCAAAATAGTTCTCTAAAATTAGCAAAATACTTCATTTTTCATGTTTATCTGAAAAAACTCCGGGATTGAAGACTAACACATACAAATTTCTATTTTTCCAATTTTTTGCATAAAATCAAAAACTGAAGTCTAACACCTTCAAAAATATCAATTATCTTTTTTTCTAAAAAAGACAAAAATAGTTCTCTAAAATGAGCAAAATACTTCATTTTTCATGTTTTTCTCAAAAAATTCCGTGATTGAAGACTAACACATACAAATTTCTATTTTTCTAATTTTTTGCAAAAAATCAAAAACTGAAGTCTAACACCTTCAAAAATATCAATTATCATTATTTCTAAAAGAGTCCAAAATAGTTCTCTAAAATGAGCAAAATACTTCATTTTTCATGTTTTTCTCAAAAAACTTCGTGATTGAAGACTAACACATACAAATTTTTATTTTTCCTATTTTTTGCAAAAAATCAAAAAATGAAGTCTCACACCTTCAAAAATATCAATTATAATTTTTTCTGAAAAAGACCAAAATAGTTCTCTAAAATGAGCAAAATACTTCAATTTTCATGTTTTTCTCAAAAAACTCCGGGATTGAAGACTGACACATAAAAATTTCTATTTTTCCAATTTTTTGCAAAAAATCAAAAACTGAAATCTAACACCTTCAAAAATATCAATTATCATTTTTTCTAAAAAAGACCAAAATAGTTCTCTAAAATGAGCAAAATACTTCATTATTCATGTTTTTCTCAAAAAATTCCGTGATTGAAGACTAACACATACAAATTTCTATTTTCCCAATTTTTTGCAAAAAATCAAAAACTGAAGTCTAACACCTTCAAAAATATCAATTATCATTTTTTCTAAAAAAGACCAAAATAGTTCTCTAAAATGAGCAAAATACTTCATTTTTCATGATTTTCTCAAAAAATTCCGTGATTGAAGACTAACACATACAAATTTCAATTTTTCCAATTTTTTGCAAAAAATCAAAAACCGAAGTCTAACACCTTCAAAAATATCAATTATCATTTTTTCTAAAAAAGGCCAAAATAGTTCTATAAAATGGGCAAAATACTTCATTTTTCATGTTTTTCTCAAAAAACTCCGGGATTGAAGAGTAACACATACAAATTTCTATTTTTCCTATTTTTTGCATAAAATCAAAAACTGAAGTCTAACACCTTCAAAAATATCAATTATCATTTTTTCTAAAAAAGACCAAAATAGTTCTCTAAAATGAGCAAAATACTTCATTTTTCATGTTTTTCTCGAAAAACTCCGTGATTGAAGACTAACACATACAAATTTCTATTTTCCCTATTTTTTGCATAAAATCAAAAACTGAAGTCTAACACCTTCAAAAATATCAATTATCATTTTTTCTGAAAAAGACCAAAATAGTTCTCTAAAATGAGCAAAATACTTCATTTTTCAGGTTTTTCTCGAAAAATTCCGTGATTGAAGACTAACACATACAAATTTCTATTTTTCCAATTTTTTGCAAAAAATCAAAAACTAAAGTCTAACACCTTCAAAAATATCAATTATCATTTTTTTCTAAAAGAGTGCAAAATAGTTCTCTAAAATGAGCAAAATACTTCATTTTTAATGTTTTTTTTCAAAAAACTTCGTGATTGAAGACTAACACATACAAATTTCTATTTTTCCTATTTTTTGCAAAAATTCAAAAAATGAAGTCTAACACCTTCAAAAATATCAATTATCAATTTTTCTAAAAAAGACCAAAATAGTTCTCTAAAATGAGCAAAATACTTCATTTTTCATGTTTATCTCAAAAAACTCCGGGATTGAAGACTAACACATATAAATTTCTATTTTTCCTATTTTTTGCATAAAATCAAAAACTGAAGTCTAACACCTTCAAAAATATCAATTATCATTTTTTCTGAAAAAGACCAAAATAGTTCTCTAAAATGAGCAAAATACTTCATTTTTCATGTTTTTCTCAAAAAATTCCGTGATTGAAGACAAACACATACAAATTTCTATTTTTCCAATTTTTTGCAAAAAATAAAAAACTGAAGTCTAACACCTTCAAAAATATCAATTATCATTATTTCTAAAAGAGTCCAAAATAGTTCTCTAAAATGAGCAAAATACTTCATTATTCATGTTTTTCTCAAAAAATTCCGTGATTGAAGACTAACACATACAAATTTCTATTTTCCCAATTTTTTGCAAAAAATAAAAAACTGAAGTCTAACACCTTCAAAAATATCAATTATCATTTTTTTCTAAAAAAGACAAAATAGTTCTCTAAAATGAGCAAAATACTTCATTTTTCATGTTATTCTCAAAAAACTCCGGGATTGAAGACTGACACATACAAATTTCTATTTTTCCAATTTTTTGCAAAAAATCAAAAACTGAAGTCTAACACCTTCAAAAATATCAAATATCATTTTTTCTAAAAAAGACCAAAATAGTTCTCTAAAATGAACAAAATACTTCATTATTCATGTTTTTCTCAAAAAATTCCGTGATTGAAGACTAACACATACAAATTTCTATTTTTCCTATTTTTTGCAAAAAATCAAAAAATGAAGTCTCACACCTTCAAAAATATCAATTATAATTTTTTCTGAAAAAGACCAAAATAGTTCTCTAAAATGAGCAAAATACTTAATTTTTCATGTTTTTCTCAAAAAACTCCGGGATTGAAGACTGACACATACAAATTTCTATTTTTCCAATTTTTAGCAAAAAATCAAAAACTGAAGTCTAACACTTTCAAAAATATCAATTATCATTTTTTCTAAAAAAGACCAAAATAGTTCTCTAAAATGACCAAAATACTTCATTATTCATGTTTTTCTCAAAAAATTCCGTGATTGAAGACTAGCACATACAAATTTCTATTTTCCCAATTTTTTGCAAAAAATCAAAAACTGAAGTCTAACACCTTCAAAAATATCAATTATCATTTTTTCTAAAAAAGACCAAAATAGTTCTCTAAAATGAGCAAAATACTTCACTTTTCATGTTTTTCTCGAAAAACTCCGTGATTGAAGACTCACACATGCATACAAATTTATATTTTTCCTATTTTTTGCATTAAATCAAAAATTGAAGTCTAACACCTTCAAAAATATCAATTATCATTTTTTTCTAAAAAAGACCAAAATAGTTCTCTAAAATGAGCAAAATACTTCATTTTTCATGATTTTCTCAAAAAACTCCGTGATTGAAGACTAACACATACAAATTTCAATTTTTCCAATTTTTTGCAAAAAATAAAAAACTGAAGTCTACAACCTTCACAAATATCAATTATCATTTTTTTCTAAAAAAGACCAAAATAGTTCTATAAAATGAGCAAAATACTTCATTTTTCATGATTTTCTCAAAAAATTCCGTGATTGAAGTCTAACACATACAAATTTCTATTTTTCCAATTTTTTGCATAAAATCAAAAACTGAAGTCTAACACCTTCAAAAATATCAATTATAATATTTTCTAAAAAAGACCAAAATAGTTCTCTAAAATAAGCAAAATACTTCATTATTAATGTTTTTCTCAAAAAATTCCGTGATTCAAGACTAACACATACAAATTTCTATTTTCCCAATTTTTTGCAAAAAATAAAAAACTGAAGTCTAACACCTTCAAAAATACCAATTATCATTTTTTCTAAAAGAGTCCAAAATAGTTCTCTAAAATGAGCAAAATACTTCATTTTTAATGTTTTTTTTCAAAAAACTTCGTGATTGAAGACTAACACATACAAATTTCTATTTTTTGCAAAAATTCAAAAAATGAAGTCTAACACCTTCAAAAATATCAATTATCAATTTTTCTAAAAAAGACCAAAATAGTTCTCTAAAATGAGCAAAATACTTCATTTTTCATGTTTATCTGAAATAACTCCGGGATTGAAGACTAACACATACAAATTTCTATTTTTCCAATTTTTTGCATAAAATCAAAAACTGAAGTCTAACACCTTCAAAAATATCAACTATAATATTTTCTAAAAAAGACCGAAATAGTTCTCTAAAATGAGCAAAATACTTCATTATTCATGTTTTTCTCAAAAAATTCCGTGATTCAAGACTAACACATACAAATTTCTATTTTGCCAATTTTTTGCAAAAAATAAAAAACAGAAGTCTGACACCTTCAAAAATATCAATTATCATTTTTTCTAAAAAAGACCAAAATAGTTCTCTAAAATGAGCAAAATACTTCATTTTTCATGTTTTTCTCAAAAACCTCTGGGATTGAAGACTAACACATACAAATTTCTATTTTTCCTATTTTTTGCATAAAATCAAAAACTGAAGTCTAACACCTTCAAAAATATCAATTATCATTTTTTTTAAAAAAGACCAAAATAGTTCTCTAAAATTAGCAAAATACTTCATTTTTCATGTTTATCTGAAAAAACTCCGGGATTGAAGACTAACACATACAAATTTCTATTTTTCCAATTTTTTGCATAAAATCAAAAACTGAAGTCTAACACCTTCAAAAATATCAATTATCTTTTTTTCTAAAAAAGACAAAAATAGTTCTCTAAAATGAGCAAAATACTTCATTTTTCATGTTTTTCTCAAAAAATTCCGTGATTGAAGACTAACACATACAAATTTCTATTTTTCTAATTTTTTGCAAAAAATCAAAAACTGAAGTCTAACACCTTCAAAAATATCAATTATCATTATTTCTAAAAGAGTCCAAAATAGTTCTCTAAAATGAGCAAAATACTTCATTTTTCATGTTTTTCTCAAAAAACTTCGTGATTGAAGACTAACACATACAAATTTTTATTTTTCCTATTTTTTGCAAAAAATCAAAAAATGAAGTCTCACACCTTCAAAAATATCAATTATAATTTTTTCTGAAAAAGACCAAAATAGTTCTCTAAAATGAGCAAAATACTTCATTTTTCATGTTTTTCTCAAAAAACTCCGGGATTGAAGACTGACACATACAAATTTCTATTTTTCCAATTTTTTGCAAAAAATCAAAAACTGAAGTCTAACACCTTCAAAAATATCAATTATCATTTTTTCTAAAAAAGACCAAAATAGTTCTCTAAAATGAGCAAAATACTTCATTATTCATGTTTTTCTCAAAAAATTCCGTGATTGAAGACTAACACATACAAATTTCTATTTTCCCAATTTTTTGCAAAAAATCAAAAACTGAAGTCTAACACCTTCAAAAATATCAATTATCATTTTTTCTAAAAAAGACCAAAATAGTTCTCTAAAATGAGCAAAATACTTCATTTTTCATGATTTTCTCAAAAAATTCCGTGATTGAAGACTAACACATACAAATTTCAATTTTTCCAATTTTTTGCAAAAAATCAAAAACCGAAGTCTAACACCTTCAAAAATATCAATTATCATTTTTTCTAAAAAAGGCCAAAATAGTTCTATAAAATGGGCAAAATACTTCATTTTTCATGTTTTTCTCAAAAAACTCCGGGATTGAAGAGTAACACATACAAATTTCTATTTTTCCTATTTTTTGCATAAAATCAAAAACTGAAGTCTAACACCTTCAAAAATATCAATTATCATTTTTTCTAAAAAAGACCAAAATAGTTCTCTAAAATGAGCAAAATACTTCATTTTTCATGTTTTTCTCGAAAAACTCCTTGATTGAAGACTAACACATACAAATTTCTATTTTCCCTATTTTTTGCATAAAATCAAAAACTGAAGTTTAACACCTTCAAAAATATCAATTATCATTTTTTCTGAAAAAGACCAAAATAGTTCTCTAAAATGAGCAAAATACTTCATTTTTCAGGTTTTTCTCGAAAAATTCCGTGATTGAAGACTAACACATACAAATTTCTATTTTTCCAATTTTTTGCAAAAAATCAAAAACTAAAGTCTAACACCTTCAAAAATATCAATTATCATTTTTTTCTAAAAGAGTGCAAAATAGTTCTCTAAAATGAGCAAAATACTTCATTTTTAATGTTTTTTTTCAAAAAACTTCGTGATTGAAGACTAACACATACAAATTTCTATTTTTCCTATTTTTTGCAAAAATTCAAAAAATGAAGTCTAACACCTTCAAAAATATCAATTATCAATTTTTCTAAAAAAGACCGAAATAGTTCTCTAAAATGAGCAAAATACTTCATTTTTCATGTTTATCTCAAAAAACTCCGGGATTGAAGACTAACACATATAAATTTCTATTTTTCCTATTTTTTGCATAAAATCAAAAACTGAAGTCTAACACCTTCAAAAATATCAATTATCATTTTTTCTGAAAAAGACCAAAATAGTTCTCTAAAATGAGCAAAATACTTCATTTTTCATGTTTTTCTCAAAAAATTCCGTGATTGAAGACAAACACATACAAATTTCTATTTTTCCAATTTTTTGCAAAAAATAAAAAACTGAAGTCTAACACCTTCAAAAATATCAATTATCATTATTTCTAAAAGAGTCCAAAATAGTTCTCTAAAATGAGCAAAATACTTCATTATTCATGTTTTTCACAAAAAATTCCGTGATTGAAGACTAACACATACAAATTTCTATTTTCCCAATTTTTTGCAAAAAATAAAAAACTGAAGTCTAACACCTTCAAAAATATCAATTATCATTTTTTTCTAAAAAAGACAAAATAGTTCTCTAAAATGAGCAAAATACTTCATTTTTCATGTTATTCTCAAAAAACTCCGGGATTGAAGACTGACACATACAAATTTCTATATTTCCAATTTTTTGCAAAAAATCAAAAACTGAAGTCTAACACCTTCAAAAATATCAATTATCATTTTTTCTAAAAAAGACCAAAATAGTTCTCTAAAATGAGCAAAATACTTCATTATTCATGTTTTTCTCAAAAAATTCCGTGATTGAAGACTAACACATACAAATTTCTATTTTTCCTATTTTTTGCAAAAAATCAAAAAATGAAGTCTCACACCTTCAAAAATATCAATTATAATTTTTTCTGAAAAAGACCAAAATAGTTCTCTAAAATTAGCAAAATACTTAATTTTTCATGTTTTTCTCAAAAAACTCCGGGATTGAAGACTGACACATACAAATTTCTATTTTTCCAATTTTTAGCAAAAAATCAAAAACCGAAGTCTAACACCTTCAAAAATATCAATTATCATTTTTTCTAAAAAAGACCAAAATAGTTCTCTAAAATGACCAAAATACTTCATTATTCATGTTTTTCTCAAAAAATTCCGTGATTGAAGACTAGCACATACAAATTTCTATTTTCCCAATTTTTTGCAAAAAATCAAAAACTGAAGTCTAACACCTTCAAAAATATCAATTATCATTTTTTCTAAAAAAGACCAAAATAGTTCTCTAAAATGAGCAAAATACTTCACTTTTCATGTTTTTCTCGAAAAACTCCGTGATTGAAGACTCACACATGCATACAAATTTCTATTTTTCCAATTTTTTGCATAAAATCAAAAACTGAAGTCTAACACCTTCAAAAATATCAATTATAATATTTTCTAAAAAAGACCAAAATAGTTCTCTAAAATAAGCAAAATACTTCATTATTCATGTTTTTCTCAAAAAATTCCGTGATTCAAGACTAACACATACAAATTTCTATTTTCCCAATTTTTTGCAAAAAATAAAAAACTGAAGTCTGACACCTTCAAAAATATCAATTATCATTTTTTCTAAAAAAGACCAAAATAGTTCTCTAAAATGAGCAAAATACTTCATTTCTCATGTTTTTCTCAAAAAACTCCGGGATTGAAGACTAACACATACAAATTTCAATTTTTCCAATTTTTTGCAAAAAATCAAAAACCGAAGTCTAACACCTTCAAAAATATCAATTATCATTTTTTCTAAAAAAGGCCAAAATAGTTCTATAAAATGAGCAAAATACTTCATTTTTCATGTTTTTCTCAAAAAACTCCGGGATTGAAGAGTAACACATACAAATTTCTATTTTTCCTATTTTTTGCATAAAATCAAAAACTGAAGTCTAACACCTTCAAAAATATCAATTATCATTTTTTCTAAAAAAGACCAAAATAGTTCTCTAAAATGAGCAAAATACTTCATTTTTCATTATTTTCTCAAAAAATTCCGTAATTGAAGACTAAGACATACAAATTTCAATTTTTCCAATTGTTTACTAAAAATCAAAAACTGAAGTCTAACACCTTCAAAAATATCAATTATCATTTTTTCTAAAAAAAAACAAAATAGTTCTCTGAAATGAGCAAAATACTTCATTTTTCATGTTTTTCTCGAAAAACTACGTGATTGAAGACTAACACATACAAATTTCCATTTTTCCTATTTTTTGCATAAAATCAAAAACTGAAGTCCAACACCTTCAAAAATATCAATTATCATTTTTTCTGAAAAAGACCAAAATAGTTCTCTAAAATGAGCAAAATTCTTCATTTTTCATGTTTTTCTCGAAAAATTCCGTGATTGAAGACTAACACATACAAATTTCTATTTTTCCAATTTTTTGCAAAAAATCAAAAACTGAAGTCTAACACCTTCAAAAATATCAATTATCATTTTTTTCTAAAAGAGTCCAAAATAGTTCTCTAAAATGAGCAAAATACTTGATTTTTAATGTTTTTTTTCAAAAAACTTCGTGATTGAAGACTAACACATACAAATTTCTGTTTTTCCTATTTTTTGCAAAAATTCAAAAAATGGAGTCTAACACCTTCAAAAATATCAATTATCAATTTTTCTAAAAAATACCAAAATAGTTCTCTAAAATGAGCAAAATACTTCATTTTTCATGTTTATCTCAAAAAACTCCGGGATTGAAGACTAACACATACAAATTTCTATTTTTCCAATTTTTTGCATAAAATCAAAAACTGAAGTCTAACACCTTCAAAAATATCAATTATCATTTTTTCTAAAAAAGACAAAAATAGTTCTCTAAAATGAGCAAAATACTTCATTATTAATGTTTTTCGAAAAAAATTCCGTGATTGAAGACTGGCACATACAAATTTCTATTTTCCCAATTTTTTGCAAAAAATCAAAAACAGAAGTCTTACACATTCAAAAATATCAATTATCATTTTTTCTAAAAAAGACCAAAATAGTTCTCTAAAATGAGCAAAATACTTAATTTTTCATGTTTTTCTCGAAAAACTCCGTGATTGAAGACTAAGACATTCAAATTACTATTTTTCCTATTTTTTGCCTAAAATCAAAAACTGAAGTCTAACACCTTCAAAAATATCAATTATCATTTTTTCTAAAAAAGACCAAAATAGTTCTCTAAAATGAGCAAAATACTTCATTTTTCATGATTTTCTCAAAAAATTCCGTGATTGAAGACTAACACATACAAATTTCTATTTTTCCTATTTTTTGCATAAAATCAAAAACTGAAGTCTAACACCTTCAAAAATATCAATTATCATTTTTTCTGAAAAAGACCAAAATAGTTCTCTAAAATGAGCAAAATACTTCATTTTTCATGTTTTTCGCAAAAAATTCCGTGATTGAAGACTAACACATACAAATTTCTGTTTTTCCAATTTTTTGCAAAAAATCAAAAACTGAAGTCTCACACCTTCAAAAATATCAATTATCATTATTTCTAAAAGAGTCCAAAATAGTTCTCTAAAATGAGCAAAATACTTCATTTTTCATGTTTTTCTCAAAAAACTTCGTGATTGAAGACTAACACATACAAATTTTTATTTTTCCTATTTTTTGCAAAAAATCAAAAAATGAAGTCTCACACCTTCAAAAATATCCATTATAATTTTTTCTGAAAAAGACCAAAATAGTTCTCTAAAATGAGCAAAATACTTCATTTTTCATGTTATTCTCAAAAAACTCCGGGATTGAAGACTGACACATACAAATTTCTATTTTTCCAATTTTTTGCAAAAAATCAAAAACTGAAGTCTAACACCTTCAAAAATATCAATTATCATTTTTTCTAAAAATGACCAAAATAGTTCTCTAAAATGAGCAAAATACTTCATTATTCATGTTTTTCTCAAAAAATTCCGTGATTGAAGACTAACACATACAAATTTCTATTTTCCCAATTTTTTGCAAAAAATCAAAAACTGAAGTCTAACACCTTCAAAAATATCAATTATCATTTTTTCTAAAAAAGACCAAAATAGTTCTCTAAAATGAGCAAAATACTTCATTTTTCATGTTTTTCTCGAAAAACTCCGTGATTGAAGACTAACACATGCATACAAATTTCTATTTTTCCTATTTTTTGCATTAAATCAAAAATTGAAGTCTAACACCTTCAAAAATATCAATTATTATTTTTTTCTAAAAAAGACCAAAATAGTTCTCTAAAATGAGCAAAATACTTCATTTTTCATGATTTTCTCAAAAAACTCCGTGATTGAAGACTAACACATACAAATTTTTATTTTTCCTATTTTTTGCATAAAATCAAAAAATGAAGTCTAACACCTTCTAAAATATCAATTATCATTTTTTCTAAAAAGACCAAAATAGTTCTCTAAAATGAGAAAAATACTTCATTTTTCATGATTTTCTCAAAAAATTACGTGATTGAAGTCTAACACATACAAATTTCTATTTTTTCAATTTTTTGCATAAAATCAAAAACTGAAGTCTAACACCTTCAAAAATATGAATTATAATATTTTATAAAAAAGACCAAAATAGTTCTCTAAAATGAGCAAAATACTTCATTATTCATGTTTTTCTCAAAAAATTCCGTGATTCAAGACTAACACATACAAATTTCTATTTTCCCAATTTTTTGCAAAAAATAAAAAACTGAAGTCTAACACCTTCAAAAATATCAATTATCATTTTTTCTAAAAAAGACCAAAATAGTTCTCTAAAATGAGCAAAATACTTCATTTTTCATGTTTTTCTCAAAAACCTCCGTGATTGAAGACTAACACATACAAATTTCTATTTTTCCTATTTTTTGCATAAAATCAAAAACTTAAGTCTAACACCTTCAAAAATATCAATTATCATTTTTTTCTAAAAAAGACCAAAATAGTTCTCTAAAATGAGCAAAATACTTCATTTTTCATGATTTTCTCAAAAAATTCCGTGATTGAAGACTAACACATACAAATTTCAATTTTTCCAATTTTTTGCAAAAAATCAAAAACCGAAGTCTAACACCTTCAAAAATATCAATTATCATTATTTCTAAAAAAGGCCAAAATAGTTCTCTAAAATGAGCAAAATACTTCATTTTTCATGTTTTTCTCAAAAAACTCCGGGATTGAAGACTAACACATACAAATTTCTATTTTACCTATTTTTTGCATAAAATCAAAAACTGAAGTCTAACACCTTCAAAAATATCAATTATCATTTTTTCTAAAAAAGACCAAAATAGTTCTCTAAAATGAGCAAAATACTTCATTTTTCTTGATTTTCTCAAAAAATTCCGTGATTGAAAACTAAGACATACAAATTTCAATTTTTCCAATTGTTTGCTAAAAATCAAAAACTGAAGTCTAACACCTTCAAAAATATCAATTATCATTTTTTCTAAAAAAGACCAAAATAGTTCTCTAAAATGAGCAAAATACTTCATTTTTCAAGTTTTTATCAAAAAACTTCGTGATTGAAGACTAACACATACAAATTTCTATTTTTCCTATTTTTTGCAAAAAATAAAAAACTGAAGTCTAACACCTTCAAAAATATCAATTATCATTTTTTCTAAAAAAGACCAAAATAGTTCTCTAAAATGAGCAAAATACTTCATTTTTCATGTTTTTCTCGAAAAACTCCGTGATTGAAGACTAACACATACAAATTTCTATTTTTCCTATTTTTTGCATAAAATCCAAAACTGAAGTCTAACACCTACAAAAATATCAATTATCATTTTTTCTGAAAAAGACCAAAATAGTTCTCTAAAATGAGCAAAATACTTCATTTTTCATGTTTTTCTCAAAAAATTCCGTGATGGAAGACTAACACATACAAATTTCTATTTTTCCAATTTTTTGCAAAAAATCAAAAACTGAAGTCTAACACCTTCAAAAATATCAATTATAATTTTTTCTAAAAGAGTCCAAAATAGTTCTCTAAAATGAGCAAAATACTTCATTTTTAATGTTTTTTTTCAAAAAACTTCGTGATTGAAGACTAACACATACAAATTTCTATTTTTCCTATTTTTTGCAAAAATTCAAAAAATGAAGTCTAACACCTTCAAAAATATCAATTATCAATTTTTCTAAAAAAGACCAATATAGTTCTCTAAAATGAGCAAAATACTTCATTTTTCAGGTTTATCTCAAAAAACTCCGGGATTGAAGACTAACACATACAAATTTCTATTTTTCCAATTTTTTCCTTAAAATCAAAAACTGAAGTCTTAACACCTTCAAAAATATCAAATATCATTTTTTCTAAAAAAGACAAAAATAGTTCTCTAAAATGAGCAAAATACTTCATTATTCATGTTTTTCTCAAAAAATTCCGTGATTGAAGACTAGCACATACAAATTTCTATTTTCCCAATTTTTTGCAAAAAATCAAAAACTGAAGTCTTACACATTCAAAAATATCAATTATCATTTTTTCTAAAAAAGACCAAAATAGTTCTCTAAAATGATCAAAATACTTCATTTTTCATGTTTTTCTCGAAAAACTCCGTGATTAAAGACTAACACATTCAAATTACTATTTTTTCTATTTTTTGCCTAAAATCAAAAACTGAAGTCTAACACCTTCAAAAATATCAATTATCATTTTTTCTAAAAAAGACCAAAATAGTTCTCTAAAATGAGCAAAATACTTCATTTTTCATGATTTTCTCAAAAAATTCCGTGATTGAAGACTAACACATACAAATTTCTATTTTTCCTATTTTTTGCATAAAATCAAAAACTAAAGTCTAACACCTTCAAAAATATCAATTATCATTTTTTCTGAAAAAGACCAAAATAGTTCTCTAAAATGAGCAAAATACTTCATTTTTCATGTATTTCTCAAAAAATTCCGTGATTGAAGACTAACACATACAAATTTCTATTTTTCCAATTTTTTGCAAAAAAATCAAAAACTAAAGTCTAACACCTTCAAAAATATCAATTATCATTATTTCTAAAAGATTCCAAAATAGTTCTCTAAAATGAACAAAATACTTCATTTTTCATGTTTTTCTCAAAAAACTTCGTGATTGAAGACTAACACATACAAATTTTTATTTTTCCTATTTTTTGCAAAAAATAAAAAAATGAAGTCTAACACCTTCAAAAATATCAATTATCATTTTTTCCAAAAAAGACCAAAATAGTTCTCTAAAATGAGCAAAATACTTCATTTTTCATGTTTTTCTCGAAAAACTCCGGGATTGAAGACTAACACATACAAATTTCTATTTTTCCTATTTTTTGCATAAAATCAAAAACTGAAGTTTAACACCTTCAAAAATATCAATTATCATTTTTTCTAAAAAAGACCAAAATAGTTCTCTAAAAGGAGCAAAATACTTCATTTTTCATGATTTTCTCAAAAAATTCCGTGATTGAAGACTAACACATACAAATTTCAATTTTTCCAATTTTTTGCAAAAAATCAAAAACCGAAGTCTAACACCTTCAAAAATATCAATTATCATTTTTTCTAAAAAAGGCCAAAATAGTTCTCTAAAATGAGAAAAATACTTGATTTTTCATGTTTTTCTCAAAAAACTCCGGGATTGATGACTAACACAGACAAATTTCTATTTTTCCTATTTTTTGCATAAAATCAAAAACTGAAGTCTAACACCTTCAAAAATATCAATTATCATTTTTTCTAAGAAAGACAAAAATTGTTCTCTAAAATAAGCAAAATACTTCATTTTTCATGATTTTCTCAAAAAATTCCGTGATTGAAGACTAAGACATACAAATTTCAATTTTTCCAATTGTTTGCAAAAAATCAAAAACTGAAGTCTAACACCTTCAAAAATATCAATTATCATTTTTTTCTAAAAAAGACCAAAATAGTTCTCTAAAATGAGCAAAATACTTCATTTTTCATGATTTTCTCAAAAAATTCCGTGATTGAAGACTAACACATACAAATTTTTATTTTTCCTATTTTTTGCATAAAATCAAAAAATGAAGTCTAACACCTTCTAAAATATCAATTATCATTTTTTCTAAAAAGACCAAAATAGTTCTCTAAAATGAGAAAAATACTTCATTTTTCATGATTTTCTCAAAAAATTACGTGATTGAAGTCTAACACATACAAATTTCTATTTTTTCAATTTTTTGCATAAAATCAAAAACTGAAGTCTAACACCTTCAAAAATATGAATTATAATATTTTATAAAAAAGACCAAAATAGTTCTCTAAAATGAGCAAAATACTTCATTATTCATGTTTTTCTCAAAAAATTCCGTGATTCAAGACTAACACATACAAATTTCTATTTTCCCAATTTTTTGCAAAAAATAAAAAACTGAAGTCTAACACCTTCAAAAATATCAATTATCATTTTTTCTAAAAAAGACCAAAATAGTTCTCTAAAATGAGCAAAATACTTCATTTTTCATGTTTTTCTCAAAAACCTCCGGGATTGAAGACTAACACATACAAATTTCTATTTTTCCTATTTTTTGCATAAAATCAAAAACTTAAGGTCTAACACCTTCAAAAATATCAATTATCATTTTTTTCTAAAAAAGACCAAAATAGTTCTCTAAAATGAGCAAAATACTTCATTTTTCATGATTTTCTCAAAAAATTCCGTGATTGAAGACTAACACATACAAATTTCAATTTTTCCAATTTTTTGCAAAAAATCAAAAACCGAAGTCTAACACCTTCAAAAATATCAATTATCATTATTTCTAAAAAAGGCCAAAATAGTTCTCTAAAATGAGCAAAATACTTCATTTTTCATGTTTTTCTCAAAAAACTCCGGGATTGAAGACTAACACATACAAATTTCTATTTTACCTATTTTTTGCATAAAATCAAAAATTGAAGTCTAACACCTTCAAAAATATCAATTATCATTTTTTCTAAAAAAGACCAAAATAGTTCTCTAAAATGAGCAAAATACTTCATTTTTCTTGATTTTCTCAAAAAATTCCGTGATTGAAAACTAAGACATACAAATTTCAATTTTTCCAATTGTTTGCTAAAAATCAAAAACTGAAGTCTAACACCTTCAAAAATATCAATTATCATTTTTTCTAAAAAAGACCAAAATAGTTCTCTAAAATGAGCAAAATACTTAATTTTTCAAGTTTTTATCAAAAAACTTCGTGATTGAAGACTAACACATACAAATTTCTATTTTTCCTATTTTTTGCAAAAAATAAAAAACTGAAGTCTAACACCTTCAAAAATATCAATTATCATTTTTTCTAAAAAAGACCAAAATAGTTCTCTAAAATGAGCAAAATACTTCATTTTTCATGTTTTTCTCGAAAAACTCCGTGATTGAAGACTAACACATACAAATTTCTATTTTTCCTATTTTTTGCATAAAATCCAAAACTGAAGTCTAACACCTACAAAAATATCAATTATCATTTTTTCTGAAAAAGACCAAAATAGTTCTCTAAAATGAGCAAAATACTTCATTTTTCATGTTTTTCTCAAAAAATTCCGTGATGGAAGACTAACACATACAAATTTCTATTTTTCCAATTTTTTGCAAAAAATAAAAAACTGAAGTCTAACACCTTCAAAAATATCAATTATAATTTTTTCTAAAAGAGTCCAAAATAGTTCTCTAAAATGAGCAAAATACTTCATTTTTAATGTTTTTTTTCAAAAAACTTCGTGATTGAAGACTAACACATACAAATTTCTATTTTTCCTATTTTTTGCAAAAATTCAAAAAATGAAGTCTAACACCTTCAAAAATATCAATTATCAATTTTTCTAAAAAAGACCAATATAGTTCTCTAAAATGAGCAAAATACTTCATTTTTCAGGTTTATCTCAAAAAACTCCGGGATTGAAGACTAACACATACAAATTTCTATTTTTCCAATTTTTTCCTTAAAATCAAAAACTGAAGTCTTAACACCTTCAAAAATATCAAATATCATTTTTTCTAAAAAAGACAAAAATAGTTCTCTAAAATGAGCAAAATACTTCATTATTCATGTTTTTCTCAAAAAATTCCGTGATTGAAGACTAGCACATACAAATTTCTATTTTCCCAATTTTTTGCAAAAAATCAAAAACTGAAGTCTTACACATTCAAAAATATCAATTATCATTTTTTCTAAAAAAGACCAAAATAGTTCTCTAAAATGATCAAAATACTTCATTTTTCATGTTTTTCTCGAAAAACTCCGTGATTAAAGACTAACACATTCAAATTACTATTTTTTCTATTTTTTGCCTAAAATCAAAAACTGAAGTCTAACACCTTCAAAAATATCAATTATCATTTTTTCTAAAAAAGACCAAAATAGTTCTCTAAAATGAGCAAAATACTTCATTTTTCATGATTTTCTCAAAAAATTCCGTGATTGAAGACTAACACATACAAATTTCTATTTTTCCTATTTTTTGCATAAAATCAAAAACTAAAGTCTAACACCTTCAAAAATATCAATTATCATTTTTTCTGAAAAAGACCAAAATAGTTCTCTAAAATGAGCAAAATACTTCATTTTTCATGTATTTCTCAAAAAATTCCGTGATTGAAGACTAACACATACAAATTTCTATTTTTCCAATTTTTTGCAAAAAAATCAAAAACTAAAGTCTAACACCTTCAAAAATATCAATTATCATTATTTCTAAAAGATTCCAAAATAGTTCTCTAAAATGAACAAAATACTTCATTTTTCATGTTTTTCTCAAAAAACTTCGTGATTGAAGACTAACACATACAAATTTTTATTTTTCCTATTTTTTGCAAAAAATAAAAAAATGAAGTCTAACACCTTCAAAAATATCAATTATCATTTTTTCCAAAAAAGACCAAAATAGTTCTCTAAAATGAGCAAAATACTTCATTTTTCATGTTTTTCTCGAAAAACTCCGGGATTGAAGACTAACACATACAAATTTCTATTTTTCCTATTTTTTGCATAAAATCAAAAACTGAAGTTTAACACCTTCAAAAATATCAATTATCATTTTTTCTAAAAAAGACCAAAATAGTTCTCTAAAAGGAGCAAAATACTTCATTTTTCATGATTTTCTCAAAAAATTCCGTGATTGAAGACTAACACATACAAATTTCAATTTTTCCAATTTTTTGCAAAAAATCAAAAACCGAAGTCTAACACCTTCAAAAATATCAATTATCATTTTTTCTAAAAAAGGCCAAAATAGTTCTCTAAAATGAGAAAAATACTTGATTTTTCATGTTTTTCTCAAAAAACTCCGGGATTGATGACTAACACAGACAAATTTCTATTTTTCCTATTTTTTGCATAAAATCAAAAACTGAAGTCTAACACCTTCAAAAATATCAATTATCATTTTTTCTAAGAAAGACAAAAATTGTTCTCTAAAATAAGCAAAATACTTCATTTTTCATGATTTTCTCAAAAAATTCCGTGATTGAAGACTAAGACATACAAATTTCAATTTTTCCAATTGTTTGCAAAAAATCAAAAACTGAAGTCTAACACCTTCAAAAATATCAATTATCATTTTTTTCTAAAAAAGACCAAAATAGTTCTCTAAAATGAGCAAAATACTTCATTTTTCATGATTTTCTCAAAAAATTCCGTGATTGAAGACTAAGACATACAAATTTCAATTTTTCCAATTGTTTACTAAAAATCAAAAACTGAAGTCTAACACCTTCAAAAATATCAATTATCATTTTTTCTAAAAAAGAACAAAATAGTTCTCTAAAATGAGCAAAATACTTCATTTTTCATGATTTTCTCAAAAAATTCCGTGATTGAAGACTAACACATACAAATTTCTATTTTTCCTATTTTTTGCATAAAATCAAAAACTGAAGTCTAACACCTTCAAAAATATCAATTATCATTTTTTCTGAAAAAGACCAAAATTGTTCTCTAAAATGAGCAAAATACTTCATTTTTCATGTTTTTCTCAAAAAATTCCGTGATTGAAGACTAACACATACAAATTTCTATTTTTCCAATTTTTTGAAAAAAATAAAAAACTGAAGTCTAACACCTTCAAAAATATCAATTATAATTTTTTCTGAAAAAGACCAAAATAGTTCTCTAAAATGAGCAAAATACTTCATTTTTCATGTTTTTCTCAAAAAACTCCGGGATTGAAGACTAACACATACAAATTTCTATTTTTCCAATTTTTTGCAAAAAATCAAAACCTGAAGTCTAACACCTTCAAAAATATCAATTATCATTTTTTCTCAAAAAGACCAAAATAGTTCTCTAAAATGAGCAAAATACTTCATTATTCATGTTTTTCTCAAAAAATTCCGTGATTGAAGACTAACACATACAAATTTCTATTTTCCCAATTTTTTCCAAAAAATCAAAAACTGAAGTCTAACAACTTCAAAAATATCAATTATCATTTTTTCTAAAAAAGACCAAAATAGTTCTCTAAAATGAGCAAAATACTTCATTTTTCATGTTTTTCTCGAAAAACTCCGGGATTGAAGACTAACACATACAAATTTCTATTTTTCTTATTTTTTGCATAAAATCAAAAACTAAAGTCTAACACCTTCAAAAATATCAATTATCATTTTTTCTAAAAAAGACCAAAATAGTTCTCTAAAAGGAGCAAAATACTTCATTTTTCATGATTTTCTCAAAAAATTCCGTGATTGAAGACTAACACATACAAATTTCAATTTTTCCAATTTTTTGCAAAAAATCAAAAACCGAAGTCTAACACCTTCAAAAATATCAATTATCATTTTTTCTAAAAAAGGCCAAAATAGTTCTCGAAAATGAGCAAAATACTTCATTTTTCATGTTTTTCTCAAAAAACTCCGGGATTGATGACTAACACAGACAAATTTCTATTTTTCCTATTTTTTCCATAAAATCAAAAACTGAAGTCTAACACCTTCAAAAATATCAATTATCATTTTTTCTAAAAAAGACAAAAATTGTTCTCTAAAATAAGCAAAATACTTCATTTTTCATGATTTTCACAAAAAATTCCGTGATTGAAGACTAAGACATACAAATTTCAATTTATCCAATTGTTTGCAAAAAGTCAAAAACTGAAGTCTAACACCTTCAAAAATATCAATTATCATTTTTTCATAAAAAAGACCAAAATAGTTCTCTAAAATGAGCAAAATACTTCATTTTTCATGATTTTCTCAAAAAATTCCGTGATTGAAGAATAAGACATACAAATTTTAATTTTTCCAATTGTTTGCTAAAAATCAAAAACTGAAGTCTAACACCTTCAAAAATATCAATTATCATTTTTTCTAAAAAAGAACAAAATAGTTCTCTAAAATGAGCAAAATACTTCATTTTTCATGATTTTCTCAAAAAAATCCGTGATTGAAGACTAACACATAAAAATTTATATTTTTCCTATTTTTTTGCATAAAATCAAAAACTGAAGTCTAACACCTTCAAAAATATCAATTATCATTTTTTCTGAAAAAGACCAAAATAGTTCTCTAAAATGAGCAAAATACTTCATTTTTCAT
The DNA here is from genome assembly GCA_946800325.1 of Luzula sylvatica. NCBI lineage: Eukaryota > Viridiplantae > Streptophyta > Magnoliopsida > Poales > Juncaceae > Luzula > Luzula sylvatica. Next base: position 68,899,577 of record OX326959.1, on the reverse strand, counting down.
GTTTTTCTCAAAAAATTCCGTGATTGAAGACTAACACATACAAATTTCAATTTTTCCAATTTTTTGCAAAAAATCAAAAACTGAAGTCACCTTCAAAAATATCAATTATCATTATTTCTAAAAGAGTCCAAAATAGTTCTCTAAAATGAGCAAAATACTTCATTTTTCATGTTTTTCTCAAAAAACTTCGTGATTGAAGACTAACACATACAAATTTTTATTTTTCCTATTTTTTACAAAAAATCAAAAAATGAAGTCTAACACCTTCAAAAATATCAATTATAATTTTTTCTGAAAAAGACCAAAATAGTTCTCTAAAATGAGCAAAATACTTCATTTTTCATGTTTTTCTCAAAAAACTTCGTGATTGAAGACTAACACATACAAATTTTTATTTTTTCTATTTTTTACAAAAAATCAAAAAATGAAGTCTAACACCTTCAAAAATATCAATTATAATTTTTTCTGAAAAAGACCAAAATAGTTCTCTAAAATGAGCAAAATACTTCCTTTTTCATGATTTTCTCAAAATATTCCGTGATTGAAGTCTAACACATACAAATTTCTATTTTTCCAATTTTTTGCAAAAAATCAAAAACTGAAGTCTAACACCTTCAAAAATATCAATTATCATTATTTCTAAAAGAGTCCAAAATAGTTCTCTAAAATGAGCAAAATACTTCATTTTTCATGTTTTTCTCAAAAAACTTCGTGATTGAAGACTAACACATACAAATTTTTATTTTTCCTATTTTTTGCAAAAAATCAAAAAATGAAGTCTAACACCTTCAAAAATATCAATTATAATATTTTCTAAAAAAGACCAAAATAGTTCTCTAAAATGAGCAAAATACTTCATTTTTCATGTTTTTCTCAAAAAATTCCGTGATTCAAGACTAACACATACAAATTTCTATTTTTCCAATTTTTTGCAAAAAATCAAAAACTAAAGTCTAACACCTTCAAAAATGTCAATTATCATTTTTTCTAAAAAAGACCAAAATAGTTCTCTAAAATGAGCAAAATACTTCATTTTTCATGTTTTTCTCAAAAAATTCCGTGATTGAATACTAACACATACAAATTTCTATTTTTCCTATTTTTTTGCATAAAATCAAAAACTGAAGTCTAACACCTTCAAAAATATCAATTATCATTTTTTCTAAAAAAGACCAAAATAGTTCTCTAAAATGAGCAAAATACTTCATTTTTCATGATTTTCTCAAAAAATTCCGTGATTGAAGACTAATAACACATACAAATTTCTATTTTTCCAATTTTTTGCAAAAAATCAAAAACTGAAGTCTAACACCTTCAAAAATATCAATTATCATTATTTCTAAAAGAGTCCAAAATTGTTCTCTAAAATGAGCAAAATACTTCATTTTTCATGTTTTTCTCAAAAAATTCCATGATTGAAGATTAACACATACAAATTTCTATTTTTCCAATTTTTTGCAAAAAATCAAAAACTGAAGTCTAACACCTTCAAAAATATCAATTATCATTATTTCTATAAGAGTCCAAAATAGTTCTCCAAAATGAGCAAAATACTTCATTTTTCATGTTTTTCTCAAAAAACTTCGTGATTGAAGACTAACACATACAAATTTTTATTTTTCCTATTTTTTGCAAAAAATCAAAAAATGAAGTCTAAGACCTTCAAAAATATCAATTATAATTTTTTCTGAAAAAGACCAAAATAGTTCTCTAAAATGAGCAAAATACTTCATTTTTCATGTTTTTCTCAAAAAACTCCGGGATTGAAGACTAACACATACAAATTTCTATTTTTCCAATTTTTTGCAAAAAATCAAAACCTGAAGTCTAACACCTTCAAAAATATCAATTATCATTATTTCTAAAAGAGTCCAAAATAGTTCTCTAAAATGAGGAAAATACTTCATTTTTCATGTTTTTCTCAAAAAACTTCGTGATTGAAGACTAACACATACAAATTTTTATTTTTCCTATTTTTTGCAAAAAATCAAAAAATGAAGTCTAACACCTTCAAAAATATCAATTATAATTTTTTCTGAAAAAGACCAAAATAGTTCTCTAAAATGAGCAAAATACTTCATTTTTCATGTTTTTCTCAAAAAACTTCGGGATTGAAGACTAACACATACAAATTTCTATTTTTCCAATTTTTTGCAAAAAATCAAAACCTGAAGTCTAACACCTTCAAAAATATCAATTATCATTTTTTCTAAAAAAGACCAAAATAGTTCTCTAAAATGAGCAAAATACTTCATTATTCATGTTTTTCTCAAAAAATTCCGTGATTGAAGACTAACACATACAAATTTCTATTTTCCCAATTTTTTGCAAAAAATCAAAAACTGAAGTCTAACACCTTCAAAAATATCAATTATCATTTTTTCTAAAAAAGGCCAAAATAGTTCTCTAAAATGAGCAAAATACTTCATTTTTCATGTTTTTCTCAAAAAACTTCGTGATTGAAGACTAACACATACAAATTTTTATTTTTCCTATTTTTTGCAAAAAATCAAAAAATGAAGTCTAACACCTTCAAAAATATCAATTATCATTTTTTCTGAAAAAGACCATAATAGTTCTCTAAAATGAGCAAAATACTTCATTTTTCATGTTTTTCTCAAAAAACTCCGGGATTGAAGACTAACACATACAAATTTCTATTTTTCCAATTTTTTGCAAAAAATCAAAACCTGAAGTCTAACACCTTCAAAAATATCAATTATCATTTTTTCTAAAAAAGACCAAAATAGTTCTCTAAAAGGAGCAAAATACTTCATTTTTCATGATTTTCTCAAAAAATTCCGTGATTGAAGACTAACACATACAAATTTCTATTTTTCCAATTTTTTGCAAAAAATCAAAAACTGAAGTCTAACACCTTCAAAAATATCAATTATCATTATTTCTAAAAGAGTCCAAAATAGTTCTCTAAAATGAGCAAAATACTTCATTTTTCATGTTTTTCTCAAAAAATTCCATGATTGAAGATTAACACATACAAATTTCTATTTTTCCAATTTTTTGCAAAAAATCAAAAACTGAAGTCTAACACCTTCAAAAATATCAATTATCATTATTTCTAAAAGAGTCCAAAATAGTTCTCTAAAATGAGCAAAATACTTCATTTTTCATGTTTTTCTCAAAAAACTTCGTGATTGAAGACTAACACATACAAATTTTAATTTTTCCTATTTTTTGCAAAAAATCAAAAAATGAAGTCTAAGACCTTCAAAAATATCAATTATAATTTTTTCTGAAAAAGACCAAAATAGTTCTCTAAAATGAGCAAAATACTTCATTTTTCATGTTTTTCTCAAAAAACTTCGTGATTGAAGACTAACACATACAAATTTTTATTTTTTCTATTTTTTACAAAAAAATCAAAAAATGAAGTCTAACACCTTCAAAAATATCAATTATAATTTTTTCTGAAAAAGACCAAAATAGTTCTCTAAAATGAGCAAAATACTTCCTTTTTCATGATTTTCTCAAAATATTCCGTGATTGAAGTCTAACACATACAAATTTCTATTTTTCCAATTTTTTGCAAAAAATCAAAAACTGAAGTCTAACACCTTCAAAAATATCAATTATCATTATTTCTAAAAGAGTCCAAAATAGTTCTCTAAAATGAGCAAAATACTTCATTTTTCATGTTTTTCTCAAAAAACTTCGTGATTGAAGACTAACACATACAAATTTTTATTTTTCCTATTTTTTGCAAAAAATCAAAAAATGAAGTCTAACACCTTCAAAAATATCAATTATAATATTTTCTAAAAAAGACCAAAATAGTTCTCTAAAATGAGCAAAATACTTCATTTTTCATGTTTTTCTCAAAAAATTCCGTGATTCAAGACTAACACATACAAATTTCTATTTTTCCAATTTTTTGCAAAAAATCAAAAACTGAAGTCTAACACCTTCAAAAATGTCAATTATCATTTTTTCTAAAAAAGACCAAAATAGTTCTCTAAAATGAGCAAAATACTTCATTTTTCATGTTTTTCTCAAAAAATTCCGTGATTGAATACTAACACATACAAATTTCTATTTTTCCTATTTTTTTGCATAAAATAAAAAACTGAAGTCTAACACCTTCAAAAATATCAATTATCATTTTTTCTAAAAAAGACCAAAATAGTTCTCTAAAATGAGCAAAATACTTCATTTTTCATGATTTTCTCAAAAAATTCCGTGATTGAAGACTAACACATACAAATTTCTATTTTTCCAATTTTTTGCAACAAATCAAAAACTGAAGTCTAACACCTTCAAAAATATCAATTATCATTATTTCTAAAAGAGTCCAAAATAGTTCTCTAAAATGAGCAAAATATTTCATTTTTCATGTTTTTCTCAAAAAACTTCGTGATTGAAGACTAACACATACAAATTTTTATTTTTCCTATTTTTTGCAAAAAATCAAAAAATGAAGTCTAAGACCTTCAAAAATATCAATTATAATTTTTTCTGAAAAATACCAAAATAGTTCTCTAAAATGAGCAAAATACTTCATTTTTCATGTTTTTCTCAAAAAACTCCGGGATTGAAGACTAACACATACAAATTTCTATTTTTCCAATGTTTTGCAAAAAATCAAAACCTGAAGTCTAACACCTTCAAAAATATCAATTATCATTATTTTTAAAAGAGTCCAAAATAGTTCTCTAAAATGAGGAAAATACTTCATTTTTCATGTTTTTCTCAAAAAACTTCGTGATTGAAGACTAACACATACAAATTTTTATTTTTCCTATTTTTTGCAAAAAATCAAAAAATGAAGTCTAACACCTTCAAAAATATCAATTATAATTTTTTCTGAAAAAGACCAAAATAGTTCTCTAAAATGAGCAAAATACTTCATTTTTCATGTTTTTCTCAAAAAACTTCGGGATTGAAGACTAACACATACAAATTTCTATTTTTCCAATTTTTTGCAAAAAATCAAAACCTGAAGTCTAACACCTTCAAAAATATCAATTATCATTTTTTCTAAAAAACACCAAAATAGTTCTCTAAAATGAGCAAAATACTTCATTATTCATGTTTTTCTCAAAAAATTCCGTGATTGAAGACTAACACATACAAATTTCTATTTTCCCAATTTTTTGCAAAAAATCAAAAACTGAAGTCTAACACCTTCAAAAATATCAATTATCATTTTTTCTAAAAAAGGCCAAAATAGTTCTTTAAAATGAGCAAAATACTTCATTTTTCATGTTTTTCTCAAAAAACTTCGTGATTGAAGACTAACACATACAAATTTTTATTTTTCCTATTTTTTGCAAAAAATCAAAAAATGAAGTCTAACACCTTCAAAAATATCAATTATCATTTTTTCTGAAAAAGACCATAATAGTTCTCTAAAATGAGCAAAATACTTCATTTTTCATGTTTTTCTCAAAAAACTCCGGGATTGAAGACTAACACATACAAATTTCTATTTTTCCAATTTTTTGCAAAAAATCAAAACCTGAAGTCTAACACCTTCAAAAATATCAATTATCATTTTTTCTAAAAAAGACCAAAATAGTTCTCTAAAAGGAGCAAAATACTTCATTTTTCATGATTTTCTCAAAAAATTCCGTGATTGAAGACTAACACATACAAATTTCTATTTTTCCAATTTTTTGCAAAAAATCAAAAACTGAAGTCTAACACCTTCAAAAATATCAATTATCATTATTTCTAAAAGAGTACAAAATAGTTCTCTAAAATGAGCAAAATACTTCATTTTTCATGTTTTTCTCAAAAAATTCCATGATTGAAGATTAACACATACAAATTTCTATTTTTCCAATGTTTTGCAAAAAATCAAAACCTGAAGTCTAACACCTTCAAAAATAACAATTATCATTATTTTTAAAAGAGTCCAAAATAGTTCTCTAAAATGAGGAAAATACTTCATTTTTCATGTTTTTCTCAAAAAACTTCGTGATTGAAGACTAACACATACAAATTTTTATTTTTCCTATTTTTTGCAAAAAATCAAAAAATGAAGTCTAACACCTTCAAAAATATCAATTATAATTTTTTCTGAAAAAGACCAAAATAGTTCTCTAAAATGAGCAAAATACTTCATTTTTCATGTTTTTCTCAAAAAACTTCGGGATTGAAGACTAACACATACAAATTTCTATTTTTCCAATTTTTTGCAAAAAATCAAAACCTGAAGTCTAACACCTTCAAAAATATCAATTATTATTTTTTCTAAAAAAGACCAAAATAGTTCTCTAAAATGAGCAAAATACTTCATTATTCATGTTTTTCTCAAAAAATTCCGTGATTGAAGACTAACACATACAAATTTCTATTTTCCCAATTTTTTGCAAAAAATCAAAAACTGAAGTCTAACACCTTCAAAAATATCAATTATCATTTTTTCTAAAAAAGGCCAAAATAGTTCTTTAAAATGAGCAAAATACTTCATTTTTCATGTTTTTCTCAAAAAACTTCGTGATTGAAGACTAACACATACAAATTTTTATTTTTCCTATTTTTTGCAAAAAATCAAAAAATGAAGTCTAACACCTTCAAAAATATCAATTATCATTTTTTCTGAAAAAGACCATAATAGTTCTCTAAAATGAGCAAAATACTTCATTTTTCATGTTTTTCTCAAAAAACTCCGGGATTGAAGACTAACACATACAAATTTCTATTTTTCCAATTTTTTGCAAAAAATCAAAACCTGAAGTCTAACACCTTCAAAAATATCAATTATCATTTTTTCTAAAAAAGACCAAAATAGTTCTCTAAAAGGAGCAAAATACTTCATTTTTCATGATTTTCTCAAAAAATTCCGTGATTGAAGACTAACACATACAAATTTCTATTTTTCCAATTTTTTGCAAAAAATCAAAAACTGAAGTCTAACACCTTCAAAAATATCAATTATCATTATTTCTAAAAGAGTCCAAAATAGTTCTCTAAAATGAGCAAAATACTTCATTTTTCATGTTTTTCTCAAAAAATTCCATGATTGAAGATTAACACATACAAATTTCTATTTTTCCAATTTTTTGCAAAAAATAAAAAACTGAAGTCTAACACCTTCAAAAATATCAATTATCATTATTTCTAAAAGAGTCCAAAATAGTTCTCTAAAATGAGCAAAATACTTCATTTTTCATGTTTTTCTCAAAAAACTTCGTGATTGAAGACTAACACATACAAATTTTTATTTTTCCTATTTTTTGCAAAAAATCAAAAAATGAAGTCTAAGACCTTCAAAAATATCAATTATAATTTTTTCTGAAAAAGACCAAAATAGTTCTCTAAAATGAGCAAAATACTTCATTTTTCATGTTTTTCTCAAAAAACATCGTTATTGAAGACTAACACATACAAATTTTTATTTTTTCTATTTTTTACAAAAAATCAAAAAATGAAGTCTAACACCTTCAAAAATATCAATTATAATTTTTTCTGAAAAAGACCAAAATAGTTCTCTAAAATGAGCAAAATACTTCCTTTTTCATGATTTTCTCAAAATATTCCGTGATTGAAGTCTAACACATACAAATTTCTATTTTTCCAATTTTTTGCAAAAAATCAAAAACTGAAGTCTAACACCTTCAAAAATATCAATTATCATTATTTCTAAAAGAGTCCAAAATAGTTCTCTAAAATGAGCAAAATACTTCATTTTTCATGTTTTTCTCAAAAAACTTCGTGATTGAAGACTAACACATACAAATTTTTATTTTTCCTATTTTTTGCAAAAAATCAAAAAATGAAGTCTAACACCTTCAAAAATATCAATTATAATATTTTCTAAAAAAGACCAAAATAGTTCTCTAAAATGAGCAAAATACTTCATTTTTCATGTTTTTCTCAAAAAATTCCGTGATTCAAGACTAACACATACAAATTTCTATTTTTCCAATTTTTTGCAAAAAATCAAAAACTGAAGTCTAACACCTTCAAAAATGTCAATTATCATTTTTTCTAAAAAAGACCAAAATAGTTCTCTAAAATGAGCAAAATACTTCATTTTTCATGTTTTTCTCAAAAAATTCCGTGATTGAATACTAACACATACAAATTTCTATTTTTCCTATTTTTTTGCATAAAATAAAAAACTGAAGTCTACCTTCAAAAATATCAATTATCATTTTTTCTAAAAAAGACCAAAATAGTTCTCTAAAATGAGCAAAATACTTCATTTTTCATGATTTTCTCAAAAAATTCCGTGATTGAAGACTAACACATACAAATTTCTATTTTTCCAATTTTTTGCAAAAAATCAAAAACTGAAGTCTAACACCTTCAAAAATATCAATTATCATTATTTCTAAAAGAGTCCAAAATAGTTCTCTAAAATGAGCAAAATAATTCATTTTTCATGTTTTTCTCAAAAAATTCCATGATTGAAGATTAACACATACAAATTTCTATTTTTCCAATTTTTTGCAAAAAATCAAAAACTGAAGTCTAACACCTTCAAAAATATCAATTATCATTATTTCTAAAAGAGTCCAAAATAGTTCTCTAAAATGAGCAAAATACTTCATTTTTCATGTTTTTCTCAAAAAACTTCGTGATTGAAGACTAACACATACAAATTTTTATTTTTCCTATTTTTTGCAAAAAATCAAAAAATGAAGTCTAAGACCTTCAAAAATATCAATTATAATTTTTTCTGAAAAATACCAAAATAGTTCTCTAAAATGAGCAAAATACTTCATTTTTCATGTTTTTCTCAAAAAACTCCGGGATTGAAGACTAACACATACAAATTTCTATTTTTCCAATTTTTTGCAAAAAATCAAAACCTGAAGTATAACACCTTCAAAAATATCAATTATCATTATTTCTAAAAGAGTCCAAAATAGTTCTCTAAAATGAGGAAAATACTTCATTTTTCATGTTTTTCTCAAAAAACTTCGTGATTGAAGACTAACACATACAAATTTTTATTTTTCCTATTTTTTGCAAAAAATCAAAAAATGAAGTCTAACACCTTCAAAAATATCAATTATAATTTTTTCTGAAAAAGACCAAAATAGTTCTCTAAAATGAGCAAAATACTTCATTTTTCATGTTTTCTCAAAAAACTTCGGGATTGAAGACTAACACATACAAATTTCTATTTTTCCAATTTTTTGCAAAAAATCAAAACCTGAAGTCTAACACCTTAAAAAATATCAATTATCATTTTTTCTAAAAAAGACCAAAATAGTTCTCTAAAATGAGCAAAATACTTCATTATTCATGTTTTTCTCAAAAAATTCCGTGATTGAAGACTAACACATACAAATTTCTATTTTCCCAATTTTTTGCAAAAAATCAAAAACTGAAGTCTAACACCTTCAAAAATATCAATTATCATTTTTTCTAAAAAAGGCCAAAATAGTTCTCTAAAATGAGCAAAATACTTCATTTTTCATGTTTTTCTCAAAAAACTTCGTGATTGAAGACTAACACATACAAATTTTTATTTTTCCTATTTTTTGCAAAAAATCAAAAAATGAAGTCTAACACCTTCAAAAATATCAATTATCATTTTTTCTGAAAAAGACCATAATAGTTCTCTAAAATGAGCAAAATACTTCATTTTTCATGTTTTTCTCAAAAAACTCCGGGATTGAAGACTAACACATACAAATTTCTATTTTTCCAATTTTTTGCAAAAAATCAAAACCTGAAGTCTAACACCTTCAAAAATATCAATTATAATTTTTTCTAAAAAAGACCAAAATAGTTCTCTAAAAGGAGCAAAATACTTCATTTTTCATGATTTTCTCAAAAAATTCCGTGATTGAAGACTAACACATACAAATTTCTATTTTTCCAATTTTTTGCAAAAAATCAAAAACTGAAGTCTAACACCTTCAAAAATATCAATTATCATTATTTCTAAAAGGGTCCAAAATAGTTCTCTAAAATGAGCAAAATACTTCATTTTTCATGTTTTTCTCAAAAAATTCCATGATTGAAGATTAACACATACAAATTTCTATTTTTCCAATTTTTTGCAAAAAATCAAAAACTGAAGTCTAACACCTTCAAAAATATCAATTATCATTATTTCTAAAAGAGTCCAAAATAGTTCTCTAAAATGAGCAAAATACATCATTTTTCATGTTTTTCTCAAAAAACTTCGTGATTGAAGACTAACACATACAAATTTTTATTTTTCCTATTTTTTGCAAAAAATCAAAAAATGAAGTCTAAGACCTTCAAAAATATCAATTATAATTTTTTCTGAAAAATACCAAAATAGTTCTCTAAAATGAGCAAAATACTTCATTTTTCATGTTTTTCTCAAAAAACTCCGGGATTGAAGACTAACACATACAAATTTCTATTTTTCCAATTTTTTGCAAAAAATCAAAACCTGAAGTCTAACACCTTCAAAAATATCAATTATCATTATTTCTAAAAGAGTCCAAAATAGTTCTCTAAAATGAGGAAAATACTTCATTTTTCATGTTTTTCTAAAAAAACTTCGTGATTGAAGACTAACACATACAAATTTTTATTTTTCCTATTTTTTGCAAAAAATCAAAAAATGAAGTCTAACACCTTCAAAAATATCAATTATAATTTTTTCTGAAAAAGACCAAAATAGTTCTCTAAAATGAGCAAAATACTTCATTTTTCATGTTTTTCTCAAAAAACTTCGGGATTGAAGACTAACACATACAAATTTCTATTTTTCCAATTTTTTGCAAAAAATCAAAACCTGAAGTCTAACACCTTCAAAAATATCAATTATCATTTTTTCTAAAAAAGACCAAAATAGTTCTCTAAAATGAGCAAAATACTTCATTATTCATGTTTTTCTCAAAAAATTCCGTGATTGAAGACTAACACATACAAATTTCTATTTTCCCAATTTTTTGCAAAAAATCAAAAACTGAAGTCTAACACCTTCAAAAATATCAATTATCATTTTTTCTAAAAAAGGCCAAAATAGTTCTCTAAAATGAGCAAAATACTTCATTTTTCATGTTTTTCTCAAAAAACTTCGTGATTGAAGACTAACACATACAAATTTTTATTTTTCCTATTTTTTGCAAAAAATCAAAAAATGAAGTCTAACACCTTCAAAAATATCAATTATAATTTTTTCTGAAAAAGACCATAATAGTTCTCTAAAATGAGCAAAATACTTCATTTTTCATGTTTTTCTCAAAAAACTCCGGGATTGAAGACTAACACATACAAATTTCTATTTTTCCAATTTTTTGCAAAAAATCAAAACCTGAAGTCTAACACCTTCAAAAATATCAATTATCATTTTTTCTAAAAAAGACCAAAATAGTTCTCTAAAAGGAGCAAAATACTTCATTTTTCATGATTTTCTCAAAAAATTCCGTGATTGAAGACTAACACATACAAATTTCTATTTTTCCAATTTTTTGCAAAAAATCAAAAACTGAAGTCTAACACCTTCAAAAATATCAATTATCATTATTTCTAAAAGAGTCCAAAATAGTTCTCTAAAATGAGCAAAATACTTCATTTTTCATGTTTTTCTCAAAAAATTCCATGATTGAAGATTAACACATACAAATTTCTATTTTTCCAATTTTTTGCAAAAAATCAAAAACTGAAGTCTAACACCTTCAAAAATATCAATTATCATTATTTCTAAAAGAGTCCAAAATAGTTCTCTAAAATGAGCAAAATACTTCATTTTTCATGTTTTTCTCAAAAAACTTCGTGATTGAAGACTAACACAGACAAATTTTTATTTTTCCTATTTTTTGCAAAAAAATCAAAAAATGAAGTCTAGACCAAAATAGTTCTCTAAAATGAGCAAAATACTTCATTTTTCATGTTTTTCTCAAAAAACTTCGTGATTGAAGACTAACACATACAAATTTTTATTTTTTCTATTTTTTACAAAAAATCAAAAAATGAAGTCTAACACCTTCAAAAATATCAATTATAATTTTTTCTGAAAAAGACCAAAATAGTTCTCTAAAATGAGCAAAATACTTCCTTTTTCATGATTTTCTCAAAATATTCCGTGATTGAAGTCTAACACATACAAATTTCTATTTTTCCAATTTTTTGCAAAAAATCAAAAACTGAAGTCTAACACCTTCAAAAATATCAATTATCATTATTTCTAAAAGAGTCCAAAATAGTTCTCTAAAATGAGCAAAATACTTCATTTTTCATGTTTTTCTCAAAAAACTTCGTGATTGAAGACTAACACATACAAATTTTTATTTTTCCTATTTTTTGCAAAAAATCAAAAAATGAAGTCTAACACCTTCAAAAATATCAATTATAATATTTTCTAAAAAAGACCAAAATAGTTCTCTAAAATGAGCAAAATACTTCATTTTTCATGTTTTTCTCAAAAAATTCCGTGATTCAAGACTAACACATACAAATTTCTATTTTTCCAATTTTTTGCAAAAAATCAAAAACTGAAGTCTAACACCTTCAAAAATGTCAATTATCATTTTTTCTAAAAAAGACCAAAATAGTTCTCTAAAATGAGCAAAATACTTCATTTTTCATGTTTTTCTCAAAAAATTCCGTGATTGAATACTAACACATACAAATTTCTATTTTTCCTATTTTTTTGCATAAAATCAAAAACTGAAGTCTAACACCTTCAAAAATATCAATTATCATTTTTTCTAAAAAAGACCAAAATAGTTCTCTAAAATGAGCAAAATACTTCATTTTTCATGATTTTCTCAAAAAATTCCGTGATTGAAGACTAACACATACAAATTTCTATTTTTCCAATTTTTTGCAAAAAATCAAAAACTGAAGTCTAACACCTTCAAAAATATCAATTATCATTATTTCTAAAAGAGTCCAAAATAGTTCTCTAAAATGAGCAAAATACTTCATTTTTCATGTTTTTCTCAAAAAATTCCATGATTGAAGATTAACACATACAAATTTCTATTTTTCCAATTTTTTGCAAAAAATCAAAAACTGAAGTCTAACACCTTCAAAAATATCAATTATCATTATTTCTAAAAGAGTCCAAAATAGTTCTCTAAAATGAGCAAAATACTTCATTTTTCATGTTTTTCTCAAAAAACTTCGTGTTTGAAGACTAACACATACAAATTTTTATTTTTCCTATTTTTTGCAAAAAATCAAAAAATGAAGTCTAAGACCTTCAAAAATATCAATTATAATTTTTTCTGAAAAAGACCAAACTAGTTCTCTAAAATGAGCAAAATACTTCATTTTTCATGTTTTTCTCAAAAAACTCCGGGATTGAAGACTAACACATACAAATTTCTATTTTTCCAATTTTTTGCAAAAAATCAAAACCTGAAGTCTAACACCTTCAAAAATATCAATTATCATTATTTCTAAAAGAGTCCAAAATAGTTCTCTAAAATGAGGAAAATACTTCATTTTTCATGTTTTTCTCAAAAAACTTCGTGATTGAAGACTAACACATACAAATTTTTATTTTTCCTATTTTTTGCAAAAAATCAAAAAATGAAGTCTAACACCTTCAAAAATATCAATTATAATTTTTTCTGAAAAAGACCAAAATAGTTCTCTAAAATGAGCAAAATACTTCATTTTTCATGTTTTTCTCAAAAAACTTCGGGATTGAAGACTAACACATACAAATTTCTATTTTTCCAATTTTTTGCAAAAAATCAAAACCTGAAGTCTGACACCTTCAAAAATATCAATTATCATTTTTTCTAAAAAAGACCAAAATAGTTCTCTAAAATGAGCAAAATACTTCATTATTCATGTTTTTCTCAAAAAATTCCGTGATTGAAGACTAACACATACAAATTTCTATTTTCCCAATTTTTTGCAAAAAGTCAAAAACTGAAGTCTAACACCTTCAAAAATATCAATTATCATTTTTTCTAAAAAAGGCCAAAATAGTTCTCTAAAATGAGCAAAATACTTCATTTTTCATGTTTTTCTCAAAAAACTTCGTGATTGAAGACTAACACATACAAATTTTTATTTTTCCTATTTTTTGCAAAAAATCAAAAAATGAAGTCTAACACCTTCAAAAATATCAATTATCATTTTTTCTGAAAAAGACCATAATAGTTCTCTAAAATGAGCAAAATACTTCATTTTTCATGTTTTTCTCAAAAAACTCCGGGATTGAAGACTAACACATACAAATTTCTATTTTTCCTATTTTTTGCATAAAATCAAAAACTGAAGTCTAACACCTTCAAAAATATCAATTATCATTTTTTCTAAAAAAGACCAAAATAGTTCTCTAAAAGGAGCAAAATACTTCATTTTTCATGATTTTCTCAAAAAATTCCGTGATTGAAGACTAACACATACAAATTTCTATTTTTCCAATTTTTTGCAAAAAATCAAAAACTGAAGTCTAACACCTTCAAAAATATCAATTATCATTATTTCTAAAAGAGTCCAAAATAGTTCTCTAAAATGAGCAAAATACTTCATTTTTCATGTTTTTCTCAAAAAATTCCATGATTGAAGATTAACACATACAAATTTCTATTTTTCCAATTTTTTGCAAAAAATCAAAAACTGAAGTCTAACACCTTCAAAAATATCAATTATCATTATTTCTAAAAGAGTCCAAAATAGTTCTCTAAAATGAGCAAAATACTTCATTTTTCATGTTTTTCTCAAAAAACTTCGTGATTGAAGACTAACACATACAAATTTTTATTTTTCCTATTTTTTGCAAAAAATCAAAAAATGAAGTCTAATACCTTCAAAAATATCAATTATAATTTTTTCTGAAAAAGACCAAAATAGTTCTCTAAAATGAGCAAAATACTTCATTTTTCATGTTTTTCTCAAAAAACTTCGTGATTGAAGACTAACACATACAAATTTTTATTTTTTCTATTTTTTACAAAAAATCAAAAAATGAAGTCTAACACCTTCAAAAATATCAATTATAATTTTTTCTGAAAAAGGCCAAAATAGTTCTCTAAAATGAGCAAAATACTTCCTTTTTCATGATTTTCTCAAAATATTCCGTGATTGAAGTCTAACACATACAAATTTCTATTTTTCCAATTTTTTGCAAAAAATCAAAAACTGAAGTCTAACACCTTCAAAAATATCAATTATCATTATTTCTAAAAGAGTCCAAAATAGTTCTCTAAAATGAGCAAAATACTTCATTTTTCATGTTTTTCTCAAAAAACTTCGTGATTGAAGACTAACACATACAAATTTTTATTTTTCCTATTTTTTGCAAAAAATCAAAAAATGAAGTCTAACACCTTCAAAAATATCAATTATAATATTTTCTAAAAAAGACCAAAATAGTTCTCTAAAATGAGCAAAATACTTCATTTTTCATGTTTTTCTCAAAAAATTCCGTGATTCAAGACTAACACATACAAATTTCTATTTTTCCAATTTTTTGCAAAAAATCAAAAACTGAAGTCTAACACCTTCAAAAATGTCAATTATCATTTTTTCTAAAAAAGACCAAAATAGTTCTCTAAAATGAGCAAAATACTTTATTTTTCATGTTTTTCTCAAAAAATTCCGTGATTGAATACTAACACATACAAATTTCTATTTTTCCTATTTTTTTTGCATAAAATCAAAAACTGAAGTCTAACACCTTCAAAAATATCAATTATCATTTTTTCTAAAAAAGACCAAAATAGTTCTCTAAAATGAGCAAAATACTTCATTATTCATGTTTTTCTCAAAAAATTCCGTGATTGAAGACTAACACATACAAATTTCTATTTTCCCAATTTTTTGCAAAAAATCAAAAACTGAAGTCTAACACCTTCAAAAATATCAATTATCATTTTTTCTAAAAAAGGCCAAAATAGTTCTCTAAAATGAGCAAAATACTTCATTTTTCATGTTTTTCTCAAAAAACTTCGTGATTGAAGACTAACACATACAAATTTTTATTTTTCCTATTTTTTGCAAAAAATCAAAAAATGAAGTCTAACACCTTCAAAAATATCAATTATCATTTTTTCTGAAAAAGACCATAATAGTTCTCTAAAATGAGCAAAATACTTCATTTTTCATGTTTTTCTCAAAAAACTTCGTGATTGAAGACTAACACATACAAATTTTTATTTTTTCTATTTTTTACAAAAAATCAAAAAATGAAGTCTAACACCTTCAAAAATATCAATTATAATTTTTTCTGAAAAAGGCCAAAATAGTTCTCTAAAATGAGCAAAATACTTCCTTTTTCATGATTTTCTCAAAATATTCCGTGATTGAAGTCTAACACATACAAATTTCTATTTTTCCAATTTTTTGCAAAAAATCAAAAACTGAAGTCTAACACCTTCAAAAATATCAATTATCATTATTTCTAAAAGAGTCCAAAATAGTTCTCTAAAATGAGCAAAATACTTCATTTTTCATGTTTTTCTCAAAAAACTTCGTGATTGAAGACTAACACATACAAATTTTTATTTTTCCTATTTTTTGCAAAAAATCAAAAAATGAAGTCTAACACCTTCAAAAATATCAATTATAATATTTTCTAAAAAAGACCAAAATAGTTCTCTAAAATGAGCAAAATACTTCATTTTTCATGTTTTTCTCAAAAAATTCCGTGATTCAAGACTAACACATACAAATTTCTATTTTTCCAATTTTTTGCAAAAAATCAAAAACTGAAGTCTAACACCTTCAAAAATGTCAATTATCATTTTTTCTAAAAAAGACCAAAATAGTTCTCTAAAATGAGCAAAATACTTTATTTTTCATGTTTTTCTCAAAAAATTCCGTGATTGAATACTAACACATACAAATTTCTATTTTTCCTATTTTTTTTGCATAAAATCAAAAACTGAAGTCTAACACCTTCAAAAATATCAATTATCATTTTTTCTAAAAAAGACCAAAATAGTTCTCTAAAATGAGCAAAATACTTCATTATTCATGTTTTTCTCAAAAAATTCCGTGATTGAAGACTAACACATACAAATTTCTATTTTCCCAATTTTTTGCAAAAAATCAAAAACTGAAGTCTAACACCTTCAAAAATATCAATTATCATTTTTTCTAAAAAAGGCCAAAATAGTTCTCTAAAATGAGCAAAATACTTCATTTTTCATGTTTTTCTCAAAAAACTTCGTGATTGAAGACTAACACATACAAATTTTTATTTTTCCTATTTTTTGCAAAAAATCAAAAAATGAAGTCTAACACCTTCAAAAATATCAATTATCATTTTTTCTGAAAAAGACCATAATAGTTCTCTAAAATGAGCAAAATACTTCATTTTTCATGTTTTTCTCAAAAAACTCCGGGATTGAAGACTAACACATACAAATTTCTATTTTTCCAATTTTTTGCAAAAAATCAAAACCTGAAGTCTAACACCTTCAAAAATATCAATTATCATTTTTTCTAAAAAAGACCAAAATAGTTCTCTAAAAGGAGCAAAATACTTCATTTTTCATGATTTTCTCAAAAAATTCCGTGATTGAAGACTAACACATACAAATTTCTATTTTTCCAATTTTTTGCAAAAAATCAAAAACTGAAGTCTAACACCTTCAAAAATATCAATTATCATTATTTCTAAAAGAGTCCAAAATAGTTCTCTAAAATGAGCAAAATACTTCATTTTTCATGTTTTTCTCAAAAAATTCCATGATTGAAGATTAACACATACAAATTTCTATTTTTCCAATTTTTTGCAAAAAATCAAAAACTGAAGTCTAACACCTTCAAAAATATCAATTATCATTATTTCTAAAAGAGTCCAAAATAGTTCTCTAAAATGAGCAAAATACTTCATTTTTCATGTTTTTCTCAAAAAACTTCGTGATTGAAGACTAACACAGACAAATTTTTATTTTTCCTATTTTTTGCAAAAAATCAAAAAATGAAGTCTAAGACCTTCAAAAATATCAATTATAATTTTTTCTGAAAAAGACCAAAATAGTTCTCTAAAATGAGCAAAATACTTCATTTTTCATGTTTTTCTCAAAAAACTTCGTGATTGAAGACTAACACATACAAATTTTTATTTTTTCTATTTTTTACAAAAAATCAAAAAATGAAGTATAACACCTTCAAAAATATCAATTATAATTTTTTCTGAAAAAGACCAAAATAGTTCTCTAAAATGAGCAAAATACTTCCTTTTTCATGATTTTCTCAAAATATTCCGTGATTGAAGTCTAACACATACAAATTTCTATTTTTCCAATTTTTTGCAAAAAATCAAAAACTGAAGTCTAACACCTTCAAAAATATCAATTATCATTATTTCTAAAAGAGTCCAAAATAGTTCTCTAAAATGAGCAAAATACTTCATTTTTCATGTTTTTCTCAAAAAACTTCGTGATTGAAGACTAACACATACAAATTTTTATTTTTCCTATTTTTTGCAAAAAATCAAAAAATGAAGTCTAACACCTTCAAAAATATCAATTATAATATTTTCTAAAAAAGACCAAAATAGTTCTCTAAAATGAGTAAAATACTTCATTTTTCATGTTTTTTTCAAAAAATTCCGTGATTCAAGACTAACACATACAAATTTCTATTTTTCCAATTTTTTGCAAAAAATCAAAAACTGAAGTCTAACACCTTCAAAAATGTCAATTATCATTTTTTCTAAAAAAGACCAAAATAGTTCTCTAAAATGAGCAAAATACTTCATTTTTCATGTTTTTCTCAAAAAATTCCGTGATTGAATACTAACACATACAAATTTCTATTTTTCCTATTTTTTTGCATAAAATCAAAAACTGAAGTCTAACACCTTCAAAAATATCAATTATCATTTTTTCTAAAAAAGACCAAAATAGTTCTCTAAAATGAGCAAAATACTTCATTTTTCATGATTTTCTCAAAAAATTCCGTGATTGAAGACTAACACATACAAATTTCTATTTTTCCAATTTTTTGCAAAAAATCAAAAACTGAAGTCTAACACCTTCAAAAATATCAATTATCATTATTTCTAAAAGAGTCCAAAATAGTTCTCTAAAATGAGCAAAATACTTCATTTTTCATGTTTTTCTCAAAAAATTCCATGATTGAAGATTAACACATACAAATTTCTATTTTTCCAATTTTTTGCAAAAAATCAAAAACTGAAGTCTAACACCTTCAAAAATATCAATTATCATTATTTCTAAAAGAGTCCAAAATAGTTCTCTAAAATGAGCAAAATACTTCATTTTTCATGTTTTTCTCAAAAAACTTCGTGTTTGAAGACTAACACATACAAATTTTTATTTTTCCTATTTTTTGCAAAAAATCAAAAAATGATGTCTAAGACCTTCAAAAATATCAATTATAATTTTTTCTGAAAAAGACCAAAATAGTTCTCTAAAATGAGCAAAATACTTCATTTTTCATGTTTTTCTCAAAAAACTCCGGGATTGAAGACTAACACATACAAATTTCTATTTTTCCAATTTTTTGCAAAAAATCAAAACCTGAAGTCTAACACCTTCAAAAATATCAATTATCATTATTTCTAAAAGGGTCCAAAATAGTTCTCTAAAATGAGGAAAATACTTCATTTTTCATGTTTTTCTCAAAAAACTTCGTGATTGAAGACTAACACATACAAATTTTTATTTTTCCTATTTTTTGCAAAAAATCAAAAAATGAAGTCTAACACCTTCAAAAATATCAATTATAATTTTTTCTGAAAAAGACCAAAATAGTTCTCTAAAATGAGCAAAATACTTCATTTTTCATTTTTTTCTCAAAAAACTTCGGGATTGAAGACTAACACATACAAATTTCTATTTTTCCAATTTTTTGCAAAAAATCAAAACCTGAAGTCTGACACCTTCAAAAATATCAATTATCATTTTTTCTAAAAAAGACCAAAATAGTTCTCTAAAATGAGCAAAATACTTCATTATTCATGTTTTTCTCAAAAAATTCCGTGATTGAAGACTAACACATACAAATTTCTATTTTCCCAATTTTTTGCAAAAAGTCAAAAACTGAAGTCTAACACCTTCAAAAATATCAATTATCATTTTTTCTAAAAAAGGCCAAAATAGTTCTCTAAAATGAGCAAAATACTTCATTTTTCATGTTTTTCTCAAAAAACTTCGTGATTGAAGACTAACACATAAAAATTTTTATTTTTCCTATTTTTTGCAAAAAATCAAAAAATGAAGTCTAACACCTTCAAAAATATCAATTATCATTTTTTCTGAAAAAGACCATAAAAGTTCTCTAAAATGAGCAAAATACTTCATTTTTCATGTTTTTCTCAAAAAACTCCGGGATTGAAGACTAACACATACAAATTTCTATTTTTCCTATTTTTTGCATAAAATCAAAAACTGAAGTCTAACACCTTCAAAAATATCAATTATCATTTTTTCTAAAAAAGACCAAAATAGTTCTCTAAAAGGAGCAAAATACTTCATTTTTCATGATTTTCTCAAAAAATTCCGTGATTGAAGACTAACACATACAAATTTCTATTTTTCCAATTTTTTGCAAAAAATCAAAAACTGAAGTCTAACACCTTCAAAAATATCAATTATCATTATTTCTAAAAGAGTCCAAAATAGTTCTCTAAAATGAGCAAAATACTTCATTTTTCATGTTTTTCTCAAAAAATTCCATGATTGAAGATTAACACATACAAATTTTATATTTTTCCAATTTTTTGCAAAAAATCAAAAACTGAAGTCTAACACCTTCAAAAATATCAATTATCATTATTTCTAAAAGAGTCCAAAATAGTTCTCTAAAATGAGCAAAATACTTCATTTTTCATGTTTTTCTCAAAAAACTTCGTGATTGAAGACTAACACATACAAATTTTAATTTTTCCTATTTTTTGCAAAAAATCAAAAAATGAAGTCTAAGACCTTCAAAAATATCAATTATAATTTTTTCTGAAAAAGACCAAAATAGTTCTCTAAAATGAGCAAAATACTTCATTTTTCATGTTTTTCTCAAAAAACTTCGTGATTGAAGACTAACACATACAAATTTTTATTTTTTCTATTTTTTACAAAAAATCAAAAAATGAAGTCTAACACCTTCAAAAATATCAATTATAATTTTTTCTGAAAAAGGCCAAAATAGTTCTCTAAAATGAGCAAAATACTTCCTTTTTCATGATTTTCTCAAAATATTCCGTGATTGAAGTCTAACACATACAAATTTCTATTTTTCCAATTTTTTGCAAAAAATCAAAAACTGAAGTCTAACACCTTCAAAAATATCAATTATCATTATTTCTAAAAGAGTCCAAAATAGTTCTCTAAAATGAGCAAAATACTTCATTTTTCATGTTTTTCTCAAAAAACTTCGTGATTGAAGACTAACACATACAAATTTTTATTTTTCCTATTTTTTGCAAAAAATCAAAAAATGAAGTCTAACACCTTCAAAAATATCAATTATAATATTTTCTAAAAAAGACCAAAATAGTTCTCTAAAATGAGCAAAATACTTCATTTTTCATGTTTTTCTCAAAAAATTCCGTGATTCAAGACTAACACATACAAATTTCTATTTTTCCAATTTTTTGCAAAAAATCAAAAACTGAAGTCTAACACCTTCAAAAATGTCAATTATCATTTTTTCTAAAAAAGACCAAAATAGTTCTCTAAAATGAGCAAAATACTTCATTTTTCATGTTTTTCTCAAAAAATTCCGTGATTGAATACTAACACATACAAATTTCTATTTTTCCTATTTTTTTTGCATAAAATCAAAAACTGAAGTCTAACACCTTCAAAAATATCAATTATCATTTTTTCTAAAAAAGACCAAAATAGTTCTCTAAAATGAGCAAAATACTTCATTTTTCATGATTTTCTCAAAAAATTCCGTGATTGAAGACTAACACATACAAATTTCTATTTTTCCAATTTTTTGCAAAAAATCAAAAACTGAAGTCTAACACCTTCAAAAATATCAATTATCATTATTTCTAAAAGAGTCCAAAATAGTTCCCTAAAATGAGCAAAATACTTCATTTTTCATGTTTTTCTCAAAAAATTCCATGATTGAAGATTAACACATACAAATTTCTATTTTTCCAATTTTTTGCAAAAAATCAAAAACTGAAGTCTAACACCTTCAAAAATATCAATTATCATTATTTCTAAAAGAGTCCAAAATAGTTCTCTAAAATGAGCAAACTACTTCATTTTTCATGTTTTTCTCAAAAAACTTCGTGATTGAAGACTAACACATACAAATTTTTATTTTTCCTATTTTTTGCAAAAAATCAAAAAATGAAGTCTAAGACCTTCAAAAATATCAATTATAATTTTTTCTGAAAAAGACCAAAATAGTTCTCTAAAATGAGCAAAATACTTCATTTTTCATGTTTTTCTCAAAAAACTCCGGGATTGAAGACTAACACATACAAATTTCTATTTTTCCAATTTTTTGCAAAAAATCAAAACCTGAAGTCTAACACCTTCAAAAATATCAATTATCATTATTTCTAAAAGAGTCCAAAATAGTTCTCTAAAATGAGGAAAATACTTCATTTTTCATGTTTTTCTCAAAAAACATCGTGATTGAAGACTAACACATACAAATTTTTATTTTTCCTATTTTTTGCAAAAAATCAAAAAATGAAGTCTAACACCTTCAAAAATATCAATTATAATTTTTTCTGAAAAAGACCAAAATAGTTCTCTAAAATGAGCAAAATACTTCATTTTTCATGTTTTTCTCAAAAAACTTCGGGATTGAAGACTAACACATACAAATTTCTATTTTTCCAATTTTTTGCAAAAAATCAAAACCTGAAGTCTAACACCTTCAAAAATATCAATTATCATTTTTTCTCAAAAAGACCAAAATAGTTCTCTAAAATGAGCAAAATACTTCATTATTCATGTTTTTCTCAAAAATTTCCGTGATTGAAGACTAACACATACAAATTTCTATTTTCCCAATTTTTTGCAAAAAATCAAAAACTGAAGTCTAACACCTTCAAAAATATCAATTATCATTTTTTCTAAAAAAGGCCAAAATAGTTCTCTAAAATGAGCAAAATACTTCATTTTTCATGTTTTTCTCAAAAAACTTCGTGATTGAAGACTAACACATACAAATTTTTATTTTTCCTATTTTTTGCAAAAAATCAAAAAATGAAGTCTAACACCTTCAAAAATATCAATTATCATTTTTTCTGAAAAAGACAATAATAGTTCTCTAAAATGAGCAAAATACTTCATTTTTCATGTTTTTCTCAAAAAACTCCGGGATTGAAGACTAACACATACAAATTTCTATTTTTCCAATTTTTTGCAAAAAATCAAAACCTGAAGTCTAACACCTTCAAAAATATCAATTATCATTTTTTCTAAAAAAGACCAAAATAGTTCTCTAAAAGGAGCAAAATACTTCATTTTTCATGATTTTCTCAAAAAATTCCGTGATTGAAGACTAACACATACAAATTTCTATTTTTCCAATTTTTTGCAAAAAATCAAAAACTGAAGTCTAACACCTTCAAAAATATCAATTATCATTATTTCTAAAAGAGTCCAAAATAGTTCTCTAAAATGAGCAAAATACTTCATTTTTCATGTTTTTCTCAAAAAATTCCATGATTGAAGATTAACACATACAAATTTCTATTTTTCCAATTTTTTGCAAAAAATCAAAAACTGAAGTCTAACACCTTCAAAAATATCAATTATCATTATTTCTAAAAGAGTCCAAAATAGTTCTCTAAAATGAGCAAAATACTTCATTTTTCATGTTTTTCTCAAAAAACTTCGTGATTGAAGACTAACACATACAAATTTTTATTTTTCCTATTTTTTGCAAAAAATCAAAAAATGAAGTCTAAGACCTTCAAAAATATCAATTATAATTTTTTCTGAAAAAGACCAAAATAGTTCTCTAAAATGAGCAAAATACTTCATTTTTCATGTTTTTCTCAAAAACCTCCGGGATTGAAGACTAACACATACAAATTTCTATTTTTCCAATTTTTTGCAAAAAATCAAAACCTGAAGTCTAACACCTTCAAAAATATCAATTATCATTATTTCTAAAAGAGTCCAAAATAGTTCTCTAAAATGAGGAAAATACTTCATTTTTCATGTTTTTCTCAAAAAACTTCGTGATTGAAGACTAACACATACAAATTTTTATTTTTCCTATTTTTTGCAAAAAATCAAAAAATGAAGTCTAACACCTTCAAAAATATCAATTATAATATTTTCTGAAAAAGACCAAAATAGTTCTCTAAAATGAGCAAAATACTTCATTTTTCATGTTTTTCTCAAAAAACTTCGGGATTGAAGACTAACACATACAAATTACTATTTTTCCAATTTTTTGCAAAAAATCAAAACCTGAAGTCTAACACCTTCAAAAATATCAATTATCATTATTTCTAAAAGAGTCCAAAATAGTTCTCTAAAATGAGCAAAATACTTCATTTTTCATGTTTTTCTCAAAAAACTTCGGGATTGAAGACTAACACATACAAATTTCTATTTTTCCAATTTTTTGCAAAAAATCAAAACCTGAAGTCTAACACCTTCAAAAATATCAATTATCATTTTTTCTAAAAAAGACCAAAATAGTTCTCTAAAATGAGCAAAATACTTCATTATTCATGTTTTTCTCAAAAAATTCCGTGATTGAAGACTAACACATACAAATTTCTATTTTCCCAATTTTTTGCAAAAAATCAAAAACTGAAGTCTAACACCTTCAAAAATATCAATTATCATTTTTTCTAAAAAAGGCCAAAATAGTTCTCTAAAATGAGCAAAATACTTCATTTTTCATGTTTTTCTCAAAAAACTTCGTGATTGAAGACTAACACATACAAATTTTTATTTTTCCTATTTTTTGCAAAAAATCAAAAAATGAAGTCTAACACCTTCAAAAATATCAATTATCATTTTTTCTGAAAAAGACCATAATAGTTCTCTAAAATGAGCAAAATACTTCATTTTTCATGTTTTTCTCAAAAAACTCCGGGATTGAAGACTAACACATACAAATTTCTATTTTTCCAATTTTTTGCAAAAAATCAAAACCTGAAGTCTAACACCTTCAAAAATATCAATTATCATTTTTTCTAAAAAAGACCAAAATAGTTCTCTAAAAGGAGCAAAATACTTCATTTTTCATGATTTTCTCAAAAAATTCCGTGATTGAAGACTAACACATACAAATTTATATTTTTCCAATTTTTTGCAAAAAATCAAAAACTGAAGTCTAACACCTTCAAAAATATCAATTATCATTATTTCTAAAAGAGTCCAAAATAGTTCTCTAAAATGAACAAAATACTTCATTTTTCATGTTTTTCTCAAAAAATTCCATGATTGAAGATTAACACATACAAATTTCTATTTTTCCAATTTTTTGCAAAAAATCAAAAACTGAAGTCTAACACCTTCAAAAATATCAATTATCATTATTTCTAAAAGAGTCCAAAATAGTTCTCTAAAATGAGGAAAATACTTCATTTTTCATGTTTTTCTCAAAAAACTTCGTGATTGAAGACTAACACATACAAATTTTTATTTTTCCTATTTTTTGCAAAAAATCAAAAAATGAAGTCTAACACCTTCAAAAATATCAATTATAATTTTTTCTGAAAAAGACCAAAATAGTTCTCTAAAATGAGCAAAATACTTCATTTTTCATGTTTTTCTCAAAAAACTCCGGGATTGAATACTAACACATACAAATTTCTATTTTTCCAATTTTTTGCAAAAAATCAAAACCTGAAGTCTAACATCTTCAAAAATATCAATTATCATTATTTCTAAAAGAGTCCAAAATAGTTCTCTAAAATGAGCAAAATACTTCATTTTTCATGTTTTTCTCAAAAAATTCCATGATTGAAGATTAACACATACAAATTTCTATTTTTCCAATTTTTTGCAAAAAATCAAAAACTGAAGTCTAACACCTTCAAAAATATCAATTATCATTATTTCTAAAAGAGTCCAAAATAGTTCTCTAAAATGAGCAAAATACTTCATTTTTCATGTTTTTCTCAAAAAACTTCGTGATTGAAGACTAACACATACAAATTTTTATTTTTCCTATTTTTTGCAAAAAATCAAAAAATGAAGTCTAAGACCTTCAAAAATATCAATTATAATTTTTTCTGAAAAAGACCAAAATAGTTCTCTAAAATGAGCAAAATACTTCATTTTTCATGTTTTTCTCAAAAACCTCCGGGATTGAAGACTAACACATACAAATTTCTATTTTTCCAATTTTTTGCAAAAAATCAAAACCTGAAGTCTAACACCTTCAAAAATATCAATTATCATTATTTCTAAAAGAGTCCAAAATAGTTCTCTAAAATGAGGAAAATACTTCATTTTTCATGTTTTTCTCAAAAAACTTCGTGATTGAAGACTAACACATACAAATTTTTATTTTTCCTATTTTTTGCAAAAAATCAAAAAATGAAGTCTAACACCTTCAAAAATATCAATTATAATATTTTCTGAAAAAGACCAAAATAGTTCTCTAAAATGAGCAAAATACTTCATTTTTCATGTTTTTCTCAAAAAACTTCGGGATTGAAGACTAACACATACAAATTACTATTTTTCCAATTTTTTGCAAAAAATCAAAACCTGAAGTCTAACACCTTCAAAAATATCAATTATCATTATTTCTAAAAGAGTCCAAAATAGTTCTCTAAAATGAGCAAAATACTTCATTTTTCATGTTTTTCTCAAAAAACTTCGGGATTGAAGACTAACACATACAAATTTCTATTTTTCCAATTTTTTGCAAAAAATCAAAACCTGAAGTCTAACACCTTCAAAAATATCAATTATCATTTTTTCTAAAAAAGACCAAAATAGTTCTCTAAAATGAGCAAAATACTTCATTATTCATGTTTTTCTCAAAAAATTCCGTGATTGAAGACTAACACATACAAATTTCTATTTTCCCAATTTTTTGCAAAAAATCAAAAACTGAAGTCTAACACCTTCAAAAATATCAATTATCATTTTTTCTAAAAAAGGCCAAAATAGTTCTCTAAAATGAGCAAAATACTTCATTTTTCATGTTTTTCTCAAAAAACTTCGTGATTGAAGACTAACACATACAAATTTTTATTTTTCCTATTTTTTGCAAAAAATCAAAAAATGAAGTCTAACACCTTCAAAAATATCAATTATCATTTTTTCTGAAAAAGACCATAATAGTTCTCTAAAATGAGCAAAATACTTCATTTTTCATGTTTTTCTCAAAAAACTCCGGGATTGAAGACTAACACATACAAATTTCTATTTTTCCAATTTTTTGCAAAAAATCAAAACCTGAAGTCTAACACCTTCAAAAATATCAATTATCATTTTTTCTAAAAAAGACCAAAATAGTTCTCTAAAAGGAGCAAAATACTTCATTTTTCATGATTTTCTCAAAAAATTCCGTGATTGAAGACTAACACATACAAATTTATATTTTTCCAATTTTTTGCAAAAAATCAAAAACTGAAGTCTAACACCTTCAAAAATATCAATTATCATTATTTCTAAAAGAGTCCAAAATAGTTCTCTAAAATGAACAAAATACTTCATTTTTCATGTTTTTCTCAAAAAATTCCATGATTGAAGATTAACACATACAAATTTCTATTTTTCCAATTTTTTGCAAAAAATCAAAAACTGAAGTCTAACACCTTCAAAAATATCAATTATCATTATTTCTAAAAGAGTCCAAAATAGTTCTCTAAAATGAGGAAAATACTTCATTTTTCATGTTTTTCTCAAAAAACTTCGTGATTGAAGACTAACACATACAAATTTTTATTTTTCCTATTTTTTGCAAAAAATCAAAAAATGAAGTCTAACACCTTCAAAAATATCAATTATAATTTTTTCTGAAAAAGACCAAAATAGTTCTCTAAAATGAGCAAAATACTTCATTTTTCATGTTTTTCTCAAAAAACTCCGGGATTGAATACTAACACATACAAATTTCTATTTTTCCAATTTTTTGCAAAAAATCAAAACCTGAAGTCTAACATCTTCAAAAATATCAATTATCATTATTTCTAAAAGAGTCCAAAATAGTTCTCTAAAATGAGGAAAATACTTCATTTTTCATGTTTTTCTCAAAAAACTTCGTGATTGAAGACTAACACATACAAATTTTTATTTTTCCTATTTTTTGCAAAAAATCAAAAAATGAAGTCTAACACCTTCAAAAATATCAATTATAATATTTTCTGAAAAAGACCAAAATAGTTCTCTAAAATGGGCAAAATACTTCATTTTTCATGTTTTTCTCAAAAAACTTCGGGATTGAAGACTAACACATACAAATTACTATTTTTCCAATTTTTTGCAAAAAATCAAAACCTGAAGTCTAACACCTTCAAAAATATCAATTATCATTTTTTCTAAAAAAGACCAAAATAGTTCTCTAAAATGAGCAAAATACTTCATTATTCATGTTTTTCTCAAAAAATTCCGTGATTGAAGACTAACACATACAAATTTCTATTTTCCCAATTTTTTGCAAAAAATCAAAAACTGAAGTCTAACACCTTCAAAAATATCAATTATCATTTTTTCTAAAAAAGGCCAAAATAGTTCTCTAAAATGAGCAAAATACTTCATTTTTCATGTTTTTCTCAAAAAACTTCGTGATTGAAGACTAACACATACAAATTTTTATTTTTCCTATTTTTTGCAAAAAATCAAAAAATGAAGTCTAACACCTTCAAAAATATCAATTATCATTTTTTCTGAAAAAGACCATAATAGTTCTCTAAAATGAGCAAAATACTTCATTTTTCATGTTTTTCTCAAAAAACTCCGGGATTGAAGACTAACACATACAAATTTCTATTTTTCCAATTTTTTGCAAAAAATCAAAACCTGAAGTCTAACACCTTCAAAAATATCAATTATCATTTTTTCTAAAAAAGACCAAAATAGTTCTCTAAAAGGAGCAAAATACTTCATTTTTCATGATTTTCTCAAAAAATTCCGTGATTGAAGACTAACACATACAAATTTCAATTTTTTCAATTTTTTGCAAAAAATCAAAAACCGAAGTCTAACACCTTCAAAAATATCAATTATCATTTTTTCTAAAAAAGGCCAAAATAGTTCTCTAAAATGAGCAAAATACTTCATTTTTCATGTTTTTCTCAAAAAACTCCGGGATTGATGACTAACACAGACAAATTTCTATTTTTCCTATTTTTTGCATAAAATCAAAAACTGAAGTCTAACACCTTCAAAAATATCAATTATCATTTTTTCTAAAAAAGACAAAAATTGTTCTCTAAAATAAGCAAAATACTTCATTTTTCATGATTTTCTCAAAAAATTCCGTGATTGAAGACTAAGACATACAAATTTCAATTTTTCCAATTGTTTGCAAAAAATCAAAAACTGAAGTCTAACACCTTCAAAAATATCAATTATCATTTTTTTCTAAAAAAGACCAAAATAGTTCTCTAAAATGAGCAAAATACTTCATTTTTCATGATTTTCTCAAAAAATTCCGTGATTGAAGACTAAGACATACAAATTTTAATTTTTCCAATTGTTTGCTAAAAATAAAAAACTGAAGTCTAACACCTTCAAAAATATCAATTATCATTTTTTCTAAAAAAGAACAAAATAGTTCTCTAAAATGAGCAAAATACTTCATTTTTCATGATTTTCTCAAAAAATTCCGTGATTGAAGACTAACACATACAAATTTCTATTTTTCCTATTTTTTGCATAAAATCAAAAACTGAAGTCTAACACCTTCAAAAATATCAATTATCATTTTTTCTGAAAAAGACCAAAATAGTTCTCTAAAATGAGCAAAATAACTCATTTTTCATGTTTTTCTCAAAAAATTCCGTGATTGAAGACTAACACATACAAATTTCTATTTTTCCAATTTTTTGCAAAAAATCAAAAACTGAAGTCACCTTCAAAAATATCAATTATCATTATTTCTAAAAGAGTCCAAAATAGTTCTCTAAAATGAGCAAAATACTTCATTTTTCATGTTTTTCTCAAAACACTTCGTGATTGAAGACTAACACATACAAATTTTTATTTTTCCTATTTTTTACAAAAAATCAAAAAATGAAGTCTAACACCTTCAAAAATATCAATTATAATTTTTTCTGAAAAAGACCAAAATAGTTCTCTAAAATGAGCAAAATACTTCATTTTTCATGTTTTTCTCAAAAAACTTCGTGATTGAAGACTAACACATACAAATTTTTATTTTTTCTAATTTTTACAAAAAATCAAAAAATGAAGTCTAACACCTTCAAAAATATCAATTATAATTTTTTCTGAAAAAGACCAAAATAGTTCTCAAAAATGAGCAAAATACTTCATTTTTCATGATTTTCTCAAAAAATTCCCTGATTGAAGTCTAACACATACAAATTTCTATTTTTCCAATTTTTTGCAAAAAATCAAAAACTGAAGTCTAACACCTTCAAAAATATCAATTATCATTATTTCTAAAAGGGTCCAAAATAGTTCTCTAAAATGAGCAAAATACTTCATTTTTCATGTTTTTCTCAAAAAACTTCGTGATTGAAGACTAACACATACAAATTTTTATTTTTCCTATTTTTTGCAAAAAAGCAAAAAATGAAGTCTAACACCTTCGAAAATATCAATTATAATATTTTCTAAAAAAGACCAAAATAGTTCTCTAAAATGAGCAAAATACTTCATTTTTCATGTTTTTCTCAAAAAATTCCGTGATTCAAGACTAACGCATACAAATTTCTATTTTTCCAATTTTTTGCAAAAAATCAAAAACTGAAATCTAACACCTTCAAAAATGTCAATTATCATTTTTTCTAAAAAAGACCAAAATAGTTCTCTAAAATGAGCACAATACTTCATTTTTCATGTTTTTCTCAAAAAATTCCGTGATTGAATACTAACACATACAAATTTCTATTTTTCCTATTTTTTTGCATAAAATCAAAAACTGAAGTCTAACACCTTCAAAAATATCAATTATCATTTTTTCTGAAAAAGACCATAATAGTTCTCTAAAATGAGCAAAATACTTCATTTTTCATGTTTTTCTCAAAAAACTCCGGGATTGAAGACTAACACATACAAATTTCTATTTTTCCAATTTTTTGCAAAAAATCAAAACCTGAAGTCTAACTCCTTCAAAAATATCAATTATCATTTTTTCTAAAAAAGACCAAAATAGTTCTCTAAAAGGAGCAAAATACTTCATTTTTCATGATTTTCTCAAAAAATTCCGTGATTGAAGACTAACACATACAAATTTCTATTTTTCCAATTTTTTGCAAAAAATCAAAAACTGAAGTCTAACACCTTCAAAAATATCAATTATCATTATTTCTAAAAGAGTCCAAAATAGTTCTCTAAAATGAGCAAAATACTTCATTTTTCATGTTTTTCTCAAAAAACTTCGTGATTGAAGACTAACACATACAAATTTTTATTTTTCCTATTTTTTGCAAAAAATCAAAAAATGAAGTCTAACACCTTCAAAAATATCAATTATAATTTTTTCTGAAAAAGACCAAAATAGTTCTCTAAAATGAGCAAAATACTTCATTTTTCATGTTTTTCTCAAAAAACTCCAGGATTGAAGACTAACACATACAAATTTCTATTTTTCCAATTTTTTGCAAAAAATCAAAACCTGAAGTCTAACACCTTCAAAAATATCAATTATCATTTTTTCTAAAAAAGACCAAAATAGTTCTCTAAAATGAGCAAAATACTTCATTATTCTTGTTTTTCTCAAAAAATTCCGTGATTGAAGACTAACACATACAAATTTCTATTTTCCCAATTTTTTGCAAAAAATCAAAAACTGAAGTCTAACACCTTCAAAAATATCAATTATCATTTTTTCTAAAAAAGGCCAAAATAGTTCTCTAAAATGAGCAAAATACTTCATTTTTCATGTTTTTCTCAAAAAACTTCGTGATTGAAGACTAACACATACAAATTTTTATTTTTCCTATTTTTTGCAAAAAATCAAAAAATGAAGTCTAACACCTTCAAAAATATGAATTATAATTTTTTCTAAAAAAGACCAAAATAGTTCTCTAAAATGAGCAAAATACTTCATTTTTCATGTTTTTCTCGAAAAACTCCGGGATTGAAGACTAACACATACAAATTTCTATTTTTCCTATTTTTTGCATAAAATCAAAAACTGAAGTCTAACACCTTCAAAAATATCAATTATCATTTTTTCTAAAAAAGACCAAAATAGTTCTCTAAAAGGAGCAAAATACTTCATTTTTCATGATTTTCTCAAAAAATTCCGTGATTGAAGACTAACACATACAAATTTCAATTTTTCCAATTTTTTGCAAAAAATCAAAAACCGAAGTCTAACACCTTCAAAAATATCAATTATCATTTTTTCTAAAAAAGGCCAAAATAGTTCTCTAAAATGAGCAAAATACTTCATTTTTCATGTTTTTCTCAAAAAACTCCGGGATTGATGACTAACACAGACAAATTTCTATTTTTCCTATTTTTTGCATAAAATCAAAAACTGAAGTCTAACACCTTCAAAAATATCAATTATCATTTTTCCTAAAAAAGACCAAAATTGTTCTCTAAAATGAGCAAAATACTTCATTTTTCATGTTTTTCTCAAAAAACTTCGTGATTGAAGACTAACACATACAAATTTTTATTTTTCCTATTTTTTGCAAAAAATCAAAAAATGAAGTCTAACACCTTCAAAAATATCAATTATAATTTTTTCTGAAAAAGACCAAAATAGTTCTCTAAAATGAGCAAAATACTTCATTTTTCATGTTTTTCTCAAAAAACTCCGGGATTGAAGACTAACACATACAAATTTCTATTTTTCCAATTTTTTGCAAAAAATCAAAACCTGAAGTCTGACACCTTCAAAAATATCAATTATCATTTTTTCTAAAAAAGACCAAAATAGTTCTCTAAAAGGAGCAAAATACTTCATTTTTCATGATTTTCTCAAAAAATTCCGTGATTGAAGACTAACACATACAAATTTCTATTTTTCCTATTTTTTGCATAAAATCAAAAACTGAAGTCTAACACCTTCAAAAATATCAATTATCATTTTTTCTGAAAAAGACCAAAATAGTTCTCTAAAATGAGCAAAATAACTCATTTTTCATGTTTTTCTCAAAAAATTCCGTGATTGAAGACTAACACATACAAATTTCTATTTTTCCAATTTTTTGCAAAAAATCAAAAACTGAAGTCACCTTCAAAAATATCAATTATCATTATTTCTAAAAGAGTCCAAAATAGTTCTCTAAAATGAGCAAAATACTTCATTTTTCATGTTTTTCTCAAAACACTTCGTGATTGAAGACTAACACATACAAATTTTTATTTTTCCTATTTTTTACAAAAAATCAAAAAATGAAGTCTAACACCTTCAAAAATATCAATTATAATTTTTTCTGAAAAAGACCAAAATAGTTCTCTAAAATGAGCAAAATACTTCATTTTTCATGTTTTTCTCAAAAAACTTCGTGATTGAAGACTAACACATACAAATTTTTATTTTTTCTAATTTTTACAAAAAATCAAAAAATGAAGTCTAACACCTTCAAAAATATCAATTATAATTTTTTCTGAAAAAGACCAAAATAGTTCTCAAAAATGAGCAAAATACTTCATTTTTCATGATTTTCTCAAAAAATTCCCTGATTGAAGTCTAACACATACAAATTTCTATTTTTCCAATTTTTTGCAAAAAATCAAAAACTGAAGTCTAACACCTTCAAAAATATCAATTATCATTATTTCTAAAAGGGTCCAAAATAGTTCTCTAAAATGAGCAAAATACTTCATTTTTCATGTTTTTCTCAAAAAACTTCGTGATTGAAGACTAACACATACAAATTTTTATTTTTCCTATTTTTTGCAAAAAATCAAAAAATGAAGTCTAACACCTTCGAAAATATCAATTATAATATTTTCTAAAAAAGACCAAAATAGTTCTCTAAAATGAGCAAAATACTTCATTTTTCATGTTTTTCTCAAAAAACTCCGGGATTGAAGACTAACACATACAAATTTCTATTTTTCCAATTTTTTGCAAAAAATCAAAAACTGAAGTCTAACACCTTCAAAAATATCAATTATCATTTTTTCTAAAAAAGACCAAAATAGTTCTCTAAAAGGAGCAAAATACTTCATTTTTCATGATTTTCTCAAAAAATTCCGTGATTGAAGACTAACACATACAAATTTCAATTTTTCCAATTTTTTGCAAAAAATCAAAAACCGAAGTCTAACACCTTCAAAAATATCAATTATCATTTTTTCTAAAAAAGGCCAAAATAGTTCTCTAAAATGAGCAAAATACTTCATTTTTCATGTTTTTCTCAAAAAACTCCGGGATTGATGACTAACACAGACAAATTTCTATTTTTCCTATTTTTTGCATAAAATCAAAAACTGAAGTCTAACACCTTCAAAAATATCAATTATCATTTTTTCTAAAAAAGACCAAAATTGTTCTCTAAAATGAGCAAAATACTTCATTTTTCATGATTTTCTCAAAAAATTCCGTGATTGAAGACTAAGACATACAAATTTCAATTTTTCCAATTGTTTGCAAAAAATCAAAAACTGAAGTCTAACACCTTCAAAAATATCAATTATCATTTTTTCTAAAAAAGACAAAAATTGTTCTCTAAAATAAGCAAAATACTTCATTTTTCATGATTTTCTCAAAAAATTCCGTGATTGAGACTAAGACATACAAATTTCAATTTTTCCAATTGTTTGCAAAAAATCAAAAACTGAAGTCTAACACCTTCAAAAATATCAATTATCATTTTTTTCTAAAAAAGACCAAAATAGTTCTCTAAAATGAGCAAAATACTTCATTTTTCATGATTTTCTCAAAAAATTCCGTGATTGAAGACTAAGACATACAAATTTTAATTTTTCCAATTGTTTGCTAAAAATCAAAAACTGAAGTCTAACACCTTCAAAAATATCAATTATCATTTTTTCTAAAAAAGAACAAAATAGTTCTCTAAAATGAGCAAAATACTTCATATTTCATGATTTTCTCAAAAAATTCCGTGATTGAAGACTAACACATACAAATTTCTATTTTTCCTATTTTTTGCATAAAATCAAAAACTGAAGTCTAACACCTTCAAAAATATCAATTATCATTTTTTCTGAAAAAGACCAAAATAGTTCTCTAAAATGAGCAAAATACTTCATTTTTCATGTTTTTCTCAAAAAATTCCGTGATTGAAGACTAACACATACAAATTTCTATTTTTCCAATTTTTTGCAAAAATCAAAAACTGAAGTCTAACCCCTTCAAAAATATCAATTATCATTATTTCTAAAAGAGTCCAAAATAGTTCTCTAAAATGAGCAAAATACTTCATTTTTCATGTTTTTCTCAAAAAATTTCGTGATTGAAGACTAACACATACAAATTTTTATTTTTCCTATTTTTTACAAAAAATCAAAAAATTAAGTCTAACACCTTCAAAAATATCAATTATAATTTGTTCTGAAAAAGACCAAAATAGTTCTCTAAAATGAGCAAAATACTTCATTTTTCATGTTTTTCTCAAAAAACTTCGTGATTGAAGACTAACACAAAAAAAATTTTATTTTTTCTATTTTTTACAAAAAATCAAAAAATGAAGTCTAACACCTTCAAAAATATCAATTATAATATTTTCTGAAAAAGACCAAAATAGTTCTCTAAAATGAGCAAAATACTTCATTTTTCATGATTTTCTCAAAAAATTCCGTGATTGAAGTCTAACACATACAAATTTCTATTTTTCCAATTTTTTGCAAAAAATCAAAAACTGAAGTCTAACACCTTCAAAAATATCAATTATCATTATTTCTAAAAGAGTCCAAAATAGTTCTCTAAAATGAGCAAAATACTTCATTTTTCATGTTTTTCTCAAAAAACTTCGTGATTGAAGACTAACACATGCAAATTTTTATTTTTCCTATTTTTTGCAAAAAATCAAAAAATGAAGTCTAACACCTTCAAAAATATCAATTATAATATTTTCTAAAAAAGACCAAAATAGTTCTCTAAAATGAGCAAAATACTTCATTTTTCATGATTTTCTCAAAAAATTCCGTGATTGAAGTCTAACACATACAAATTTCTATTTTTCCAATTTTTTGCAAAAAATCAAAAACTGAAGTCTAACACCTTCAAAAATATCAATTATCATTATTTCTAAAAGAGTCCAAAATAGTTCTCTAAAATGAGCAAAATACTTCATTTTTCATGTTTTTCTCAAAAAACTTCGTGATTGAAGACTAACACATACAAATTTTTATTTTTCCTATTTTTTGCAAAAAATCAAAAAATGAAGTCTAACACCTTCAAAAATATCAATTATAATATTTTCTAAAAAAGACCAAAATAGTTCTCTAAAATGAGCAAAATACTTCATTTTTCATGATTTTCTCAAAAAATTCCGTGATTGAAGACTAACACATACAAATTTCTATTTTTCCTATTTTTTGCATAAAATCAAAAACTGAAGTCTAACACCTTCAAAAATATCAATTATCATTTTTTCTGAAAAAGACCAAAATAGTTCTCTAAAATGAGCAAAATACTTCATTTTTCATGTTTTTCTCAAAAAATTCCGTGATTGAAGACTAACACATACAAATTTCAATTTTTCCAATTTTTTGCAAAAAATCAAAAACCGAAGTCAAACACCTTCAAAAATATCAATTATCATTTTTTCTAAAAAAGGCCAAAATAGTTCTCTAAAAAGAGCAAAATACTTCATTTTTCATGTTTTTCTCAAAAAACTCCGGGATTGATGACTAACACAGACAAATTTCTATTTTTCCTATTTTTTGCATAAAATCAAAAACTGAAGTCTAACACCTTCAAAAATATCAATTATCATTTTTTCTAAAAAAGACCAAAATTGTTCTCTAAAATGAGCAAAATACTTCATTTTTCATGATTTTCTCAAAAAATTCCGTGATTGAAGACTAAGACATACAAATTTCAATTTTTCCAATTGTTTGCAAAAAATCAAAAACTGAAGTCTAACACCTTCAAAAATATCAATTATCATTTTTTCTAAAAAAGACAAAAATTGTTCTCTAAAATAAGCAAAATACTTCATTTTTCATGATTTTCTCAAAAAATTCCGTGATTGAGACTAAGACATACAAATTTCAATTTTTCCAATTGTTTGCAAAAAATCAAAAACTGAAGTCTAACACCTTCAAAAATATCAATTATCATTTTTTTCTAAAAAAGACCAAAATAGTTCTCTAAAATGAGCAAAATACTTCATTTTTCATGATTTTCTCAAAAAATTCCGTGATTGAAGACTAAGACATACAAATTTTAATTTTTCCAATTGTTTGCCAAAAATCAAAAACTGAAGTCTAACACCTTCAAAAATATCAATTATCATTTTTTCTAAAAAAGAACAAAATAGTTCTCTAAAATGAGCAAAATACTTCATATTTCATGATTTTCTCAAAAAATTCCATGATTGAAGACTAACACATACAAATTTCTATTTTTCCTATTTTTTGCATAAAATCAAAAACTGAAGTCTAACACCTTCAAAAATATCAATTATCATTTTTTCTGAAAAAGACCAAAATAGTTCTCTAAAATGAGCAAAATACTTCATTTTTCATGTTTTTCTCAAAAAATTCCGTGATTGAAGACTAACACATACAAATTTCTATTTTTCCAATTTTTTGCAAAAATCAAAAACTGAAGTCTAACCCCTTCAAAAATATCAATTATCATTATTTCTAAAAGAGTCCAAAATAGTTCTCTAAAATGAGCAAAATACTTCATTTTTCATGTTTTTCTCAAAAAATTTCGTGATTGAAGACTAACACATACAAATTTTTATTTTTCCTATTTTTTACAAAAAATCAAAAAATTAAGTCTAACACCTTCAAAAATATCAATTATAATTTGTTCTGAAAAAGACCAAAATAGTTCTCTAAAATGAGCAAAATACTTCATTTTTCATGTTTTTCTCAAAAAACTTCGTGATTGAAGACTAACACAAAAAAATTTTTATTTTTTCTATTTTTTACAAAAAATCAAAAAATGAAGTCTAACACCTTCAAAAATATCAATTATAATATTTTCTGAAAAAGACCAAAATAGTTCTCTAAAATGAGCAAAATACTTCATTTTTCATGATTTTCTCAAAAAATTCCGTGATTGAAGTCTAACACATACAAATTTCTATTTTTCCAATTTTTTGCAAAAAATCAAAAACTGAAGTCTAACACCTTCAAAAATATCAATTATCATTATTTCTAAAAGAGTCCAAAATAGTTCTCTAAAATGAGCAAAATACTTCATTTTTCATGTTTTTCTCAAAAAACTTCGTGATTGAAGACTAACACATACAAATTTTTATTTTTCCTATTTTTTGCAAAAAATCAAAAAATGAAGTCTAACACCTTCAAAAATATCAATTATAATATTTTCTAAAAAAGACCAAAATAGTTCTCTAAAATGAGCAAAATACTTCATTTTTCATGATTTTCTCAAAAAATTCCGTGATTGAAGTCTAACACATACAAATTTCTATTTTTCCAATTTTTTGCAAAAAATCAAAAACTGAAGTCTAACACCTTCAAAAATATCAATTATCATTATTTCTAAAAGAGTCCAAAATAGTTCTCTAAAATGAGCAAAATACTTCATTTTTCATGTTTTTCTCAAAAAACTTCGTGATTGAAGACTAACACATACAAATTTTTATTTTTCCTATTTTTTGCAAAAAATTAAAAAATGAAGTCTAACACCTTCAAAAATATCAATTATAATATTTTCTAAAAAAGACCAAAATAGTTCTCTAAAATGAGCAAAATACTTCATTTTTCATGATTTTCTCAAAAAATTCCGTGATTGAAGACTAACACATACAAATTTCTATTTTTCCAATTTTTTGCATAAAATCAAAAACTGAAGTCTAACACCTTCAAAAATATCAATTATCATTTTTTCTGAAAAAGACCAAAATAGTTCTCTAAAATGAGCAAAATACTTCATTTTTCATGTTTTTCTCAAAAAATTCCGTGATTGAAGACTAACACATACAAATTTCTATTTTTCCAATTTTTTGCAAAAAATCAAAAACTGAAGTCTAACCCCTTCAAAAATATCAATTATCATTATTTCTAAAAGTGTCCAAAATAGTTCTCTAAAATGAGCAAAATACTTCATTTTTCATGTTTTTCTCAAAAAATTTCGTGATTGAAGACTAACACATACAAATTTTTATTTTTCCTATTTTTTACAAAAAATCAAAAAATGAAGTCTAACACCTTCAAAAATATCAATTATAATTTTTTCTGAAAAAGACCAAAATAGTTCTCTAAAATGAGCAAAATACTTCATTTTTCATGTTTTTCTCAAAAAACTTCGTGATTGAAGACTAACACATACAAATTTTTATTTTTTCTATTTTTTACAAAAAATCAAAAAATGAAGTCTAACACCTTCAAAAATATCAATTATAATATTTTCTGAAAAAGACCAAAATAGTTCTCTAAAATGAGCAAAATACTTCATTTTTCATGATTTTCTCAAAAAATTCCGTGATTGAAGTCTAACACATACAAATTTCTATTTTTCCAATTTTTTGCAAAAAATCAAAAACTGAAGTCTAACACCTTCAAAAATATCAATTATCATTATTTCTAAAAGAGTCCAAAATAGTTCTCTAAAATGAGCAAAATACTTCATTTTTCATGTTTTTCTCAAAAAACTTCGTGATTGAAGACTAACACATACAAATTTTTATTTTTCCTATTTTTTGCAAAAAATCAAAAAATGAAGTCTAACACCTTCAAAAATATCAATTATCATTTTTTCTGAAAAAGACCAAAATAGTTCTCTAAAATGAGCAAAATACTTCATTTTTCATGTTTTTCTCAAAAAACTCCGGGATTGAAGACTAACACATACAAATTTCTATTTTTCCAATTTTTTGCAAAAAATCAAAACCTGAAGTCTAACACCTTCAAAACTATCAATTATCATTTTTTCTAAAAAAGACCAAAATAGTTCTCTAAAAGGAGCAAAATACTTCATTTTTCATGATTTTCTCAAAAAATTCCGTGATTGAAGACTAACACATTCAAATTTCAATTTTTCCAATTTTTTGCAAAAAATCAAAAACCGAAGTCTAACACCTTCAAAAATATCAATTATCATTTTTTCTAAAAAAGGCCAAAATAGTTCTCTAAAATGAGCAAAATACTTCATTTTTCATGTTTTTCTCAAAAAACTCCGGGATTGATGACTAACACAGACAAATTTCTATTTTTCCTATTTTTTGCATAAAATCAAAAACTGAAGTCTAACACCTTCAAAAATATCAATTATCATTTTTTCTAAAAAAGACAAAAATTGTTCTCTAAAATAAGCAAAATACTTCATTTTTCATGATTTTCTCAAAAAATTCCGTGATTGAAGACTAAGACATACAAATTTCAATTTTTCCAATTGTTTGCAAAAAATCAAAAACTGAAGTCTAACACCTTCAAAAATATCAATTATCATTTTTTCTAAAAAAGAACAAAATAGTTCTCTAAAATGAGCAAAATACTTCATTTTTCATGATTTTCTCAAAAAATTCCGTGATTGAAGACTAACACATACAAATTTCTATTTTTCCTATTTTTTGCATAAAATCAAAAACTGAAGTCTAACACCTTCAAAAATATCAATTATCATTTTTTCTGAAAAAGACCAAAATAGTTCTCTAAAATGAGCAAAATACTTCATTTTTCATGTTTTTCTCAAAAAATTCCGTAATTGAAGACTAACACATACAAATTTCTATTTTTCCAATTTTTTGCAAAAAATCAAAAACTGAAGTCACCTTCAAAAATATCAATTATCATTATTTCTAAAAGAGTCCAAAATAGTTCTCTAAAATGAGCAAAATACTTCATTTTTCATGTTTTTCTCAAAAAACTTCGTGATTGAAGACTAACACATACAAATTTTTATTTTTCCTATTTTTTACAAAAAATCAAAAAATGAAGTCTAACACCTTCAAAAATATCAATTATAATTTTTTCTGAAAAAGACCAAAATAGTTCTCTAAAATGAGCAAAATACTTCATTTTTCATGTTTTTCTCAAAAAACTTCGTGATTGAAGACTAACACATGCAAATTTTTATTTTTTCTATTTTTTACAAAAAATCAAAAAATGAAGTCTAACACCTTCAAAAATATCAATTATAATTTTTTCTGAAAAAGACCAAAATAGTTCTCAAAAATGAGCAAAATACTTCATTTTTCATGTTTTTCTCAAAAAACTTCGTGATTGAAGACTAACACATACAAATTTTTATTTTTTCTATTTTTTACAAAAAATCAAAAAATGAAGTCTAACACCTTCAAAAATATCGATTATAATTTTTTCTGAAAAAGACCAAAATAGTTCTCAAAAATGAGCAAAATACTTCATTTTTCATGATTTTCTCAAAAAATTCCCTGATTGAAGTCTAACACATACAAATTTCTATTTTTCCAATTTTTTGCAAAAAATCAAAAACTGAAGTCTAACACCTTCAAAAATATCAATTATCATTATTTCTAAAAGGGTCCAAAATAGTTCTCTAAAATGAGCAAAATACTTCATTTTTCATGTTTTTCTCAAAAAACTTCGTGATTGAAGACTAACACATACAAATTTTTATTTTTCCTATTTTTTACAAAAAATCAAAAAATGAAGTCTAACACCTTCAAAAATATCAATTATCATTTTTTCTGAAAAAGACCAAAATAGTTCTCTAAAATGAGCAAAATACTTCATTTTTCATGTTTTTCTCAAAAAACTCCGGGATTGAAGACTAACACATACAAATTTCTATTTTTCCAATTTTTTGCAAAAAATCAAAACCTGAAGTCTAACACCTTCAAAAATATCAATTATAATTTTTTCTAAAAAAGACCAAAATAGTTCTCTAAAAGGAGCAAAATACTTCATTTTTCATGATTTTCTCAAAAAATTCCGTGATTGAAGACTAACACATACAAATTTCAATTTTTCCAATTTTTTGCAAAAAATCAAAAACCGAAGTCTAACACCTTCAAAAATATCAATTATCATTTTTTCTAAAAAAGGCCAAAATAGTTCTCTAAAATGAGCAAAATACTTCATTTTTCATGTTTTTCTCAAAAAACTCCGGGATTGATGACTAACACAGACAAATTTCTATTTTTCCTATTTGTTTTGCATAAAATCAAAAACTGAAGTCTAACACCTTCAAAAATATCAATTATCATTTTTTCTAAAAAAGACAAAAATTGTTCTCTAAAATAAGCAAAATACTTCATTTTTCATGATTTTCTCTAAAAATTCCGTGATTGAAGACTAAGACATACAAATTTCAATTTTTCCAATTGTTTGCAAAAAATCAAAAACTGAAGTCTAACACCTTCAAAAATATCAATTATCATTTTTTTCTAAAAAAGACCAAAATAGTTCTCTAAAATGAGCAAAATACTTCATTTTTCATGATTTTCTCAAAAAATTCCGTGATTGAAGACTAAGACATACAAATTTTAATTTTTCCAATTGTTTGCTAAAAATCAAAAACTGAAGTCTAACACCTTCAAAAATATCAATTATCATTTTTTCTAAAAAAGAACAAAATAGTTCTCTAAAATGAGCAAAATACTTCATTTTTCATGATTTTCTCAAAAAATTCCGTGATTGAAGACTAACACATACAAATTTTTATTTTTCCTATTTTTTGCAAAAAATCAAAAAATGAAGTCTAACACCGTCAAAAATATCAATTATAATTTTTTCTGAAAAAGACCAAAATAGTTCTCTAAAATGAGCAAAAGACTTCATTTTTCAAGTTTTTCTCAAAAAACTCCAGGATTGAAGACTAACACATACAAATTTCTATTTTTCCAATTTTTTGCAAAAAATCAAAACCTGAAGTCTAACACCTTCAAAAATATCAATTATCATTTTTTCTAAAAAAGACCAAAATAGTTCTCTAAAATGAGCAAAATACTTCATTATTCTTGTTTTTCTCAAAAAATTCCGTGATTGAAGACTAACACATACAAATTTCTATTTTCCCAATTTTTTGCAAAAAATCAAAAACTGAAGTCTAACACCTTCAAAAATATCAATTATCATTTTTTCTAAAAAAGGCCAAAATAGTTCTCTAAAATGAGCAAAATACTTCATTTTTCATGTTTTTCTCAAAAAACTTCGTGATTGAAGACTAACACATACAAATTTTTATTTTTCCTATTTTTTGCAAAAAATCAAAAAATGAAGTCTAACACCTTCAAAAATATGAATTATAATTTTTTCTAAAAAAGACCAAAATAGTTCTCTAAAATGAGCAAAATACTTCATTTTTCATGTTTTTCTCGAAAAACTCCGGGATTGAAGACTAACACATACAAATTTCTATTTTTCCTTTTTTTTGCATAAAATCAAAAACTGAAGTCTAACACCTTCAAAAATATCAATTATCATTTTTTCTAAAAAAGACCAAAATAGTTCTCTAAAAGGAGCAAAATACTTCATTTTTCATGATTTTCTCAAAAAATTCCGTGATTGAAGACTAACACATACAAATTTCAATTTTTCCAATTTTTTGCAAAAAATCAAAAACCGAAGTCTAACACCTTCAAAAATATCAATTATCATTTTTTCTAAAAAAGGCCAAAATAGTTCTCTAAAATGAGCAAAATACTTCATTTTTCATGTTTTTCTCAAAAAACTCCGGGATTGATGACTAACACAGACAAATTTCTATTTTTCCTATTTTTTGCATAAAATCAAAAACTGAAGTCTAACACCTTAAAAAATATCAATTATCATTTTTTCTAAAAAAGACCAAAATTGTTCTCTAAAATGAGCAAAATACTTCATTTTTCATGATTTTCTCAAAAAATTCCGTGATTGAAGACTAAGACATACAAATTTCAATTTTTCCAATTGTTTGCAAAAAATCAAAAACTGAAGTCTAACACCTTCAAAAATATCAATTATCATTTTTTCTAAAAAAGACAAAAATTGTTCTCTAAAATAAGCAAAATACTTCATTTTTCATGATTTTC
This sequence comes from Luzula sylvatica, assembly GCA_946800325.1. Taxonomy (NCBI): domain Eukaryota; kingdom Viridiplantae; phylum Streptophyta; class Magnoliopsida; order Poales; family Juncaceae; genus Luzula; species Luzula sylvatica. Next base: position 68,855,587 of record OX326959.1, on the reverse strand, counting down.
TCAAAAAATTCCGTGATTGAAGACTAAGACATACAAATTTCAATTTTTCCAATTGTTTGCAAAAAATCAAAAACTGAAGTCTAACACCTTCAAAAATATCAATTATCATTTTTTTCTAAAAAAGACCAAAATAGTTCTCTAAAATGAGCAAAATACTTCATTCTTCATGATTTTCTCAAAAAATTCCGTGATTGAAGACTAAGACATACAAATTTTAATTTTTCCAATTGTTTGCTAAAAATCAAAAACTGAAGTCTAACACCTTCAAAAATATCAATTATCATTTTTTCTAAAAAAGAACAAAATAGTTCTCTAAAATGAGCAAAATACTTCATATTTCATGATTTTCTCAAAAAATTCCGTGATTGAAGACTAACACATACAAATTTCTATTTTTCCTATTTTTTGCATAAAATCAAAAACTGAAGTCTAACACCTTCAAAAATATCAATTATCATTTTTTCTGAAAAAGACCAAAATAGTTCTCTAAAATGAGCAAAATACTTCATTTTTCATGTTTTTCTCAAAAAATTCCGTGATTGAAGACTAACACATACAAATTTCTATTTTTCCAATTTTTTGCAAAAATCAAAAACTGAAGTCTAACCCCTTCAAAAATATCAATTATCATTATTTCTAAAAGAGTCCAAAATAGTTCTCTAAAATGAGCAAAATACTTCATTTTTCATGTTTTTCTCAAAAAATTTCGTGATTGAAGACTAACACATACAAATTTTTATTTTTCCTATTTTTTACAAAAAATCAAAAAATGAAGTCTAACACCTTCAAAAATATCAATTATAATTTTTTCTGAAAAAGACCAAAATAGTTCTCTAAAATGAGCAAAATACTTCATTTTTCATGTTTTTCTCAAAAAACTTCGTGATTGAAGACTAACACATAAAAATTTTTATTTTTTCTATTTTTTACAAAAAATCAAAAAATGAAGTCTAACACCTTAAAAAATATCAATTATAATTTTTTCTGAAAAAGACCAAAATAGTTCTCTAAAATGAGCAAAATACTTCATTTTTCATGTTTTTCTCAAAAAACTTCGTGATTGAAGACTAACACATAAAAATTTTTATTTTTTCTATTTTTTACAAAAAATCAAAAAATGAAGTCTAACACCTTCAAAAATATCAATTATAATTTTTTCTGAAAAAGACCAAAATAGTTCTCTAAAATGAGCAAAATACTTCATTTTTCATGTTTTTCTCAAAAAACTTCGTGATTGAAGACTAACACATAAAAATTTTTATTTTTTCTATTTTTTACAAAAAATCAAAAAATGAAGTCTAACACCTTAAAAAATATCAATTATAATATTTTCTGAAAAAGACCAAAATAGTTCTCTAAAATGAGCAAAATACTTCATTTTTCATGATTTTCTCAAAAAATTCCGTGATTGAAGTCTAACACATACAAATTTCTATTTTTCCAATTTTTTGCAAAAAATCAAAAACTGAAGTCTAACACCTTCAAAAATATCAATTATCATTATTTCTAAAAGAGTCCAAAATAGTTCTCTAAAATGAGCAAAATACTTCATTTTTCATGTTTTTCTCAAAAAACTTCGTGATTGAAGACTAACACATACAAATTTTTATTTTTCCTATTTTTTGCAAAAAATCAAAAAATGAAGTCTAACACCTTCAAAAATATCAATTATAATATTTTCTAAAAAAGACCAAAATAGTTCTCTAAAATGAGCAAAATACTTCATTTTTCATGATTTTCTCAAAAAATTCCGTGATTGAAGACTAAGACATACAAATTTCAATTTTTCCAATTGTTTGCAAAAAATCAAAAACTGAAGTCTAACACCTTCAAAAATATCAATTATCATTTTTTCTAAAAAAGACAAAAATTGTTCTCTAAAATAAGCAAAATACTTCGTTTTTCATGATTTTCTCAAAAAATTCCGTGCTTGAAGACTAAGACATACAAATTTCAATTTTTCCAATTGTTTGCAAAAAATCAAAAACTGAAGTCTAACACCTTCAAAAATATCAATTATCATTTTTTCTAAAAAAGACAAAAATTGTTCTCTAAAATAAGCAAAATACTTCGTTTTTCATGATTTTCTCAAAAAATTCCGTGATTGAAGACTAAGACATACAAATTTCAATTTTTCCAATTGTTTGCAAAAAATCAAAAACTGAAGTCTAACACCTTCAAAAATATCAATTATCATTTTTTTCTAAAAAAGACCAAAATAGTTCTCTAAAATGAGCAAAATACTTCATTTTTCATGATTTTCTCAAAAAATTCCGTGATTGAAGACTAAGACATACAAATTTTAATTTTTCCATTTGTTTGCTAAAAATCAAAAACTGAAGTCTAACACCTTCAAAAATATCAATTATCATTTTTTCTAAAAAAGAACAAAATAGTTCTCTAAAATGAGCAAAATACTTCATTTTTCATGATTTTCTCAAAAAATTCCGTGATTGAAGACTAACACATACAAATTTTTATATTTCCTATTTTTTGCAAAAAATCAAAAAATGAAGTCTAACACCTTCAAAAATATCAATTATAATTTTTTCTGAAAAAGACCAAAATAGTTCTCTAAAATGGGCAAAATACTACATTTTTCATGTTTTTCTCAAAAAACTCCAGGATTGAAGACTAACACATACAAATTTCTATTTTTCCAATTTTTTGCAAAAAATCAAAACCTGAAGTCTAACAGCTTCAAAAATATCAATTATCATTTTTTCTAAAAAAGACCAAAATAGTTCTCTAAAATGAGCAAAATACTTCATTATTCTTGTTTTTCTCAAAAAATTCCGTGATTGAAGACTAACACATACAAATTTCTATTTTCCCAATTTTTTGCAAAAAATCAAAAACTGAAGTCTAACACCTTCAAAAATATCAATTATCATTTTTTCTAAAAAAGGCCAAAATAGTTCTCTAAAATGAGCAAAATACTTCATTTTTCATGTTTTTCTCAAAAAACTTCGTGATTGAAGACTAACACATACAAATTTTTATTTTTCCTATTTTTTGCAAAAAATCAAAAAATGAAGTCTAACACCTTCAAAAATATGAATTATAATTTTTTCTAAAAAAGACCAAAATAGTTCTCTAAAATGAGCAAAATACTTCATTTTTCATGTTTTTCTCGAAAAACTCCGGGATTGAAGACTAACACATACAAATTTCTATTTTTCCTTTTTTTTGCATAAAATCAAAAACTGAAGTCTAACACCTTCAAAAATATCAATTATCATTTTTTCTAAAAAAGACCAAAATAGTTCTCTAAAAGGAGCAAAATACTTCATTTTTCATGATTTTCTCAAAAAATTCCGTGATTGAAGACTAACACATACAAATTTCAATTTTTCCAATTTTTTGCAAAAAATCAAAAACCGAAGTCTAACACCTTCAAAAATATCAATTATCATTTTTTCTAAAAAAGGCCAAAATAGTTCTCTAAAATGAGCAAAATACTTCATTTTTCATGTTTTTCTCAAAAAACTCCGGGATTGATGACTAACACAGACAAATTTCTATTTTTCCTATTTTTTGCATAAAATCAAAAACTGAAGTCTAACACCTTCAAAAATATCAATTATCATTTTTTCTAAAAAAGACCAAAATTGTTCTCTAAAATGAGCAAAATACTTCATTTTTCATGATTTTCTCAAAAAATTCCGTGATTGAAGACTAAGACATACAAATTTCAATTTTTCCAATTGTTTGCAAAAAATCAAAAACTGAAGTCTAACACCTTCAAAAATATCAATTATCATTTTTTTCTAAAAAAGACCAAAATAGTTCTCTAAAATGAGCAAAATACTTCATTTTTCATGATTTTCTCAAAAAATTCCGTGATTGAAGACTAAGACATACAAATTTTAATTTTTCCAATTGTTTGCTAAAAATCAAAAACTGAAGTCTAACACCTTCAAAAATATCAATTATCATTTTTTCTAAAAAAGAACAAAATAGTTCTCTAAAATGAGCAAAATACTTCATATTTCATGATTTTCTCAAAAAATTCCGTGATTGAAAACTAACACATACAAATTTCTATTTTTCCTATTTTTTGCATAAAATCAAAAACTGAAGTCTAACACCTTCAAAAATATCAATTATCATTTTTTCTGAAAAAGACCAAAATAGTTCTCTAAAATGAGCAAAATACTTCATTTTTCATGTTTTTCTCAAAAAACTTCGTGATTGAAGACTAACACATACAAATTTTTATTTTTCCTATTTTTTGCAAAAAATCAAAAAATGAAGTCTAACACCTTCAAAAATATCAATTATAAAATTTTCTAAAAAAGACCAAAATAGTTCTCTAAAATGAGCAAAATACTTCATTTTTCATGATTTTCTCAAAAAATTCCGTGATCGAAGTATAACACATACAAATTTCTATTTTTCCAATTTTTTGCAAAAAATCAAAAACTGAAGTCTAACACCTTCAAAAATATCAATTATCATTATTTCTAAAAGAGACCAAAATAGTTCTCTAAAATGAGCAAAATACTTCATTTTTCATGTTTTTCTCAAAAAACTTCGTGATTGAAGACTAACACATAAAAAATTTTATTTTTTCTATTTTTTACAAAAAATCAAAAAATGAAGTCTAACACCTTCAAAAATATCAATTATAATATTTTCTGAAAAAGACCAAAATAGTTCTCTAAAATGAGCAAAATACTTCATTTTTCATGATTTTCTCAAAAAATTCCGTGATTGAAGTCTAACACATACAAATTTCTATTTTTCCAATTTTTTGCAAAAAATCAAAAACTGAAGTCTAACACCTTCAAAAATATCGATTATCATTATTTCTAAAAGAGTCCAAAATAGTTCTCTAAAATGAGCAAAATACTTCATTTTTCATGTTTTTCTCAAAAAACTTCGTGATTGAAGACTAACACATACAAATTTTTATTTTTCCTATTTTTTGCAAAAAATCAAAAAATGAAGTCTAACACCTTCAAAAATATCAATTATAAAATTTTCTGAAAAAGACCAAAATAGTTCTCTAAAATGAGCAAAATACTTCATTTTTCATGTTTTTCTCAAAAAACTTCGTGATTGAAGACTAACACATAAAAATTTTTATTTTTTCTATTTTTTACAAAAAATCAAAAAATGAAGTCTAACACCTTAAAAAATATCAATTATAATATTTTCTGAAAAAGACCAAAATAGTTCTCTAAAATGAGCAAAATACTTCATTTTTCATGATTTTCTCAAAAAATTCCGTGATTGAAGTCTAACACATACAAATTTCTATTTTTCCAATTTTTTGCAAAAAATCAAAAACTGAAGTCTAACACCTTCAAAAATATCAATTATCATTATTTCTAAAAGAGTCCAAAATAGTTCTCTAAAATGAGCAAAATACTTCATTTTTCATGTTTTTCTCAAAAAACTTCGTGATTGAAGACTAACACATACAAATTTTTATTTTTCCTATTTTTTGCAAAAAATCAAAAAATGAAGTCTAACACCTTCAAAAATATCAATTATCATTTTTTCTAAAAAAGACCAAAATTGTTCTCTAAAATGAGCAAAATACTTCATTTTTCATGATTTTCTCAAAAAATTCCGTGATTGAAGACTAAGACATACAAATTTCAATTTTTCCAATTGTTTGCAAAAAATCAAAAACTGAAGTCTAACACCTTCAAAAATATCAATTATCATTTTTTCTAAAAAAGACAAAAATTGTTCTCTAAAATAAGCAAAATACTTCATTTTTCATGATTTTCTCAAAAAATTCCGTGATTGAAGACTAAGACATACAAATTTCAATTTTTCCAATTGTTTGCAAAAAATCAAAAACTGAAGTCTAACACCTTCAAAAATATCAATTATCATTTTTTTCTAAAAAAGACCAAAATAGTTCTCTAAAATGAGCAAAATACTTCATTTTTCATGATTTTCTCAAAAAATTCCGTGATTGAAGACTAAGACATACAAATTTTAATTTTTCCAATTGTTTGCTAAAAATCAAAAACTGAAGTCTAACACCTTCAAAAATATCAAATATCATTTTTTCTAAAAAAGAACAAAATAGTTCTCTAAAATGAGCAAAATACTTCATATTTCATGATTTTCTCAAAAAATTCCGTGATTGAAGACTAACACATACAAATTTCTATTTTTCCTATTTTTTGCATAAAATCAAAAACTGAAGTCTAACACCTTCAAAAATATCAATTATCATTTTTTCTGAAAAAGACCAAAATAGTTCTCTAAAATGAGCAAAATACTTCATTTTTCATGTTTTTCTCAAAAAATTCCGTGATTGAAGACTAACACATACAAATTTCTATTTTTCCAATTTTTTGCAAAAATCAAAAACTGAAGTCTAACCCCTTCAAAAATATCAATTATCATTATTTCTAAAAGAGTCCAAAATAGTTCTCTAAAATGAGCAAAATACTTCATTTTTCATGTTTTTCTCAAAAAATTTCGTGATTGAAGACTAACACATACAAATTTTTATTTTTCCTATTTTTTACAAAAAATCAAAAAATGAAGTCTAACACCTTCAAAAATATCAATTATAATTTTTTCTGAAAAAGACCAAAATAGTTCTCTAAAATGAGCAAAATACTTCATTTTTCATGTTTTTCTCAAAAAACTTCGTGATTGAAGACTAACACATAAAAATTTTTATTTTTTCTATTTTTTACAAAAAATCAAAAAATGAAGTCTAACACCTTCAAAAATATCAATTATAATATTTTCTGAAAAAGACCAAAATAGTTCTCTAAAATGAGCAAAATACTTCATTTTTCATGATTTTCTCAAAAAATTCCGTGATTGAAGTCTAACACATACAAATTTCTATTTTTCCAATTTTTTGCAAAAAATCAAAAACTGAAGTCTAACACCTTCAAAAATATCAATTATCATTATTTCTAAAAGAGTCCAAAATAGTTCTCTAAAATGAGCAAAATACTTCATTTTTCATGTTTTTCTCAAAAAACTTCGTGATTGAAGACTAACACATACAAATTTTTATTTTTCCTATTTTTTGCAAAAAATCAAAAAATGAAGTCTAACACCTTCAAAAATATCAATTATAATATTTTCTAAAAAAGACCAAAATAGTTCTCTAAAATGAGCAAAATACTTCATTTTTCATGATTTTCTCAAAAAATTCCGTGATTGAAGTCTAACACATACAAATTTCTATTTTTCCAATTTTTTGCAAAAAATCAAAAACTGAAGTCTAAAACCTTCAAAAATATCAATTATCATTATTTCTAAAAGAGTCCAAAATAGTTCTCTAAAATGAGCAAAATACTTCATTTTTCATGTTTTTCTTAAAAAACTTCGTGATTGAAGACTAACACATACAAATTTTTATTTTTCCTATTTTTTGCAAAAAATCAAAAAATGAAGTCTAACACCTTCAAAAATATCAATTATAATATTTTCTAAAAAAGACCAAAATAGTTCTCTAAAATGAGCAAAATACTTTATTTTTCATGATTTTCTCAAAAAATTCCGTGATTGAACACTAACACATACAAATTTCTATTTTTCCTATTTTTTGCATAAAATCAAAAACTGAAGTCTAACACCTTCAAAAATATCAATTATCATTTTTTCTGAAAAAGACCAAAATAGTTCTCTAAAATGAGCAAAATACTTCATTTTTCATGTTTTTCTCAAAAAATTCCGTGATTGAAGACTAACACATACAAATTTCTATTTTTCCAATTTTTTGCAAAAAAATCAAAAACTGAAGTCTAACCCCTTCAAAAATATCAATTATCATTATTTCTAAAAGGGTCCAAAATAGTTCTCTAAAATGAGCAAAATACTTCATTTTTCATGTTTTTCTCAAAAAATTTCGTGATTGAAGACTAACACATACAAATTTTTATTTTTCCTATTTTTTACAAAAAATCAAAAAATGAAGTCTAACACCTTCAAAAATATCAATTATAATTTTTTCTGAAAAAGACCAAAATAGTTCTCTAAAATGAGCAAAATACTTCATTTTTCATGATTTTCTCAAAAAATTCCATGATTGAAGTCTAACACATACAAATTTCTATTTTTCCAATTTTTTGCAAAAAATCAAAAACTGAAGTCTAACACCTTCAAAAATATCAATTATCATTATTTCTAAAAGAGTCCAAAATAGTTCTCTAAAATGAGCAAAATACTTCATTTTTCATGTTTTTCTCAAAAAACTTCGTGATTGAAGACTAACACATACAAATTTTTATTTTTCCTATTTTTTGCAAAAAATCAAAAAATGAAGTCTAACACCTTCAAAAATATCAATTATCATTTTTTCTGAAAAAGACCAAAATAGTTCTCTAAAATGAGCAAAATACTTCATTTTTCATGTTTTTCTCAAAAAACTCCGGGATTGAAGACTAACTAATACAAATTTCTATTTTTCCAATTTTTTGCAAAAAATCAAAACCTGAAGTCTAACACCTTCAAAAATATCAATTATCATTTTTTCTAAAAAAGACCAAAATAGTTCTCTAAAAGGAGCAAAATACTTCATTTTTCATGATTTTCTCAAAAAACTCCGGGATTGATGACTAACACAGACAAATTTCAATTTTTCCTATTTTTTTGCATAAAATCAAAAACTGAAGTCTAACACCTTCAAAAATATCAATTATCATTTTTTCTAAAAAAGGCCAAAATAGTTCTCTAAAATGAGCAAAATACTTCATTTTTCATGTTTTTCTCAAAAAACTCCGGGATTGATGACTAACACAGACAAATTTCTATTTTTCCTATTTTTTTGCATAAAATCAAAAACTGAAGTCTAACACCTTCAAAAATATCAATTATCATTTTTTCTAAAAAAGACAAAAATTGTTCTCTAAAATAAGCAAAATACTTCATTTTTCATGATTTTCTCAAAAAATTCCGTGATTGAAGACTAAGACATACAAATTTCAATTTTTCCAATTGTTTGCAAAAAATCAAAAACTGAAGTCTAACACCTTCAAAAATATCAATTATCATTTTTTTCTAAAAAAGACCAAAATAGTTCTCTAAAATAAGCAAAATACTTCATTTTTCATGTTCTTCTCAAAAAACTTCGTGATTGAAGACTAACACATACAAATTTTTATTTTTTCTATTTTTTACAAAAAATCAAAAACTGAAGTCTAACACCTTCAAAAATATCAATTATCATTACTTCTAAAAGGGTCCAAAATAGTTCTCTAAAATGAGCAAAATACTTCATTTTTCATGTTTTTCTCAAAAAATTCCGTGATTGAAGACTAACACATACAAATTTTTATTTTTCCTATTTTTTGCAAAAAATCAAAAAATGAAGTCTAACACCTTCAAAAATATCAATTATCATTTTTTCTGAAAAAGACCAAAATAGTTCTCTAAAATGAGCAAAATACTTCATTTTTCATGTTTTTCTCAAAAAACTCCGGGATTGAAGACTAACACATACAAATTTCTATTTTTCCAATTTTTTGCAAAAAATCAAAACCTGAAGTCTGACACCTTCAAAAATATCAATTATCATTTTTTCTAAAAAAGACCAAAATAGTTCTCTAAAAGGAGCAAAATACTTCATTTTTAATGATTTTCTCAAAAAATTCCGTGATTGAAGACTAACACATACAAATTTCAATTTTTCCAATTTTTTGCAAAAAATCAAAAACCGAAGTCTAACACCTTCAAAAATATCAATTATCATTTTTTCTAAAAAAGGCCAAAATAGCTCTCTAAAATGAGCAAAATACTTCATTTTTCATGTTTTTCTCAAAAAACTCCGGGATTGATGACTAACACAGACAAATTTCTATTTTTCCTATTTTTTGCATAAAATCAAAAACTGAAGTCTAACACCTTCAAAAATATCAATTATCATTTTTTCTAAAAAAGACAAAAATTGTTCTCTAAAATAAGCAAAATACTTCATTTTTCATGATTTTCTCAAAAAATTCCGTGATTGAAGACTAAGACATACAAATTTCAATTTTTCCAATTGTTTGCAAAAAATCAAAAACTGAAGTCTAACACCTTCAAAAATATCAATTATAATATTTTCTGAAAAAGACCAAAATAGTTCTCTAAAATGAGCAAAATACTTCATTTTTCATGATTTTCTCACAAAATTCCGTGATTGAAGTCTAACACATACAAATTTCTATTTTTCCAATTTTTTGCAAAAAATCAAAAACTGAAGTCTAACCCCTTCAAAAATATCAATTATCATTATTTCTAAAAGAGTCCAAAATAGTTCTCTAAAATGAGCAAAATACTTCATTTTTCATGTTTTTCTCAAAAAACTTCGTGATTGAAGACTAACACATACAAATTTTTATTTTTCCTATTTTTTGCAAAAAATCAAAAAATGAAGTCTAACACCTTCAAAAATATCAATTATAATATTTTCTAAAAAAGACCAAAATAGTTCCCTAAAATGAGCAAAATACTTCATTTTTCATGATTTTCTCAAAAAATTCCGTGATTGAAGTCTAACACATACAAATTTCTATTTTTCCAATTTTTTGCAAAAAATCAAAAACTGAAGTCTAACACCTTCAAAAATATCAATTATCATTATTTCTAAAAGAGTCCAAAATAGTTCTCTAAAATGAGCAAAATACTTCATTTTTCATGTTTTTCTCAAAAAACTTCGTGATTGAAGACTAACACATACAAATTTTTATTTTTCCTATTTTTTGCAAAAAATCAAAAAATGAAGTCTAACACCTTCAAAAATATCAATTATAATATTTTCTAAAAAAGACCAAAATAGTTCTCTAAAATGAGCAAAATACTTCATTTTTCATGATTTTCTCAAAAAATTCCGTGATTGAAGACTAACACATACAAATTTCTATTTTTCCTATTTTTTGCATAAAATCAAAAACTGAAGTCTAACACCTTCAAAAATATCAATTATCATTTTTTCTGAAAAAGACCAAAATAGTTCTCTAAAATGAGCAAAATACTTCATTTTTCATGTTTTTCTCAAAAAATTCCGTGATTGAAGACTAACACATACAAATTTCTATTTTTCCAATTTTTTGCAAAAAATCAAAAACTGAAGTCTAACCCCTTCAAAAATATCAATTATCATTATTTCTAAAAGAGTCCAAAATAGTTCTCTAAAATGAGCAAAATACTTCATTTTTCATGTTTTTCTCAAAAAATTTCGTGATTGAAGACTAACACATACAAATTTTTATTTTTCCTATTTTTTACAAAAAATCAAAAAATGAAGTCTAACACCTTCAAAAATATCAATTATAATTTTTTCAGAAAAAGACCAAAATAGTTCTCTAAAATGAGCAAAATACTTCATTTTTCATGTTTTTCTCAAAAAACTTCGTGATTGAAGACTAACACATACAAATTTTTATTTTTTCTATTTTTTACAAAAAATTAAAAAATGAAGTCTAACACCTTCAAAAATATCAATTATAATATTTTCTGAAAAAGACCAAAATAGTTCTCTAAAATGAGCAAAATACTTCATTTTTCATGATTTTCTCAAAAAATTCCGTGATTGAAGTCTAACACATACAAATTTCAATTTTTCCAATTTTTTGCAAAAAATCAAAAACTGAAGTCTAACACCTTCAAAAATATCAATTATCATTATTTCTAAAAGAGTCCAAAATAGTTCTCTAAAATGAGCAAAATACTTCATTTTTCATGTTTTTCTCAAAAAACTTCGTGATTGAAGACTAACACATACAAATTTCAATTTTTCCAATTTTTTGCAAAAAATCAAAAAATGAAGTCTAACACCTTCAAAAATATCAATTATAATATTTTCTAAAAAAGACCAAAATAGTTCTCTAAAATGAGCAAAATACTTCATTTTTCATGATTTTCTCAAAAAATTCCGTGATTGAAGACTAACACATACAAATTTCTATTTTTCCTATTTTTTGCATAAAATCAAAAACTGAAGTCTAACACCTTCAAAAATATCAATTATCATTTTTTCTGAAAAAGACCAAAATAGTTCTCTAAAATGAGCAAAATACTTCATTTTTCATGTTTTTCTCAAAAAATTCCGTGATTGAAGACTAACACATACAAATTTCTATTTTTCCAATTTTTTGCAAAAAATCAAAAACTGAAGTCTAACCCCTTCAAAAATATCAATTATCATTATTTCTAAAAGAGTCCAAAATAGTTCTCTAAAATGAGCAAAATACTTCATTTTTCATGTTTTTCTCAAAAAATTTCGTGATTGAAGACTAACACATACAAATTTTTATTTTTCCTATTTTTTACAAAAAATCAAAAAATGAAGTCTAACACCTTCAAAAATATCAATTATAATTTTTTCAGAAAAAGACCAAAATAGTTCTCTAAAATGAGCAAAATACTTCATTTTTCATGTTTTTCTCAAAAAACTTCGTGATTGAAGACTAACACATACAAATTTTTATTTTTTCTATTTTTTACAAAAAATTAAAAAATGAAGTCTAACACCTTCAAAAATATCAATTATAATATTTTCTGAAAAAGACCAAAATAGTTCTCTAAAATGAGCAAAATACTTCATTTTTCATGATTTTCTCAAAAAATTCCGTGATTGAAGTCTAACACATACAAATTTCAATTTTTCCAATTTTTTGCAAAAAATCAAAAACTGAAGTCTAACACCTTCAAAAATATCAATTATCATTATTTCTAAAAGAGTCCAAAATAGTTCTCTAAAATGAGCAAAATACTTCATTTTTCATGTTTTTCTCAAAAAACTTCGTGATTGAAGACTAACACATACAAATTTTTATTTTTCCTATTTTTTGCAAAAAATCAAAAAATGAAGTCTAACACCTTCAAAAATATCAATTATCATTTTTTCTGAAAAAGACCAAAATAGTTCTCTAAAATGAGCAAAATACTTCATTTTTCATGTTTTTCTCAAAAAACTCCGGGATTGAAGACTAACACATACAAATTTCTATTTTTCCAATTTTTTGCAAAAAATCAAAACCTGAAGTCTAACACCTTCAAAAATATCAATTATCATTTTTTCTAAAAAAGACCAAAATAGTTCTCTAAAAGGAGCAAAATACCTCATTTTTCATGATTTTCTCAAAAAATTCCGTGATTGAAGACTAACACATACAAATTTCAATTTTTCCAATTTTTTGCAAAAAATCAAAAACCGAAGTCTAACACCTTCAAAAATATCAATTATCATTTTTTCTAAAAAAGGCCAAAATAGTTCTCTAAAATGAGCAAAATACTTCATTTTTCATGTTTTTCTCAAAAAATTTCGTGATTGAAGACTAACACATACAAATTTTTATTTTTCCTATTTTTTACAAAAAATCAAAAAATGAAGTCTAACACCTTCAAAAATATCAATTATAATTTTTTCTGAAAAAGACCAAAATAGTTCTCTAAAATGAGCAAAATACTTCATTTTTCATGTTTTTCTCAAAAAACTTCGTGATTGAAGACTAACACATACAAAATTTTATTTTTTCTTTTTTTTACAAAAAATCAAAAAATGAAGTCTAACACCTTCAAAAATATCAATTATAATTTTTTCTGAAAAAGACCAAAATAGTTCTCAAAAATGAGCAAAATACTTCATTTTTCATGTTTTTCTCAAAAAACTTCGTGATTGAAGACTAACACATACAAATTTTTATTTTTTCTATTTTTTACAAAAAATCAAAAAATGAAGTCTAACACCTTCAAAAATATCAATTATAATTTTTTCTGAAAAAGACCAAAATAGTTCTCAAAAATGAGCAAAATACTTCATTTTTCATGATTTTCTCAAAAAATTCCCTGATTGAAGTCTAACACATACAAATTTCTATTTTTCCAATTTTTTGCAAAAAATCAAAAACTGAAGTCTAACACCTTCAAAAATATCAATTATCATTATTTCTAAAAGGGTCCAAAATAGTTCTCTAAAATGAGCAAAATACTTCATTTTTCATGTTTTTCTCAAAAAACTTCGTGATTGAAGACTAACACATACAAATTTTTATTTTTCCTATTTTTTACAAAAAATCAAAAAATGAAGTCTAACACCTTCAAAAATATCAATTATAATTTTTTCTGAAAAAGACCAAAATAGTTCTCTAAAATGAGCAAAATACTTCATTTTTCATGTTTTTCTCAAAAAACTTCGTGATTGAAGACTAACACATACAAATTTTTATTTTTTCTATTTTTTACAAAAAATCAAAAAATGAAGTCTAACACCTTCAAAAATATCAATTATAATTTTTTCTGAAAAAGACCAAAATAGTTCTCAAAAATGAGCAAAATACTTCATTTTTCATGATTTTCTCAAAAAATTCCGTGATTGAAGACTAACACATACAAATTTCTATTTTTCCTATTTTTTGCATAAAATCAAAAACTGAAGTCTAACACCTTCAAAAATATCAATTATCATTTTTTCTGAAAAAGACCAAAATAGTTCTCTAAAATGAGCAAAATAACTCATTTTTCATGTTTTTCTCAAAAAATTCCGTGATTGAAGACTAACACATACAAATTTCTATTTTTCCAATTTTTTGCAAAAAATCAAAAACTGAAGTCACCTTCAAAAATATCAATTATCATTATTTCTAAAAGAGTCCAAAATAGTTCTCTAAAATGAGCAAAATACTTCATTTTTCATGTTTTTCTCAAAAAACTTCGTGATTGAAGACTAACACATACAAATTTTCATTTTTCCTATTTTTTACAAAAAATCAAAAAATGAAGTCTAACACCTTCAAAAATATCAATTATAATTTTTTCTGAAAAAGACCAAAATAGTTCTCTAAAATGAGCAAAATACTTCATTTTTCATGTTTTTCTCAAAAAACTTCGTGATTGAAGACTAACACATACAAATTTTTATTTTTTCTAATTTTTACAAAAAATCAAAAAATGAAGTCTAACACCTTCAAAAATATCAATTATAATTTTTTCTGAAAAAGACCAAAATAGTTCTCAAAAATGAGCAAAATACTTCATTTTTCATGATTTTCTCAAAAAATTCCCTGATTGAAGTCTAACACATACAAATTTCTATTTTTCAAATTTTTTGCAAAAAATCAAAAACTGAAGTCTAACACCTTCAAAAATATCAATTATCATTATTTCTAAAAGGGTCCAAAATAGTTCTCTAAAATGAGCAAAATACTTCATTTTTCATGTTTTTCTCAAAAAACTTCGTGATTGAAGACTAACACATACAAATTTTTATTTTTCCTATTTTTTGCAAAAAATCAAAAAATGAAGTCTAACACCTTCGAAAATATCAATTATAATATTTTCTAAAAAAGACCAAAATAGTTCTCTAAAATGAGCAAAATACTTCATTTTTCATGTTTTTCTCAAAAAATTCCGTGATTCAAGACTAACGCATACAAATTTCTATTTTTCCAATTTTTTGCAAAAAATCAAAAACTGAAGTCTAACACCTTCAAAAATGTCAATTATCATTTTTTCTAAAAAAGACCAAAATAGTTCTCTAAAATGAGCAAAATACTTCATTTTTCATGTTTTTCTCAAAAAATTCCGTGATTGAATACTAACACATACAAATTTCTATTTTTCCTATTTTTTTGCATAAAATCAAAAACTGAAGTCTAACACCTTCAAAAATATCAATTATCATTTTTTCTAAAAAAGACCAAAATAGTTCTCTAAAATGAGCAAAATACTTCATTTTTCATGATTTTCTCAAAAAATTCCGTGATTGAAGACTAACACATACAAATTTCTATTTTTCCAATTTTTTGCAAAAAATCAAAAACTGAAGTCTAACACCTTCAAAAATATCAATTATCATTATTTCTAAAAGAGTCCAAAATAGTTCTCTAAAATGAGCAAAATACTTCATTTTTCATGTTTTTTTCAAAAAACTTCGTGATTGAAGACTAACACATACAAATTTTTATTTTTCCTATTTTTTGCAAAAAATCAAAAAATGAAGTCTAACACCTTCAAAAATATCAATTATAATTTTTTCTGAAAAAGACCAAAATAGTTCTCTAAAATGAGCAAAATACTTCATTTTTCATGTTTTTCTCAAAAAACTCCAGGATTGAAGACTAACACATACAAATTTCTATTTTTCCAATTTTTTGCAAAAAATCAAAACCTGAAGTCTAACACCTTCAAAAATATCAATTATCATTTTTTCTAAAAAAAGACCAAAATAGTTCTCTAAAATGAGCAAAATACTTCATTATTCTTGTTTTTCTCCAAAAATTCCGTGATTGAAGACTAACACATACAAATTTCTATTTTCCCAATTTTTTGCAAAAAATCAAAAACTGAAGTCTAACACCTTCAAAAATATCAATTATCATTTTTTCTAAAAAAGGCCAAAATAGTTCTCTAAAATGAGCAAAATACATCATTTTTCATGTTTTTCTCAAAAAACTTCGTGATTGAAGACTAACACATACAAATTTTTATTTTTCCTATTTTTTGCAAAAAATCAAAAAATGAAGTCTAACACCTTCAAAAATATAAATTATAATTTTTTCTAAAAAAGACCAAAATAGTTCTCTAAAATGAGCAAAATACTTCATTTTTCATGTTTTTCTCGAAAAACTCCGGGATTGAAGACTAACACATACAAATTTCTATTTTTCCTATTTTTTGCATAAAATCAAAAACTGAAGTCTAACACCTTCAAAAATATCAATTATCATTTTTTCTAAAAAAGACCAAAATAGTTCTCTAAAAGGAGCAAAATACTTCATTTTTCATGATTTTCTCAAAAAATTCCGTGATTGAAGACTAACACATACAAATTTCAATTTTTCCAATTTTTTGCAAAAAATCAAAAACCGAAGTCTAACACCTTCAAAAATATCAATTATCATTTTTTCTAAAAAAGGCCAAAATAGTTCTCTAAAATGAGCAAAATACTTCATTTTTCATGTTTTTCTCAAAAAACTCCGGGATTGATGACTAACACAGACAAATTTCTATTTTTCCTATTTTTTGCATAAAATCAAAAACTGAAGTCTAACACCTTCAAAAATATCAATTATCATTTTTTCTAAAAAAGACCAAAATTGTTCTCTAAAATGAGCAAAATACTTCATTTTTCATGATTTTCTCAAAAAATTCCGTGATTGAAGACAAAGACATACAAATTTCAATTTTTCCAATTGTTTGCAAAAAATCAAAAACTGAAGTCTAACACCTTCAAAAATATCAATTATCATTTTTTCTAAAAAAGACAAAAATTGTTCTCTAAAATAAGCAAAATACTTCGTTTTTCATGATTTTCTCAAAAAATTCCGTGATTGAAGACTAAGACATACAAATTTCAATTTTTCCAATTGTTTGCAAAAAATCAAAAACTGAAGTCGAACACCTTCAAAAATATCAATTATCATTTTTTTCTAAAAAAGACCAAAATAGTTCTCTAAAATGAGCAAAATACTTCATTTTTCATGATTTTCTCAAAAAATTCCGTGATTGAAGACTAAGACATACAAATTTTAATTTTTCCAATTGTTTGCTAAAAATCAAAAACTGAAGTCTAACACCTTCAAAAATATCAATTATCATTTTTTCTAAAAAAGAACAAAATAGTTCTCTAAAATGAGCAAAATACTTCATTTTTCATGATTTTCTCAAAAAATTCCGTGATTGAAGACTAACACATACAAATTTCTATTTTTCCTATTTTTTGCATAAATCAAAAACTGAAGTCTAACCCCTTCAAAAATATCAATTATCATTATTTCTAAAAGAGTCCAAAATAGTTCTCTAAAATGAGCAAAATACTTCATTTTTCATGTTTTTCTCAAAAAACTTCGTGATTGAAGACTAACACATACAAATTTTTATTTTTCCTATTTTTTGCAAAAAATCAAAAAATGAAGTCTAACACCTTCAAAAATATCAATTATAATTTTTTCTGAAAAAGACCAAAATAGTTCTCTAAAATGAGCAAAATACTTCATTTTTCATGTTTTTCTCAAAAAACTCCAGGATTGAAGACTAACACATACAAATTTCTATTTTCCCAATTTTTTGCAAAAAATCAAAACCTGAAGTCTAACACCTTCAAAAATATCAATTATCATTTTTTCTAAAAAAGACCAAAATAGTTCTCTAAAATGAGCAAAATACTTCATTTTTCATGTTTTTCTCAAAAAATTCCGTGATTGAAGACTAAGACATACAAATTTTAATTTTTCCAATTGTTTGCTAAAAATCAAAAACTGAAGTCTAACACCTTCAAAAATATCAATTATCATTTTTTCTAAAAAAGAACAAAATAGTTCTCTAAAATGAGCAAAATACTTCATTTTTCATGATTTTCTCAAAAAATTCCGTGATTGAAGACTAACACATACAAATTTCTATTTTTCCTATTTTTTGCATAAAATCAAAAACTGAAGTCTAAAACCTTCAAAAATATCAATTATCATTTTTTCTGAAAAAGACCAAAATAGTTCTCTAAAATGAGCAAAATACTTCATTTTTCATGTTTTTCTCAAAAAATTCCGTGATTGAAGACTAACACATACAAATTTCTATTTTTCCAATTTTTTGCAAAAATCAAAAACTGAAGTCTAACCCCTTCAAAAATATCAATTATCATTATTTCTAAAAGAGTCCAAAATAGTTCTCTAAAATGAGCAAAATACTTAATTTTTCATGTTTTTCTCAAAAAACTTCGTGATTGAAGACTAACACATACAAATTTTTATTTTTTCTATTTTTTACAAAAAATCAAAAAATGAAGTCTAACACCTTCAAAAATATCAATTATAATATTTTCTGAAAAAGACCAAAATAGTTCTCTAAAATGAGCAAAATACTTCATTTTTCATGATTTTCTCAAAAAATTCCGTGATTGAAGTCTAACACATACAAATTTCTATTTTTCCAATTTTTTTCAAAAAATCAAAAACTGAAGTCTAACACCTTCAAAAATATCAATTATCATTATTTCTAAAAGAGTCCAAAATAGTTCTCTAAAATAAGCAAAATACTTCATTTTTCATGTTTTTCTCAAAAAACTTCGTGATTGAAGACTAACACATACAAATTTTTATTTTTCCTATTTTTTGCAAAAAATCAAAAAATGAAGTCTAACACCTTCAAAAATATCAATTATAATATTTTCTAAAAAAGACCAAAATAGTTCTCTAAAATGAGCAAAATATTTCATTTTTCATGATTTTCTCAAAAAATTCCGTGATTGAAGTCTAACACATACAAATTTCTATTTTTCCAATTTTTTGCAAAAAATCAAAAACTGAAGTCTAACACCTTCAAAAATATCAATTATCATTATTTCTAAAAGAGTCCAAAATAGTTCTCTAAAATGAGCAAAATACTTCATTTTTTATGTTTTTCTCAAAAAACTTCGTGATTGAAGACTAACACATACAAATTTTTATTTTTCCTATTTTTTGCAAAAAATCAAAAAATGAAGTCTAACACCTTCAAAAATATCAATTATAATATTTTCTAAAAAAGACCGAAATAGTTCTCTAAAATGAGCAAAATACTTCATTTTTCATGATTTTCTCAAAAAATTCCATGATTGAAGACTAACACATACAAATTTCTATTTTTCCTATTTTTTGCATAAAATCAAAAACTGAAGTCTAACACCTTCAAAAATATCAATTATCATTTTTTCTGAAAAAGACCAAAATAGTTCTCTAAAATGAGCAAAATACTTCATTATTCATGTTTTTCTCAAAAAATTCCGTGATTGAAGACTAACACATACAAATTTCTATTTTTCCAATTTTTTGCAAAAAATCAAAAACTGAAGTCTAACCCCTTCAAAAATATCAATTATCATTATTTCTAAAAGAGTCCAAAATAGTTCTCTAAAATGAGCAAAATACTTCATTTTTCATGTTTTTCTCAAAAAATTTCGTGATTGAAGACTAACACATACAAATTTTTATTTTTCCTATTTTTTACAAAAAATCAAAAAATGAAGTCTAACACCTTCAAAAATATCAATTATAATTTTTTCTGAAAAAGACCAAAATAGTTCTCTAAAATGAGCAAAATACTTCATTTTTCATGTTTTTCTCAAAAAACTTCGTGATTGAAGACTAACACATACAAATTTTTATTTTTTCTATTTTTTACAAAAAATCAAAAAATGAAGTCTAACACCTTCAAAAATATCAATTATAATATTTTCTGAAAAAGACCAAAATAGTTCTCTAAAATGAGCAAAATACTTCATTTTTCATGATTTTCTCAAAAAATTCCGTGATTGAAGTCTAACACATACAAATTTCTATTTTTCCAATTTTTTGCAAAAAATCAAAAACTGAAGTCTAACACCTTCAAAAATATCAATTATCATTATTTCTAAAAGAGTCCAAAATAGTTCTCTAAAATGAGCAAAATAATTCATTTTTCATGTTTTTCTCAAAAAACTTCGTTATTGAAGACTAACACATACAAATTTTTATTTTTCCTATTTTTTGCAAAAAATCAAAAAATGAAGTCTAACACCTTCAAAAATATCAATTATAATATTTTCTAAAAAAGACCAAAATAGTTCTCTAAAATGAGCAAAATACTTCATTTTTCATGTTTTTCTAAAAAAATTCCGTGATTCAAGACTAACACATACAAATTTCTATTTTTCCAATTTTTTGCTAAAAATCAAAAACTGAAGTCTAACACCTTCAAAAATGTCAATTATCATTTTTTCTAAAAAAGACCAAAATAGTTCTCTAAAATGAGCAAAATACTTCATTTTTCATGTTTTTCTCAAAAAACTCCGGGATTGAAGACTAACACATACAAATTTCTATTTTTCCAATTTTTTGCAAAAAATCAAAACCTGAAGTCTAACACCTTCAAAAATATCAATTATCATTTTTTATAAAAAAGACCAAAATAGTTCTCTAAAAGGAGCAAAATACTTCATTTTTCATGATTTTCTCAAAAAATTCCGTGATTGAAGACTAACACATACAAATTTCAATTTTTCCAATTTTTTGCAAAAAATCAAAAACCGAAGTCTAACACCTTCAAAAATATCAATTATCATTTTTTCTAAAAAAGGCCAAAATAGTTCTCTAAAATGAGCAAAATACTTCATTTTTCATCTTTTTCTCAAAAAACTCCGGGATTGATGACTAACACAGACAAATTTCTATTTTTCCTATTTTTTGCATAAAATCAAAAACTGAAGTCTAACACCTTCAAAAATATCAATTATCATTTTTTCTAAAAAAGACAAAAATTGTTCTCTAAAATAAGCAAAATACTTCATTTTTCATGATTTTCTCAAAAAATTCCGTGATTGAAGACTAAGACATACAAATTTCAATTTTTCCAATTGTTTGCAAAAAATCAAAAACTGAAGTCTAACACCTTCAAAAATATCAATTATCATTTTTTTCTAAAAAAGACCAAAATAGTTCTCTAAAATGAGCAAAATACTTCATTTTTCATGATTTTCTCAAAAAATTCCGTGATTGAAGACTAACACATACAAATTTCTATTTTTCCTATTTTTTGCATAAAATCAAAAACTGAAGTCTAACACCTTCAAAAATATCAATTATCATTTTTTCTGAAAAAGACCAAAATAGTTCTCTAAAATGAGCAAAATACTTCATTTTTCATGATTTTCTCAAAAAATTCCGTGATTGAAGACTAACACATACAAATTTCTATTTTTCCTATTTTTTGCATAAAATCAAAAACTGAAGTCTAACACCTTCAAAAATATCAATTATCATTTTTTCTGAAAAAGACCAAAATAGTTCTCTAAAATGAGCAAAATACTTCATTTTTCATGTTTTTCTCAAAAAATTCCGTGATTGAAGACTAACACATACAAATTTCTATTTTTCCAATTTTTTGCAAAAATCAAACACTGAAGTCTAACCCCTTCAAAAATATCAATTATCATTATTTCTAAAAGAGTCCAAAATAGTTCTCTAAAATGAGAAAAATACTTCATTTTTCATGTTTTTCTCAAAAAATTTCGTGATTGAAGACTAACACATACAAATTTTTATTTTTCCTATTTTTTACAAAAAATCAAAAAATGAAGTCTAACACCTTCAAAAATATCAATTATAATTTTTTCTGAAAAAGACCAAAATAGTTCTCTAAAATGAGCAAAATACTTCATTTTTCATGTTTTTCTCAAAAAACTTCGTGATTGAAGACTAACACATACAAATTTTTATTTTTTCTATTTTTTACAAAAAATCAAAAAATGAAGTCTAACACCTTCAAAAATATCAATTATAATATTTTCTGAAAAAGACCAAAATAGTTCTCTAAAATGAGCAAAATACTTCATTTTTCATGATTTTCTCAAAAAATTCCGTGATTGAAGTCTAACACATACAAATTTCTATTTTTCCAATTTTTTGCAAAAAATCAAAAACTGAAGTCTAACACCTTCAAAAATATCAATTATCATTATTTCTAAAAGAGTCCAAAATAGTTCTCTAAAATGAGCAAAATACTTCATTTTTCATGTTTTTCTCAAAAAACTTCGTGATTGAAGACTAACACATACAAATTTTTATTTTTCCTATTTTTTGCAAAAAATCAAAAAATGAAGTCTAACACCTTCAAAAATATCAATTATAATATTTTCTAAAAAAGACCAAAATAGTTCTCTAAAATGAGCAAAATACTTCATTTTTCATGATTTTCTCAAAAAATTCCGTGATGGAAGTCTAACACATACAAATTTCTATTTTTCCAATTTTTTGCAAAAAATCAAAAACTGAAGTCTAACACCTTCAAAAATATCAATTATCATTATTTCTAAAAGAGTCCAAAATAGTTCTCTAAAATGAGCAAAATACTTCATTTTTCATGTTTTTCTCAAAAAACTTCGTGATTGAAGACTAACACATACAAATTTTTATTTTTCCTATTTTTTGCAAAAAATCAAAAAATGAAGTCTAACACCTTCAAAAATATCAATTATAATATTTTCTAAAAAAGACCAAAATAGTTCTCTAAAATGAGCAAAATACTTCATTTTTCATGATTTTCTCAAAAAATTCCATGATTGAAGACTAACACATACAAATTTCTATTTTTCCTATTTTTTGCATAAAATCAAAAACTGAAGTCTAACACCTTCAAAAATATCAATTATCATTTTTTCTGAAAAAGACCAAAATAGTTCTCTAAAATGAGCAAAATACTTCATTATTCATGTTTTTCTCAAAAAATTCCGTGATTGAAGACTAACACATACAAATTTCTATTTTTCCAATTTTTTGCAAAAAATCAAAAACTGAAGTCTAACCCCTTCAAAAATATCAATTATCATTATTTCTAAAAGAGTCCAAAATAGTTCTCTAAAATGAGCAAAATACTTCATTTTTCATGTTTTTCTCAAAAAATTTCGTGATTGAAGACTAACACATACAAATTTTTATTTTTCCTATTTTCTACAAAAAATCAAAAAATGAAGTCTAACACCTTCAAAAATATCAATTATAATTTTTTCTGAAAAAGACCAAAATAGTTCTCTAAAATGAGCAAAATACTTCATTTTTCATGTTTTTCTCAAAAAACTTCGTGATTGAAGACTAACACATACAAATTTTTATTTTTTCTATTTTTTACAAAAAATCAAAAAATGTAGTCTAACACCTTCAAAAATATCAATTATAATATTTTCTGAAAAAGACCAAAATAGTTCTCTAAAATGAGCAAAATACTTCATTTTTCATGATTTTCTCAAAAAATTCCGTGATTGAAGTCTAACACATACAAATTTCTATTTTTCCAATTTTTTGCAAAAAATCAAAAACTGAAGTCTAACACCTTCAAAAATATCAATTATCATTATTTCTAAAAGAGTCCAAAATAGTTCTCTAAAATGAGCAAAATACTTCATTTTTCATGTTTTTCTCAAAAAACTTCGTGATTGAAGACTAACACATACAAATTTTTATTTTTCCTATTTTTTGCAAAAAATCAAAAAATGAAGTCTAACACCTTCAAAAATATCAATTATAATATTTTCTAAAAAAGACCAAAATAGTTCTCTAAAATGAGCAAAATACTTCATTTTTCATGTTTTTCTCAAAAAATTCCGTGATTCAAGACTAACACATACAAATTTCTATTTTTCCAATTTTTTTCTAAAAATCAAAAACTGAAGTCTAACACCTTCAAAAATGTCAATTATCATTTTTTCTAAAAAAGACCAAAATAGTTCTCTAAAATGAGCAAAATACTTCATTTTTCATGTTTTTCTCAAAAAACTCCGGGATTGAAGACTAACACATACAAATTTCTATTTTTCCAATTTTTTGCAAAAAATCAAAACCTGAAGTCTAACACCTTCAAAAATATCAATTATCATTTTTTATAAAAAAGACCAAAATAGTTCTCTAAAAGGAGCAAAATACTTCATTTTTCATGATTTTCTCAAAAAATTCCGTGATTGAAGACTAACACATACAAATTTCAATTTTTCCAATTTTTTGCAAAAAATCAAAAACCGAAGTCTAACACCTTCAAAAATATCAATTATCATTTTTTCTAAAAAAGGCCAAAATAGTTCTCTAAAATGAGCAAAATACTTCATTTTTCATGTTTTTCTCAAAAAACTCCGGGATTGATGACTAACACAGACAAATTTCTATTTTTCCTATTTTTTGCATAAAATCAAAAACTGAAGTCTAACACCTTCAAAAATATCAATTATCATTTTTTCTAAAAAAGACAAAAATTGTTCTCTAAAATAAGCAAAATACTTCATTTTTCATGATTTTCTCAAAAAATTCCGTGATTGAAGACTACGACATACAAATTTCAATTTTTCCAATTGTTTGCAAAAAATCAAAAACTGAAGTCTAACACCTTCAAAAATATCAATTATCATTTTTTTCTAAAAAAGACCAAAATAGTTCTCTAAAATGAGCAAAATACTTCATTTTTCATGATTTTCTCAAAAAATTCCGTGATTGAAGACTAAGACATACAAATTTTAATTTTTCCAATTGTTTGCTAAAAATCAAAAACTGAAGTCTAACACCTTCAAAAATATCAATTATCATTTTTTCTAAAAAAGAACAAAATAGTTCTCTAAAATGAGCAAAATACTTCATTTTTCATGATTTTCTCAAAAAATTCCGTGATTGAAGACTAACACATACAAATTTCTATTTTTCCTATTTTTTGCATAAAATCAAAAACTGAAGTCTAACACCTTCAAAAATATCAATTATCATTTTTTCTGAAAAAGACCAAAATAGTTCTCTAAAATGAGCAAAATACTTCATTTTTCATGTTTTTCTCAAAAAATTCCGTAATTGAAGACTAACACATACAAATTTCTATTTTTCCAATTTTTTGCAAAAAATCAAAAACTGAAGTCACCTTCAAAAATATCAATTATCATTATTTCTAAAAGAGTCCAAAATAGTTCTCTAAAATGAGCAAAATACTTCATTTTTCATGTTTTTCTCAAAAAACTTCGTGATTGAAGACTAACACATACAAATTTTTATTTTTCCTATTTTTTACAAAAAATCAAAAAATGAAGTCTAACACCTTCAAAAATATCAATTATAATTTTTTCTGAAAAAGACCAAAATAGTTCTCTAAAATGAGCAAAATACTTCATTTTTCATGTTTTTCTCAAAAAACTTCGTGATTGAAGACTAACACATACAAATTTTTATTTTTTCTATTTTTTACAAAAAATCAAAAAATGAAGTCTAACACCTTCAAAAATATCAATTATAATTTTTTCTGAAAAAGACCAAAATAGTTCTCAAAAATGAGCAAAATACTTCATTTTTCATGATTTTCTCAAAAAATTCCGTGATTGAAGTCTAACACATACAAATTTCTATTTTTCCAATTTTTTGCAAAAAATCAAAAACTGAAGTCTAACACCTTCAAATATATCAATTATCATTATTTCTAAAATGGTCCAAAATAGTTCTCTAAAATGAGCAAAATACTTCATTTTTCATGTTTTTCTCAAAAAACTTCGTGATTGAAGACTAACACATACAAATTTTTATTTTTCCTATTTTTTGCAAAAAATCAAAAAATGAAGTCTAACACCTTCGAAAATATCAATTATAATATTTTCTAAAAAAGACCAAAATAGTTCTCTAAAATGAGCAAAATACTTCATTTTTCATGTTTTTCTCAAAAAATTCCGTGATTCAAGACTAACGCATACAAATTTCTATTTTTCCTATTTTTTGCAAAAAATCAAAAACTGAAGTCTAACACCTTCAAAAATGTCAATTATCATTTTTTCTAAAAAAGACCAAAATAGTTCTCTAAAATGAGCAAAATACTTCATTTTTCATGTTTTTCTCAAAAAATTCCGTGATTGAATACTAACACATACAAATTTCTATTTTTCCTATTTTTTTGCATAAAATCAAAAACTGAAGTCTAACACCTTCAAAAATATCAATTATCATTTTTTCTAAAAAAGACCAAAATAGTTCTCTAAAATGAGCAAAATACTTCATTTTTCATGATTTTCTCAAAAAATTCCGTGATTGAAGACTAACACATACAAATTTCTATTTTTCCAATTTTTTGCAAAAAATCAAAAAATGAAGTCTAACACCTTCAAAAATATCAATTATAATTTTTTCTGAAAAAGACCAAAATAGTTCTCAAAAATGAGCAAAATACTTCATTTTTCATGTTTTTCTCAAAAAACTTCGTGATTGAAGACTAACACATACAAATTTTTATTTTTTCTATTTTTTACAAAAAATCAAAAAATGAAGTCTAACACCTTCAAAAATATCAATTATAATTTTTTCTGAAAAAGACCAAAATAGTTCTCAAAAATGAGCAAAATACTTCATTTTTCATGATTTTCTCAAAAAATTCCGTGATTGAAGTCTAACACATACAAATTTCTATTTTTCCAATTTTTTGCAAAAAATCAAAAACTGAAGTCTAACACCTTCAAATATATCAATTATCATTATTTCTAAAAGGGTCCAAAATAGTTCTCTAAAATGAGCAAAATACTTCATTTTTCATGTTTTTCTCAAAAAACTTCGTGATTGAAGACTAACACATACAAATTTTTATTTTTCCTATTTTTTGCAAAAAATCAAAAAATGAAGTCTAACACCTTCGAAAATATGAATTATAATATTTTCAAAAAAAGACCAAAATAGTTCTCTAAAATGAGCAAAATACTTCATTTTTCATGTTTTTCTCAAAAAATTCCGTGATTCAAGACTAACGCATACAAATTTCTATTTTTCCAATTTTTTGCAAAAAATCAAAAACTGAAGTCTAACACCTTCAAAAATGTCAATTATCATTTTTTCTAAAAAAGACCAAAATAGTTCTCTAAAATGAGCAAAATACTTCATTTTTCATGTTTTTCTCAACAAATTCCGTGATTGAATACTAACACATACAAATTTCTATTTTTCTTATTTTTTTGCATAAAATCAAAAACTGAAGTCTAACACCTTCAAAAATATCAATTATCATTTTTTCTAAAAAAGACCAAAATAGTTCTCTAAAATGAGCAAAATACTTCATTTTTCATGATTTTCTCAAAAAATTCCGTGATTGAAGACTAACACATACAAATTTCTATTTTTCAAATTTTTTGCAAAAAATCAAAACCTGAAGTCTAACACCTTCAAAAATATCAATTATCATTTTTTCTAAAAAAGACCAAAATAGTTCTCTAAAATGAGTAAAATACTTCATTATTCTTGTTTTTCTCAAAAAATTCCGTGATTGAAGACTAACACATACAAATTTCTATTTTCCCAATTTTTTGCAAAAAATCAAAAACTGAAGTCTAACACCTTCAAAAATATCAATTATCATTTTTTCTAAAAAAGGCCAAAATAGTTCTCTAAAATGAGCAAAATACTTCATTTTTCATGTTTTTCTCAAAAAACTTCGTGATTGAAGACTAACACATACAAATTTTTATTTTTCCTATTTTTTGCAAAAAATCAAAAAATGAAGTCTAACACCTTCAAAAATATGAATTATCATTTTTTCTAAAAAAGACCAAAATAGTTCTCTAAAATGAGCAAAATACTTCATTTTTCATGTTTTTCTCGAAAAACTCCGGGATTGAAGACTAACACATACAAATTTCTATTTTTCCTATTTTTTGCATAAAATCAAAAACTGAAGTCTAACACCTTCAAAAATATCAATTATCATTTTTTCTAAAAAAGACCAAAATAGTTCTCTAAAAGGAGCAAAATACTTCATTTTTCATGATTTTCTCAAAAAATTCCGTGATTGAAGACTAACACATACAAATTTCAATTTTTCCAATTTTTTGCAAAAAATCAAAAACCGAAGTCTTAACACCTTCAAAAATATCAATTATCATTTTTTCTAAAAAAGGCCAAAATAGTTCTCTAAAATGAGCAAAATACTTGATTTTTCATGTTTTTCTCAAAAAACTCCGGGATTGATGACTAACACAGACAAATTTCTATTTTTCCTATTTTTTGCATAAAATAAAAAACTGAAGTCTAACACCTTCAAAAATATCAATTATCATTTTTTCTAAAAAAGACCAAAATTGTTCTCTAAAATGAGCAAAATACTTCATTTTTCATGATTTTCTCAAAAAATTCCGTGATTGAAGACTAAGACATACAAATTTCAATTTTTCCAATTGTTTGCAAAAAATCAAAAACTGAAGTCTAACACCTTCAAAAATATCAATTATCATTTTTTCTAAAAAAGACAAAAATTGTTCTCTAAAATAAGCAAAATACTTCATTTTTCATGATTTTCTCAAAAAATTCCGTGATTGAAGACTAAGACATACAAATTTCAATTTTTCCAATTGTTTGCAAAAAATCAAAAACTGAAGTCTAACACCTTCAAAAATATCAATTATCATTTTTTTCTAAAAAAGACCAAAATAGTTCTCTAAAATGAGCAAAATACTTCATTTTTCATGATTTTCTCAAAAAATTCCGTGATTGAAGACTAAGACATACAAATTTTAATTTTTCCAATTGTTTGCTAAAAATCAAAAACTGAAGTCTAACACCTTTAATCGATTATCATTTTTTCTAAAAAAGAACAAAATAGTTCTCTAAAATGAGCAAAATACTTCATTTTTCATGATTTTCTCAAAAAATTCCGTGATTGAAGACTAACACATACAAATTTCTATTTTTCCTATTTTTTGCATAAAATCAAAAACTGAAGTCTAACACCTTCAAAAATATCAATTATCATTTTTTCTGAAAAAGACCAAAATAGTTCTCTAAAATGAGCAAAATACTTCATTTTTCATGTTTTTCTCAAAAAATTCCGTGATTGAAGACTAACACATACAAATTTCTATTTTTCCAATTTTTTGCAAAAAATCAAAAACTGAAGTCTAACCCCTTCAAAAATATCACTTATCATTATTTCTAAAAGAGTCCAAAATAGTTCTCTAAAATGAGCAAACTACTTCATTTTTCATGTTTTTCTCAAAAAATTTCGTGATTGAAGACTAACACATACAAATTTTTATTTTTCCTATTTTTTACAAAAAATCAAAAAATGAAGTCTAACACCTTCAAAAATATCAATTATAATTTTTTCTGAAAAAGACCAAAATAGTTCTCTAAAATGAGCAAAATACTTCATTTTTCATGTTTTTCTCAAAAAACTTCGTGATTGAAGACTAACACATACAAATTTTTATTTTTTCTATTTTTTACAAAAAATCAAAAAATGAAGTCTAACACCTTCAAAAATATCAATTATAATATTTTCTGAAAAAGACCAAAATAGTTCTCTAAAATGAGCAAAATACTTCATTTTTCATGATTTTCTCAAAAATTCCGTGATTGAAGTCTAACACATACAAATTTCTATTTTTCCAATTTTTTGCAAAAAATCAAAAACTGAAGTCTAACACCTTCAAAAATATCAATTATCATTATTTCTAAAAGAGTCCAAAATAGTTCTCTAAAATGAGCAAAATACTTCATTTTTCATGTTTTTCTCAAAAAACTTCGTGATTGAAGACTAACACATACAAATTTTTATTTTTCCTATTTTTTGCAAAAAATCAAAAAATGAAGTCTAACACCTTCAAAAATATCAATTATAATATTTTCTAAAAAAGACCAAAATAGTTCTCTAAAATGAGCAAAATACTTCATTTTTCATGTTTTTCTCAAAAAATTCCGTGATTCAAGACTAACACATACAAATTTCTATTTTTCCAATTTTTTGCAAAAAATCAAAAACTGAAGTCTAACACCTTCAAAGATGTCAATTATCATTTTTTCTAAAAAAGACCAAAATAGTTCTCTAAAATGAGCAAAATACTTCATTTTTCATGTTTTTCTCAAAAAATTCCGTGATTGAAGACTAACACATACAAATTTCTAGTTTTCCTATTTTTTTGCATAAAATCAAAAACTGAAATCTAACACCTTCAAAAATATCAATTATCATTTTTTCAAAAAAAGACCAAAATAGTTCTCTAAAATGAGCAAAATACTTCATTTTTCATGATTTTCTCAAAAAATTCCGTGATTGAAGACTAACACATACAAATTTCTATTTTTCCTATTTTTTGCATAAAATCAAAAACTGAAATCTAACACCTTCAAAAATATCAATTATCATTTTTTCTGAAAAAGACCAAAATAGTTCTGTAAAATGAGCAAAATACTTCATTTTTCATGTTTTTCTCAAAAAATTCCGTGATTGAAGACTAACACATACAAATTTCTATTTTTCCTATTTTTTGCAAAAAATCAAAAACTGAAGTCTAACCCCTTCAAAAATATCAATTATCATTATTTCTAAAAGAGTCCAAAATAGTTCTCTAAAATGAGCAAAATACTTCATTTTTCATGTTTTTCTCAAAAAATTTCGTGATTGAAGACTAACCCATACAAATTTTTATTTTTCCTATTTTTTACAAAAAATCAAAAAATGAAGTCTAACACCTTCAAAAATATCAATTATAATTTTTTCTGAAAAAGACCAAAATAGTTCTCTAAAATGAGCAAAATACTTCATTTTTCATGTTTTTCTCAAAAAACTTCGTGATTGAAGACTAACACATACAAATTTTTATTTTTTCTATTTTTTACAAAAAATCAAAAAATGAAGTCTAACACCCTCAAAAATATCAATTATAATTTTTTCTGAAAAAGACCAAAATAGTTCTCTAAAATGAGCAAAATACTTCATTTTTCATGATTTTCTCAAAAAATTCCGTGATTGAAGTCTAACACATACAAATTTCTATTTTTCCAATTTTTTGCAAAAAATCAAAAACTGAAGTCTAACACCTTCAAAAATATCAATTATCATTATTTCTAAAAGAGTCCAAAATAGTTCTCTAAAATGAGCAAAATACTTCATTTTTCATGTTTTTCTCAAAAAACTTCGTGATTGAAGACTAACACATACAAATTTTTATTTTTCCTATTTTTTGCAAAAAATCAAAAAATGAAGTCTAACACCTTAAAAAATATCAATTATAATATTTTCTAAAAAAGACCAAAATAGTTCTCTAAAATGAGCAAAATACTTCATTTTTCATGTTTTTCTCAAAAAATTCCGTGATTCAAGACTAACACATACAAATTTCTATTTTTCCAATTTTTTGCAAAAAATCAAAAACTGAAGTCTAACACCTTCAAAAATGTCAATTATCATTTTTTCTAAAAAAGACCAAAATAGTTCTCTAAAATGAGCAAAATACTTCATTTTTCATGTTTTTCTCAAAAAATTCCGTGATTGAAGACTAACACATACAAATTTCTATTTTTCCTATTTTTTGCAAAAAATCAAAAACTGAAGTCTAACCCCTTCAAAAATATCAATTATCATTATTTCTAAAAGAGTCCAAAATAGTTCTCTAAAATGAGCAAAATACTTCATTTTTCATGTTTTTCTCAAAAAATTTCGTGATTGAAGACTAACCCATACAAATTTTTATTTTTCCTATTTTTTACAAAAAATCAAAAAATGAAGTCTAACACCTTCAAAAATATCAATTATAATTTTTTCTGAAAAAGACCAAAATAGTTCTCTAAAATGAGCAAAATACTTCATTTTTCATGTTTTTCTCAAAAAACTTCGTGATTGAAGACTAACACATACAAATTTTTATTTTTTCTATTTTTTACAAAAAATCAAAAAATGAAGTCTAACACCCTCAAAAATATCAATTATAATTTTTTCTGAAAAAGACCAAAATAGTTCTCTAAAATGAGCAAAATACTTCATTTTTCATGATTTTCTCAAAAAATTCCGTGATTGAAGACTAAGACATACAAATTTTAATTTTTCCAATTGTTTGCTAAAAATCAAAAACTGAAGTCTAACACCTTCAAAAATATCGATTATCATTTTTTCTAAAAAAGAACAAAATAGTTCTCTAAAAAGAGCAAAATACTTCATTTTTCATGATTTTCTCAAAAAATTCCGTGATTGAAGACTAACACATACAAATTTCTATTTTTCCTATTTTTTGCATAAAATCAAAAACTGAAGTCTAACACCTTCAAAAATATCAATTATCATTTTTTCTGAAAAAGACCAAAATAGTTCTCTAAAATGAGCAAAATACTTCATTTTTCATGTTTTTCTCAAAAAATTCCGTGATTGAAGACTAACACATACAAATTTCTATTTTTCCAATTTTTTGCAAAAAATCAAAAACTGAAGTCTAACCCCTTCAAAAATATCAATTATCATTATTTCTAAAAGAGTCCAAAATAGTTCTCTAAAATGAGCAAAATACTTCATTTTTCATGTTTTTCTCAAAAAATTTCGTGATTGAAGACTAACACATACAAATTTTTATTTTTCCTATTTTTTACAAAAAATCAAAAAATGAAGTCTAACACCTTCAAAAATATCAATTATAATTTTTTCTGAAAAAGACCAAAATAGTTCTCTAAAATGAGCAAAATACTTCATTTTTCATGTTTTTCTCAAAAAACTTCGTGATTGAAGACTAACACATACGAATTTTTATTTTTTCTATTTTTTACAAAAAATCAAAAAATGAAGTCTAACACCTTCAAAAATATCAATTATAATATTTTCTGAAAAAGACCAAAATAGTTCTCTAAAATGAGCAAAATACTTCATTTTTCATGATTTTCTCAAAAAATTCCGTGATTGAAGTCTAACACATACAAATTTCTATTTTTCCAATTTTTTGCAAAAAATCAAAAACTGAAGTCTAACACCTTCAAAAATATCAATTATCATTATTTCTAAAAGAGTCCAAAATAGTTCTCTAAAATGAGCAAAATACTTCATTTTTCATGTTTTTCTCAAAAAACTTCGTGATTGAAGACTAACACATACAAATTTTTATTTTTCCTATTTTTTGCAAAAAATCAAAAAATGAAGTCTAACACCTTCAAAAATATCAATTATAATATTTTCTAAAAAAGACCAAAATAGTTCTCTAAAATGAGCAAAATACTTCATTTTTCATGTTTTTCTCAAAAAATTCCGTGATTCAAGACTAACACATACAAATTTCTATTTTTCCAATTTTTTGCAAAAAATCAAAAACTGAAGTCTAACACCTTCAAAAATGTCAATTATCATTTTTTGTAAAAAAGACCAAAATAGTTCTCTAAAATGAGCAAAATACTTCATTTTTCATGTTTTTCTAAAAAAATTCCGTGATTGAAGACTAACACATACAAATTTCTATTTTTCCTATTTTTTTGCATAAAATCAAAAACTGAAATCTAACACCTTCAAAAATATCAATTATCATTTTTTCAAAAAAAGACCAAAATAGTTCTCTAAAATGAGCAAAATACTTCATTTTTCATGATTTTCTCAAAAAATTCCGTGATTGAAGACTAACACATACAAATTTCTATTTTTCCTATTTTTTGCATAAAATCAAAAACTGAAATCTAACACCTTCAAAAATATCAATTATCATTTTTTCTGAAAAAGACCAAAATAGTTCTGTAAAATGAGCAAAATACTTCATTTTTCATGTTTTTCTCAAAAAATTCCGTGATTGAAGACTAACACATACAAATTTCTATTTTTCCTATTTTTTGCAAAAAATCAAAAACTGAAGTCTAACCCCTTCAAAAATATCAATTATCATTATTTCTAAAAGAGTCCAAAATAGTTCTCTAAAATGAGCAAAATACTTCATTTTTCATGTTTTTCTCAAAAAATTTCGTGATTGAAGACTAACCCATACAAATTTTTATTTTTCCTATTTTTTACAAAAAATCAAAAAATGAAGTCTAACACCTTCAAAAATATCAATTATAATTTTTTCTGAAAAAGACCAAAATAGTTCTCTAAAATGAGCAAAATACTTCATTTTTCATGTTTTTCTCAAAAAACTTCGTGATTGAAGACTAACACATACAAATTTTTATTTTTTCTATTTTTTACAAAAAATCAAAAAATGAAGTCTAACACCCTCAAAAATATCAATTATAATTTTTTCTGAAAAAGACAAAAATAGTTCTCTAAAATTAGCAAAATACTTCATTTTTCATGATTTTCTCAAAAAATTCCGTGATTGAAGTCTAACACATACAAATTTCTATTTTTCCAATTTTTTGCAAAAAATCAAAAACTGAAGTCTAACACCTTCAAAAATATCAATTATCATTATTTCTAAAAGAGTCCAAAATAATTCTCTAAAATGAGCAAAATACTTCATTTTTCATGTTTTTCTCAAAAAACTTCGTGATTGAAGACTAACACATACAAATTTTTATTTTTCCTATTTTTTGCAAAAAATCAAAAAATGAAGTCTAACACCTTCAAAAATATCAATTATAATATTTTCTAAAAAAGACCAAAATAGTTCTCTAAAATGAGCAAAATACTTCATTTTTCATGTTTTTCTCAAAAAATTCTGTGATTCAAGACTAACACATACAAATTTCTATTTTTCCAATTTTTTGCAAAAAATCAAAAACTGAAGTCTAACACCTTCAAAAATGTCAATTATCATTTTTTCTAAAAAAGACCAAAATAGTTCTCTAAAATGAGCAAAATACTTCATTTTTCATGTTTTTCTCAAAAAATTCCGTGATTGAAGACTAACACATACAAATTTCTATTTTTCCTATTTTTTTGCATAAAATCAAAAACTGAAGTCTAACACCTTCAAAAATATCAATTATCATTTTTTCTAAAAAAGGCCAAAATAGTTCTCTAAAATGAGCAAAATACTTCATTTTTCATGATTTTCTCAAAAAATTCCGTGATTGAAGACTAACACATACAAATTTCTATTTTTCCAATTTTTTGCAAAAAATCAAAAACTGAAGTCTAACACCTTCAAAAATATCAATTATCATTATTTCTAAAAGAGTCCAAAATAGTTCTCTAAAATGAGTAAAATACTTCATTTTTCATGTTTTTCTCAAAAAACTTCGTGATTGAAGACTAACACATACAAATTTTTATTTTTCCTATTTTTTGCAAAAAATCAAAAAATGAAGTCTAACACCTTCAAAAATATCAATTATAATTTTTTCTAAAAAACACCAAAATAGTTATCTAAAATGAGCAAAATACTTCATTTTTCATGTTTTTCTCAAAAAACTCCGGGATTGAAGACTAACACATACAAATTTCTATTTTTCCTATTTTTTGCATAAAATCAAAAACTGAAGTCTAACACCTTCAAAAATATCAATTATCATTTTTTCTAAAAAAGACCAAAATAGTTCTCTAAAATGAGCAAAATACTTCATTTTTCATGATTTTCTCAAAAAATTCCGTGATTGAAGACTAACACATACAAATTTCAATTTTTCCAATTTTTTGCAAAAAATCAAAAACCGAAGTCTAACACCTTCAAAAATATCAATTATCATTTTTTCTAATATAGGCCAAAATAGTTCTCTAAAATGAGCAAAATACTTCATTTTTCATGTTTTTCTCATAAAACTCCGGGATTGATGACTAACACAGACAAATTTCTATTTTTCCTATTTTTTGCATAAAATCAAAAACTGAAGTCTAACACCTTCAAAAATATCAATTATCACTTTTTCCAAAAAAGACCAAAATTGTTCTCTAAAATGAGCAAAATACTTCATTTTTCATGATTTTCTCAAAAAATTCCGTGATTGAAGACTAAGACATACAAATTTCAATTTTTCCAATTGTTTGCAAAAAATCAAAAACTGAAGTCTAACACCTTCAAAAATATCAATTATCATTTTTTCTAAAAAAGACAAAAATAGTTCTCTAAAATGAGCAAAATACTTCATTTTTCATGATTTTCTCAAAAAATTCCGTGATTGAAGTCTAACACATACAAATTTCTATTTTTCCAATTTTTTGCAAAAAATCAAAAACTGAAGTCTAACACCTTCAAAAATATCAATTATCATTATTTCTAAAAGAGTCCAAAATAGTTCTCTAAAATGAGCAAAATACTTCATTTTTCATGTTTTTCTCAAAAAACTTCGTGATTGAAGAGTACCACATACAAATTTTTATTTTTCCTATTTTTTGCAAAAAATCAAAAAATGAAGTCTAACACCTTCAAAAATATCAATTATAATATTTTCTAAAAAAGACCAAAATAGTTCTCTAAAATGAGCAAAATACTTCATTTTTCATGTTTTTCTGAAAAAATTCCGTGATTCAAGACTAACACATACAAATTTCTATTTTTCCAATTTTTTGCAAAAAATCAAAAACTGAAGTCTAACACCTTCAAAAATGTCAATTATCATTTTTTCTAAAAAAGACCAAAATAGTTCTCTAAAATGAGCAAAATACTTCATTTTTCATGTTTTTCTCAAAAAATTCCGTGATTGAATACTAACACATACAAATTTCTATTTTTCCTATTTTTTTGCATAAAATCAAAAACTGAAGTCTAACACCTTCAAAAATATCAATTATCATTTTTTCTAAAAAAGACCAAAATAGTTCTCTAAAATGAGCAAAATACTTCATTTTTCATGATTTTCTCAAAAAATTCCGTGATTGAAGACTAACACATACAAATTTCTATTTTTCCAATTTTTTGCAAAAAATCAAAAACTGAAGTCTAACACCTTCAAAAATATCAATTATCATTATTTCTAAAAGAGTCCAAAATAGTTCTCTAAAATGAGCAAAATACTTCATTTTTCATGATTTTCTCAAAAAACTTCGTGATTGAAGACTAACACATACAAATTTTTATTTTTCCTATTTTTTGCAAAAAATCAAAAAATGAAGTCTAACACCTTCAAAAATATGAATTATCATTTTTTCTAAAAAAGACCAAAATAGTTCTCTAAAATGAGCAAAATACTTCATTTTTCATGTTTTTCTCGAAAAACTCCGGGATTGAAGACTAACACATACAAATTTCTATTTTTCCTATTTTTTGCATAAAATCTAAAACTGAAGTCTAACACCTCAAAAATATCAATTATCATTTTTTCTAAAAAAGACCAAAATAGTTCTCTAAAAGGAGCAAAATACTTCATTTTTCATGAATTTCTCAAAAAATTCCGTGATTGAAGACTAACACATACAAATTTCAATTTTTCCAATTTTTTGCAAAAAATCAAAAACCGAAGTCTAACACCTTCAAAAATATGAATTATCATTTTTTCTAAAAAAGGCCAAAATAGTTCTCTAAAATGAGCAAAATACTTCATTTTTCATGTTTTTCTCAAAAAACTCCGGGATTGATGACTAACACAGACAAATTTCTATTTTTCCTATTTTTTGCATAAAATCAAAAACTGAAGTCTAACACCTTCAAAAATATCAATTATCATTTTTTCTAAAAAAGACCAAAATTGTTCTCTAAAATGAGCAAAATACTTCATTTTTCATGATTTTCTCAAAAAATTCCGTGATTGAAGACTAAGACATACAAATTTCAATTTTTCCAATTGTTTGCAAAAAATCAAAAACTGAAGTCTAACACCTTCAAAAATATCAATTATCATTTTTTCTAAAAAAGACCAAAATAGTTCTCTAAAATGAGCAAAATACTTCATTTTTCATGATTTTCTCAAAACATTCCGTGATTGAAGTCTAACACATACAAATTTCCATTTTTCAAATTTTTTGCAAAAAATCAAAAACTGAAGTCTAACACCTTCAAAAATATCAATTATCATTATTTCTAAAAGTGTCCAAAATAGTTCTCTAAAATGAGCAAAATACTTCATTTTTCATGTTTTTCTCAAAAAATTCCGTGATTCAAGATTAACACATACAAATTTCTATTTTTCCAATTTTTTGCAAAAAATCAAAAACTGAAGTCTAACACCTTCAAAAATATCAATTATCATTATTTCTAAAAGAGTCCAAAATAGTTCTCTAAAATGAGCAAAATACTTCATTTTTCATGTTTTTCTCAAAAAACTTCGTGATTGAAGACTAACACATACAAATTTTTATTTTTCCTATTTTTTGCAAAAAATCAAAAAATGAAGTCTAACACCTTCAAAAATATCAATTATAATTTTTTCTGAAAAAGACCAAAATAGTTCTCTAAAATGAGCAAAATACTTCATTTTTCATGTTTTTCTCAAAAAACTCCGGGATTGAAGACTAACACATACAAATTTCTATTTTTCCAATTTTTTGCAAAAAATCAAAACCTGAAGTCTAACACCTTCAAAAATATCAATTATCATTTTTTCTAAAAAAGACCAAAATAGTTCTCTAAAATGAGCAAAATACTTCATTATTCATGTTTTTCTCAAAAAATTCCGTGATTGAAGACTAACACATACAAATTTCTATTTTCCCAATTTTTTGCAAAAAATCAAAATCTGAAGTCTAACACCTTCAAAAATATCAATTATCATTTTTTCTAAAAAAGGCCAAAATAGTTCTCTAAAATGAGCAAAATACTTCATTTTTCATGTTTTTCTCAAAAAACTTCGTGATTGAAGACTAACACATACAAATTTTTATTTTTCCTATTTTTTGCAAAAAATCAAAAAATGAAGTCTAACACCTTCAAAAATATGAATTATCATTTTTTCTAAAAAAGACCAAAATAGTTCTCTAAAATGAGCAAAATACTTCATTTTTCAGGTTTTTCTCGAAAAACTCCGGGATTGAAGACTAACACATACAAATTTCTATTTTTCCTATTTTTTGCATAAAATCAAAAACTGAAGTTTAACACCTTCAAAAATATCAATTATCATTTTTTCTAAAAAAGACCAAAATAGTTCTCTAAAAGGAGCAAAATACTTCATTTTTCATGATTTTCTCAAAAAATTCCGTGATTGAAGACTAACACATACAAATTTCAATTTTTCCAATTTTTTGCAAATAATCAAAAACCGAAGTCTAACACCTTCAAAAATATCAATTATCATTTTTTCTAAAAAAGCCCAAAATAGTTCTCTAAAATGAGCAAAATACTTCATTTTTCATGTTTTTCTCAAAAAACTCCGGGATTGATGACTAACACAGACAAATTTCTATTTTTCCTATTTTTTGCATAAAATCAAAAACTGAAGTCTAACACCTTCAAAAATATCAATTATCATTTTTTCTAAAAAAGACCAAAATTGTTCTCTAAAATGAGCAAAATACTTCCTTTTTCATGATTTTCTCAAAAAATTCCGTGATTGAAGACTAAGATATACAAATTTCTATTTTTCCAATTTTTTGCAAAAAATCAAAACCTGAGGTCTAACACCTTCAAAAATATCAATTATCATTTTTTCTAAAAAAGACCAAAATTGTTCTCTAAAATGAGCAAAATACTTCCTTTTTCATGATTTTCTCAAAAAATTCCGTGATTGAAGACTAAGACATACAAATTTCAATTTTTCCAATTGTTTGCAAAAAATCAAAAACTGAAGTCTAACACCTTCAAAAATATCAATTATCATTTTTTCTAAAAAAGACCAAAATAGTTCTCTAAAATGAGCAAAATACTTCATTTTTCATGATTTTCTCAAAAAATTCCGTGATTGAAGTCTAACACATACAAATTTCCATTTTTCCAATTTTTTGCAAAAAATCAAAAACTGAAGTCTAACACCTTCAAAAATATCAATTATCATTATTTCTAAAAGAGTCCAAAATAGTTCTCTAAAATGAGCAAACTACTTCATTTTTCATGTTTTTCTCAAAAAACTTCGTGATTGAAGACTAACACATACAAATTTTTATTTTTCCTATTTTTTGCAAAAAATCAAAAAATGAAGTCTAACACCTTCAAAAATATCAATTATAATATTTTCTAAAAAAGACCAAAATAGTTCTCTAAAATGAGCAAAATACTTCATTTTTCATGTTTTTCTCAAAAAATTCCGTGATTCAAGACTAACACATACAAATTTCTATTTTTCAAATTTTTTGCAAAAAATCAAAAACTGAAGTCTAACACCTTCAAAAATGTCAATTATCATTTTTTCTAAAAAACACCAAAATAGTTCTCTAAAATGAGCAAAATACTTCATTTTTCATGTTTTTCTCAAAAAATTCCGTGATTGAATACTAACACATACAAATTTCTATTTTTCCTATTTTTTTGCATAAAATCAAAAACTGAAGTCTAACACCTTCAAAAATATCAATTATCATTTTTTCTAAAAAAGACCAAAATAGTTCTCTAAAATGAGCAAAATACTTCATTTTTCATGATTTTCTCAAAAAATTCCGTGATTGAAGACTAACACATACAAATTTCTATTTTTCCAATTTTTTGCAAAAAATCAAAAACTGAAGTCTAACACCTTCAAAAATATCAATTATCATTATTTCTAAAAGAGTCCAAAATAGTTCTCTAAAATGAGCAAAATACTTCATTTTTCATGTTTTTCTCAAAAAATTCCGTGATTGAAGATTAACACATACAAATTTCTATTTTTCCAATTTTTTGCAAAAAATCAAAAACTTAAGTCTAACACCTTCAAAAATATCAATTATCATTATTTCTAAAAGAGTCCAAAATAGTTCTCTAAAATGAGCAAAATACTTCATTTTTCATGTTTTTCTCAAAAAACTTCGTGATTGAAGACTAACACATACAAATTTTTATTTTTCCAATTTTTTGCAAAAAATCAAAAACTGAAGTCTAACACCTTCAAAAATATCAATTATCATTTTTTCTAAAAGAGTCCAAAATAGTTCTCTAAAATGAGCAAAATACTTCATTTTTAATGTTTTTTTCAAAAAATTCGTGATTGAAGACTAACACATACAAATTTCTATTTTTCCTATTTTTTGCAAAAATTCAAAAAATGAAGTCTAACACCTTCAAAAATATCAATTATCAATTTTTCTAAAAAAGACCAAAATAGTTCTCTAAAATGAGCAAAATACTTCATTTTTCATGTTTATCTCAAAAAACTCCGGGATTGAAGACTAACACATACAAATTTCTATTTTTCCAATTTTTTGCAAAAAATCAAAAAATAAAGTCTAACACCTTCAAAAATATCAATTATCATTTTTTCTAAAAGAGTCCAAAATAGTTCTCTAAAATGAGCAAAATACTTCATTTTTAATGTTTTTTTCAAAAAATTCGTGATTGAAGACTAACACATACAAATTTCTATTTTTCCTATTTTTTGCAAAAATTCAAAAAATGAAGTCTAACACCTTCAAAAATATCAATTATCAATTTTTCTAAAAAAGACCAAAATAGTTCTCTAAAATGAGCAAAATACTTCATTTTTCATGTTTATCTCAAAAAACTCCGGGATTGAAGACTAACACATACAAATTTCTATTTTTCCAATTTTTTGCAAAAAATCAAAAAATAAAGTCTAACACCTTCAAAAATATCAATTATCATTTTTTCTAAAAAAGACCAAAATAGTTCTCTAAAATGAGCAAAATACTTCATTATTCATGTTTTTCTCAAAAAATTCCGTGATTGAAGACTAACACATACAAATTTCTATTTTCCCAATTTTTTGCAAAAAATCAAAAACTGAAGTCTAACACCTTCAAAAATATCAATTATCATTTTTTCTAAAAAAGACCAAAATAGTTCTCTAAAATGAGCAAAATACTTCATTTTTCATATTTTTCTCGAAAAACTCCGTGATTGAAGACTAACACATGCATACAAATTTCTATTTTTCCTATTTTTTGCATTAAATCAAAAATTGAAGTCTAACACCTTCAAAAATATCAATTATCATTTTTTTCTAAAAAAGACCAAAATAGTTCTCTAAAATGAGCAAAATACTTCAGTTTTCATGATTTTCTCAAAAAACTCCGTGATTGAAGACTAACACATACAAATTTCAATTTTTCCAATATTTTGCAAAAAATAAAAAACTGAAGTCTTAACACCTTCACAAATATCAATTATTATTTTTTTCTAAAAAAGACCAAAATAGTTCTCTAAAATGAGCAAAATACTTCATTTTTCTTGATTTTCTCAAAAAATTCCGTGATTGAAGTCTAACACATACAAATTTCTATTTTTCCAATTTTTTGCATAAAATCAAAAACTGAAGTCTAACACCTTCAAAAATATCAATTATAATTATTTCTAAAAAAGACCAAAATAGTTCTCTAAAATGAGCAAAATACTTCATTATTCATGTTTTTCTCAAAAAATTCCGTGATTGAAGACTAACACATACAAATTTCTATTTTCCCAATTTTTTGCAAAAAATAAAAAACTGAAGTCTAACACCTTCAAAAATATCAATTATCATTTTTTCTAAAAAAGACAAAAATAGTTCTCTAAAATAAGCAAAATACTTCATTTTTCATGTTTTTCTCAAAAAACTCCGGGATTGAAGACTAACACATACAAATTTCTATTTTTCCTATTTTTTGCATTAAATCAAAAACTGAAGTCTAACACCTTCAAAAATATCAATTATCATTTTTTTCTAAAAAAGACTCAAATAGTTCTCTAAAATGAGCAAAATACTTCATTTTTCATGATTTTCTCAAAAAATTCCGTGATTGAAGACTAACACATACAAATTTCTATTTTTCCAATTTTTTGCAAAAAATCAAAAACCGAAGTCTAACACCTTCAAAAATATCAATTATCATTTTTTCTAGAAAAGGCCAAAATAGTTCTTTAAAATGAGCAAAATACTTCATTTTTCAGGTTTTTCTCAAAAAACTCCGGGATTGATGACTAACACATACAAATTTCAATTTTTCCTATTTTTTGCATAAAATCAAAAACCGAAGTCTAACACCTTCAAAAATATCAATTATCATTTTTTCAAAAAAAGACCAAAATTGTTCTCTAAAATGAGCAAAATACTTCATTTTTCATGATTTTCTCAAAAAATTCCGTGATTGAAGACTAAGACATACAAATTTTAATTTTTCCAATTGTTTGCAAAAAATCAAAAACTGAAGTCTAACACCTTCAAAAATATCAATTATCATTTTTTCTAAAAAAGACCAAAATAGTTCTAAAATGAGCAAAATACTTCATTTTTCATGTTTTTCTCAAAAAACTTCGTGATTGAAGACTAACACATACAAATTTCTATTTTTCCTATTTTTTCCAAAAAATAAAAAACTGAAGTCTAACACCTTGAAAAATATCAATTATCATTTATTCTAAAAAAGACCAAAATAGTTCTCTAAAATGAGCAAAATACTTCATTTTTCATGTTTTTCTCAAAAAACTCCGGGATTGAAGACTAACACATACAAATTTCTATTTTTCCTATTTTTTGCATAAAATCAAAAACTGAAGTCTAACACCTTCAAAAATATCAATTATCATTTTTTCTACAAAACACCAAAATAGTTCTCTAAAATGAGCAAAATACTTCATTTTTCATAATTTTCTCAAAAAATTTCGTGATTGAAGACTAACACATACAAATTTCAATTTTTCCAAGTTTTGCAAAAAATCAAAAACTAAAGTCTAACACCTTCAAAAATATCAATTATCATTTTTTCTAAAAAAGGCCAAAATAGTTCTCTAAAATTAGCAAAATACTTCATTTTTCATGTTTTTTCTCAAAAAATTCCGTGATTGAAGACTAACACATACAAATTTCTATTTTTCCAATTTTTTGCAAAAAATCAAAAACTGAAGTCTAACACCTTCAAAAATATCAATTATCATTATTTCTAAAAGAGTCCTAAATAGTTCTCTAAAATGAGCAAAATACTTCATTTTTCATGTTTTTCTCAAAAAACTTCGTGATTGAAGACTAACACATAGAAATTTCTATTTTCCCTATTTTTTGCAAAAAAATCAAAAATGAAGTCTAACACCTTCAAAAATATCAATTATCATTTTTTCTGAAAAAGACCAAAATAGTTCTCTAAAATGAGCAAAATACTTCATTTTTCATGTTTTTCTCAAAAAATTCCGTGATTGAAGACTAACACATACAAATTTCTATTTTTCCAATTTTTTGCAAAAAATCAAAAACTGA
This sequence comes from Luzula sylvatica, assembly GCA_946800325.1. NCBI lineage: Eukaryota > Viridiplantae > Streptophyta > Magnoliopsida > Poales > Juncaceae > Luzula > Luzula sylvatica. The sequence goes on along the minus strand of OX326959.1, from coordinate 68,811,308 downwards.
AGTATAACACCTTCAAAAATATCAATTATCATTTTTTCTAAAAAAGACCAAAATAGTTCTCTAAAATGAGCAAAATACTTCATTTTTCATGTTTTTCTCAAAAAACTCCGGGATTGAAGACTAACACATACAAATTTCTATTTTTCCTATTTTTTGCATAAAATCAAAAACTGAAGTCTAACACCTTCAAAAATATCAATTATCATTTTTTCTAAAAAAGACCAAAATAGTTCTCTAAGATGAGCAAAATACTTAATTTTTCATGTTTTTCTCATAAAATTCCGTGATTGAAGACTAACACATACAAATTTCTATTTTTCCAATTTTTTGCAAAAAAATCAAAAACTGAAGTCTAACACCTTCAAAAATATCAATTATCATTATTTCTAAAAGAGTCCTAAATAGTTCTCTAAAATGAGCAAAATACTTTATTTTTCATGTTTTTCTCAAAAAACTTCGTGATTGAAGACTAACACATACAAATTTCTATTTTTCCTATTTTTTGCAAAAAATCAAAAAATGAAGTCTAACACCTTCAAAAATATTAATTATAATTTTTTCTGAAAAAGACCAAAATAGTTCTCTAAAATGAGCAAAATACTTCATTTTTCATGTTTTTCTCAAAAAACTCCGGGATTGAAGACTAACACATACAAATTTCTATTTTTCCCATTTTTTGCAAAAAATCAAAAAATGAAGTCTCCTCGTTGGGTTTACCTTTCTTCAATTGTTCCCTGTGGTGGTTGTTCCACACTTCCACTATTGAGGCATTATAAAATATATCATTATTTTCATTTGGAACTTCTTCTCTAATCCTTAAAGTATGTTATTTTGTTGTTTTAATTTTAAAGGTGAAGTACCGCCATTTACTCAAGCGTTTTACTGTACGTGCCGGTTTTGGACGGCTAGTCGACATGGACATGGACATGGCCAAACTAAAAGCCAAGATGATACTGGTTTTACATGGATATCCGTCCTAAGAAACTTTCATCTCACGTATGTGGACGGAGAAGGAGATTCTGTCATGCTTGGAGATGATACTGATTTGCATGATGCAATATTTACACAAAACTGAACCCTCTTAGAATCAACCTAGTACAGCACCCTCCCTTCTGACCTCCTAAATCTGATGTTCGGTATGGACAAAATTTAGGAGATCGGAGCAAACTGGTGCCCTGTTAAAACAATAAATAGTAGTAATATGTCTCCTGGTTAAAACAAAACCCTGCTTTTGAATTATTATCTCTGACCTTCCCTAAATGGAGCATGCAGACCTAGGGTGAGAAAAAAAAAGATGAAAGTCACTCCTTTTATTATTCCAAGGGCTTTTAACCTCACATTGGCCCAACTAAGAAAGAGATTAAAGGCCCAAAAAATAGCAAACAAGGCAAAAAGAAAAATCAGTAAGGGACTGCGTAAAAATGAAAATAAGAAGAATACGAAGCTTGCTAATATAAAATTGCTTAAGAATTATGATTCACATCCCACTCATCTTAATTCGGTCCAAATAAATGAATTAAGACAACTATGTGGCCTCAATGAAATATCTCAAGTTTCTATTTCCCCACCAGAATTAAGTAAAAATAAACAATCTCGAGCCATCTCTGACCCGGGTCCATCGAGCTCTTCCAAAAAAGGAAAAAATTCTAAAATTATGAGAAAGCAATCAAATAAAAAATTAATTGGCTCTTGCACCATGAAATTAAATTCTCCCGAAAACTTTCTTAAGACTAATAATGTATGTCAATTCTTGACTAGTACAGACAAAAGCAAATTGGCAAGGTCTGTTTCTCTTGATGGCAAGGACTCATACATAGACGACGTCGACTATCGCGACGAAAATGAAATCTATGGTTGATTTGGCTTAGAGCCTAAGTAGGACTATAAGGTCAATTTCTTGTTTAGATTAAGTATCTTATGTTATTGTACAACCATATATCTCTTTTGTCGTGGAATGTAAGAGGGCTAGGATGCCTCAAGAAATGTGACTTGGTTAAGAATCTAATTAGGAAAGCTAAGTGCGACATTATTTGTTTACAAGAAACGAAATGGGATAACCCTACTTTCTTTAGCATGAAGAAAGTTTGCCACTCCCGCATTAAAAATGTCGTCTTTGCAAATGCGATAGGCTCAAAAGGCGGTATGATGACCGCTTGGTCGGATGACTTTTCTTTAACATCATCTTTCACCACCCCCCATACTCTAAACACAATTTTGACCCTAGCAAATGGCAACTCCATTCTTCTTACAAATATCTATGGTCCCACTAGTGAAGCGCTAAAAGATCATTTTCTCCTAGAATTACAAGGAATTCCTACTAACAATCTTCCTTGGTTACTAGTAGGGGATTTTAACATGATCCGAGCCCTAAACGAAACAACCGGCAATGGGCACTCTCTCTCGAGCATAATGGCTTTCAATACTTTTATAACAAACAACCATCTACAAGAAGTTAATCTAACAACTAGACGGTTCACTTGGTCTAGTAAGAGACCGATTCCCACATTCTCCAAACTAGATCGCATCCTAATCTCAAATCAATTCCTACTTTCTAACCTCATCGCCAACCTAGAAGACCTATCTACAATTACTTCCGATCATATACCACTTAGACTCACAATAGCCAAACCGCAAAATAATACGGAAACAAGGCAAAGAAATTTTGAACGTTTTTGGCTAAAAAATCAAGAGGGAAGACAAATCATAGAAAACTCTTGGAGTCCAACTATGCTCCACGCAAATCCGGCCACAAACTTCATTTATAAACTAAACAAACTATGGGCTCAAACCGCCAAATGGGCAAGAGAAAAGAAACTAAAGGACAACCTAATACGACAAAACCTCCAAGACACCCTACAACTCCTTGATCACTTTGAGGAAACCCGTACTCTCTCAAATGATGAAATTGTCTTACGAATTTCCGTTAAAAAAAAGGAATATGAATTAACCCTTGAAGAAGAAAGCAAGTGGCAACAACGGTCCTCCGCAAATTGGCTTAGATTAGGCGATAAAAACACGAAATATTTCCATGCTCTTGCTTCGTCAAAAAGAAATCGGACCACAATCTCATCTCTAGTAATAGAGGGGTCCACTCTAACGGACACCAAAGACATTTCATTGGCTTTCCACAATTACTACCGTAACAACTTGGGTTTGGTACACCTTCGGCCGAGTAATTGGGACCCCACTAATGTACTTACTCCTATGGACCCCCATGACAATTTTCAATCACTAACGATGCCATTCTCGGAACATGAGACAAAACAAATAATCGATGATCTTCAAAAAGGAAAAGCTTCGGGACCCGATGGCTTACCGAATGAATATTTACAAGAACTATGGCCGCTAATGCGCACGGATATTATGGCCATGTTATTGGCATTCTATCACAATAGACTTGATTTAGCAAAACTCAACCTAGCTCTAATCACCCTAATCCCTAAAGTACAAGGGGCACTCTCACCAAATGAATATCGACCTATAAGTGTAATCTCTTCTCCCATCAAAATAATCTCTAAAATTTTGGCGAATAGGCTCCAACCCTTTTTGCCAACAATGATAAGCGAAAACCAAACGGCTTTCATTAGAAAAAGGTCAATAATTGACTCCTTTGCGATCTCTCGTGAACTTATCTCTTATTACCATAACAATGGGATCCCGACAATATCGCTTAAAATTGACTTCAAAAAAGCTTTCGATAATGTATCATGGGTATTTATCGAAAAGTTACTACAAGCACGAAACTTCCCACCTTTATGGAATAAATGGATACAAACGCTACTTCAATCCTCCTCATCATCCCTAAAAATAAACGGGACAATCTCTCCGTCCTTCCCCCATAAGAGGGGCCTCCGGCAAGGGGATCCACTATCACCCATGCTTTTTAATCTCGCCGTAGACATCCTCCAAGATCTATTTCGCAAAGCAAATCACCTTTTCACGCGAACGACTCCTTTTAGTGTCCCCGTTCTCCAATTTGCCGATGATACGCTTATCTTTCTTGAAGCGTCTCCAACGAATCTCCAAATTGCTAACCAAATCATTTGCTTATTTACGGAGATCACCGGACTAGAAATCAATTGGGAGAAGAGTAGCTTCACAACGATTAGAATACCATCCGATTTGGACAATACAATTAAGCAAATTTTAGGATGCGATAAGAAAGATCTACCTTTCACCTATCTAGGAATACCCCTTACTCGCATAAATCCTAGAAAACAACATTTTCTCTCGCTCATCACTAAGATGCAAAACCAAGTGGCCACTTGGAAAGGGAAACTAATTTCTTTTGGGGGACGCCTAACTCTAATTAAAGCTACTCTAAATGCCTATCCGACTTACATAATGCAAGTGTGCAAACTCCCTCGTTGGGTTCTCAAGGAAATGGATAAAATAATTAGAAATTTTTTATGGTCCGGTTCGGACAAACACCATCCGGGTAAATGTGCTATGAATTGGCGAACTATTTGCCTTCCGAAGAAAAATGGGGGGCTTGGCCTTAAAGACACTTCATGCATGAACACCGCCCTCCTCTTAAAATTTCTTTGGAAGCTTGACAGTGATCCACAAGGGCTTTGGTCCAAATATATGCGACTCATGTATGGGTTAACCAAGGCAAATGATCTCTCAAATATTAATACCCGAAGTCTATCACCATTCATGAAATCACTTCGTTCACTTCTACCGTTATATGTGATATCAACGGAGACATCGGATCATAACAATGAAACCATTTGGAAATGGGAGGCTAATCACTTTTTTTCCACAAAATCCGCCTATAACTTTCTCATCGATCCGGGAGTGCGAAACCCGTGGCAAAGTCAAGTATGGAAAACAAAAGCTCCTTTAAAAGTCCGCTTCTTCATATGGCTTGTCCTACACCGTAGGGTCAATACGGCCGACCTTCTTGCACGCAAGGGCTGGCCACACGAACCACAATGTGTCCTTTGTCTGTTTTTCATTTCAATAACAATAAGAAGAGACAAGATTTGTCGCTCGAGGACATTCTAGTCTCTTCGTCGAACTCTTTTCACCTGCACAAATGACAGATGTATCATCGATGGTTTCTCCCTCAATTTTCTGGTGGCCTCTTTTATGTTCTCTTTCTGATGGTACGTGCCCGGCACGTGTCTGACCACTCCCCTGTCCTCTCTCTTTCCTCTCAATGTTTGTTATGGTTTACCTCATAATCATTAGATGAGGTCTTTTGTGGCCCCTTCTTCCTTTCTAACAAGGTTGTGCCGCTCGTTTTCTGTGTTTTTTCCCATGTCTATGAAATATCGTAATTTTGACAAAAAGTGGAACTTTTTCTTTACAAGTATATTTAATTTGTTGTTATAGGTGAAGCATGGTGATTTACTCAAACGCTTCCATGTAGGCATATGTTACTTTTATGCCGATCACCAAACGCGCAGCCACACGGACATGGCCGATCTAACAACCAAGACCCGGGAAGCTTTCAAAATACCCGTCGAAAAAGACTTTGTTCTCACTTACATTGATAAAGATGGAGATCACTCTGTCATTCTCGGAGACGATTATGATTTAGAGGATGCACTAGTTAAACAAAAATTAAATCCTCTGAGAATCAACATAGTACTAAAGCCTGACAAACCGAATCGAACTGGTGCTATTAAAACAGAAAATGTTTTAACTGGCAGTAATATGTCAAGAATCAAGATAATATTTATTATTATAATTAAGTTTATGTTACTGTACTCTATATTATTTGTGGTGTATGTTAGTGTGACACCAAGAAAATGTTAATTTGTAGTATGACATTTTGAGTTATTTTGGTATAATCTGATCACTTTCTTTCTCTTTCTCTTTCTATTTGTTCATTTAAATTAAAACTTAAAAGTGACATCTGTTTACACAATTGGCTCCATTTCCACCTTTTATTTCAATAACAAATAGCAAAAAAAACTAGCTAGAATATGAAAAATAAAATGCTTATTAAATTTAAATTCACTAGTTTATTACTCGCGCTTCGCAGCGAGATTTAAAATATGATTTATAAATTACGTATATTTAATTATGATATATAAATTACATATATTTAACGTTATATATATTGAAAAAAAAGCGTGAAAGAACATCAAAACCCTCGTTTGGCGGAGAGCAGGAACTTCAAACGATCTCTTTGAAGTGGAGAAGTGGAGAGGCGTTGAAGCGGCGCGGCATGGCACCTGTAGGCTGTAGACAGTGAGAGAATGGAGAGCCACCTTTGATTTGGTGATGGTGATAGATCGTGAGGTTTTGGGCTACTCTTTTCTGGTGGGAGGAAGTGACAGAGAGTTGAAATTTTTTGGTTATTGAGTTGTAGTTTGTAAAGCCAAGAGACATGAGAAAGAGGCGTGGGAAAAATTAATGAGTGTGGTTTAGTGTGGGAAGATAAAATTACTCTAACTAAATCTGACGTGGAATCAGATTTGTGTTTGCAAATCGTATTAGTAGTATTAATACTTACACTTCATAATGAAATTATACCAACATATACTGAGTATATATTATGAATTAACCAAGTATTTTGTAGGAACAAAATAATATATTTATCGGTAACTTTTGAATCACGTGGCACAAGAAAATTTAAAAGTGACATCTCTTTCCATTTCCACGTTTCCATTATATTGAGGGTTTAATTTTGTAAGAGATTTTGTTTGATAATTTAATGAGGAAATCGGACATTTTTTCGTAACTTTCATTTATTTAATTAGAATCGACAAACTTATTCTTATGAAAAGTTTAAATGCTTATTAAGTTTGCTAAGGCAAATTTGTCAGGTTTTAATATTGAGAAGGATAAATATATCATAAATTATTCGAATATTTACATTTCTAAATATGATAAATGTCATATTTATATCCCTTTCAAAAAATTAAAAAAATCATATTCGCCCGACCCGACCAGATCCGAAACCACCGCCACCCCAGGCCCCACTTGTTTTAATAATAACCTATTATTAAATAAGAGTATTTTAATTGAATTTTACCTATTCACTTTTTGTAGTACAAAAGAAAATGGAGTTGTGCTAATTTAACTCATTCATCAAAAACATAAACAATAATCATTAAATAAACCTGTCACTCCAATTTCAAGTTAACAAAAAAAGACTAGACTAAATAACTTGAAAATCCACATTTTTATATAAAAACAAAAAATAATATAAATGATGCTATACTCTCATATCACAAAAAAAATACGGTCCAAATAAAACATAAGTTTTACTTGCATATAACAAAATACCAAAAATACATGTAATGATCACTATGTTTTACTCGAGGTAATAAATGATCGGTTCAAATTAAAATGATAGTATCTTATTTCATATCGTTTCAAGTTTGTCTGAAACTAGGTCATTACGGCCCTAAGAAGTTGCTCAACATTATAAGACTATAAATAATAGGTTATTGTTTTAAAACGCTAGGCATGGTTTAACCTTTGTATGTTCACCGTAACATCACGAAGACCATTTGTTTTTGTTTCCATAAAATTTGGCAAACCGGAATAAATCTATTGAAGTAGGAATTGGTGATTCGAGCTTTCATTCGGTTCACGACCTAATTGATTAGGAATCATAATTGTAGATTTGAGATTTATTTTTTCAGTGATTTTACCCTTGCTCCCTAATTTTCAACACACCATTTCCATCATGGGAAAATTAAATCTCGAATCAGCAATTAATAATTTAATGACGATTTGTATTACACTTCTAAATTGATACAAAATTCAACAAAATTGGTACTTGATTTGAGGAGTACAAATACCATTCGAGGAACTTTATTCCTGATTTATATAAACCAGACTTGAATAACGAACTTCTTTGAGAATTCAGATCCATCGCCTGAACTCAAAATCCATATTTTGGATCAGATGGGCCTTAATTTTGTAATCAAGAGGATCTAAGATAAGTTGAGTTTATGGTCATATTGTCTTGGGCGTTAGGATAGGTTAATAAAAATATTTTTATTAATAAAAACAAGTACAAAATAGAAAAATTAATAATATCTACCTGCCACATTTTTATGCATGATTTCACAAGAGTCTAAGAACAATATAATTAAATAAAAAAGAGAAATCATATCCAATTTAAACTAACATATTAGTATTTCCCATCAGATAAAAATTAATTGAAACAGTAAATATTAAAAAAAATCTAGATAGATTTATTTAAAAACACAAGATAATTAATAACATGCAGCGGCATTTAAAAGACCCTCTAAGGTACTGAATTTTGAGGGGAATATTAAAAAATAATTGAAGGAGCATTTAATCACAATTCTAAGGTACTGAACATTACACAACGTTGAGTCCAAAATAAATACGTGATTATCAGTGGCGAATCTATTAAATGACTATGGGGGAGCTGCTCTCCCTAGAATTTTGAACCGTAGTACAAATATGACTATAATGTCAGTGTATTTTTGAACCGTAGTACACAAAGTTGAGCAGAAGCATTATGTCCTCCTCTTAGAAACCCTCTGTCGTCATCTATCGGGAAGTATCGCACGCACGACCCTTCTTTCTAACAGAACCTTGCTCGTGTTCTCTAAACAAAAATTCTTTTATTTTGATTTCATTTCTTGAAGTAAACACCGTATTATTAGAGAGTCAGAGACTAGAATTGCACCTCATAAAATATTTGGCCAGTTACTTTCCTCGCTGCAGTCTTCAGTTCTCAAGCTCAACCATTTGTCTTCCTATATATTAATTTTACTAAATTGTAGTGCTATATCTTTGTAATTTTTATGGAGTGAGATTATAATTTTTTCATATAGACATATATGTCAAATAATGTAAATCAAATTATTTCCCATGATGTTTTGTTTAAGGTAAAATTGGGTATATTTTACTGAAATTTGGTTGATTTGTTATGTTTATATTATGTTTTTATTATCATTGTTTAGATGAAAAAATACTAGCTTTTGTAATAGTTGTATCATCGGTACAAGTATTTTGCCTTTGGTACACATCTTTGAAAAGATCGACTTGAAATTGACAGTATTTTTTGGAATTACATTTCTTTCCAGAAACATTTTTGTGCTAAGTATGCTTCAACATTTTATGAGTTGTATCAACATGGACATATGCAAATCAAACACACGTGTCTGGATTATGGAGTGAAAGCTCCAATTTTCCGTCAAAAGAAAAAACACCATGTCAAGAACAAAGAAATATTGGTATATTTTTTGAACTCTGGAAAGGGTAAATCCAACATGCAATAACTAAATTGTGATAAGAAAGCAAAGATACATCCAACTTGAATATCAAAGAAACCATGGTACCATACAAAATAAATTGATATTTAATGTTATTAAATTTAACAAATCTTTAGAATAATTAAGCTCTTGTTATCCGATGAACTTTTGTACCCTTGGCAACTTCCGTCTCCATCTCAAAGTTTCAAAGGTGCTTCATATAGGGGATCCACATTAACCGGTAGAATAGTATTTTTTTTCTTTCTGAAATTGAGTATCGGGTACACAGTAATAGGCGCATAAAAGAAATTATCTGTGAGTATATGATTAATGTGGATTTCATGATTTATGGATAAACATTGTATGTCATAAAGCACCTCATTGAAATTGATCAGGCCTATACAGATCATTTAGAATAGGGACAATTTCTCATATATCCCTCTCAAATTTCAAAATATCAAATTTATCTCTCTAATATTACAAATATCAAATTTATTCTCTAAAAACTAAATAAATAACAAATTTGTCATTTTAAAACTAAAACCATTTCAAATATACCCATTCAAAACTAATATCATATCAAATATACTTGAACGTTAATAAGCCATCCAATTAACCACAATATAAAATTATTTACTATAATTAAATAATAAAGTATAAATTTATATGACAAAATTACCCTTTTGTGCCTTACGTTTCTCACCTTGCGACTGTCCCCTCTGCTCTTCTTCTGTTCCCAGTTTCTTATTTTCTGGATTTGGTAGTTCTCAATTTTTATGCTCACCTATAGATAACACGAGTGGTTAATTATATGGATTGGGAGAAGGATATTCAAGGACAAGTTGAAACTGAACTGACATCATAATTGAATTTCTTCTCACAAATGAGATTTGACTTTATTTAAGTTGTTACGTAGTGAGACATAATGAATAATGATGAATATATGAATAAGTTTTTGAAGGGTAAATAAGTCATTATACAAGTTCTCCGTTAAACTTGACAGAAGAATTGGTTTTAATTCAATTTGAAAATAATTGAGATTTAGAGGGATAAATATGATATTAAGAATTTTAGAGGGGCAAATAAGATTTTTTATGTTTTTGAAGGGATATATTTGAAATTGTCCCAATTTTTAAAGAGGACTTGTTATTTTATTTTAGAAAAAATGACGTGTTATACATTAATTGATAATTATGTAATATGTGATAGTAACCATGTTTACAAAATAAGAAAAAATTTGGTCGATCAATTAAGTTTGTTATTTTACAAAATAAACAAAAAAATTTGGTAATTTGAGAAATGACATTTTCAAATTTTATTTTGGTTGATACGTCACCCCAATTTACACCATTATATATATCAATCATTTATATTGAAGAAAAAACCAAATAAATATTATATTTTATTATTAAATCATAAAAATCATATTTTCTTTAAAATAAATTTGTGTCTATTAAAAATATTCATATTTTATAAAATGATATATCAAATATTATTTCATTCCGTAAATAAAAACCATACTTTCAAAAATATTTTGTCCAAGAAATTATTACTTTTAAGTATAATATCACATTATCACGGTGTTAATTTGAAATATCAGATAACATTTTATTTTGCAACATATCCTAAATTTTCTAAAACGTAATTATTATTTTGAAATAATTTATAATATTTTTATCATGTTTAAAAATATTTGCAAAAAAAATTATATTTTCGAAATCACAAATGGTTTAAAATATAATTTATTTTTGCAAATATTCTCAAAAATGATAAAAATATTATACGTTATTTTAAAATAATAATTATATTTGAGAGTAATTAAGAACTATTGTAACAAAAAGATATATTAAAAAAAGGTAATATGATTTTTCAAATTAATTTAGTAAGAGAAAACACATCCTTGATGATATAGTAAGAAAAAGAAAAAGTTAAGTGAATTAATTAATATTATTAATTGATTCGATTAATTGATTGTTTAAGTGAATTGACATGTCAATTAACATTTATTAATATTACATAAATTGTTAACATGTTAATTAAATATGTCAATTAATATTTAATTGACTCAATAAAAAATACTAATCAATCAATGTAATTTCTTCTGCCACCATGGAATTAGTTTGAGAGGCAAACTATATTTTCCCTATTAAGAAATTTGTCCGCGCTTCGCTGCAGATTTTTAATGTAATTGTTTGTATTAGATAAAAGATTGTGTATTCACTTGTTAATTGTTATTTGTTATGTTTACAAAAAAAATATCATAAAACCAATATGAAAATTATTAAATGTGTAATTTGGTATAATATCATAAAATAAATTAATGAATATCACAAAAAAAATATAAAAATTATTAAATGCGTAAAGCATGATATAAATTAATGAAATCACAAAAATAAATATGAGATCATATCATAAAATAAATTAATGAATAGCACAAAACAAATATGAAAAAATTATTCAATGCCTAAAGCATGATAAAAATTAATGAATATCAAATCACAAAAAAAATATGAAAGCATACAATAAATATGAAAACATTGTATAAATATTAATATCTGAGGTGGCAACAAATATGAAATAATAGTAATAATAATAATAATAATAATAATTATTATTATTATTATTATTATTATTATTATTATTATTATTATTATTATTATTATTATTATTATTATTATTAATATTATTATTATACAATAATAATTATTGTTATTAAATAATAATAATAATAATAGCAATAATAATAATTATTATTATTATGTATTATTATTATTATTATTGTTATTATTGTTATTATTAGTATTATTATTATTATTATTGTTATTATTATAGGAAGAATAAGATCAACAACTATTATTAGCATTATTATAATTACAATAATATAATAATGAAATAAAAAGGAAAGTAGTAACAATAACAATAATAATAATAATAATAATAATAATAATAATAATAATAATAATAATAATAATAATAATAATAATAATAATAATAATATATTTTTCTTAGAGATGAATTTTTAATTTATGTTAGTTTGTGAGATTGATATAAATAAGAATTTGATATAATTTTATTTATAATATTGGACCACTAAATTATATTTATATGCATTTGTAGTATTATAAAAATAATAATTTTGATCAAAATCCGCTGCGATGGTGAAGCGGCGCTATATCGCTCGCTAACACTAACCGCTAAATTAAACGTCAAAAACGTTGCGTGTCGCTACACGCTATTTAATACATTGGTTTAAACAATTATATCATATAACAGATTTCTTAATCTTTGATTAATATAAAAATGAAAGTAGGACATAGAGCCTACTTTATTATTTTAAAAAAAAAATAGATTTCTTAATCACTTGATTATGATATACTTTTATTTTCTCACATATATTATAATAATTACTCAATTGTACATTTAATATTATTATTACACACACAAACAATATATTCTTAATATAATTTTTACCTTTTGAATAACGTAATTTCAGAATTTTTTATACAACCAAACAAAAAATTATACTTTCCAGTATCTTATAATTTAGACATCCAAACAAACTGTGAAATTACTAATTACAAAAAAAATATATTCCTCCACCTTGTAATTCAATTCCATTCTACTAATTCCGTTTGCCAAACGGCCCCTAGTTTCGTAATATCTTTTTTTGTATAATACTTTGGGGGATTTTCTTTTATATCCTCACTAAATTTATAAATAACATATTTATCCCTCTAAAATTGCAAATAACATATTTATCCCTATAAAGTCTTATTAGTATCAAATATATTCAAAATTAACAATTTTGTTAAACTTAACAGAAAATTGAGGGGTAAATTGACTAATTTACCCCTCAATTAACTCTCAATCCAATCTAACAAGTTATTGGTTCAAACATAAACCCATACCCGATAATAAAATGACTCAACAAAATATAATATAATAATGTATTATAAAATAATAAAATAAAATACAATATAATGTTGAGTCTTTTTGTTTGTTTTTCTTGAGTGATGATACAGTCACTCCCTCCCTCCCTCGCTCACTTTCAAATTCACTTTTTAAATCATTGACATGTGGATTCCATATTTATTTTTACAAAAATTAATTCATGTGAAATTCACGTGTCAGCCGTTATGAAAGGAGACAAGGGAGGGAGGGAGGAAGTGGCTTAGCTTTATTCGTTTTTCTTTATGAATAGACTTCTAAAAAGTAAAATAAAAATTAAAGAGCGTATCATTCTGACCAAGGTCTCGTGATGTCAATTCATGTGTCATTTCGTGGGGCCATTTTCCTTTAATCCTTGTTGCTTTGCTGACTCCAAGACCAAGTGAAATACGCAACCTGATCGAGTCATCCATATATTAAATTCATGGACCCATGTACAAAATTTGTATGTTATTCGTAATGCAGATATTTAATGAAAGACCAGAATGGCAGCATACAAATTTGTCCCTCCCTACGCTCTTTTTAAGTTCTGCTAAACCCCCCCAAGTCTCTACCCGTCTTCTCAAATTCAATCCTTTCTAAATCTTCCATGTTGTTTGACGATATTTATGATGACCAGGAGTGGTATGCGGTTTTGAAGGTATATCCTCTTTTGGTTTTCCTTTATTCAATTGTTTCATGTTTTTGTGGTTCAACTACAAAGCTATTGAGCATTATAAGATATCCTTTCTAATTCTTTTGTTGTTTTAAAGGTTAAGCACGGCAATTTACTCAAACGCTTCAGTGTATGTGTCGTTGTTGACCACATAGATATGAACATGGCCAATCTAAGATCCAAGGTCCGCGAAGATTTCAAGATACCTGTCGAGAAAGACTTTGATCTGACGTATATCGACAAAGAAGGAGACTCTGTCATGCTGGTAGATGACGCTGATTTAAATGATGCGATAACTCGACAAAATCTAAATCCTGTTAGAATCAAATTAGAACTGCAGCCTCCTCATCCTCCTCAACCAAAACCTGAAAAAGAAAGTAATATTCGATATGAACAAAACCTAGGAGATCGGAGCAATTTATCGAGGCAAACTGGTGCCTTTTAAAACAAAAAATGTTACCACCCTTGGTGGGTAGTAATATGTCTCCTGCTTAAAACAAAACCCTACTTTTGAGTATTATCTCTCGAAATAATATTTATTATGATTATGATTATGATTATGATAGTTTACTTAAATTACTATTATAAATGGTAGTGTCATCTATTTTGTGTGGTGTACGTTAGCGTGGCATGGAGATTGTATTAGTGTATCATTTTGAAGTTATTCGAGAGTAGTAGATCGTTTTTTTCTTTCTGCTCCCATGTCTCGATCGAGCAAAGTTTTGACGAGTGTATTTTGTTTAACATCTTTAAAATTAATATATTAATTCATGATTTAACATTTTAATTAAATGTTCAATCGTAAATTAAGATGTAAAATCATGTATTTATATATTAATTTATAAGACGTTAAATCATATTTATGTTATTAAATTTTTGAGAAAAAATATTAAGAAATGTACATCATTTTTTTATTTTTTTCATTTGGAACATATTTTGATGACATGAATTTGTACGAAATTTGAATTTTACATTCCCGGCAAAAGACAAATTTTTGTTTGGCAGCACTAATTCGAGATGTTGTCGCTCTGCTCTCTCTTGATCATCGAATCCAAGGTTTCGAAATTCAAACCAATATACGGAAACAAATCAAATAGAAAATTAATTAGAGAATTTTGGTAACAAATTCGAGCTGTTTGGAGCAAAAAATCGACCAAACAGACTCAAAATCGAACAAAAACCGACCCAATAGGCCGGTACGAAAGGCAAAGGAAAGGAGACGGCTTTGGCCTCCTCCTCTACTCCTAATTCCAAGATTATCTTTCAAATTCATTTGGTGAAAATGTAGAATTCGAAATTAAAATTAAACTATGTAATCATGAATCATAAAATTGGTATAGTGTAAAATTATGTAATTCACTGTTCAAAAAGGGGTAAATTAAATTTAGAAATTTGGTACTTTACACAAGCGAACATTTATGAAAGGAAAAGTAGACTTTATGAAAAGCACTTTGCCTTCAGTAGTTCAGTGGGAATATGGACCATAATTTTGCTTAACAAGTACGTTATTATGATCAATTGCACATCTAATATGCCTTTTTCATTTCCTTTTTAACCCTCAAACTTTTCTGATATCAGAGGACTCAGGTGCAAAAAGGTGCAAACCGGATTGTCAAGGAGGGGCGGAATTGAAAATTGCCAAGTCGGATAATAATAGAGAAGAGAAAAAAGAAACTGATGACATGCCTGAACCGCCTAAGGCCCTGTTCGGACACCATGTTTTCATCTTGGTTTTGCCTAGGATTTTAAGATTCCTACGTTTTCTCAAAAGTGGTGTTCGGACAACAAAAATAATTTCTAGGATGCAAGTAGGAAGGGTATAGGATTTATGGAAGTGGCTTGTTTTGGTGGCTTTGAGAAAATCTACTCAGACTAGATTTTTGCTTAGGAAAGAAGTGAATAAAAAATAAAATAATCTAACACACCTCTGTCTCTCACGACTTATGTCCCTTACTTTTCGTTCTTCATTTTTTCTTTTCATCTCTCAAGAAGCTCCAAAGTGGAGGAGCTGTGTAAGATGAACAAAAATTCTCTTGAAGTGTTTTCCGACGCCCCTTTTTGTGGAGCTCCAAACAAGACCAAGAAAGGTGGTATGTTTTCTCTCTCTCTCTCTCTCTCTCTCTCTCTCTCTCTCTCTCTCTCAGTCAGAACTAGGGTTTTTATCACCTATAATCATGCTTTGTTTAGTTTTTAAATTATCTAATGGTGATTTTGTCTTTAATTTTGGGTCTAATTTGAGTTGAATTAAACTTTTCATTTCATGAATTGTTCAATTTTGAATCTAATTTGTGTACTAAGTGAGTACTACATTGCATACTAAATTGATACTACATTGCATGTGTACCATTATTGAATGGGTGCTGTTATTAGTACTACATTGCATACTAAATTTCATTTCCATTACCAACAATTTCATTGTCTTTTGAATGTCTTTTATTCTGAATGTGTACTAAGTGAGTACTGTTATTGAATGTTACTGTAAATGGACGCCCCTTTTGAATGTCTTTTATTCACAAGGATATGATTTTTTATAAAGTCAATTTTGTTTCTATTTAGGAAAAGAAAAGGATACCGTCAGAGCCGAATGGACCGAAATTCAAAGGGCGTATTTGGTATCTTTGTTAGTCCAATTTGGAGGAAAAGAATTTCGGACTGATAATGGATGGAACAATAGAGCTTGGAATGAAATTTTTAGGAAATGGACCGAAAAATTTCCAAATGCCAATTATACAAAAACTCAAGTAAAGGATCAAGAGCAACACTTGAAGAAAAAATTTAAGTCGCTCAAACAATTGATGACTAGTAGTGGATTAGGATGGAACAATGAACTTAAAATGTTGGAAGCCGTAGATGACGTTTGGGAAGATATATTAAAGAATAACAAAGAAGCTCGTCAATGGCACAATAAGTCATTTCCTTATTATGATGAGCTTTAAAATGCAGAGTTAAAATGCAGAGTTAAAATGCATGAATTTAATATTTTTAATAGTGTTGGAATTTCCCCTGTTATTTTATTTGAATTGATCTTAATTAATATTTTAATATTTAGATTTAAATAGTGTTGAATTAATATAATTATATAGATTTTGAATTTTATTGAATTGGTATAATTAAAACAATCTTTTCGTAATTAATTGAGAATTAATGGCTAGTTTTTTTGAAATATCAATTGCATAAGAAATAATATAATTATAGAATATTTTATTCATTTCCTACATCCATTCCTATGATTTTCATCAAACACCTTTTAAACATCCTAGACCTATAGTTTTTGCATTTTCCTGCTACCATAGTTTCCTGATATTCATATATTGGTTTCCTGCAACTATGAGTTTCCTGCTGCTATAGAAAACTGACCTAGCAAACACGCCCTAAAGATTATATTCATGTACGCCCAAGAAGACGCCATGCTACTGATAGTCACAGTCTCGCCGAAAGGATATTTTTGTAATTTCATATATTTGTTTAGGTTTACCTTTTTTGTAATTTTTTGTTTTTGAGTTGATAATTGTACTCTTGAGATCAATTGATTGAAGGTTTATTATTAGTTATTAATAATTTATATCTTGTTATTAATAATTTTTATATATTTTTTTATTGATCAGATTAATTATTATCGACGGGCTGTGGGAATTGGATAATACCGACGGTTGTTAACACCGACGGGCCGACGCAAAACTTATTACCGACGGCCTTAAATCAACACCGACGGTTTTTTCGAATTAACCGGGGATTCGAAATTTCCTCAGTATTACCGACGGGCCGACGGTGAAGTGGATTACTCGACTTTTCAAAAGTCGACAGGTTTAGCAGGATTGACAGGTTAATTAGAAGTCAACAATGTCTCGACTTTTCAAAAGTCGAGAGTGTTAGAAACCAAATTACCAAACTAGGTTGGCTATTTTGGGTATTCCAAACTTAATCCGGTCTACTATTCAAAATTTCCCTAAAAAAAAAAATAATAGGGAAGAGACATTTCACAAAAATAATCTAGTTTTTTGAAAAACTCATTTTATTTAATAGTTTTGTACATGATAATGACTTAAATTCATACGTGTATGACACTAAAGTAATATTTGAAGTGAAATTATAAGAAATTTCAAATTTCAATAAAGTATGAATTGTTATGTGTTAATATATCTAATCAACTTTTGAGGATACTTTTATGCAAACACTTGGGATGCATGGAACTTTGAAAGTGATTAAAGTAAGCACTATGGAAGTAAAGTGAAAAAGGGGAAGGGAGTTGGAAGGTTAGGAGTCACTCTCCATTTTATTTTATTGGGATCCTTTTTTATAGAGATGGTACTACTATTACTATTACTCACTATAATCATTATCTCCATATCCATCTTATTGAAAAAATATTTTTATAAATTGTACACAAGATGATACTTTTTTTAGGTAAGAATAAATGGTAAATATATAATCGTAATATTTACATTCGATAATGGTTGTCAATGATTTAAATAGTGACAGAACAACGCCGCTATAACACAAATAACGATAAATATTTCTAAAACGTAATAGTAGAATCTAATAAATAGAATCTATATAGCACGCAACAAAAGTAATCATGTGGAAATTATAGTTCGGACGTTACAAATCGCTATATCACAATTTAAAACATTGATGATTGAGCAAACATAAAGTTCATAGTATTTTTTTCTTTTGAAAATTCCATATCTATGTGTGTTGATGGACTGGATAATTTTCGAACAAAACTGGGATCGTATCCGACAAATATTCGGATCCGGACTGAGTCTGTCATAACCACATCCGTTTTTTACAAGCACGCATCGGTATATGGTCTCGAATTATTAAACATATTCATGTATTAAAAAATGATCAAACATGTGTATCTGTTTCTGAATATATACTTGAGATATTGATATATTGTATACACATAATTATTTTATAAAAATATATATATTTCAATAAATATTCTCTAAACACAACTTGTATTTTTTGTGTACACATAATATATATTTCAATATATTGTATACACATAATTATAAACGATAAATTTTCATACAATATATATGCCCTATTTAAGAACAAAAAACGATTCGTGCTCGGATTTAACAATATCCGAACCATATCTTAACTCGGAAATAGCCGTGTCCGAATCCAGATCCAAGAAAAAAAAATGGATGTGGTTTGCGAACTGGTGTCCTAACCGATGACATCCCGATCCATATGTCAGATTCTTTTTAATATTTCAAAAATTAACTACAACAATTTTTTTGTATTAAGAAACTAAGGACCCGCTAGTCAGCAAAACATACTACATTTTCTCTAGATAAGGGAAAAGTTTATTTTGGTCCTTCACATTTCATCAAAAATTAAATTAAATTAGATTTGTCGCTGCGCAATTGCACGGGATTATTTTGGTTTATGAGATTATGATTAGTGTAGTCGAAGGAATTGCTATTTGTTTTTGTTTGTTTGAATTTTGTTTGCGGGTTATTTTTTTCTTTGTGATTACTGACACATGTGTAATTTAGTGTCTTGATGCGGGCGATATGAAATAGTCATTTATTCACTAATGAAGAGACAATTTAACTCAGAATTAAACAATTGTATTGTATATGTTGTTTGCGCACGTGATATGACCGAAATATGAATACATTATACGTAGCATGTAATAACACAATTCACAAAATATGAATATTTCACAACAAAACAACAAATAATACTGCATAACTTTTGATAATTGAGGAAATATAACAATTACAACAATATCAAGTTTGAATTAATTTAGTTATGAAAAATTACGAAATCAAATGTGTACAAAAGAACGAACGTTTTTTTCGACCATCAAATTTGTGAGTATAGTGTGTTTGTCTCGGTAGATCATGTTTTTTAATAAATTTTAGAGTAAAAACCTTTTGAATTGTTCAAGATCCGGATTTCTCGAACAATTCAAATGGTTTTTTGCGTTAAAATTTGTTTGTTTTTTTTATACATCATCGGCAAAATCAAGAAAACAAAATCAAAATTGCATCAATGTAAATTTATGTCCCAAATATTGTTGTTTTATTTCGTCGAGAACAATAAATGATGTAAGAGCCTTGATTGTAGATGAAAACCTCATGTGACATAATTTAGTGGTTTGTTTCCTCAACTGCGTGAACCCTATGCGACATGATGATGACGACGACGATGATGATGATGATGATAAAATGATACTCTATTGTTTGGATTTTCGAGTTTCAGTTTTAGAGTTGCGAGCAAATTTGGAGCACATTTTTAACAATCAATAGACATAATTCCCGTTGGAAAGAAATTCAGAAATGATTCTTAATGACAAAGGCACATAATTTTCTTGGAATTGTTCATATTTTTAAAAAATCCTCAGATTCGACCTTAGAATGTAAATTCCATTAATTGTGTGCTATGAGTATTCTCATCAATGTTTAAAAAAACGAAATGGGGCACCATGAAACCAGTAAAATGCATACAATTTTTTTGAATTATTTCAGCCTTGAAATAAAACATGTTACATAAGAAATTATAAATAATTTTGCGGAAAGTTAAACCAATTCATATAATATTTTCCAGCAAAGATACATTCATGAATCATTTGAATACAAATATTTGAGCACTGTATCACGAGCACAAAATGAAACAACCCAACTTTGAGCTAACCAGGAAGGAGTGAATCAAAGTTTGAAATTGTTCCAGCAATTTACAAAGATTGATGGACACAAACCACTCGGAGGTGAACCATTTGAATACAAATCTTGGAGCGTTTTATCATGAACTCGGAATGGATCAACGCAATTTTGAGCAAACAAGCAAGAAACAAACAAATTTTTTAAATTGTTCCCACCTTTACGTAAAAATGACAACATAGGTAAATTATTAAAATTGGTGCAGTCAATAATTTTTCATGAACGCAAACCACTGAGAGTCAAACCATTCGAATAAAAATCTTTCAGCATTTCTATCATGAACACAAAATGGAGCAACCCAACTTCGAGCTAACCAGCAAGGAACGGACCAAACTTTGCAACTATTCCACCTTTTACGTAAATTTGGCAACATGATCAAATTACAAAAACTCATGCAAAAATTGGAAAGAGTTGATTTGATTTTTTCCAGCAAAACGACATCCTTCGCGAACATGTACTTGAATATAAAACTCTTTAGCAATTTATGATGAACACAAACCATTCGGAGTTGGTTTTTTTTTGTGTTGGTCAATTTTTCATTTTACTATTTCTTCATGTACAAATAAAGAGTGATAACACATAATGTTTATAAGAGTAAAAATTGTCATTTTGCAAAATTAGTCAAAGAAACAAATCCAGCGAGATCAGACTCTGGTCATTTTGTCCTTTTAAGAACCAATGCATGAACTTTTTATACGTGTGCATCTCTTCCATAACCCATTTTGACCTCTTTGAATCTAATCACGCATGAGTTATAACTTTAGGTTTGACAGTATAAAACGTAGCACATGGTAAAATTTGCAAACAAATTCAAAGATGATCGTTAACAATAAAAGCACAGATAATCAAAGCACAAAGAAACACATAAAACATACAATTTATTCTTTGTTATTTGCATTATTAAAAGATGCTCAAATTATTGTAAATTTTTATGTTCGCTTCATTTGTTCAAATATTGAAATTGTTTTGTTCCATGGTAATGGTAAAGTCAAATATTAAGCCTCGCATTTTCATTTTGATTACATGCTTGGACTGTCAGTGTATTGTACCTATTATTCATTTGAAAGTTCCATCTGTAATGGACCGTAAGTGTATTGTACCTAGTATTCATTTGAAATTACATTTGAAAGTTCCATCTTTTCAATTAAGCAAAGCAACGATATTTACGATCTTTTTTTCTCATTTCCACAATAGAATCAATATTGTCTGGTACATATATAACACATCATTTGTATAGAACAATAAGAGCCTTCTAAGAGCGTTGATTTTTTTTGGTGGATAACAATCAATACTATAAGAGTGTTGCAATAGCCTTGATTTAAACAGAAAACCTCATATCGCGTAATGTATTGTGTGGTTCCTTAAATTATGCAAACCTCATATCGCGTAATGTATTGTTTGGTTCTTTTTTTTTTTGGAAAAAGAGCCTAGAGCACGAAATGTGCTTCTGCGGTTCTAATTTTTATTTAATACGAGAACAGTAATACAAGGACTAAGGATTTTTCCAAAAATAAACACAAGATACCCTATGCTAGTACCCGATTTCTGATATCCCTAATTCCATACATAATTTCAAATACTAAAATACAACTAGCTGACAGTGACCTAAAAATAACTATATTTTTGCTAATTTCCACGTGTGGAGCGTGTTGGTGCATTCTTCCTTGATTAATCCCGGCATTCGACATTTTCGATTGAAGATTCGATTATTCTGTTCCTTCCAAATGGCCCAAACACAAACCACCCAAAGTCGTGTAAGATCTCGGGTCGTTTTGACTTGGCGCAAAGCGTTCAAGATGTAAGAAATGCAGTTTCGGATCAACCGTAAAAGTGTACACACAGGGACACACTAATGTACGCGTTCGAGAAGACGGATGGATGCGCAATGAGATTGTGCAGAATTGGGCAAAATAACACTGTGCGTCATGACGCACCTAGTGTGTTTAGTCTGCAATGGTTGTGGACTTAGCCAAATTCACGAAAATACAGTCGTGCGTCAAGACGGACCATATGATGCGTCATGACGCTATGATGCGTACTTTGTCTAGAAACCTTTTGGGCATCGTGCGTCATGACGGACCATATGGTGTGTCATGAAGCACTGTGTTAAAAAGTTATTTTCTGATAGTTTTTGCTACACACCGTTTGGTGTGTCTAAAACGTGCCTTTTGGGTGTCCTTATCCTATTTAGTATAAATAGGATAATTCTCTCTCTCTCTCTCATGAACAGTCTAGTTAGTACAGATCATTATATTCTATAAGAGACACTTTTTCATAGAGTGAAAGAGCGCGAAGAAAGAGAGAAACGAGAAAAGAGATTTTTCTCGGTTTAGAGGATCAATTCAATCAAGCAAGTTTACCGGTATATCGTATAGGCAGGTATATCCGTAACCGAGGTGCTGCGACTCTAAGGATAGTTTACCGGTCATGACGCACTTGTATATCTCCTGGCATATCCTCATTCATTATTGCTTTTAATACGAAAACAATAAGAAACGAATGATTAGTATAGTTTAATAAGTTTAACAGAATGATCTATTTGAAAATTATACGTAACTACCTTTATCCCCGCGCAATTGCGCGGGACAACATATCTATTTTTTTACATGTTTTTTTATATAATTATTTAAATAGAATTAACGCGTGTGCGAACTAACGCGCGTGCGTTTCAAATAAATTAATCTAATCATGACATATTTGCAATATCCTGATGTCAATAGATGCATAAGGTTCATGAAATTAGTCTATCACGGATATTATTTTCTGATATAATTTGTATAAATAGCATTTGTTCAGGTGCTTTTAAAGTCGATTAATATAATTAGGACATATTCGCAAATATATTTGATGTCAATAGATGCATTATAGTTACTGTTCATTAAAGAATCGCAATGTGTCATATAGGTACAACGGGCAAATGACAAATGGGAAGCGCTATTTCTAGAGCTGATATTTCTGAATCTAGAGCAACTATATCAAAATCTCCAAAATACCATTTCTAATCCTAAGGTTGTTTTTGTATGATTTGAAGTAAATAATTATGAGTTTTATTTTATTTGTTCATCACAATAAATTATCTTTTATAATGCATATTTTTATTATTGGACATCAAAGAAGTAAGTAAGATTATTTACGGATCAAAGATCATTGCACCTTTTTTTATATCGAGTTTAATTAGTTTTAGTGGATTTAGATTTGAGAAATTTGTTATTTTGTATGAATGAATATTTTTATTGATTTCAATATTATTATAGTTTTGAATTATTTATTTCATTCATTTAAATGAAGGGGTGTTATTTACATTGATGTTAGTTTTTATTTTTAACAATTAATTAAGATTTATATAGTTAACAATTTTTTGTTTTTAACTGATTAATTAAGATCGATATAATTAACAAATTAGTAGATGAGAGTCTTATCAATACATTCCATGATTAGAAAAGGGTGTTTTGGGGATTTTGATATAATTGCTCTAGATTCAGAAATACCAGCTCTAGAAATAGCGCTCCCCTTGACAAATTTCTATGAAAACTTGCATAAATCTGAGGTTACAAAATTTCATATATACTCGTGCAAAATGAGCAAATACAAACAAAATTGAAAAGCAAAAAAAGGACCAAAATTTAAAAAGAGAAAAAATTGGGTAAAAAGAAAAATTACAAAAAAAAATTTGAACTTACAAAATTTCATACATAACCCTGCCCAATGAGAAAATTAAAATTTTTTTTAGAAAATAGGAAAAAAGGATCAAAATGTAAAAAAAGACCAAAATGTAAAAAAAGGATCAAAATATAAAAAAGGACCAAAAATAAAATAGGAAAAAAGGATCAAAATGTAAAAAATGACCAAAATATAAATAAAAAAAAATTGGCAAATAGGAAAAAAGGATAAAAATGTAAATGTTAAAAATAAAGCTTCATTGCAAAAATAAGCATAACTAAAAATATTATTAAATTATAGGGCTTGATTTTTTCTTGTCGTGTTAGTAAGGGTACGTATGTTACATTTATTATTGAGAGAGTAAATATGATATTCTTATTTTTGAAGGGGTAAATATAATATTTTGGATTTTTAGAAGGGTAAAATAGTATTATTAAATGTTGACCGTTAAGTTTAACGTAGAATTTGAATGGTTTTTAATATTTAGGCAAATATGATATTTTAGATTTATGAAAGGATTAATATGATATTTTAATTTTAAGAAAGGTATATGTAATTTTGAATTTAACAAAGGTTCAATATGTAAAATCCCCTAATATTTTATTGGTTAATGGGTCCATAATTCAATTATTTGAGTACGAAACAAATAAAAAATCATATGTTGCGAGAGATTGTAAATTCAATATTTATTGACATCAATTGATGGAGGACGTACGAGTTTTCTCAATTTATTATAAAAACATATATATACTTTTTATTACAAGTTATATTGTATATTTGTATGCAATGTGTTATTATTTACTTTTATGGATACGAGCTAGTTAGTATTTTTGTTGTACCTTTTTCGAACTTCTGATAATTTAAAACATTTTTTTTGGGGTATTCATGAATCTTAATTAATTAAGCGTTACATTATGTGACATGTGACTGGTGCAGAGGAGAGCTTCATAACATCATAACTAATACGCGAAGGGCTTGTGACATGTGACCACTGCAGATGAGTGCTTCATGACTAATACATTAACGACTTGCTCCTTACATAAAAATAGTGTGAAGGTAAAAAAAAAAAGTGTGAAATAATAATTATATATAGCTAGGAGTTACATCCTTTAATGTGAACATATCCAAGACGTTTTACAAATCGTTTTCCTCTATATATCATATGAATCATGTTTATTATTATTATATATATGATTAGAAGCATATTGATGTTTTTAAGATATGGGAGAAAACTAATTATATGAAATTAACTACATTGAGGGAGTCATATTTTTTCATCAAAAATAGTGACCGGAGTGAAGCCCATTGATTTTCGAAATCTATTGAGATACAACCCTTTGCACCATGACTGTATTTGAACACATATAAATCGAGGAGATAAAAAAAAATAATACAGAGGAATCGAGGTAAAGCCCAATACAATACGTCCAATGACAAATACAAGGGAAGCTAGGGGTGCCTCTTAGAATCTCCATAGGTTTGCTGATGATTGAAGTAGCATGATTTAGGATTATTAGTGTTAATTCGTGAAGTCATTTGCACCCAATTTTTTTCGAAAACGCTATATCTCGATATATGTTATTGCGAAATTGCGATTCTAAATTGCCCACCGCAATTTCCGCAATTGCGCCGCAATTTAAAACACTGATATTTACTTAATTCAAAACAAATATTATTTTTTGTTTATTTGTGAAGGATAAATTACTTTCTTTTGTTTAAAGATAAACATGATATTTATATTTTTGGAAGAGTAAGTTTTCAAAAAGATTTCATATTTTATTGGGGTAAATAATAATTCAAGACTTCATAAAGGTGTACATGATATTTTCAAATGTTATAGGGTTTACATGTGATGATTTAACAATATTTTAATGAAAAAATATGTTTGATAAGGCTATACATGGTAATTTCATATTTTGATGGGTTTACATGATAATTCATGTTTATAGGGAGATAATTTAAGATTTTAATTTTAATATATATGATAATTAAGCGTAAATTTGTCATTTAAGATATTATAGGGGTAAACATGATATTGTAAGATTGTATGGGGGTATACATGATAATTTGAGATTATTCAAGGGGTGCACGATACTTTCAGAATTTATGAGGGTATAGATGGTAATTTCAGAATGTTGAGGAATACGTACGTAGTTATTATGTACATAATACATGTGTTATTGTCAGATAATTTAGGACTTATAAGGATATACATGGTAACTTTATATTTTTATAGGGATACATTTATACATAGTAATTTCAGATCATAGGGGTTTACATGATTATTTTCAGATATTATAGGAGTATATATATATATATATATATATATATATATATATATACACACACACACTCTTATAATATATGAAAATAATCATGTAAACCCCTATGGTCTGAAATTACTACGTATAAATGTATCCCTATATATATATAAGAATATATGAACGTACACCATAATTTGGCAATTTTAAGGGGTATATATGATAATTCGAAATTTTACAAGGGTATACATTATAAATTCTTAATTTCTTTATTAACGAACACAAAAATAATTTAGGCCCTCGAGTAAATGATTCTACAAAACAATATTTAATTTTTTAAATATGTACATATTAAAACTTTGTTGCCCGAAAGACATGACTACTATCCAAGTTTAGATGTTCGATGCAAACGTGTTTGTCTTTGGTTTAAGTTCCTGAGTATGTGTACGTAAGTTGTCAAGTTTGGTTAGTTTTTTTCTTAGGTAACAAGTTTTCTTATTTCATTATGGGTTTCATTACACTTTTGTCGTTACAAAGGCATGACAATTAACCAAGTGTAGATGTTCGATGTAGAGATGTTTTTCTCACACCAACTTGTAATTCTCGTGCGTGTGTGTTTTTTTTTTATCTTTCTTCATATCTATTTCCGTATTTCATATCGATATAGTGTTGTAAACACATTAATAATGACCATTCACTGGTTTGTAAGCGCATGAATTAATGATGACAATTCACGTTATTACTTATTCCTCTTTCATGTACGTGCTTGAACTTTTCTTGTATCCACTTACAGTGATATTATTTGGATATGTTTATTTATTTATTTTGATTATCAAGAAAAAAACAATAACAAATACGTTAAAAACAGAAAAGAGAAAAACTGACATAATAGAGCACATTGATTTATTACGTATTAAAACCCGTTGAGAAGCGCGGGCTATTCACTAGTATTTATTAAATTAATACATTTCATTCGTAGATGTTTTGGATTAATTGATCGAATTTGATAATCGGTAAATTTTATTTATTTATCATGACCTCACTCATTTCGTCTCAAGACTATAATTATAGTATTGTGCCGAGTTATAAATTATGTTTAAAACTGACTGCGATTTACCCCAAATCAATTTGAATATTTTAATGTAATTTAAATTGAATATTGTCAAATTTTAAATCAAATCACTTCAAATCACTAATATATTAGTTTCATATAGTTATAAGAATCATATCATATCAGAGAAATTTTAGTTTTTTATTTTCTAATATTATATATATATATATATATATATATATATATATATATATATATATATATATATATATATATATATATATATATATATATATATATATATATATATATATATATATATGTGGTTCGGTTCATTCAGGAACAAACCAAACCAAATCGGTCGAATTCGATTTAAATGGTTTAGTTTCCCGATTTATTTGATTCCGCTCGGTTCGGTTCGATTGAAAAATTAATAGTATTCGGTTCATTCGGTACGGTTTTAGTATTTTGAAATCGATTAAACCATACTTACTAAATAATAAATTTTTTTATTTCATTTGATACATTAATGTTAGAATACTAAAATTGAATATAATATCGTTACAAATAATATAAGGACCCTTTATATGATTCATTTATATTTTGGTATAAAGAAATATGAATTTTAATTAAACTTTTTTTTTATATTATAATGTTTCTTATTCGGTTCAACCGAATAAATCGAATAAGAGATCGGTTTATTCGGTTCAATTCTAAATCGGTTCATAACATTTAAAGTTTCAACTGGTTTGGGATACATCGCGACGGTTATAAACCGAGTAGCGATTGAAATAAATATTTCGATTATTTGGCTGATATTTAAAATAGTGTATATAATAAATAATTATAATTATAGTTGTGAAACGAAAATGAGCGACACCCTGGTAAATCATAACATTGATTGATTAAATTGAATTCGATTGATTTAACCATAACATCTACAAATAAACTATATCAATTTAAAGTAAATTATTTAAAACAAAAAAAATCTTAACAATAAATATTGTATTATCTGTAATTCAATAAATATGTTACTTTTGAAATACAAATAAGTATAATTTTAATATTTTTCATTTGTAAAATCCTTGCAGAATATATTTTTCATCTGTAATTCGATTGATTTAACCATGGGTTTATAAAATCAAGTGGATTTTGGCATTTGTAAAATCCTTGCAGAATATATTTCGTTTAACTTTACTAATTAGCGCATATTTTTTAAAATATGATTTTGATATTTTTTCATACAAAATCACATTCAGAAATGTTTTTTTTTTGTCACGTTACATCAAAATTATTTGATCCCATCGTGAATTCATGCCATGAAAACCCAAAAAAAAAAATTGTAATTAGTATAGGGAAATTTTCAAGAAAAAAACTCACTTTTGCCTCCTAAACTGTAAAAAAAAAATGCAAGTTGCCCCTCAAACTTTAATTTTGTTCATTTTACCTCCTGAATTCTCAATTTTGCTCACTTTTGCCCATTCCATCAGTTAACTGCCCAGTCACCAGTTAAGTGATGACGTGGCCGAATGACGTGGTATTTTTTAGATAATTTAAGTGATGACGTGGCAAAAAATTTAATATAAAATTACACATAAAAAAACCCAAACCATTAACAAATAATTAACCCATTTAACCCAAACCCAAACCCAAACCCAAACCCATTAATCCATTTAACCCAAACCCAAACCCAAACCCAAACCCATTACACTAACCCCTCTCTCTCAACCCGATCCCTCTCTCTCTCCCTCTCTCTCTCTCTCTGCACGCTCACCATTGTTGGCTCTCTCGCGAAGCTTGAATAATTGAAATCTCTCTCGACGCTGACCCCTCTCTCTCTCGCTCTCTCGCTGCATCGCTTCTCTCGGCGCTGACCTCTCTTTGGTGCTGATGTATTGTGCGCGGAGAGTTTCTGATTTTCGTCTTCTTGCTCGGTTCGGAATTCCTCTCATGGTGCTTTCTGTGAAAAGAGAATTTGCAAAAAGGACCCTGTGTTATGATTCAATTTTGAGGTAATTGTTTTGGGTATGAATTGAATTAGCGATTGATTCGGCCATGAATCCAGCCAATCTTCTATCCTCGTTGTTTAATCGACGCTCCCAACTACACATTTCTGCATTATTTGATTTGGAAGGTTAAATTTTGTAATTTGATCCCAAATTAAAACGAAAATGCATTTTTAAAGTAAAAAAAGAGATGGTCTGCGAAAATGGAGCTGGAAATAGAATCAAAGATACATGTTTTCGTACACACACCTTCGAATTCGGACTCGCTTTCAGTGGTTTCGGCTTCATCCGCGCTGAATTCAGAATCTTTGGAGCTTCCATGGAAGAGGAAGAAGAAAGGTTATAACTTTTCAGCATGGCGAAACAGCAATTTTGCTCTTTTGCTAACCAACCTCACGAGAGAGTCCAGAGAGAGAGTGGAGCTTAGTCCGAGTCGAGATTGGTGCTTGGCGTCGCGAGGGATTGGAGCTTGGCGACAATGGCAGAAGCTAATGGCGAGAGAGCGAGCGAGCGAGAGAGAGAGAGACGGGGTGATAGAGGGGTTAAAATAATGGGTTAATGGGTTTGGGTTGAAATATTGGGTTTGGGTTTGGGTTTGGGTTTAATTAGTGATTAATGAATCTAATAAAATGAGTTAATGGATGTATAATTTTATATTAAATTTTTTGTCACGTCATCAGTTAAATTATCTAAAAAATGTCACGTCATGCTGCCACGTCATCACTTAACTGCTGACTGGGAAGTTAACTGATGGAAGGGGCAATAATGAGCAAAATCGAGAATTCAGGGGGTAAAATGAACAAAATTAAAGTTTGGGGGCCAACTTGCATTTTTTTGTACAGTTCAGGAGGCAAAAGTGAGTTTTTTTTCAATTTTCAAAAGATCTCGATCTTTTTTGGATATTCTAAAAATCGCTATCTTTTTGAAACTTCAAAAAAACCTGTTTACCAAATTTTTATTTTTAAATATCCTCATATGTGATTAAAATTAACCATAAATGATGTTAATTTTTTTTATGACCAAATTTTTTTTTTTATTAACTTCATATTGATCGCACCAATTTACCAACGTCAAAAAGATTTTTCATATTAATCAATTTGGATTCATACAGGTACGAACCTAACTCACACTAATTAATACATATCAATCAATACACATGCAATACCCTTCATGTCAAAATTTCTTGATCATGCGTGTGGTTTGTGACCATAAAATTGTCATACAGAAAAAATGGAAATAACAAATAACAAATAACAAATGATAATTAGAGTCTATGGTATTGATTCGTACTTCTTAGTTACCCAATTTTGTAGCAGTGTCAAATTATGGACTTCTTTCTTGCATTAACTTTTACTCAAGTATCACATTTGATTCCTAGTACAATCTTTAATTCATGGGCCTTTTTGCAAACTTCCACGCACCGGCTGCTCTCCATTTTGATTCCTAGTACAATCGTCACAGCACAGCTTTTGAGCTTCAAATCAGACTTAAATGTTTTATCTGGGCTTGTCACAGCAAAGATTTTGAGCTTCTAAGCATGTCAGTAATATGATGTACCATACACCGGGTGCAGGGAAACTTCTGACGGCTATCTGAGAGTACAATCTCAATTACAAATTCCTTGTTATAACCGAGAAATCCCCAATCAGAGAAGTAATCTCTCTGTTTCACTTCTTCTTTTCTTATTGGTGGCCTCTCTCCCTCCTCCGCTGTTCTTCTCTATATCTCATTTTCATCTGTCAAAAGACGCCCTAACAAAACTCATGCTTCGATCCAGGCAGAATATCACGGCGAAATTGTTAGTTTCTCCTAGATAAAAAAGGAAGAGGAAGAGCCGCGTTCCTCCAGCACAACAGCAGCAAGATAAGTTATCTCTCGCTATTGTTCTTCCACCTTTTCGTCCATTTTCTTGTTACATGTCGATTTCTATTCTCTTTGTTTGAATTTTGTTCAACGAAAACTGTGAGGTTTTTCTTCTGTCTTTTAGAAGTCGTTCTGTTTTATGAATAATTATTTTGAACGAGACCACTTAACTTGCCAGAACCATTCTTCTTATGAACTTCTTGCTTTTTGGTTTTCTTTTTGTAATTTTGTCCCTATCTATTTGATATTTTGTATTTACAAATTTACTGTCTTTTGTGCCTTTTTATTTATTTATTTTTATTAAAAGATACTCTGTTTTCTAGTAATAAGATTGTTCATTTTTTAGTTCAGTGTGTTGCCTTTAGATAACTAATGGAGGAAACAAATTTATAGTGATAGTTTTTTTTTTATTGAAGAAAACAAATCTATTGTTTGGTTTTGTATTCCCCTAAAATTGAAATCAATTGTATCAATAGTTGTGTCCGTACCATAGTTCGTAGGATCGCCGGAGTCGGTCATGGACGACCCTATTCCGTCCAATTCCGGTTGGATTTGGCCGATTGTCTCATTTTTTGCCATTTTAGAGAGTTTCAGAACTTGTGTGTAGGACTTATGCGTAGGGGTTGAGTGCTGTTGAGGAAGAAATGTAATAAGTACTTAAAGAGTTCGTCTAGTTCACGTGACCAAGCAATAGAGTGTAGTATTTCTTCTCTCACATACAAAAGACTCAAAAGAGATATAAAGGTGACTTGATGCGATAATTCGACAAAAACTAAATCCTCTTAGGGGCCGTTTGGCAAGCGGAATTAGTAGAGTGGAATTGGATTATAAGGTGGAGGAGAAAAAAGTTCTGGAATTAATAATTCCACAGTTTGTTTGGATGTCCGAATTATAAGATGCTGGAAAATATAATTCTTTGTTTGGTTGTTTACAAAATTTTGAAATTTCGTTATTGGAAATGTAAAACTAATGTTTCATTAAAATGAATACAATATAATAGTATTATCATAAAATTAAATTATTATTATTATTATTATTATTATTATTATTATTATAGTAATAATATTATTATTTTTATTATTATATTATATTATTATTATAATAAAATTAGTTTGAAAAAATTAATAATATGATTATAATATAACATTATTGCAATATAAAATTATCATAATATTATTAATTGTAGTAATATTATGGTACTAATTTTAATAATATTATAATATATTATGATATTAATATTATAATAATACTAATATTTATATTAAAATTAATACATTATTAATATTTTGATATTAATTCTATTACATTAGTATTTTCATATAAGATAATATTATAATTTAACATATTCATATTATTAATATTGTTAATATATTAATATTAATAATATTATTTATATTCTGATATTAATATATTATATGAATAATAATATTAATATATTAAAATTTATATAAATATATTAAAATAATATTAACATATTAATATTAATATTAACATATTATAATAATTATTGTATTATTAATTAATAATATATGAATATTAATAATATATTCTAATATTAATATTTTAATATATTAAATTAAATAATAATATTAATATATTTAAATTTTTATAATTATATTAAAATAATATTAACATATTATAATAATGTTTATTATAATATTATTGTATTATTAATTAATAATATATTATATTATTAATATTTTAATATATTATATTAAATAATAATATTAATATATTTAATTTTTATAAATATATTAAAATAATATTAACATATATTATAATAATATTTATTATAATATTAATAATAATAATATTGTATTATTAATTAATATTATAATAATATTAATTATTAATATTAATATATTATTATTATTATTATTATTATTATTATTATTATTATTATTATTATTATTGTGTTAAATAGTATTATTTATAATATTGTTGTAATGTTAATTATAATATTAATACAATTATAATCAAATTATAATATTAATTATTGATTTAATAATGAGAGGAGATGCTCCACTTTGGCACTCCAACTTTTATTGGAATTGAAATTTGCCATAAAAATGGAATAATGAGATGTTCCACCATTTAATTCTCTCTCTAATTCTATGATCCAAACAAAGAATTTATATTTGAAGAATCTCAAAATCCAATTCCACCTTTAATTCCATGCATCCAAACACCCCCTAAGAATAAAATTAGAATTGCAGCCTCCTCAACTAACACCTAAAAAGGAAACTAATAGTAATATTCGATATGGATAAAATCTAGTAGGAGATCGGAGCAATATATCGAAGCAAACTGGTGCATTTTAAAACAAAAAGTATTTTAACACCCTGTAGTAGTAATATGTCTCTCGATATAATATTTATTATGTTAGTTTACTTAACTTACTATTTTAAATGGTAGTGTTCCCTATATTTTGTGTGGTGTATGTTAACGGGGCACCGAGATTGTATCAGTGGATGATTTTGAAGTTGTTTGAGAGTAATTGATTACTTCTCTTGCTCTTCCTAGTTTTTCATTTCAACAACAATAAAATCCATCTTTGGAGTACAAGAAAAAAAAAGTTTTATTTTTTGTTCCAATTATTCAATTCATACATATAATTCAGAATGGAATTATACTAAGCCATGTTGAAAATAAATTATGAGGTAAACTAATTATTACATTCGTAAATTATACATAATTATTTTTGTTCTTTTCTCGTAATTTTTTAATTGTAGGCTTTTATTTGACATTTGTGTTTTTCATGTAAAACACAAATACATCAATATATTTGAAAAATTGTTCTATTGCGAAGCACAAATACCAAAACAAATAAGTAGTTCCAAAATTACAAGCAAAAATAACAAAAAAGATGTACAACTGTTTTCAAACTCGATTTAGAATAACCATATATATTTCGTGATTATTTTATATTGTGGTAGCAAATTATTTTTGTAATCATGTAAGAATACATATATTAGTGTCGCCCAAAATAAATATGAGATAACACATGCGTAACAAAAAAATATGACCAGAAATTTGATATCGTTATTTTATTTCGTAATTGTATACAATATATCATCGAATATAAAATCATAAAAGTTATGTATTTTCCTTATATCATCGAATAAATAATACTAATAAAATCTCTATTTGATACAAAAGATAAAAACTATGCACTATATCGCATTTAATAGAGATTTTTTTTGAAAAGCTAATATCAAAATTTAATTAAAAATGTAATTAGAAATATTATTTTCATGGTGTATTCACCCTTTAAAAAGTAACAATAATGCCTCCTCTTTTTTGAAAATGTAATCAAACTTTATTAACAAAACACAAAAACAAGCAACTGAGTATTATGCAATATTTTTAAAATTATATTCTAGAATACTTAAATATGCCAATGGGCTTGTGGCCTAGTGGTTGGGTGTGAGGCACAATAAACCATATGTTGTGAGAGGTTGTGGGTTCGAGTCCCATTGGCACCAATGGATGGAGGACCACCGAGCCTTCTCCATTTACTCGTTTTTTTTTTAGAATACTTAAATATCAAGTATTTTTAACCCTATTTTCTTACCTGACTATTTTCACAAACTGAAATTATTTTTTATTTTATTTTGAAACTATGTTAATATATATGTTAAATTAAAGAAAAAATTAAAGCGAATATTTGATGAATTTTTCCTCCGCTAAAATTTATCGAAAAATAATATATTTTATGAAATTTCAACATTATTTTTTTAAAGTACTTATTTGTTGCATGTAGATAAGATGACATTATTTTATTAGTGTCGAGCATATGAATTCTCCAACTTCCAAAGTTGTGAGTATTAGTTTTGTACCACAGCAATAAGAATATATACTCGATAATGGTATATAAGAATCTGAAATGTAATATTAGTGCTGCCGTGCATAATACTTGTCGAGTAACCTAATTTAGATAATTTAAAAGTTCCATAACAATTGAAAATTGTTTCTGTGAGACACTATTAAATTCTAGAAAAATACTTTTATGGTTATATCAGAACCGACGTGGATTCCTGATATCAATTTCATCGTGACAAAAATAAGTGGAGTAACTTAATTTTAGACAAGTTAAAATTCAATATAATTTATTAGGACAATTGAAAATTGTTATTTAGTTAAATTAAAATACATAATTTGAGTAACTTAATTTGGATAGCCCAAAGTGATGTTTATACTTTATATCATACTAGCTTTTTCCCCGCGCAATTGCGCGGGAGCCCTCGAATTTGTCATGATTATTCGCACATCCGTGATTTGGTATATTTTTAACCCCCTAATTTTTTTTGGATATTGTAAAAAATCCTCTATCTTTTCGTAAACTCCAAAAATAAACTCTTTACCAAACTTTTATTTAAAAATACTCCTTATAGATGATATTAAATTTTTTTTTCCAAAATACCCTCCAAATCTCATATGTAATAATTAAAAGTTATTTTTGTTATTTTTTATTAATTTTAAGAAAATTCATAAACACTTCTTAACATGTAGTGATTTAAAAAAATTTAAATTATTACATATTTTGTTTATATAATTTTAATATTCCATTCTTTATTCATAAAAAACTAACATTAAATAATAATAAATAAACATCTTGCAAATATATTCATAGAAAATATCTATTTAAACATCTACTTTTTATTTTAGTTTTCCTTTTATGTATTTTTTAATAGTTTTATGATATTTTATTTTTAAATATTTGCAAGATGTTCTTTTAATAATATTTTTCAACTTATTATAATTTTATGTTAGTTTTTCAAGAAAAATAATACATAAGTCGAATATTTGTAATGAATGAAATATTAAAATTATATAACATATAGTAATTTTTTTTTAATTATTATATATTACAAAAAGTTTAAGAATTTTTTAAAATTAAAAAAGCATTTTTTTTAAATGAATAATATGTAAATTAATTGTTTTTTACAATATCTAAAAATTTAAGGAGTCTTTTGAAAATTTTCCAAGTAAAGTGGTGATAGGGAGGCATAATAAGGTGGTGATGTGGAGGCATTAGATGAGAGGAATTATTAATAATGTAATAAATGATCGAAATTTAAATTAAAAAGGACCAAAATGTTAATAAAAAGTACCAAAGTGTGAACTAAAACTGAAAAGGACCAATATATAAATAAAAAGAACTATAATTCAAATTCAAAAATGTAAAAAAGGACCGACATGTAAATAAAAGAGGATCAAGATGTAAATACGAAGGACCAAAATGTAAGTTTCTAAACTTAAATGGACAAAAATGTAAATAGAAAGGATAAAAATGTAGTTTTTTCAACTAAAAAGGATCAAAATATAAATAAAAAGGACCAAAATGTAAATAATTTTTTTCAAAGAGGCCCCTGGACCAAAGTGTAATTTTTCAAACTTGAAAGGACCAAATGTAAATAAAAAGGACCAAAATGTAAATAAAAAAGGACCAGAATGTAAATAAAAAAGGACCGAAATGTAATTTTTTCAAATAAAAAGGACCAAATTGTATATATAAAAGGACCAAAATGTGAAAAAAGTATTTTTTTTTTACAAAAAGGCCCCTGGTGACGTGGCCTCATGTATGAGTTCCAATTATGCAAACTCTATACTTAAAAAGGATCAAAATATAAATAAAAAGGACCAAAATGTAAATAATTTTTTTCAAAGAGGCCCCTGGACCAAAGTGTAATTTTTCAAACTTGAAAGGACCAAATGTAAATAAAAAGGACCAAAATGTTTATAAAAAAGGACCAAAATGTAAATAAAAAGGACCAAAATATAAATTTTTCAAATAAAACGGACCAAATTGTAAATATTAAAGGACCAAAATGTGAAAAAAATAATTTTTTTTTTACAAAGAGGCCCCTGGTGACGTGGCCTCATGTATGAACTCCAATTTTGCAAACTTTATACATAAGTATAATTTTCTGATGATTTAAGCCCATAAATACTCGATTGAATATTTTTTTTGGGTTGGGCTAAAATCGGATAAAAATTATAATAAACACCCACCAACAATATATAAATATTAATTATTAGTCCATTGTATGTCAGAGTCTCCCATTTATTAGTCCATTGAATACTTTTTTTGGAAATTTCTGTGATGTATACAGAGTCTCCCATAAAAAGGACTACAAAATACCCCCTTAATTGACCAAAAAGTACAATATTTATAAGTAAGATTTTTTTTGTTTTAAATAATAATTAATCCTACTAATTTTAATTAGTATAATTCTATACTTTTTCCTGACTCCTGGTTGAGCCACGTCACCAGGGGCCTTTTTGTAAAAAAAAAAAATTAATTTATATTTTGGTTCTTTTTTATTTACATTTTGGTCCTTTTTATTTCGAAAAATTACACTTTGTTCCTTTTTTATTTACATTTTGGTCCTCCAAGTTTAAAAAAATACATTTTGGTCCAGGGGCCTCTTTGTATGAAATTTTTTAATTTACATATTGGTCCTTTTTTTATTACATTTTGGTCCTTTTTGTTGAAAAATCTATATTTTGTTCCTTTTTTTTGTTTTGGTCCTTTCAAGTTTAAAATATTACATTTTGGTACTTCATATTTACATCTTGATCCTCTTTTATTTTCACATTTTAATTCGAAAAAAAAAAATTAATTCACATTTTGGTCCTTTTTAATTTACATTTTGGTCCTTTTCAGTTTGAAAAATTACATTTCGGTCCTTCTCAGTTTGAAAATTCCAGAACACCACACAAATCGAATCACTGGCCAATACAACGCTGCCGAAAAATAAATACAGAAAAAACACAAATCATAAAAAAAAACAAATCAACGTGCCCCGCGCAATTGCGCGGGGTTATAGCTAGTACATTTTATAAATACCTTTGAAAAATCTGATTAAGCCACGTCATCTTTTACATACAATATGGATGGATCTGAAATACATACCCTTAATCATAATTAAATTATTATTTTCAATTTCATTATTCATGCCATGTCGTCACGCCTATTATTCATTGGAACATTTCTGGACGTGATCTTGTATAAAAACAAAATTCGAAAAATAGTCCCATTTTTCAAAATATTCCAAAATTAACCTAGAACTGGTTTTAAAAACCCGATTTTAACTGATTTTTAAAACCAGTTATTTTAATTAATTTAATTAAATGGTTTGGATTTTAATCAGGTTTAGTAGATCAACCAAAACCACCGGGTTTAAATTTAGCATTGAATTCATTGATCGAATCGGATACGAATAAGTGTTATTCGTGTTCATACATTGAATTTAACATTTTTTTTATTAAATTTCGATTTTATCACTGATAAGAGGAAAATTAAGCACATTTTTAGTATATAATTTGGGGATTTTAGCTCTTTCAAATGACAAATTTGTGTATATAATTGTTCATATTTAAGATTGCAAGAATATTTCTTCACTAAGTGTGTTTTATTGATAAATTCAGGTTTTTGGGCGAAATTTTTAGCATTTCAACAGTGTAGTTGTCTTCCTCTCCTCGCGCCGATAAAATCGATATATTATACGGCCCATTTCGGTACACGTATGAAGAAGGAGGCAAGTAATCTACCACACAAAAGTCTACACCAAATTCTATACGAAAACCACTCACACTTTAACCACCATTCAGCCCACCTACCTCACCTACAATTACCAAATTACCCTCAATCCTCTCAACCATCTATTGACCAATGAGAAGGCTCCAAATGCATTATAAATAGACCACAAGGGCCCATGGGGCAGTTGAATGCCTTTTTCCACTCTCTCACTTTCTTCTTCACTCTCTTTCTCTCTCTCTTTCCAAGCACTCTCAAGAACTCTTAAAGAACCACTCAAGTCCATCAATTCGGGAATTTCCTCTTTCACCGGATTCAAGCTTTCTTCTTTCGGTGAAAAGATTTAGCAAGTCGTAAAAGAGACACTCCTCAATCGGACCCGAAGCTTTCTTCAACCGGGAAGGACGTTTCTTCAAGACGAGAAAACAGCTCAATCATCTAGCTTCCTAGCGATTCGAGCATCAATCGTCCACGATCACAAGGAAGGAGTACCTCTAATCACGTTGAAGCTTCCTTCTCGTTTTAGGTGTAATCTTTTCTTTTCTCGAATTTGATGTGTGTAAATATGACTTGTTTGATTCTAAAATTCTTGTTCTTGATCTTTTCTTGATCTTTTCTTTTCTTGATCTTTTTCTCTTTATTTTTCATTTGCTATATATGCTAGATCTGTTAAAATTTTCATTACGTAGATCTTGATTTCTAGTTTCGGGAACATTTTGAATCGTTGAATTTCATGAAATATTCGAATTGATATGAGTCTTTGAAATCTGTCACTTAAACTGAAAACCTGCTGTTTCTGTTTTTCAGAGACCTAATTGTAATTCGTTAATAACTTTTTATTCCGTTGTCCAAATTGTTTGAAATTTTAGGATCAATTTGATAATATTCAGAACTCACTGTAGACAAATTTTCATTAATTTTGGAAACTTCGAAATATTTATTTTAATGATCTGAATCTTAATCATATTTTGACGCAATAGCTCCCTGTGGAACGAATCTATT
Organism: Luzula sylvatica; assembly: GCA_946800325.1. Classification (NCBI taxonomy): domain Eukaryota; kingdom Viridiplantae; phylum Streptophyta; class Magnoliopsida; order Poales; family Juncaceae; genus Luzula; species Luzula sylvatica. The sequence goes on along the minus strand of OX326959.1, from coordinate 68,771,445 downwards.
ATTTTCTGCTATACAACCATATAATTCACTTGTTTGATATTACGGGACTTTAAAACAACGATATGCTTTTTAGACGTGCAAAAAGACCGTTCATCAAATGGCGCCGCTGCCGGGGAGCGGTGTTTAAGTCAATATTTTAGATCGAAATTTCAGATTTAAATTCATAAATTTATTTACTCACTTCTTTTTCTCTTTTGTGACAATCTAGGTGTGAAGAAAAGAAGCTTTATGCACAACACAAGATCACGAAAAGGCGAATTACTTCCGTTTATCAAGGAAATCGAAAGAAGGAACAAGAGCTCTAAAAAGGGAAAGGAACCGACACAAGAAGATCAAGAAGAGCTTCGAACTCAAACTCAAACTTTTTCTTCTCTCTCTACTCCTTTAATTTTCAATATGGGTGATGAAACAAGAGCTCCAAGGCCAAAAACCTTGAGAGAATTAGTAGCACCTAGAAATATAGAGGACAATTATAATTTTATTAGACCCAATATACCGAATTTCAAAGCGGATCCGAGCATTATATGCTCATTACCTATTTTTCATGGGAAAGCCACGGAAAACCCTCATAAGCATTTGAAAGATTTTAAGATTCAACTAAACATTTATGCAAATTATGAGGCATTTAACGATATTTTACTTCTTATTTTTTCCTTATTCACTAGGTGAAGGGCCAAAAGAATGGTTCTACAACCTACGAGGACCCCTCAACTTCAATGAAGTAGCCGAGCGATTTAAGGAGAAATACTACTCGCATTCGAGATTGGCGGCAATTAGGCGAGAACTTTTAGCAATCACACAAAAGCCAAACGAGGCTCTCCATGAGTATTACGATCGATTCAACCGCTTGATGGAGGAGTGTCCAAGCCACAATGTCGAAATCCAATACCTATACGAGCAATTTATACAAGGGCTAGGTTACTCGGAGAGCCAATTCCTCAACGCATCCGCGGGGGGAAGTATCGCGAACAAAGATCTCGAAGAGATTAAGAAGCTACTCGAAGTGATGGCAACCAATTCTCAATCAAGACGGAATGTCGAATACCGAGTTAATGCGTGTAGCGACCTCAATGTCGACATGCTTAACGACAAGCTCGAGATCATCATGAAGGCTTTGGGCAAGGAGGAAACAAAAAAATGTGGGGTTTGCCTCGCAAATACCCACCACACCGATGAGTGCCCGAGTGTGGTCGAAGATGCAAATGCCGTTTACAAGAAATTCGATGCCTCGAACTCGTATAATCCGAATCTCCGCAACCATCCTAACTTTAGTTGGTCGAACCCCAACAATGCTCAACCCGATCCATATCGACAAGCGGTTGCAAAACCGGCCACATACCAACATCCAAATGCTACACAAGCGGTTCACAAATCAATTCCAAATCAAGACCCGAATCAAGAAATAAAAATCATGATGGAAGGAATGATGGCAATGATGAAGAAAGAATTTGGAGTTGTTAAGCAAGATATTACGAGTGTGAGACAAGAGATCTCGAACACAAATCGACACGTAGGGAGTTTGGAGACTCAAATGAATCAAATGGCTACTCGACTCAATGTTCTCGAGACTCAAGGTTCATCTCGATTGCAATCTCAATCTTTAGCACCTTCCGAGCAAAGGCATGTGAACGCAATATCGCTCCGAAGCGGTAAGGAAATTGGAGAGAGCTCGAGGCAAGCTAAGGAGGTGCAAGAAGAAAAGGAAATGGAGGTACCGGTACCGATCAAGGAGAAGCCATCTCAAGCCAAGGAAGTACCATTCGGAACAAAGGCACCCGAAGCGATTCAAGTCAAGCCACCTTTTCCGAATCGTCTCCCCAAACCGGTCGAATCAAACACCGACGTGCTCGCTATCTTGAAAAAGGTAGAGGTAAACATTCCTTTACTCGAAGCTATAAAAGAGGTACCGCGATTAGCAAAATATCTCAAGGACTTATGCACGAACAAGAGGAAACCAAAAGGGGACGAATTGATAAGTGTGGGGGAAAGCGTTTCGGCAATTTTGAGACTCCCCCAAAAGCACAAGGATCCGGGGATGTTTGCCATTCCATGCAAAATCGGGCAACATGAATTGCCAAAATGCATGCTTGATTTGGGCGCTTCAATAAATGTGATGCCATACTCGATATTCAAGACTCTCGACCTAGGCCCCCTTGATGACACTCAAGTTGTGATCCAATTGGCCGATCGGTCCACGACTCGACCGGTTGGGGTGATTGAGGACGTGTTAGTAACCGTTAATGGGTTGCTATTCCCCGCGAACTTCTACGTATTGGACATGAATGAGGGGAGTAGTGATTCAACCCCGATTCTCCTTGGGCGGCCATTTTTGAAGACGGCACGCACCAAAATCGATGTACACGCGGGAGAGCTAACGATGGAGTTCGATGATGAGGTAATTAAATTCAATATTTTTGACAAACTAAAAGAACCCATTGTAGGTACACTCAACTTGAGCGCTTTGGACGTGATCGACGATTGTGTGCAAGAGGTCATGGATAGCTCACTCGAGAATTTTCAATGGAGCTCGGATCCATTTGAAGGATGTGACGACCCTATATTCGAGATCGAACCCAAGTTGGAAGAAGAACGACGCATAGTTCAAGCACTCTTTCTAGGAGACCTCGAGATTCCGATGAAGAGAACTCCACCCTCCACCGAACAAGCTCCAAGGTTAGATCTAAAACCACTACCTTTTGGACTAAAATACGTGTTTTTGGATGAAGCGGAAACCTTGCCGGTGATAATCGCTTCGAATCTAGCAAAGAAGCAAGAAGAAGAACTCATCGAAGTGCTAAAAAGGAATAAGAAAGCTTTCGGGTGGACTCTCTCCGACATACCCGGTATTAGTCCGTCAATGTGCACACACCGAATCCTACTCGAAGACGACTCGAAACCCTCAAGGGAGCCTCAACGAAGACTTAACCCGCCCATGTTGGAAGTAGTGAAGAAAGAGGTGATCAAGCTTTTGGATGCGGGGATAATCTACCCTATTACCGACTCAAAATGGGTCTCGCCCATTCATGTGGTACCAAAGAAAACGGGGATAACAATTGTTGAGAACAAAGAGGGCGAGCAAGTGCCGACAAGAATCCAAAATGGGTGGCGAGTTTGTATCGATTATAGGAAATTGAACAAAGCGACAAAGAAAGACCATTTCCCTCTTCCATTCATCGATCAAATGCTCGAAAGACTCGCGGGAAAACCATATTATTGTTTCCTCGATGGATTCTCGGGGTATTTCCAAATTCCAATCGCACCCGAAGATCAAGAGAAAACGACTTTCACGTGTCCGTTTGGAACTTTTGCCTATCGACGCATGCCATTCGGTCTATGCAATGCTCCCGGCACTTTTCAAAGGTGTATGCTTTCTATCTTCTCCGATTATATTTCGAAATTCATTGAAGTTTTTATGGATGATTTTTCGGTATTTGGAGATTCTTTCGATTCTTGCTTAGGCAATTTATCACAAATACTCGAAAAATGCATCGAAGCTAACCTTGTCTTAAATTTTGAGAAATGCCACTTCATGGTGAGCAAAGAAATTGTTTTAGGTCATCTCATCTCAAAGGAGGGAATGGAAGTCGACAAGGCGAAAATCGACGTAATCAAGACGCTTCCATATCCAAAGACGGTAAAAGACGTGCGATCCTTTCTCGGCCATGCGGGGTTCTATAGGCGCTTCATCAAAGACTTCTCGAAAATCTCACAACCAATGTGCCAACTTCTCCAAAAAAATGTAAAATTCGAATTCAATGCAAAGTGCAAGGAGGCTTTCGACAATCTCAAGGAAAGGCTTTGCTCCGCGCCAATCATCAAGTCGTCCAATTGGGAGCTACCTTTCGAAATCATGTGTGACGCAAGTGACACAAGTGTGGGGGCGGTACTCGGCCAAAGGATTGGGAAGGACCCGCATGTGATTGCTTATGCCTCGAAAACCCTCGACAACGCACAAAGAAACTACACCACTACCGAAAAGGAACTCCTCGCGATTGTTTTTGCCTTAGAGAAATTTCGATCGTACCTTTTGGGTACCAAGGTAATTGTGTTCTCGGATCATGGAGCTCTTAAGCATTTAATGAAAAAGAAAGAATGTAAGCCGAGATTGCTTCGATGGATCTTATTGCTCCAAGAGTTTGATCTCGAGATAAAGGACAAGAAGGGGTGCGAGAATCTAGTGGCGGATCACCTAAGCCGGCTTCCATGGATTGAAGACGATCTCTTTCCAATTCGACAAGAATTCCCCGAAGAGCATGTCCTCGCGGCCCGAGTCGAGTTGCCTTGGTATGCCGATCTCGTTAACTACATGGTGACAAAAGAGTTCCCCCCGAATCTCTCCAAATCTCAACGCGACAAAATGAAAAGCAACGCCCGATTCTATGTTTGGGAGGACCCCATCTTGTTTCGCATTTGCTCCGATCAAGTAATTCGAAAATGTGTCCACCAAAATGAGGTACAATCTATCCTTTCTTTTTGTCATACATTACAATGTGGTGGACATTTCGGTATCGCACGTACCACACACAAGGTACAAGAATGTGGATTTTATTGGCCAACCTTGCATAAAGATGTTGCGAACTTTGTGAAAGGTTGTGAAAATTGCCAAAAGACGGGGAACTTGAGCCGAAGAAATCAAATGCCCCTCAATTCAATATATGTGTGTGAACCATTCGATGTTTGGGGCATTGATTTCATGGGCCCATTTCCATCGTCTTTTGGCTACACTTACATTTTGTTGTGTGTAGATTATATGACCAAATGGGTAGAGGCGGTACCATCCAAGCATGCGGACTCGAAAACGGTGGTGGACTTTTTGAAGAAAAATATCTTTCAACGATTTGGCATACCAAGAATACTAATTAGCGATCGAGGCTCCCATTTTTGCAACCGACATCTCCAAAGCCTCCTCGAAAAATACCATGTGAACCATCGAACCTCCACCGCGTATCATCCTCAAACAAACGGCCAAGCGGAGGTTTCGAACCGAGAAATCAAGTCTATTTTGGAGAAGGTGGTGAGCCCGACACGGAAAGATTGGAGTACTCGACTAGGCGACGCACTTTGGGCATACCGTACCGCCTTCAAAACGCCAATAGGTATGACTCCTTTCAAACTCGTGTACGGAAAAGCATGCCATCTACCGGTCGAGTTAGAGCATAAGGCCTTTTGGGCAATAAAGCAATTCACATTGGACTACCCGAAGGATGCATCGGCTCGAAAATTGCAACTTCTCGAATTGGACGAATTTCGACAAAACGCTTATGATAACTCGAGTTTGTGCAAGGCAAAAGCCAAGAGATTCCATGATCGAATGATTAAAAAGAAAGATTTTCATGTGGGGGAAAGAGTGTTGCTATTTAACTCTCGTCTCAAGCTTTTCCCCGGGAAACTTCGGTCCCGATGGATCGGACCATTTGTGGTCACTAATGTGACTACATGTGGGGTTGTCGAAATTCTAAGCGAAGAAACGAACAAAACGTTCAAGGTGAACGGTCATCGACTCAAGCACTACCACGCAAACTTCGAGACCGGGTGGATGGAGGAGCAAGCTCTAGAGGCCAACGACACCTCACAATGATGAGCTCGGCCAAGTCGAGCTCAAGACATTAAACAAGAGCGCTAGCGAGGGAGGCACGCCCACGCATCAAAGGTTGTATCTCTCCATTATCCCTCTATTTTTTTTTTTTTTATACTTGAGGACAAGTAATCTCTAAGTGTGGGGGGATAACATACAATCTTTGACCTGTATGAGCCCAATTAAAAATTTAAAAATCAGGGAAAATTAAAATTGTTGGTTTTTAAAACGAATTTTCACCGAACCACCATTTTTACTCTCAAAATTTTAATTTTACATAATATTTGAAGAATTTTGGTTGAGATCTTTAAGAGATTCTTTCGGGGATTCAAGCCCTAATCAATATTTTCACAAATTAATGAGTTTATGACAATTTGATCGATCCTCGATTTACATGACACACCATTTTCAATAAATAAACCCATTTCGAACTTGGAATTTCTAAAAAACTTTGTTTGAACCAATGTAGTAAGTTTTGTTTGAATCTAAAATTTGACCAATTGCACTTAAAGAGCTCGACCGTTCATGGGGATTCGAAATTACACTAACGGGAACCAATTTGCGCTCAAAGCTTGATTCGATGAGCTCATGCACCTTGATTAAGTAATGAGTGGTGTGAGTCATGACCACTTGTTGGCTAAAGGGGTGCATGAGTCGTAGTAAACCAAAGTAGCCGGTTCTTGGTGTGAGTCATGATCAAGAGTCGATGCGAAAAAGTTTTCTACAATCACGGATTAAAGCGCTTTCGATTGTCGAATCCGTGCGATTGATTAAGTAATGAGTGGTGTGAGTCATGACCACTTGTTGGCTAAAGATTGCGCGGATCCATGGGGTTTTACTAAGTAATGAGTGGTGTGAGTCATGACCACTTGTTATCCCAAAGGACACACATGGGGACCATCGAAAGCAATAACGAACAAAAGAAATGAAATAAAAAAAATAAAAAATAAAAAATAAAAAAAAGAAGAATAAAAGAAAAGAATAAAAGAAATAAAAGAATAAAAAGGCAAGAAAAGGAGTTCAAAAATCGAGCGCAAGTTGGGAAAATTTAGTAGAAATCGAAGACGAACCAAGTACTAACGTACCGAACGGTTTAAAAGTGACAAATTACATTTAAGAAACGATTTTTGCAAAACGGAAAAATTGGTTTTCATAAATGCTTTTTCATGATAGTCCTTGTGAATAGTGGAGTGAAAAGAATTGAATGATGGTGTTTAATCATCTTTTTCGGTTGAGATCATTTGCTCTAGTGAACTTTTCGAATTTGTGCAATTTATTGAAATAGATTCTATATTTGATCAACCTATATCTCTCTGAATATTAGTAATCGTGATGAAATGAGAGAAACCCGATTTGTCTTGTGAAATTAGTTTTTGAACCAACAATATAACTTCAACAAAATCTTATGTGATTATCTCTTGTGTTTGATTTTTATACTCCAATTGATCGAGGACGATCAAGGGTTTAAGTATGGGGGTATTTGATAAGAGGAAAATTAAGCACATTTTTAGTATATAATTTGGGGATTTTAGCTCTTTCAAATGACAACTTTGTGTATATAATTGTTCATATTTAAGATTGCAAGAATATTTCTTCACTAAGTGTGTTTTATTGATAAATTCAGGTTTTTGGGCGAAAGTTTTTAGCATTTCAACAGTGTAGTTGTCTTCCTCTCCTCGCGCCGATAAAATCGATATATTATACGGCCCATTTCGGTACACGTATGAAGAAGGAGGCAAGTAATCTACCACACAAAAGTCTACACCAAATTCTATACGAAAACCACTCACACTTTAACCACCATTCAGCCCACCTACCTCACCTACAATTACCAAATTACCCTCAATCCTCTCAACCATCTATTGACCAATGAGAAGGCTCCAAATGCATTATAAATAGACCACAAGGGCCCATGGGGCAGTTGAATGCCTTTTTCCACTCTCTCACTTTCTTCTTCTTCACTCTCTTTCTCTCTCTCTTTCCAAGCACTCTCAAGAACTCTTAAAGAACCACTCAAGTCCATCAATTCGGGAATTTCCTCTTTCACCGGATTCAAGCTTTCTTCTTTCGGTGAAAAGATTTAGCAAGTCGTAAAAGAGACACTCCTCAATCGGACCCGAAGCTTTCTTCAACCGGGAAGGACGTTTCTTCAAGACGAGAAAACAGCTCAATCATCTAGCTTCCTAGCGATTCGAGCATCAATCGTCCACGATCACAAGGAAGGAGTACCTCTAATCACGTTGAAGCTTCCTTCTCGTTTTAGGTGTAATCTTTTCTTTTCTCGAATTTGATGTGTGTAAATATAACTTGTTTGATTCTAAAATTCTTGTTCTTGATCTTTTCTTGATCTTTTCTTTTCTTGATCTTTTTCTCTTTATTTTTCATTTGCTGTATATGCTAGATCTGTTAAAATTTTCATTACGTAGATCTTGATTTCTAGTTTCGGGAACATTTTGAATCGTTGAATTTCATGAAATATTCGAATTGATATGAGTCTTTGAAATCTGTCACTTAAACTGAAAACCTGCTGTTTCTGTTTTTCAGAGACCTAATTGTAATTCGTTAATAACTTTTTATTCCGTTGTCCAAATTGTTTGAAATTTTAGGATCAATTTGATAATATTCAGAACTCACTGTAGACAAATTTTCATTAATTTTGGAAACTTCGAAATATTTATTTTAATGATCTGAATCTTAATCATATTTTGACGCAATAGCTCCCTGTGGAACGAATCTATTATTTTCTGCTATACAACCATATAATTCACTTACGGGACTTTAAAACAACGATACGCTTTTTAGACGTGCAAAAAGACCGTTCATCAATCACGAGTTATAATCTTACTAGAGATTAATCATGAGATGATTAATAGCATCTAGAAGGGATCATGAAAGAGTTTCATGGTCGATTGTTTTAAAAAAAATTGAAATAAGCAAAATCAGAATAAAGATTTGTGATGTCAGTACTATGTTCCTTCGAACGAACCTCTTGTTTCGTTCGAACGGACATAGAAGAGTCGCAGATGAATTTAGGAGAAAACTGTTAAATTAATGGTTCGTTCGAACGGAACTGGCTGTTCGTTCGAACGAAGGCATGTAATCATTGTGAGTTCGAACGAATATTAGATTCATTCGAACGAACATACTCCTGGATTGGTTTTAAGAAAATCAGATTTCAGTCCGTTCGAACAGACCTTGCTGTTCGTTTGAACAAACCTATTTCTGGATTAATTCTTAAAATAAAGTTTTAGTTCGTTCCAACAAAGCAACCTATTCGTTCGAACGGACCATAGGTTCGTTCGGACGAACATGCTTCTGGAAATTTTGGAAATTTTCGAAGAAAAACAATACTTAAGTCCGTTCGAACGGAACTATCTGTTCGTTCGAATGAACTGTGTCTAAAATTTGCTGGTTTGGTATTTTGAGAATACAAATTCGAAATTTGCATAAATCATGCTTATAAATTCAAATATATCATCATAACTGAAGGAAATACAGTTTCGGATCAACCGTAAAAGTGTACACAAGGATGAACGAATATAAACATACATTTGTGGTCATAACTTTCAGTAGGAAAAATCTAATTTGAATGGTTCAAATTCGGATACGCCATTCCATTGTGGCGTTCCTGCCGGAGTCCATTGTGGAACTATTCCACAATCTTTTAGATGGTCCTCAAACTCATAGCTCAAATATTCGCCTCCTCGATCTGATCGAATGGCTTTAATTTTCTTGCCTAGCCGATTTTCAACTTCGTTTTGAAACTCTTTGAATTTTTCAAAGGTCTCCGCTTTAGTACGCATTAAGTATATATATCCATATCTACTATAATCGTCCGTAAACGTAACAAAGTATCGATAGCCTCCTCTTGCCTCGATGCTCATCGGTCCACACACATCTGAATGTATGAGTTCCAATAAGTCGTTGGACCGTTCTCCAATCTTGGAGAACGGTGCCCTTGTCATCTTGCCAAGCAAACAAGATTCACAATTCCCGTATGAATCGAATTCAAATGAGTCTACCATTCCATCTTTATGGAGTCTAGCAATGCGTTTCTCATTCAAATGACCGAGGCGACAATGCCAAAAGAAATTCCGATTATCAACTTTAGGTTTAATCCTTTTCGTATTAACATTATAAAGTGACTTATCATTTTCGTGATCAAAATCCAATACATAAATACAATTTTCTAATAGAACATTTCCATAGATAATATTATCCTTACATATAGAAAATTCATTATTCTTAATAATAAATTCATAGCCATCCTTAGCTAATTTCGACACACTTATTATGTTCTTACATAATGTCGGTACATAATAACAATTATTTAGTACTAATATAAGTCCACTCGGCAAAGTCAAATTAACTACTCCTACGGCAAACGCAGCAACTCTTGCTCCATTCCCAACTCGTAGATCAACTTCGCCTTTCTCCAACCTTCGACTATTTTGAAGAACCTGCATATTTCGACAAATATGAGTCCCACAACCGGTATCCAATATCCAATTAGTCATAGTTGAAAGATTAACTTCGATAACGTTAATACCTGATGGACCGGCTTCCAAAGCCGTATTGCCCTTGTTCACCTCATCGAGGTAAGCCTTGCAATTGCGCTTCCAATGTCCAGTCTTGTGACAATGGTAGCACGTCGCATCCTTGGATTTCTTCTTTCCCTTTTTATTCGGCTTCGAACGTTTCTTAGCCGAATCGCCATTGGACATCGATCTCTTACGATCCTTTTTCTGAATCGTGAGAACATTCCCGGCAACCTTTGCCTTGTTCTCTCCGGATGTCTTCAACATCCCCGACTCGTAATTCTTGAGCGTTCCGTGAAGCTCAGGGATCGTTTTATTCATCGAATGCATGTGATAATTAGTCACAAACGGAGAAAACATTGCAGGAAGTGCACACAAGTTCAAATCTTGTTGCATAATCTTCGACAATTTCTCTCCTAGCTTCTCTAGACGGTCTATGAGAGCTTGCACCTTATAGCAGATACAGGAAATTGGGAATTGGAGTCCGTTGTAACGGACACTGTAGCAGATACAGGAAATTGGGAATTTTTTTTGCGAAAAACACATATTCCGTTGTAACGGACTTGGAGTCCGTTGCAACGGACCCTGTATAGGATGCGGGGGTGTGAAGAGAACTGTGAAAAACGCATATGCCGTTGCAACGGACTTGGAGTCCGTTGTAACGGAACCTGTATCAGATACGAGGTTGCGGGGATGCCAATGGTGTCTATTGGAGTCCGTTGTAACGGACTGGGTCCGTTGTAACGGATGTCTACGCAGTTTTTTCGTTGCAACGGACTGTATGTTGCGTTGTAACGGACAGGTTTCTGGAAATTTGGACAAAGGTTTGCAGAAAATAGCGTTGTAACGGACCAAGGTTGCGTTGCAACGGACATGTTTCTGGCAATTTTGGCCAAACTCCGGAATAAATAGCGTTGTAACGGACTGGTATTCCGTTGTAACGGAGTGCCAAGTAAACTGGATGTCCGTTGCAACGGACTATGTTGCGTTGCAACGGACTGGTTTCTGGTTGCTGATTTTGTTTTCGTGATAACTTAGGCTACACAACTTGGAATTTTGAGTTCTTTATATCGATTTGATCGGCATCAATCATACTAGCATATAATTAGATAATTATTTAGAATAATTAGACTCCCAAATAAATACATATGCATTTATGAAAATCTTGTGATAGTGATATAATTGGATTATGTCACGGATTTAGAAACATGCAATGGCATGATCCCTCATAATATTTAAGTCATGGAAATGCCTTCCATATTCACAACCACTATGATCGGTACTACGTCTCACATGGGTTAAGGCCAAAGCCGACATGGGTTATTGTAGTCATCGACGGGGTGGCAAGCGTTAAATAGGGACTGATAAGGGTTAAGGCCAAAGCCGACTTATTAGTAGTTTATTTGAACGATACGATGAGTATGGTTGTGACTTAACCGTTCTAGCCAGTAAGGGTTGAGGCCAAAGCCGACTTGATTGGAAGTTCGGGGCATAGATAGGATGCACACACGGAACTGGGATTGTATTGGATACGATCCATCACCAAAATCCTATAAAGGTTCAAGAGTCGCATTGGATGTGATTGGATATAATCCTACCTAAATAGCGAGATCCCATTCGTCTGCCAAAGCAACTTGTGGGAGGATCGTAAAATATGGGTCTTGAGTGTTATGGACTTGGAGTCCCGTATCGGTATGAGGGTTATCGATTCGATAAAATAACACTATCATATAATCATCATATAAGCCCTATAAGATAAGTACGCAACGTTAGTAATCAATCTTTTATTTCATTTGTAGAATATGTCTTCTAGTAACACCAACACCATGTCGATTAGATCGACTTTAGAAAAGGATAAGCTAGTGGGTAGGAACTACTTTGACTGGCACCGAAACCTGAGAATAGTTCTCAGGCAAGAGGGCAAGAGTCACGTATTGGATACGGAACTAGTGGAACCGGGCCCCGATGCTACGGCCGAAGAAAAGGCCGCGTTTGAGAAACTTAAGAAGGACTCAAATGATGTTACGTGCCTCATGTTGGCATGTATGGACGCTAGTCTTCAAAAGCAGTTTGAGGACTCGGATGCGCACATCATAGACGTTGTGCTCAAGGAAATGTTCCAAGAGCAGGAGCGTATTGAACGGTTCAGTACGCTCAAAGAGTTGGTAAACTGCAAGATGCCTTCGGGGTCTTCGGTTAGCTCTCACGTTTTGAAGGTGCAAGCTCTCATAGACCGTCTTGAGAAGCTAGGAGAGAAATTGTCGAAGATTATGCAACAAGATTTGATCTTGTGTGCACTTCCTCCAATGTTTTCTCCGTTCGTGACTAACTATCACATGCATTCGATGGATAAGACGATCCCTGAGCTTCACGGAATGCTCAAGAATTTTGAATCGGAGACGTTAAAGTCGTCCGGAGAGAACAGGGCAAGAGTTGCCGGAAATGTTCTCACAATTCAGAATAAGGATCGTAAGAGATCAAAGTCCAAGGGCGGTTCGGCTAAGAAACGTTCGAAGCCGAATAAAAGGGGAAAGGAGAAATCCAAGGATGAGGCGTGCTTTCATTGTCACAAGGCTGGACATTGGAAGCGCGATTGCAAGTCTTACCTCGAGGAGGTGAAGAAGGGCAAGGCGGTTTCAGTGACCGGCCTCTCAGGTATTAACATTATTGAAGTTAATATTTCAACTATGACTAATTGGGTATTGGATACCGGTTGTGGGACTCATATTTGTCGAAATATGTAGGTTCTTCAAAATAGTCGAAGGTTGGAAAAGGGTGAAGTCGATCTACGCGTCGGGAATGGAGCAAGAGTTGCTGCGTTTGCCGTAGGAGTAGTTAATTTGACTTTACCTAGTGGACTTATTTTAGTACTGAATAATTGTTATTATGTACCGACATTATGTAAGAACATAATAAGTGTATCGAAACTGGCCAATGATGGCTATGAATTCGTTATTAGGAATAATGAGTTTTCGATATGTAAGGATTCTATTATCTATGGAAATGTTCTGTTAGAAAATGGTCTTTATGTGTTGGATTTCGATCACGGAAATAATAAGTCCATATATAATGTTAATGCAAAAAGGATTAAACCTAAAGTTGATAATCGGACTTTCTTTTGGCATTGTCGTCTCGGTCATATGAATGAGAAACGCATTGCTAGACTCCATAAAGATGGAATGCTAGACTCATTTGAATTGGATTCATTTGGGAATTGCGAATCTTGTTTGCTTGGCAAGATGACTAAGGCCCCGTTCTCTAAGGTCGGAGAGCGGTCCAACGATCTATTGGAACTCATACATTCCGATGTGTGTGGACCGATGAGCATCGAGGCAAGAGGAGGTTATCGATACTTTGTTACGTTTACGGACGATCATAGTAGATATGGATATATTTATTTGATGCGTACTAAAGCGGAGACCTTTGAAAAGTTCAAAGAGTTTCAAAACGAAGTTGAAAATCAGCTTGGCAAGAAAATTAAAGTCATTCGATCGGATCGAGGTGGTGAATATTTGAGCTATGAGTTTGAAGATCATCTAAAAGATTGTGGAATAGTTCCACAATGGACTCCGGCAGGAACGCCACAATGGAATGGCGTGTCTGAGAGGAGGAATCAGACCTTGTCGGACATGGTTCGATCTATGATGAGTCAAACTTCCCTTCCAAAATCATTTTGGGGATATGCCCTAGAGACAGCGGCTTACTTATTAAACCGCATACCTTCTAAATCGGTACCTAAGACGCCATATGAGATATGGACCGGAAAAGTTCCGAAATTGTCTGACGTTAAGATTTGGGGATGTGAAGCTTATGTCCGCAGATTAATCGCGGATCAACTCGATCCCAAATCTGAAAAATGTTTATTTGTTGGTTATCCCAAGGAAACAAAGGGATATTATTTCTATCATCCATACGAGAACAAAGTGTTTGTTGCTCGTGGAGGTACCTTCTTAGAGGAGGAATTTATATCTAAAAGAATGGATGGATATGAAATAGATCTCGAAGAAATTCGAGAACCGCAAACAAATGTTGAACCGATGAACGTTGATCCGGTTTCCTCAAATGTTGAGGATCCGGAGTCAAGTGCACAAGGCGCAATTCGTAGATCGGGTAGGATTCGTCAAGAGCCTATACGATATGGTTTTATCGTGGCAAATGACGATGAAGTCGAATTCATAGATGATGAACCGACATCTTATCGCGAGGCTATGAAAAGCGAGGATTCCGATAAGTGGCAAACTGCCATGAAATCCGAGATTCAATCCATGTACGATAATCAAGTTTGGAACTTGATTGATCCACCTCCCGGGGTTAAACCAGTGGGATGTAAGTGGGTTTTCAAGAAGAAGACCGACATGGATGGGAATGTGAACACTTATAAAGCACGGCTTGTGGCGAAAGGTTTCAAACAAATTCATGGTGTCGACTATGAAGAAACGTTTTCACCAGTAGCTATGCTTAAATCTATGCGGATCTTACTTGCTATCTCTGCGTATTATGACTACGAAATTTGGCAAATGGATGTCAAAACCGCATTCCTTAACGGGAACTTAGAAGAGGATGTGTACATGACACAGCCCGAGGGTTTTGTCGATTCGAAGAGTCCGAATAAAGTGTGCAAGTTGCAACGATCCATTTATGGATTGAAGCAAGCTTCTCGGAGTTGGAACATACGTTTCGATGAAGTTATACGAGAATATAATTTCGTGAAAAACGTAGAAGAACCTTGTGTATACAAGAAGGTTAGTGGGAGCCGCGTAGTATTTCTTGTACTATATGTAGACGACATCTTGATCATAGGAAACAACATTCCGATGCTTACGGATGTTAAGAAGTATTTAAATACTCGTTTCACTATGAAAGATTTGGGCGAGGCCGCTTATATATTAGGCGTGAGGATTTATAGAGATAGATCCACGAAGTTACTCGGCTTGAGTCAAAGCACGTACATCGACAAAGTGTTGAAACGGTTTTCAATGCAAAATTCGAAGAAAGGACTTCTTCCAATGTCGAGTGGCATATCGTATTCTAAAGCTCAATGTCCGACATCGAGCGAAGATAAGAATGCGATGAGTATTGTTCCATATGCTTCGGCGGTTGGATCAATTATGTATGCCATGATTTGTACGCGCCCCGATGTGTCGTATGCATTGAGCGTCGTTTCGCGTTACCAATCTAATCCAGGGGATATGCATTGGATCGCGGTTAAGAACATCCTTAAGTACTTACGAAGAACTAAGGATCAATTTCTAATTTATGGTGGAAAGACATCCGGGTTGGTCATCAATGGATATACCGACGCCAGTTTCCAAACATGTGTCGATGACTTTCGATCACAAAGCGGATACGTGTTTTGTCTAAATAGTGGAGCGGTAGTTTGGAAAAGTTCCAAACAACCCACGATAGCAGACTCTACAACTGAATCGGAGTATATTGCGGCTTCCGAAGCAGCAAAGGAGGCGGTTTGGATCAAGAAGTTTGTGTCGGAGCTTGGTGTAGTCCCGAGCATCTCGGAACCTATAGTTGTGTATTGCGACAATACGGGCGCAATAGCACAGTCCAAGGAACCGAGGGCACATCACCGCTCCAAGCACATACTCAGAAAATTTCACTTGATCCGTGAGATTTTTCAAAGGAAGGATGTGATCATTGAGAAGATTGATACTGACAGGAATGTTGCGGACCCGTTTACTAAGCCACTCTCGCAAGCTAAGCACGATTATCATGCGAAAGCTATAGGTTTGAGATACCTAGAGGAGGAAGAGAGTAGTTAGTTATCTAAAACGATAGTTTCATAGGACGAGATTAGTCTAATAGATTAGTAAACGTTGTATCACCCCCAAACTTATCTTATAGTAATGCAATTTCAGAATTTTAAAATTTTTCATTTTTGCATCTATCTTATATGAAAACTGTGTGCTAGGTTGTGTAATATGATTGTTACATGAACCTTGATTTGAACTTGTGTGGACGTCGACATGGTTGAGGACCATGTGCAACGAAACCGTCACACTTAAAGTGTCATTTCTAAACATCCCTAGTCGCGAATCAGCTTGCTTAAGAGAGAAGCATTTCTATTATTGGATAATAGACTGAACGCGTACACTAGTACGTTTGCCGAGGAGATGATTATGTTTTGCTAATCATGGGACAAAGGAGTTTGTCGAATCGGGAACGTAGATATATGTTAGGTTACATGTATTGGATTTGACCGAAGCCGCGAGACCATGACATGGTTTAGTCATTATATATGGACTTGCGACGGATGGGGTTTTAGATTCTTCATACTTGAGGGGATCATTGATTGCGTTACGTGCGTAACACAATGCTTTGCTATGATCTTACGCTCACCGTAACAGGGAGTTAAAAGGGTCATCATTGGGTATTGTCCGAAACACGGAATTCAATGTGAGTCTCCAAGATAGGAATTGTTTATTCCGAAAGGAAGAGATATCTCTTAGGCGCCGCTCGATGAGTCGATTAACGAAAACCGTGGCCACGGTCAATGATATTAATGGTTAATATCGATTGAAATTTGTTAACTCAACTCAGAATCGGGGAATAAGTGTAGTTAATCAAATTATAAGGATGACTATTACCATGCCTTTTGATTAACGGATATCGTAAACAAGAGAACTAGTAACCGCTATTCGAGATAGGCACAATGATCACAATCATTTTTCGTTTAACATGGGTAGCTATGATGGAGTGACTAGATCCCGCTCATGAGCTTGTAGGCATTGGAAACAACCTACTGCCATCGTTAAGTCGAACCTACATGGTCACACAACGAGTCGTACTAAGTCGGGCTTGATCATAAAATCGGCATATTGGATGTGCATAGCTTGGTATTTGATACGCGAGCTATATTCTCTAAAATCGTGCGTATTGGATATGCATGAGTACCTTTTAGGTAGATCTGAAATTGAGTGGGAGACTGAAAGAAATACAGTTTCGGATCAACCGTAAAAGTGTACACAAGGATAAACGAATGTAGTCGTACATTCTTGGCCATAACTTTCAGTGGGAAAATCCAATTAGAATGGTTCAAATTGGGTTAGATAGATAATGAGATTATCTACAACCTTCATATAGAAATATATTTCATATGAACGAAGTATAAGTGTCGTTTCTGTGAAATACCGAAAGGGTGCAACAGTATGACATACAGTTAGTAAAACAATCATAACTTTTGCATACGAACTCCACTTGGTCTGGGACAAATTGGTTTGTGTAGATAATAAGATTATCTACAACTTTCGTGTTGGTTGATTTTATGTCAGAGAAATTTATCAATTTCTTCTGGACAGAATACTGAACAGGTTCATACAGTTTTCTGTGTGAAAGGGTGTATATTGGATATACATGCCTTTTGGCTAATCCTGATCCTATAGGGTATAAATAGAATTTTCTCTCTCATCTTCACTAAGGGATTCAGAAGTAATTCAAAGCAATATTCTGCCCAAGACACAAGAAAAAGAGCAAATTCAGATTTGATCTTTTGTGAGTGAAAAGGCAAAAAGAGAGATTAATAGAGAATCGATCGAGATCAAGCAAGTGCACCGATACATCGTCTAGGCAGGTGTATCCGTGTCCGGCGTCTTCCGACTCAAGGTGGATACGTGTGGAGGAGCAACACTTGGGGCTCTCCGTTGTGATCGAACCGAAGGATCGAAGAACGGGAACGAACGGTGAAGGACGCACGGTGTGGGACGTGCGTAAAGTCACCAACGTGACCGAAGGAATAGGAGGCAGCGATCAACCCTTCGTGTTCCATCAATTTGGAACTGGTATGGATCTATCCTTCTATTTGCGTGATCTCAGGAATCGGGAATCGGACCGGGCCTACATATCCGCTGCGCGGGCCCAGGGCCGGGGATATTCCCAACACCATAGTCATCGCATGACAATCACACGCGACTAGAGAGAGCGGTTTTGTAAACGGGTCCGCACGTTGCCGCTAGTGTTAATCTTCGTAAGGTTTGGAACATTTCCATATACCTATGATCACATCTTTTCACAAAATTTCACGGAACAAATGAAATTTTCTGAGTATTGGCTAGAAGTGGTTGTGACCTCGGCATTTTTGACTTGTACTATTGCGTCTCACGCAATACACAACTATAAATCCGATAACTCGTGACTATTTGAGTTTGGGCATGTATCCTTGATCCGTACCGCTTCCTTTTGTGATTAATAACCACAATATACTCGCCTCCGTAAATAGAATCATAAATTATTGGTCTTGTGGAACCTTTCCACATAACCGTGTTTTTGTTTAAGCAAAACATGTACACACTATGTGATCGAAAGTCGTGCTACATATTTAGACGTGCCATATTTGGAAACTGTTGTTGTTATAGCTCTTTATAGCTAACACGTCTTCCACACCATTATAGATAAAATAAAATCCTGAATTCTTTTGCAAAGTATTCAAGGATAACATTCACCGCTATCAATACAAATCCCGATGGGTTTAAAGATACATAACCATTATGTATATATATGTATAACCATTATACATTCACAAGAGTTAGTCTCATGTAATCGCATTACATTCAAACTCGTGTGATTCCCTTGGATTTTGTTGATGATGAATTAGACGCTTTATGTGTATGACGTATAGCCACATACATATCATGACAGGTATAATATATCCTCACATCAAATGTAAAGCATCATAATATTATTTTTCGCCCTGCTTGATGTCTCACATCGAGCCGTAGAAAATTTCTGCCATTCGACATTTCGATTTATCTCCTCCAAGGAGTTTACATGTTGAAAACCATTTTCAACAATATGTCGATATACGTGCTATAATATAGAACGAGGAACTTCTTAGATCTATCCAATAGATCTTCACGCTTAATAGCGGTCTCGCCTAAATTCTTTGTCGTTACAAGAAATGTAACGCGGCTCCCACTAACCTTCATGTGTACACAAAGTTTCCATTCGTTTCGACAATTTTATAACATTTTATAACTTCGTCAAAACGAATATTCCAATTCCGAGAAGCTTTCTCTAATCCATCATATGGATCGTTAAAGCGTACATATCTTATCACCGATTCTTATGAATCGACAAAACCGTAAGGTTGTGTCAAGTACACATCCTTTCATAAAATTTCTGTCAAGAAATTCGGTTTTGACATCCATTTTGCCACATCACATAGTCATAATGTGCTATCATGACAAGCAGAATTTTGAAAATGTGAAAGCATGGCAACATGCGAAAACGTTTCTTCATAGTCCGACTATGAATTACTTGAAACTCTTCGCTGCGAGCCTCGCTTTGCATATATGCAAATTCCTATTCATGTAGGTTCTTCACCTTGAAAACCCATTCACATTTCATGAGTCTAACCCAGAAAGTGATTGAATCAAGTTCCAAACTTGATAATGGACACGGATTGAATCTCAGATTTCATGACACCATGTCATGTGGAATCAACTTTTCATAGCATCCTTGTAGGATATCGAATCATCATATGATATCGATCTATCATCATTAGCCACGATAAATCCGTATTTATCGGCGTATGATATAGCCTACTTGATCTATAAAAATTCATTTGTGTGTTCGACTCGTATTCATCGACTCTTGATGAAGTCGTGTCAACTTTCATCAATACAATGTTCATTTTTCAGATCTCGAACTCTTTCGAGATTTATTCTACTCCCACTAGCCCGCATAGAGATAAGCGACATCAAGTTCCCAACTTGTGCGCATCATGTCGTCCTCCAAGAAGGCATCTCTTCGAGCCACGAATATCTCATTTTCGTCGGGACGTTAGAACTAACACCCTTTAGTTTCCTTAAGGATATATCATAAACGAACAATTTTCAGATTTGGGATTGAGTTTAATCGAAACAAATTTTGAAATATACTCACATCCTCAAATATGTATAAATGATAACTTCGGAACCATTCCGATCCATATCTCATATGGCGTCTTTTGTACCGATTAGAAGGTTTATGGTCCATATCATATATGCAACCATTCATTAATGCCGCTGTCTCAAGGGCGTATCCCCAAGACATTTTTGGGAGATCCGTTTGACTTATCATTTATCGAACCATGTCCAACATGCGTTCAATTCCTCTTTTCGGACACATCTCAATGTTCCGAAATGAAAATAATCGTGAACCGATTTCACAATCATGAATGATAATCCATATTTATAACTCAAATATCGCCTCTTCGATCCTATCGAATTGCGTAGCTCAAATACTTGCCTCCTCGATCCTATCAAAGGGCTTTGATTTTCTTGCTAAGTCGATTTTGTATTTTGTTTTTGAAACTCATTGAACCTTTAAAAAAATCTCCGTTTCGGCACGCATTAAACAAATATTATCATATCTACTTTAATCGTCCGTAAACGTAACAAAATACCGATAGCCTCCTCTTGCCTCGGAATTTATCGGATCATTTACATCTTAATGTAATTTCCAATAATTCGTTGAATCTTTCTCCAACCTTTGGAGAATGATGCCTTTTGTCATCTTGCATAATAAATAAGTATCGCACTAATCAATCAAATCTAATTCGAATGATTCTAGCAATCCATCATATGGAATCTAGATACACGTATCTCGTTTATATGGCAAAGACGGCAACGCCAAAAGAAGCAATCAACTTCTTAGGTTTAATCCTCCTCGGATTTCACCGTTCTTTGAGTCATTAGTTTGGATAACTCTTTGTCCGAACTTTCTGTTTGGAAAACATTTTCCCAAAATACCCTTAGACATTTATTTCTTTCAATCCCGCCTTTGAATTACAAGGACATCCACGCATCTCTATGCTTTGGATTTCCCGGACACTCCAAGCATCTCCTATTCAAATTTACATCGCATCACATGCAATTTCGGGATCGACTTATCTATCGAATGCATATGATATTCGGTCACGAAAATCAAATCGTGTACCATCAACACACGAGTGTTAATGAAAGACCCATAAGGCGTCCCAAAATTAACCTACTCTTTGAGCCGCATTGAACCATTCAACGCGCTTTACCTCTTGAAACTATTTCATGAGCGTTGTGTTTTACTTTCGTATACACCCGAATTCTCAAAACAATTTTGAGAAATTTGCGTCTATACATGCCACCACAAGGCACGTAATCTCGTTCGATTTCTTCTTAAAGTTTATCGAACCCGGCTTTCTCTAAAGCCAAAGCCTCGAGCCATGAATCTACCATTTCCGTGTCCAACACGTTCCTTTAAGTCTAAGAACTATTCTTTAACTATCAAGGTTAATCATGGTAATTCCGGTCCAAAAGCCATCTATCATATCGATCTCATCGATATATTTGGTGTTGCTAGAAAACATAGGGATGATGAAGATTAAACTCCCAACCGTGCGTACTTAATCTATATGCTTACATGATGAATATATGAATGTGTTATTTTTATCGAATCGATAACCCTCATACCGATACGGGACTCCAAGTCCATAACACTCAAGACCCATATTTCCGTTCCTCCCACAAGTGACTTTAGCCTATCGGGTGGGATCCCGTTATTTAGGTAGGATGAATATCCAATCGTATCCAATACGACTCTTGAACATTTATAGAATTTCGGTGATGGATCGTATCATATACAATCCCAGTTCCGTGTGTGCATTCTATCTATGCCCCGAACTCCAATCCGATTGGCCTAGACGGTTAAGTCACAACCATATCCAACGTATCGTTCAAATAAGCTACTAGTGAGTTGACTT
This sequence comes from Luzula sylvatica, assembly GCA_946800325.1. Taxonomy (NCBI): domain Eukaryota; kingdom Viridiplantae; phylum Streptophyta; class Magnoliopsida; order Poales; family Juncaceae; genus Luzula; species Luzula sylvatica. The sequence continues at coordinate 68,749,607 of OX326959.1, read as the reverse complement.
TAGCCTGGGCCTCACAAGTCCTGATTTAACGCTTGCCATCCTTTCGATAGTTACAATATCACGTGCTCGACTTTAGCCTGAACCCACGTGAAACGTAACACGAAACTCGGTGGTTGTCGACATGGAAGGCATTTCCATGACTTAAATATTATGAGGGATCATGACATTCATGTTTCTAAATTCGTGACATAGGGTTGGGGGGTGGGGGGGGGGGGGGTGGTGATGGGGAATATCCCCAACCCCGGGCCCGCGCAGCGGAATGAAGGCCCGGTCCGGTTCCTCGATTCCCGAGATCACGCCACGACTTCGAGGGTACGATGCAATTAGAAGGATAGATCTATACCAGTGCCAAATTGATGGCACGCGAAGGGTTGATCGCCGCCTTCTATTTACTGTCACGTTGGTGCCAATCCGCGCATCCCACACCACGCGTCCTTCACCAATCGTTTGCTACGCCGATTCACTCGACTTCGACTTCGTGCGTCGAAGCGTTTCTACCGTCTTTCTGACTCGAGTCGATCACAATCGAAAAGTCACAAACGTCACTCCTCTACTTGTATCCACGGTGATTCGTAAGAGACGTCGGTCGCGGATGCACCTGCCTAGACGATGCACCGGCGAACTTGCTCGATCTAATCGATTCTCTATCACTCTCTCTTCGCACCTTTTCACTCACGAAAGATCAAATCTGAATTTGCTCTTTCTCTTAGTGTCTTTGGCAGAATGATTACTTAGTTAAGATGAGAGAGAAAATCCTATTTATATCTAATAGGATCAGGATTAGCCAAAAGGCATGTATATCCAATATACACCCTTTCACACAGAAAACTGCATGAACCTGTTCAGTATTCTGTCCAGACGAAATTGATAAATTTCTCTGACAGAAAATCAACCAACATGAAAGCTGTAGATAATCGTATTATCGACACAACCCAATTTGGCCCAGACCAATTGGAGTTCGTATGCAAAAGTTATGACTGTTTTACTAACTGTATGTCATACTGTTGCACCCTTTCGGTATTTCACATAAACGACACTTATATTTCGTTCATATGAAATATATTTCTTCATGAAGGTTGTAGATACTCTTATTATCTATCTAACCCAATTTGAACCATTCAAATCGGATTTTCCCACTGAATGTTATGGCCACAAATGTACGCCTACATTCGTTTATCCTTGTGTACACTTTTACGGTCGATCCTGAAACTGTATTTCCTTCAGTCTCCCACTCAATTTTAGATCTACCTAAAAGGTACTCATGCATATCCAATACGCACGATTTTAGAGAATATAGCTCGCGTATCAAATACCAAGCTATGCACATCCAATGTGCCGATTTTATGATCAAGCCCGACTTAGTACAACTCGTTGTGTGACCATGTAGGTTCGACTTAACGATGGCAGTAGGTTGTTTCCAATACCTACAAGCTCATGAGCGGGATCTAGTCACTCCATCATAGCTACCCATGTTAAACGAATAATGATTGTGATCATTGTGCCTATCTCGAATAGCGGTTACTAGTTCTCTTGTTTGCGATATCGGTTAATCAAAAGGCATGGTAATAGTCATCCTTATAATTTGATTAACTACACTTATTCCCCGATTCCGAGTTGAGTTAACAAATTTCAATCGATATTAACCATTAATATCATTGACCGTGGCCACGGTTTTTGTTAATCGACTCATCGAGCGGCGCCTAAGAGATATCTCTTCCTTTCGGAATAAACAATTCCTATCTTGGAGACTCACATTGAATTCCGTGTTTCGGACAATACCCAATGATGACCCTTTTAACTCCCTGTTACGGTGAGCGTAAGATCATATCAAAGCGTTGTGTTACGCACGTAACTCAATCAATGATCCCCTCAAGTTTGAAGAAACTAAAACCCCATCCGTCGCAAGTCCATCTATAATGACAAAACCATGTCATGGTCTCGCGGCTTCGGTCATATCCAATACATGTAACCTAACATATATCTACGTTCCCGATTCGACAAGCACCTTGTCCCATGATTAGCAAAACATAATCATCTCCTCGGCAAACGTACTAGTGTACGCGTTCAGTCTATTATCTAATAATAGAAATGCTTCTCTCTTAAGCAAGCTGATCCGCGACTAGGGATGTTTAGAAATGACACTTTAAGTGTGACGGTTTTGCTGCACATGGTCCTCAACCATGTCGACGTCCACACAAGTTCAAATCAAGGTTCGTGTAACAATCATATTACACAACCCGCACACAGTTTTCATATAAGGTGAATGCATATTAATTTAAGTAAACAAAATTTTTTAAAAGGGATGCATTCATATGGACTAAGTATTTGGGTGATACAACGTTTACCTATGGATATCTCCATAGCCATAACCTGCGAGGACTATCGTATTAGATAACTACACTCTACTCTCTTCTTCCTCCTCTAGGTATCTCCATACCCATAGTCATCGCATGACAGTCACGCGCGACTAGAGAGAGCGGTTTTGTAAACGGGTCCGCACGTTCCCGCTAGTGTTAATCATCATCAGGATTGGAACATTTCCAATACCTACGATCACATCTTTTCACAAAATTTCATGTATCAAATGAAATTTTCTGAGTATTGGCTAGAAGTGGTTGTGACCTCGGCATTTTTGGCTTGTACTATTGCGTCTCACGCAATAAACAACCATAAATCCGATAACTCGTGACTACTAGAGTTTGGTCATGTATCCTTGATCCATACCACTTCCTTTTGCGATTAATAACCGCAATATACTCGCCACCGTAAATAGAATCATAAACTATTGGTCTTGTGGAACCTTTCCACATAACCGTGTTTTCATTTAAGCAAAACATGTACTCACTTTGTGATCGAAAGTCGTGCTACATATTTGGACGTGCTTAATCTTTGGAAACTGTTGTTGTTATAACTCTTTATAACCAACACGTCCTCCACACCATTATAGATAAAAAAATTCTGAATTCTTTCGTAAAGTATTCAAGGATAACATTCACCGCTATCAATACAAATCCCGATGAATTTAAATATACATAACCATTATGTATATATATATGTATAACCATTATACATTCACAAGAGTTAGTCTCATGTAATCGCATTACATTCAAACTCGTGTGATTCCTAGGATTTTATTGACGGTGAATTAGACGCTTCATCTATACGACATATAGCCACATGCATATCATGACAGATATAATAGATCCTCACATTGAATGTAAAGCATCATATTTTTATTTTCGCCCTGCTTGATTTCTCACATCGAGCCGTAGAAAATTTCTGCCATTCGACATCTCTATTTAACTCCGCCAAGGATTTATATGTTGAAAACCTTTTTCAACAATATGTCGATATACGTGCTATAATATAGAACAAGGAACTTCTTAGATCTATCCTATAGATCTTCACGCTTAATTCATAAGCGGTCTCGCCTAAATTTTGTGTCATTACAAGAAATATAACGCGGCTCCCACTAACCTTCATGTGTACACAAAGTTTCCATTCGTTCCGACAATGTTATAGCAGTTTATAACTTCATCAAAGCGAATATTCCAATTCCGAGAAGCTTTCTCTAATCTATCATATGGATCGTTAAAGCGTGCATATCTTATCCCCGATTCTTATGAATCGACAAAACCGTAAGGTTGTGTCAAGTACACATCCTTTCATAAAATTTCTGTCAAGAAATTTGGTTTTGACATCCATTTTGCTACATCACATAGTCATAATACGCGACCATGTCAAGCAGAATTTCGAGAATGTGAAAGCATGGCAACATGCGAAAACGTTTCTTCATAGTCCGACTATGAAATTATTGAAACTCTTCACTACGAGCCTCGCTTTGCATATATGCGTATTCCTATCCGTGTCGGTTCTCATCTTGAAAACCCATTGTCTTTTCACGGGTCTAACCCGGAAAGTAATGAAATCAAGTTCTAAACTTGATAATTTTACACGGATCGAATCTCAGAATTCATGACATCATGTCATGTGGAATCAACCTTTCATAGCATCCCTGTAGGATATCGAATCATCATATGATTTCGATCTATCATCATTAGCCATGGCAAATCCTTATTTATCGGCTTATGATATAGCCTACTTGATCTACGAAAAATTCATTTGTGTGTTCGACTTGCTTTCATCAACTCTTGATGAAGCCATGTCAACTTTCATCGGTACAATGTTCATTTTCAAATCTCGAACTCTTTCGAGATTTATTCTACTCCCACTAGCCCGCATAGAGATAAATGGCACCAAGTTCCAAACTTGTGCGCATCTAGTCCTCCTCCAAGAAGGCATCTCTTCGAGCCACGAAAATCTCATTTTCGTCGGGACGTTAGAACTAATATCCTTTATTTCCTTAAGGATAAACGAATAATTTCCAGATTTGGGATTGAGTTTAACCGAAACAAATTTCGAAATACACTCACATCCTCAAATCTGTACAAGTGACAACTTCGGAACCATTCCGATCCATATCTCATATGGCGTCTTTTGTACTGATTAGAAGGATTATGGTCCATATCTCATACGCAACCATTCATTAGTGCCGCTGTCTCAAGGGCGTATCCCCAAAACATTTTTGGGAGATCCTATTGATTTATCATTTATCGAACCATGTCCAACATGCGTTCATTTCCTCTTTTCGGACACGTCTCAATGTTTCGAATAAAGGCCGTCGTGAAACGATTCCACAATCATAAATGATCATCAATATTCATAACTCAAATATCGCCTCTTCGATCCTATCGAAAAGTTTAGCTCAAATACTCGCCTTATCGATCCTATCAAAAAGCATTGATTTTCTTGCTTAGTTGATTTCGTATTTCGTTTTTGAAACTCTTTGAAACTTTCAAAAGTCTCCATTTCGGCATGCATGAAATAGATATTTCCATATCTACTTTAACCGTCCATAAACATAACAAAATACTGAGAGCCTCATCTTGCCTCGAAACTTATCGGATCATCTACATGTGAATGTAAGTTCCGATAATTCGTTGGATCTTTCTCCAACCTTTGGAGAATGATGCCCTTTGTCGTCTTGCCTAATAAATAAGTATCGAATTAATCAATCGAATCTAATTCGAATGATTCTAGCAATCCATCATATGGAATATAGATACACGAATCTCGTTTATATGGCCAAGACGGCAATGCCAAAAGAAGCAATCAACTTCTAGGTTTAATCCTCCTCGAATTTCACCATTCTTTGAGTCACTAGTTTGGACAACTCCTTGTCCGAACTCTCCGTTTTGGGAAACATTTTTCCAAAATACCCTTAGACATACATTTCTTTTGATCCCGCTTTTGAATTACAAGGACATCCATGCATCTCTATGCTTTAGATTCCCCGGACACTCCAAGCATCTCCTATTCAAATTTACATCGCATCATATGCAATTTTGGGATCGACTTATCTATCGAATGCATATGATATTCGGTCACGAAGATCAAATCTCGTACCATCAACACACGAGTGTTAATCCAAGACCCATAAGGCGTCTCAAAATTAACCTACTCTTTGAGCCGCATTGAATCATTCAACGCGCTCTAGCTCTTGAAACTATTTCATGAGCGTTGTGTTTTATTTTCATATACACCCGAATTCTCAAAACAATTTTGAGAAAAATGCGTCTACACATGCCACCACAAGGCATGTAATATTGTTCGATTCTTTCTTAAAGTGTATCGAACCCGGCTTTCTCTAAAGCCAAAGCCTCGAGCCCCAAATCTACCGTTTCCGTGTCCAACACGTTCCTTTAAGTCTAAGAACTATTCTTTGACTATCAAGGTTAATTACGGTAATTCCGACCCAAAAGCCATCTATCATATCGATCTCATCGATATTTTTGGTGTTTGCTTGAAAACATAATTCTAAACGGATGATGAAGATTAAGCTCCTAACCGTGCGTACATAATCTATATGCTTATATGATACTTATATGATAGTGTTATTTTATCGAATCGATAACCCTCATACCGATACGGGACTCCAAGTCCATAACACTCAAGATCCATATTTCCGTTCCTCCCACAAGTGACTTTAGCCTATCGGGTGGGATCCCGTTATTTAGGTAGGATTATATCCAATCGCATCCAATGCGACTCTTGAACCTTTATAGGATTTCGGTGATGGATTGTATCCTATACAATCCCAGTTTCGTGTGTGCATCCTATCTATGCCCCGAACTCCAATCTGATTGGCCTAGACGGTTAAGTCACAACCATCTCCAACGTATCGTTCAAATAAGCTACCAGTGAGTCGACTTTAGCCTGTGCCTCACAAGTCCCGATTTAACGCTTGCCACCCTTTCGATGGTTACAATATCACATGCCCGACTTTAGCCTGAACCCACGTGAAACGTAACACCAAACTCGGTGGTTGTGGATATGGAAGGTATTTCCATGACTTAAATATTATGAGGGATCATGACATTCATGTTTAATAATTCGTGACATAATCATATTATATCATTATCACAAGATTTTCTAAATGCATATGATTTAATTAAGTAAATTAATTATTCTAAATAATTACTTGTCCTATATGCTAGTATGTTTGATGCCGATCAAATCGATATAAAGAACTCAAAATTCCGAGCTTCGTAGCCAAAGTTATCGCGAAAACAAAAACAGCATCCAGAGAAGGGTCCGTTATAACGGACTGCCCCATCCGTTGTAACGCAAGGGCCGTGGGGCGCGAGAAAACCTCGCCCGGGACGCGTCCGGGGCGCCAAAAACTGCCCCAGGGCGGCAGAAAAACTGTTTTTCTGCATCCTTTCGTTATTTCATTAGAACGACACTAATACTTCGCTCAAATGAAATATATTACAACATGAAAGTTCTAGATAATCTCATTATCTAACTAACCCAATTTGAACCATTCAAATCGGAATTTTCTACTGAACGTTATACCAGTTTTAGTAAAATACGAACAAACGAAAAGGTAAGTTTATCCAATAGATACCTTTTCAACCAGAAAACTACAGACACCTTTTCAGTATTCTGTTGAAAAAAAAATATTAAATTGTTCCAACCGACTTTGAACGTGAACGAAAGTTCTAGATAATCTTATTATCTAACTAACCCAATTGGATTGGACTCAATTGGGGTTTCGATGCGACATATACGGACGTTTAAGTCTCTGTATGTCAAACAGTCGCACCCTTTCAGTATTCCATAAAAACGACACTGATAATTCGTTCAAATGAAAAATCTTTCTGTATCAAAGTCATAGATAATCGAATTATCTATCTACGCCAATTTGATCCAATCAATTTGGAGTTTTTCACTGAAAAGTATCTTAGTTTTACTCACTGTTTCGTATTCTAATTTTCTGCAGATTTTGCCGTTTCGTCCGTTTTCGCTCGTTTCCAAAACGATAAATCATGAAACTTTTTCACGATCATTCCTAGATACTCTCAATCAACTTTTGATCGATCTCTAGCGAATTCCACTTGTGATTTTAACGGAATTTGACTTTCTCTATATGTAACATCATGCAAACGGGTACGAACATTGATAACCCGTGCGTATATCTAATATACGACTATGATTCGACCCTCGAATCGATGCCGATCGCTCTGATATCACTGTTGGGGAATATCCCCGACCCCGGGCCCGCGCAGCGGAATGAAGGCCCGGTCCGGTTCCCCGATTCCCGAGATCACGCCACGACTTCGAGGGTACGATGCAATTAGAAGGATAGATCTATACCAGTGCCAAAATTGATGGCACACGAAGGGTTGATCGCCGCCTTCTATTTACTGTCACGTTGGTGACAATCCGCGCGTCCCACACCACGCGTCCTTCACCAATCGTTTGCTACGCCGGTTCACTCGACTTCGTCTTCGTGCGTCCAAGCGTTTCTACCGTCTTTCTTACTCGAGTCGATCACAATCGAAGAGTCACAAACGTCACTCCTCTACTTGTATCCACGGTGATTCGTAAGACGTCGGTCGCGGATGCACCTGCCTAGACGATGCACCAGCGAACTTGCTCGATCTAATCGATTCTCTATCACTCTCTCTCTTCGCACCTTTTCACTCACGAAAGATCAAATCTGAATTTGCTCTTTCTCTTAGTGTCTTTGGCAGAATGATTACTTAGTTAAGATGAGAGAGAAAATCATATTTATATCTAATAGGATCAGGATTAGCCAAAAGGCATGCATATCCAATATACACCCTTTCACACAGAAAACTGAATGAACCTGTTCAGTATTCTGTCCAGACGAAATTGATAATTTCTCTGACAGAAAATCAACCAACATGAAAGCTGTAGATAATCTTATTATCGACACAACCCAATTTGGCCCAGCCCAATTGGAGTTCGTATGCAAAAGTTATGACTGTTTTACTAACTTTATGTCATACTGTTACACCCTTTCGGTATTTCACATAAACGACACTTATACTTCGTTCATCTGAAAAATGGGGGTGGGGGTGGTGGTGGGGGTGGGGGTGTGTGTGTGTTGGGGGGGGGGGGGGGTGGGGGGTGGGGGTGGGGTTTGGGGGTTGGGGGGTGGGGGGTGGTGGGTGGGGGGTGGTGGGTGGGGGGGTGGGGGTGGGGGTGGTGGCTGGGGGTGGGGGTGGGGGGTGGGGGGTGGTGGGTGGGGGGTGGGGGGTTGGGGGGGTGGTGGGTGGGGGGTTGGGGGGGTGGGGGGTGGGGGGGGTGGGGGGGGTGGTGGGGGGTGGGGGTTGGGGGGTGGGTGGGGGGGGGGTGGGGTGGGGGTTGGGGGGTGGGTGGTGGGGTGGGGGTGGGGGTGAGGGGGGTCGGGGGGAGGGGGTGGGGGTGGGGGGTGGGGGGTGGGGGGGTTGGGGTGGGGGGTGGGTGGTGGGGGGGGGGGGGGTTGGGGGTGGGGGGTTGGGGGTGGGGGTGTGGGGTGGAGAGGGGGGTTGGGGGTGGGGGGTGGGGGGGGTGGGGGGGAGGGGGTGGGGGTGTGGGGGTGGGGGGTGGGGTGGGGGTGGGGGGTGGGGTGGTGGGGGTGGGGGGTGGGTGGTGGGGGGGGGGGGGGTTGGGGGGGGGGGGGGGGGTTGGGGGTGGGGGGGGTGGGGTGGAGAGGGGGGTTGGGGGTGGGGGGTGGGGGCGTGGGTGGTGGGGGGTGGGGGGAGGGGGGATGGTGGTGGGTGGGGGGAGGGGGGATGGTGGTGGGTGGGTGGGGGTCCGGGGTGGGGCTGGGGGGGTGGGTGTGGGGGTGGGGGGGTCGGGGTGGGGGTGGAGGGGGGTGGGTGGGGGGGGTTGGGGTGGTGGGATTGGGGGGCGTGGGTGGGGGTGGGGGGTGGGGGTCGGGGGGTGGGGGTGGTGGGTGGGGGGTGGGGGTGGGGGGGTGGGGGGTGGGGGGAGGGGGGTCGGGGGGTGGGGGGTCGGGGGTCGGGGTGGGGGGTGGGGGTGGGTGGTGGGGTTGTGGGGGGGAGGGGGGTGGGGGTGGGGCGTGGGGGGGTGGTGGGTGGGGGGGTTGGTGGGTGGGGGCTGGGGGGGTGGGGGTGGTGGGTGTGGGGTGGGGGCTGGGGGGTGGTGGGTGGGGGTGTGGTGGGTGGGGGGTGTGGGGGTGGGGGGTGGTGGGTGGGGGGTGGGGGTGGGGGGTGGGGAGGTGGGGGTGGGGGGTGGGGTTGGGGGTGGGGGGTGGAGGGGTGGGGGGTGGGTGTGGGGGAGAAGGGGGTGGTGGGGTGGGGTGGGGTGGGTGGGGGGGGAGGGGGTGGTGGGGTGGGTGGGTGGGGGGGGTGGGGCTTGGGGGTGGGGGGGGTGGGGGGTGTGGGGTGGGGTGGAGAGGGGTGGGTGGGGGCGGGGGGGAGGGGCGGGGGGGGGGGGAGTGGCGGGGGGGGGGGGGTGGGGGTGGGGGGGGGGGGTCGGTTGGGGTCGGGGGGGTGTGGGTGTGGGTTGGGGTGGGGTGGGGGGTGGAGGGGTGGGGGGTGTCGGGGGGGGGGGGCGGGGGGCTGGGGGTGTGGGGTGGTGGTGGGGGTGGGGTTGCGGGGTGGGGGGTGGGAAATGGTGGTGGGGGTGGTGGGTGGGGGGGTGGTGGGTGGGCGGTGGGGGGTCGGGGGGTGGGGGTGGGGGGTTGGGGGTGGGTGGTGGGGTGGGGGGTGGGGGGTGGTGGGTGGTGGGTGGTGGGTGGGGGGTGGTGGGTGGGGGGTGGGGGGTTGGGGGTCGGGGGGTAGGGGGTGGGGGGTGGGGGGTGGGGGGGTGGGGGTGGGGGGTGGGGGGTGGGGGGTGGGGGGGTGGGGGTGGGGCGTGGGGGGGTGGGGTTGGTGGGTGGGGGGTGGGGGGTGGGGGTTGGGGGGTGGGGGTTGGGGGTGGTGGGTGGGGGGGGGGGGGGGGTGGGTGAAAGAAATACAGTTTCGGATCAACCGTAAAAGTGTACACAAGGATAAACGAATGTAGTCGTACATTCGTGTCCATAACTTTCAGTGGGAAAATCCAATTAGAAAGGTTCAAATTGGGTTAGATAGACAATGAGATTATCTACAACCTTCATATAGAAATATATTTCATATGAACGAAGTATAAGTGTCGTTTCTGTGAAACCGAAAGGGTGCAACAGTATGACATACAGTTAGTAAAACAGTCATAACTTTTGCATACGAACTCCAATTGGGCTGGGACAAATTGGGTTGTGTAGATAATAAGATTATCTACAACTTTCGTGTTGGTTGATTTTCTGTCAGAGAAATTTATCAATTTCGTCTGGACAGAATACTGAACAGGTTCATACAGTTTTCTGTGTGAAAGGGTGTATATTGGATATACATGCCTTTTGGCTAATCCTTATCCTATTAGGTATAAATAGGATTTTCTCTCTCATCTTCACTAAGGAATTCAGAAGTAATTCAAAGCAATATTCTGCCCAAGACACAAGAGAAAAGAGCAAATTCAGATTTGATCTTTTGTGAGTGAAAAGGCACGAAGAGAGAGTAATAGAGAATCGATTAGATCGAGCAAGTTCGCTGGTGCATCGTCTAGGCAGGTGCATCCGCGACCGACGTCTTACGAGTCAAGGTGGATACACGTAGAGGAGCAACATCTGAGGCTCTTACGGTTGTGATCGATTCGGACGAGTAGATTGAGTCGGAGACGAAATCAAGCGAATCGGCGAAGTCAACGAGCGGTGAAAGACGCGTGGTGTGGGACGCGCGTATTGTCACCAACGTGACAGGAGAAAGAAGGCAGCGATCAACCCTTCGTGTACAATCAATTTTGCACCGGTAAAGATCTAACCTTCTATTTGCATCGTACCCTTGAAGTCGTGGCGTGATCTCGGGAATCGGGGAACCGGACCGGGCCTACATATCCGCTGCGCGGGCCCGGGGCCGGGGATATTCCCCTACAAATGTCACATGGCATTTCTCTCACAAAGGATCAGTGTCCTTCAACAGACGCTGAACGTGAGCGAATGAGTCGGATCCCATACGCTTCGGCTATAGGATCGATCATGTATGCCATGATATGTACTAGACCAGATGTCGCATATGCGTTGAGTGTGACTTCCCGCTATCAGTCTGATCCCGGAGAAGTTCACTGGTCCGCAGTCAAGAACATTCTTAAGTATCTCAGGAATACTAAAGATATGTTTCTTGTCTATGGAGGTTCGGAAGGAGATCTGATTATCCAAGGATATATAGATGCTAGTTTCCAAACTTGTCCGGACGATTTCCAATCTCAAAGTGGTTACGTCTTCACGCTCAATGGCGGAGCTGTTGTTTGGAAAAGCTCCAAACAGAAGACGGTGGCTGATTCTACAACTGAAGCGGAATACATCGCGGCTTCGGAAGCTGCAAAGGAGGCTGTCTGGCTACGACAGTTCGTGATGGAACTTGGCGTTATGCCAAGCATCTCGGGTCCCATGAATGTGTATTGTGACAATAACGGAGCAATAGCACAATCCAAGGAACCGCGAGCGCATCACAGGTCCAAGCATGTACTCCGGCGTTACCACTTGATTCGTGAGATTACGAAGAGAGGTGACGTGAAAATAATGAAGATACCTACTGATGATAACGTGGCCGATCCATTTACGAAGCCACTATCACGTGCCAAGCATGAGCAGCATGCTAGGGCGATAGGATTGGGATATCTATCGCAGTGTTAGATTGGGTGTTTATTTATGTTTCTTATTGCATAAGGGGATTAGATCTGCCTAGTGCAAGTGGGAGAACATTTATTATGCCTTAGGTGTGTTATTGGGATTGTATTTGTTTATGAGACAGATATTTATATTATTATTCATCATATGACCTAAACCTTCATATTTCAAAAATTTTAAATAACAAGAAAGTGTGTGAGAGGTTATTCGATTATAATAATCGGATAGACCTTGAATTTTATTCTAGTTTAGTGCATCGAGTCAGTTGAGAATAATATGTTGCATGGCCATAGTCTGGCATATTGATTCGTCAATTGAATGATAGTAAAACCACTAAACGGAATGAATATAATTCTAAAACGTCCCTCGTGTATAAAGTTGTTCATAGGTTTGAACCAGGTAGTCCATTCACTGAATGGAGACTTTTACATACACTGGCATATTCGTAGATGAGATGATCAGGTTTTACTGATCTGGGACGGTAGCGTCGATTCTAGAATATGGATATACGCGACGTCGTATATTGGACTGACCACTATATGAGTTTGTGACATGGTCAGAGTCATTGGAGACGAACTCATATCCAGATAGTGCGGTTTGATTCTTCATACTTGAGTGGTCTCATGTATACCTAGTATGTGAAAAGGCAATGCTTTGATATAATTGACCCTACGCATAACTGTGTAGCAGTGATTACTATTGGGTATTGTTTTTAGCATAGGCAAAGGATGTGAGATTACAAGATAGGAATTGTTCCTTTCTAACCTTGAAAAAGGATAGAGGGAGATATCTCTCGGGCCCCTCGATTGAATTGAGATTGATGAAATGCTTGGCCAAGCTCGATGGAACTCATGGAGTTCGCATTGTAATTATCAATCTAATTCTTATCGGGAAAGAGTATATCTGATCAAAAAGAATAGAGGATGACTTGAAGTCTAAGGCTTCACCGTGACTCTTTTGATCGGAAGATATCGCGAACAAGAGGACTAGTAACACTTATCTGAGTTAGGCATGAAGATGTACTGCATCTTCATAAAGGTGTTCTCCACCTTTTTCGTGCTAATTCTGGGTAGGTATTAACAGCAGTCTAGTGCTCGCAATACCTTGTGGATTGCTGCCATATCCACTGCCAGTCTTAGACGAACCTACAAGGTCACACCAAGATTTCGTAACATATCGGATTCTCAAGATAATGCTCACCAATATGTTTGTTGGACAAACAAAATGGAATCACGTGAGATTAGATCTTACGACATATGTTGGACATATGGCCAAGTTGATTAAGTCTTAATCCAAGAGGGAGTTTGAAAGAAAATATGGCTTAAGAATTAACTTGGAAGAATTTATGTAAATAGGCAATTCTGCAGTCAGAATTGGGTTCGTTCGAACGAACTATTTAAGTGCGTTCGAATGGACATATTCGTGACAGTCAGATTAGGGTTAGTTCGAACGAACTATTTAGGTGTTCGAACGAACTTAAGTGCGTTCGAACGAACTTATTTCCTATATATACAGAATTCTGATTTCGTTTTTAGGTAAAGCCTTTCTCAGAAAAATTAGGTTTAGACCCCATCGTTTTTCCTCTTTCTTGCACAGAAACTCTAGATTAGATCTAGTGAGATTGAGAGGGAGATTGAGCAAGGATCTAGAGAGAAGTAATCGTGACGTCGACTAGAACGGCGTTGGCGATTTCCGATCGGACGAAATCAAGGTGGACACGAGTAGAGGGACTGCACGAGCACTCCTTGGAGAAGGTTCACGGATTTGGAGAAGTAATCAACACGTACTAACTTGTACGAGGTAATTATCTCCAACTCTTCCTTTTTCGTTGGTTTTAGGGCGTGATCCCGGTAGAATTAGGTTACGCATGCGAGACTAATTCCGCTGCACACTTTGATAAACGTGTGCGTAACCCTACAATATCTTTATGTATGTATGATATAGCTTTTAAGTTATATTATTTTGCACGCTTAATATTTGTATATTTATTTTATTAGATTTATCCTTATAAATTTTTTGCGGCTTGGGTTTGGAGTGCGCAAATTCAATTAAATTGGAAAAAAAAACCGAACTACCTTTTAGACGTATTGATCACGCGTTTAATTGGGCAACCCCGAGCTCCAACAATGACTATTTATTATTTTCGTTATATTGGGCAATATCCTATTTCTTTTTTGTGTTGTCAATAAATTAAAGGCGTTGTTATTATTTTAAGTGTTTTGCTGCTCCAAAATGTCACGAAACATTTGTGAGTGGCGAGACCCACGTCCTTCCGTACCACCTGCATCATTTCTCTCACCACCACCAACAACTCCTTTCTCCTTTCCAGGTTGCCTTGAACCTTCGGCACCAACATCGGCACTACTCACCTTTTACGGTTTTGGTGGCATTCTCACTACCTAATGACGATCAAAAGACATGATTAGTAAGGTATATACGGTATGATGTTATGACATCTGCAGGTCACGAGGACCATTGCTCTGATACCAAAAAGGTTGTCACGATCCGAAAATAAAATAATTGTACACAACGTACTTACCTTAAATATATAAGCATTAGCAGAGTCAAAAACACACAATACGAAAACCAGCTGGCATAAAGTTTAATCTACAATCTGCAAGTACTCAATATACATATGGTGGGTATAAACAAATACAACTAAAACAAATATGGTAACTGGTGATCGCAACTCCGCTACGCTCGTAATCTACATGAATGCCACTGCCACCTCTAGTGCTACCTGGAAATGTTGGCTGAGAGTTAGATAAGTAAAATAATATTTAATTATTATTTACTATCGACCACGACCACGATGACCGACTGCCACAACCTAGAACGAATTCTGTAAAATACGACAACCACTACAGAATTCTCATCGTGAAACCACAACGATAACAACACGAGACTCACTCATAGACTAATACCTCGGATCAGCTTGAGGTAAAAGTCAACCACAACAACTACTACCACAACTATGATCCTGCAAATACGGTAACAACTACTATATAATTCATAGTGTGATACTACAACAACTACTTCGATGAGGTCGACACCACACGGGACCCCTCATAGACAAATATCCCGATCAGCTTGAGGTAAGAGTCCGCTGCACTCTAATACAAGAGTGGTGTCTTCAACCACGCCACAATTGACGACACGCCCCCTCGATCAGCTTGAGGAGACCGTACTGCTACGTCTAACAGCTTGCAAGTTCGGTTGCGACCCGAAAATGCACTCCTGGCCAGGCACTACTAAAATGTCCAAACATGGGTTTCCTTATCTACCGCTCATCCTCACTACGAGTTGATCTACATCAACAACAATCCTACATGCTACAAAGAACTACACATATTCTACAGATAAAATGATGAATAAATAAATAAGTAATCAGATGCAGTAATCATAATTACTACCATGTGAACCACCTCGGAATGAGCTTTCAAACGAGACCAAGAACACGTGAAACGGAGACCGAACGGAGGAGTTATGACCAAATTACGAAGACATGACACGCGAAATCTGGTTCGGTAGACCCGTCAAAGAAACGATTAACTATAATACTTCTACTTATCCGACATACCGGAATAACTAATGACTGTGAGATGAAACCCTAAATGGGATACGAGAGGAACGAATGACACGAGAAAACTCAGCCATGTGTTTAATATTGGCCAAAAAACTCACCAATCCAACCATTATCTAGTTGGACGTTATCAAGCGATTAAGCCTTTTCTCAATTGCATAATTGTGCCCCTGAAAAATCATGTCCTCCAAAATTACGAAATTACCCCTGGTATTCCTGAATTTGAACTAGGGTTAGCGGATACCGGGTTAAAGGATCTTGACTTAAAACCAAACATTAACCCGACTCATTAAGAACAAACAACTCAATTGTATTTCTTCTTTTCTTCCCCAAAACCGAAACCCTAATTTTTACCCTTTCCCGGTGGAAGCCTAATAGATGATCAAAACGCCATTATTCGAGCGGCCGAATCACCATGGCACCATCCTTATACTCCAAAACCATCTATGAAACACTAAAATCCATAATTACTTCCACCCCCAAAAATCTAGGATTCCCACAAGGAAAGCTCGAATCAATCTTCCAATCGATTTCCATGACAGTAAACACGAAGGATTCTGCGAATTAGATTAGAAAGTATAGTTACTACCTCAAAACTTCAAGCTCCTAGGTTTAGACAACTCCTCCACCACCTATACGTGGCTGCCTCGATGAAGATAACCTCCAAAGCGAGCTCCCTTTCTTCTTTTCTCCTCTTGAATCACTTGTTCCCTTCCTCTTCTCCAATCTCCTCCTCTTTCCTCTTCTTCTTCTTTAGCCTCTCTCTATAGCCACGAAAATAAGGAGGTTATGGGACAGGATAGAAGGGGCTAGAATCACAAAATAATATTATATTCATGACAATGATGTAGGTGTGAAATGGGTTAAGGTTAAGGGTATATGTGTGAAAGGGATTAGGAATTTTTATCATTTTTTCATTTTGATTCATAATTTTTCTTGTAATTATTTTCTATCCAGAATTTTCTTGTATTAAATTATTGATATAACCCCCCCCCCCCCTCGGAATCGGATCGTCCATGACCGACTCCGGCGATCCTACGAACTATGGTATGGACACAACTATTGATACAATTGATTTCTATTTTCGGGGAATACAAAACCAAACAATAGATTTGTTTTCTTCAATAAAAAAAAAACTATCACTATAAATTTGTTTCCTCCATTAGTTATCTAAAGGCAACACACTGAACTAAAAAATGAACAATCTTATTACTAGAAAACAGAGTATCTTTTAATAAAAATAAATAAATAAAAAGCCACAAAAGACAGTAAATTTGTAAATAAAAAATATCAAATAGATAGGGACAAAATTACAAAAAGAAAACCGAAAAGCAAGAAGTTCATAAGAAGAATGGTTCTGGCAAGTTAAGTGGTCTCGTTCAAAATAATTATTCATAAAACAGAACGACTTCAAAAAGACAGAAGAAAAACGTCACAGTTTTCGTTGAACAAAATTCAAACAAAGAGAATAGAAATCGACAGGGAACAAGAAAATGGACGAAAAGGTGAAGAACAATAGCGAGAGATAACTTATCTTGCTGCTGTTGTGCTGGAGGAACGCTGCTCTTCCTCTTCCTTTTTTATCTAGGAGAAACTAACACTTTCGCAGTGATATTCTGCCTGGATCGAAGCATGAGTTTTGTTAGGGCGTCTTTTGACAGATGAAAATGAGATATAGAGAAGAACAGCGGAGGAGGGAGAGAGGCCACCAATGAGAAAAGATGAAATGAAATAGAGAGATTACTTCTCTGATTGGGGATTTCTCGGTTATAATAAGGAATTTGTAATTGAGATTGTACTCTCAGATAGCCGTTAGAAGTTTCCCTGCACCCGGTGTATGGTACATCATATTACTGACATGCTTAGAAGCTCAAAATCTTTGCTGTGACAAGCCCAGATAAATCATTTAAGTCTGATTTGAAGCTCAAAAGCTGTGCTGTGACGATTGTAGTAGGAATCAAAATGGAGAGCAACCGGTGCGTGGAAGTTTGCAAAAAGGCCCATGAATTAAAGATTGTACTAGGAATCAAATGTGATACTTGAGTAAAAGTAAATGCAAGAGAGAAGTCCATAATTTGACACTGCTACAAAATTGGGTAACCAAGAAGTACGAATCAATACCATAGACTCTAATTATCATTTGTTATTTGTTATTTGTTATTTGTTATTTCCATTTTTTCTGTATGACAATTTTATGGTCACAAACCACACACATGATCAAGAAATTTTGACATGAAGGGTATTGCATGTGTATTGATTGATATGTATTAATTAGTGTGAGTTAGGTTCGTACCTGTATGAATATTCCAAATTGATTAATATGAAAAATCTTTTTGACGTTCGTAAATTGGTGCGATCAATATGAAGTTAATAAAAAAAAAAAGTTTGGTCATAAAAAAAATTAACATCATTTATGGTTAATTTTAATCACATATGAGGATATGTAAAAATAAAAATTTGGTAAACAGGTTTTTTTGAAGTTTCAAAAAGATAGGCGATTTTTAGAATATCCAAAAAAGATCGAGATCTTTTGAAAATTGAAAAAAATCTCACTTTTGCCTTCTGAACTGTACAAAAAAATGCAAGTTGACCTCCAAACTTTAATTTTGCTCACTTTTGCCTCCTGAACTGTACAAAAAAAATGCAAGTTGGCCCCCAAACTTTAATTTTGCTCATTTTTGCCCCTTCCATCAGTTAACTGCCCAGTCAGCAGTTAAGTGATGACGTGGCATTTTTTAGATAATTTAACTGATGACGTGGCAAAAAATTTAATATAAAATTATACATCCATTAACTCATTTTATTAGATTCATTAATCACTAATTAAACCCAAACCCAAACCCAAACCCAATATTTCAACCCAAACCCATTAACCCATTATTTTAACCCCTCTCTCACCCCGTCTCTCTCTCTCTCGCTCGCTCGCTCTCTCGCCATTAGCTTCTGCCATTGTCGCCAAGCTCCAATCCCTCGCGACGCCAAGCACCAATCTCGACTCGGACTAAGCTCCACTCTCTCTCTGGACTCTCTCGTGAGGTTAGCAAAAGAGCAAAATTGCTGTTTCGCCATGCTGAAAAGTTATAACCTTTCTTCTTCCTCTTCCATGGAAGCTCCAAAGATTCTGAATTCTGCGCGGATGAAGCCGAAACCACTGAAAGCGAATCCGAATTCGAAGGTGTGTGTACGAAAACATGTATCTTTGATTCTATTTCCAACTCCATTTTCGCAAACCATCTCTTTTTTTACTTTAAAAATGCATTTTTGTTTTAATTTGGGATCAAATGTACAAAATTTAACCTTCCAAATCAAATAATGCAGAAATGTGTAGTTGGGAGCGTCGATTAAACAACGAGGATAGAAGATTGGATGGATTGATACCCAAAACAATTACCTCAAAATTTAATCATAACACATGGTCCTTTTTGCAAATTCTCTTTTCACAGAAAGCACCATGAGAGGAATTCCGAACCGAGCAAGAAGACGAAAATCAAAAACTCTCCGCGCACAATACATCAGCACCAAAGAGAGGTCAGCGCCGAGAGAAGCGATGCAGCGAGAGAGCGAGAGAGAGAGAGAGGGGTCAGCGTCGAGAGAGATTTCAATTATTCAAGCTTCACTAGAGAGCCAACAATGGTGAGCGTGCAGAGAGAGAGAGAGAGGGAGAGAGAGAGGGATCGGGTTGAGAGAGAGGGGTTAGTGTAATGGGTTTGGATTTGGGTTTGGGTTAAATGAGTTTGGGTTTGGGTTAAATGGATTAATGGGTTTGGGTTTGGGTTTGGGTTAAATGGGTTAATTATTTGTTAGTGGTTTGGGTTTATTTATGTGTAATTTTATATTAAATTTTTTGCCACGTCATCACTTAAATTATCTAAAAAATGTCACGTCATCACTTAACTGCTGATTGGACAGTTAACTGATGGAATGGGCAAAAGTGAGCAAAATCGAGAATTCGGAGGGTACAATAAACAAAATTAAAATTTGGGAAACAACTTGCACTTTTTTTTACAGTTTAAGGGCAAAATTGAGCTTTTTTTTTCTTGAAAATTTCCCTATACTAATTACAATTTTTTTTTTGGGTTTTCATGGCATGAATTCACGATGGGATCAAATAATTTTGATGTAACGTGACAAAAAAAAAACATTTCTGAATGTGATTTTGTATGAAAAAAATATCAAAATCATATTTTAAAAAATATCCGCTAATTAGTAAAGTTAAACGAAATATATTCTGCAAGGATTTTACAAATGCCAAAATCCACTTGATTTTATAAACCCATGGTAATTCAAATTTTAGTACCACATGTTTAAGTTTTGGTTATTACATTTAACTAACATGTTTACTATCATACAATTAACAAATTTCATATAACTAACATGGTAATTACATCTTTATGTTCATGGTTACTATCATATAATTAACAATACATTAATATATAATAATGAAGATTCATTACAATTAACAAATTTCAATTAATACTAATTATTTGTTAAATATGTATTTTTCAATTATCATGCTAATTAAATGTGTTAATTAAAACAGATCAAGTGTGACAGTGAAATCTTGGAGCTAAGTGACAATGTCGGACTTTCAAAAAATAAATTATTGGAAGTTCCAAAATGAAAAATATTAAAATTATACTTATTTGTATTTCAAAAGTAACATATTTATTGAATTACAGAGAATACAATATTTATTGTTAAGATTTTTTTGTTTTAAATAATTTACTTGAAATTGATATAGTTTATTTGTAGATGTTATGGTTAAATCAATCGAATTCAATTTAATCAATCAATGTTATGATTTACCAGGGTGTCGCTCATTTTCGTTTCACAACTATAATTATAATTATTTATTATATACACTATTTTAAATATCGGCCAAATAATCGAAATATTTATTTCAATCGCTACTCGGTTTATAACCGTCGCGATCCAAACCAGTTGAAACTTTAAATGTTATGAACCGATTTAGAATTGAACCGAATAAACCGATCTCTTATTCGATTTATTCGGTTGAACCGAATAAGAAACATTATAATATAAAATAAAAAAAAGTTTAATTAAAATTCATATTTCTTTACACCAAAATATAAATGAATCATATAAAGGGTCCTTATATTATTTGTAACGATATTATATTCAATTTTAGTATTCTAACATTAATGTATCAAATGAAATAAAAAAATTTATTATTTAGTAAGTTTGGTTTAATCGATTTTCAAAATACTAAAATCGTACCGAATGAACTGAATACTATTAATTTTTCAATCGAACCGAACCGAGCGGAATCAAATAAATCGGGAAACTAAACCATTTAAATCGAATTCGACCGATTTGGTTTGGTTTGGTTCCTGAATTAACCGAACCACAACCCTAAACATAATATATATATATATATATATATATATATATATAATATTAGAAAATAAAAAACTAAAATTTCTCTGATATGATATGATTCTTATAACTATATGAAACTAATATATTAGTGATTTGAAGTGATGATTTAAAATTTGACAATATTCAATTTAAATTACATTAAAATATTCAAATTTATTTGGGGTAAATCGCAGTCAGTTTTAAACATAATTTATAACTGGGCACAATACTATAATTATAGTCTTGAGACGAAATGAGTGAGATTATGATAAATAAATAAAATTTACCAATGATCAAATTCGATCAATTAATCCAAAACATCTACGGATGAACTGTATTAATTTAATAAATATTAGAAATAGCCCGCGCTTCGCAACGGGTTTTAATACGTAATAAATCAATGTGCTCTATTATGTCAGTTTTTCTCTTTTCTGTTTTTAACGTATTTGTTATTGTTTTTTTCTTGATAATCAAAATAAATAAATAAACATATCCAAATAATATCACTGTAAATGGATACATGAAAAGTTCAAGCACGTACATGAAAGAGGAATAAGTATTAACGTGAATTGTCATATAAAGTATAAACATCACTTTGGGCTATCCAAATTAAGTCACTCAAATTCTGTATTTTAATTTAACTAAATAACAATTTTCAGTTGTCCTAATAAATTATATTGAATTTTAACTTGTCTAAAATTAAGTTAGTCCACTTATGTTTGTCACGATGAAATTGATATCAGGAATACACGTCGGTTCTGATATAACCATAAAAGTATTTATCTAAAATTTAACAGTGTCCCACAGAAACAATTTTCAATTGTTATGGAACTTTTAAATTATCTAAATTAGGTTACTCGACAAGTATTATGCACGGCAGCACTAATATTACATTTCAGATTCTTATATACCGTTATCGAGTATATATTCTTATTGCTGTGGTACAAAACTAATACTCACAACTTTGGAAGTTGGAGAATTCATATGCTCGACACTAATAAAATAATATCATCTTATCTACATGCAACAAATAAGTACTTTAAAATATATAATTTTGAAATTTCATAAAATATATTATTTTTCGATAAATTTTAGCGGAGGAAAAATTCATCAAATATTCACCTTTATCTTTAATTTAACATATATATTAACATAGTTTCAAAATAAAATAAAATATAATTTCAGTTTGTGAAAATAGTCAGGTAAGAAAATAGGTTTAAGAATACTTGATATTTAAGTATTACTATAAGTATTCTAGAATATAATTTAAAAATATTGCATAATACTCAGTTGCTTGTTTTTGTGTTTTGTTAATAAAGGTTGATTACATTTTTCAAAATTTCCATACAAAATAAATTTTATGATACACCATTTTACAAATATAATTAATTGCTAAAATACCCAAAATACCCTTGTAAAGGGGTGTATGATAGAACTCCCCTTTCATTAAATATCTGCAAACCGAGTATATAAATCTGGTACGTGGTCCATCCATCTAATCGAACCATTTAATAATATTAATTAATTCACTTAACTTTTTCTTACTATATCATCAAGGATGTGTTTTCTCTTACTAAATTAATTTGAAAAATCATATTACCTTTTTTTTAATATATCTTTTTTTTACAATAGTTCTTAATTTTTCTCAAATATAATTATTATTTTAAAATAATGTATAATATTTTTATCATTTTTGAGAATATTTGCAAAGATAAATTATATTTTAAACCATTTGTGATTTTGAAAATATAATTTTTTTTGCAAATATTTTTAAAAATGATAAAAATATTATAAATTATCTTAAAATAATAATTATGTTCTGGAAAATTGAGAATATGATATTATACTTAAAAGTAATAATTTCTTGTACAAAATATTTTTGAAAGTGTGATTTTTATTTTCGGATTAAAGTAATATTAGATGTATCATTTTATAAAATATGAATATTTTTAATAGACACAAATTTATTTTAAAGAAAATATGATTTTTTTATTATTTAATAATAAAAATATAATATTTATTTGATTTTTTCTTCAATTATATAAATGATTGATATATATGTATATATATAATGGTGCAAATTGGGGTGGCGTATCAACCAAAATAGAATTTGAAAAAAAAAACTCGAATTTTCAAAAATAGAGAATGTCATCTCTCAGGGGCATGGTATATGACCTCAATTGTTTATACATAAATCATGAAATCCACATTAATCATGTACTCACAGATAATTTCTTTTATGCGCCTATTACTGTGCATGCGATACTCAATTTCATCAAAAAGAATACTATTCTACCCGTTAATGTGGATCCCCTATATGAAGCACCTTTGAAACTTTGCGAGCCAGACAAAGTGCCAAAGGATATTAGACCAAAAGATGGAGACGGAAGTTGCTTAATTATTCTAAAGATTAACATAAAGGATATTAGGCCAAAAGATGGAGCCAGACAAAGTGCCAAAGTTGCGAGCCGGACAAAGTTCCAATTTCATCGGATAACATAACAAGAGCTTAATTATTCTAAAGATTTGTTAAATTTAATAAAACATTAAATATCAATTTATTTTGTATGGTATCGTGCGTTTCTAGTCTCTAATAATACGGTGTTTACTTCATGAGAAATGACATCAAAAGAAAATAATTTTTGTTTAGAGAACACGAGCAAGGTTCTGTTAGAAAGAAGGGTCGTGCGATACTTCCGGATAGATGACGACAGAGGCTTTCGAAAAGAAGGACATAATGCTTCTGCTCCGACCAAAAGGTCTAGGTTTTGTACTCTATAGTCGGAGGGCTACAATGAGAGAATGAAATTGGAATTTCATGACGATGGAATTACATGTATTGAGAACAAAACATAATATTCATAAGTAAATGGATAATTAGTATATAATCACGTCTTTATTTTGGACCCGACTTTGTGTAATTTTCAGTACCTTAGAATTGTGATTAAATGCTGCTTCAATTATTTTTTAATATTCCCCTAAAAATTCAGTACCTTAGACTTAAGAGTGTCTTTTAAATGGATATGATTTCTCTTTTTTATTTAATTATATTGTTTATTGACTCTTGTGAAATCATGCATAAAAATGTGGCAGGTAGATATTATTAATTTTTCTATTTTGTACTTGTTTTTATTAATAAAAATATTTATATTAACCTATCCTAAGGCCCAAAACAATATAACCATAAACTTAACTTATCTTAGATCCTCTTGAATCTTGATTACAAAATTAAGGCCCAATTGTTCCAAAATATGGATTTTGAGTTCAGGCGATGGATCTGATTTCTCAAAGAAGTTCGTTATTCAAGTCTGGTTTATAAAATCAGGAATAAAGTTCCTCGAATGGTATTTTTACTCCACAAATCAAGTACCAATTTTGTTGAATTTTGTATCAATTTAGAAGTGTAATACATGTTGTGATTAAATTATTAATTGCTGATTCGAGATTTAATTTTCCCATGATGGAAATGGTGTGTTGAAAATTAGGGAGCAAGGGTAAAATCACTGAAAAAATAAATCTCAAATCTACAATTATGATTCTTAATCAATTAGGTCGTGAACCGAATGAAAGCTCAAATCACCAATTCCTACTTCAAACGATTTATTCCGGTTTGCCAAATTTTATCGAAACAAAAACAAATGGTCTTCGTGATGTGCCAACAAGATGAGTCGATAAATTTTCAAATTAAAATTTAGTGCCAACAAGACGGTAAAAGAAGTCTTAGCGACTAATCAAATTTAATCAAAGGTTGTAATTTGGGCTGGATTAGCTTTAAAACACAATTTAACTCTTATCATTTGATATTGAAATATCATATTTGAATTTACTAATTTGTTGTAATTAATTATTATTTAGAAAAAGCCCATGTCTAATTTATTTATTTATTTCTTTGCAGGAAAGATATGAGATTGACCGCTGTGGAATTATCATTTGCGGTTGAAAAACAAGTTTTCGAGTGTGGATCAATTGCAAGACTTTATTTTCTCTTTGGTAATTTTGTAATTAAATATTTTATTTACTATCTATTCATAACAAAATAATGTTATCTAATTTCAAACATATTTTTTATTCGCGTGCTTACGTGAAGGAATAGAGTAATTCACGGAGTTTCGCACGGCCCACCAAACTATACCCGACTCTAGGGAAAGGTACATTTCTGAAAAATTAGGATTAGGGTTTCTCATGTAATTGATATTTTGGCAAGGGTATATACGGTATTTTGCAAAATTTCAGGGACATAATTCATATCTTTTCATTTGCAGGGACATTTTTGATATTTTCCTCATTTTCATGGATATCTGACATTTACCTCAATTTCGGGTATATGTTTGATATTTTTCTCATTTTTACGGTTATTTTGATATTTTCGCCATTTTCAGCTTTGCAATTGTCATTCAAACTGAAATCTCTTTTTAAATTAATGTATGTAGATATGAGATGTTTTGTCGGACAGATTGAAGTTCACCCTGACGGGTCATATCGAACAAGTTAGATGTTTCTGAACTTGAGCGTAAAGAACAAGAGGAAGAAAATGCTAGAGTTTGTACAGCGACCCCGTATCAATACACGACGGACTATCCAATATAAGCGAGACCAAATTTTGTGGAAATTTTGGTATTTTGAGAGAAAGAAAACGAGAGTTCGTACGGTATTTTTCATATTTCTTTCAAATTTTGAGAGGGTAAATCTGATATTTATTATTTTTTGGATGGCGTACATGAAATTTTGGAGTTACTGGAGAGTGAATTTATGCTCGAGTTTGTTTATAATTTTGGTATAATTCTTCAAGAGTGAATCTGATATCAATTAACCCATAAATACGTTTATCAATTAATCCTCGAGGTAATTTTTTGGAAGGCGTACAAGAAAACGAGTTTGTTTATAATTTTGGTATAATTTTAGAAAATGCTAGAGTTTGTCTTTTAGGAAGAAAGCGCCACATTTATGGTTTTTACTTTTTGTGGTGATGTTTATCTTCGAGCTGCCACCAACCCGTTAATACAACAAAAAGTGACTTTTCGGTTCAATATTTAATTTCAATTCGATGGACTTATTTTATTTTGGTAACATATTTGATATTTTCCAATTTGTAAGGGTATTTCAAATTTCTAATATATACAAATACGTATCCATCCCAACTGTGTTGCTGACAACAACTATTTCTCCATGTTTGTATTTATGAATATGTAAGTTAGAACAACTATGTTGCGAAATCCATCTGCTTTACTTATTTGTAACAGCTTACTAATCTACTAAATCTATTTTAAACATATCCATGACAATGACAAACAACACAACCCCAAGCAATAAACAAATACACCATGCCCCGCGCAATCGCGCGGGTCCCAATCTAGTCTTATGTAAATTAAAAAAAAATGTAATTTGAGAATTTTTCAATTACTTATTCAATGTTGTGTTTAAATAGAAAATAAATCATCATTCATATGATTAAAGGAGACTAATTAATGTTACAATACCCAAACTTAAAAAAATACCATATAATTGGCCGTAGAAAAGTATATAACAAGTACTAAGTAAAATTATAATGATAGTATTTTATTCAATTTCTTATATATTTTAGTATTACTCTTTAGATTAATGATCTCATTTTGTTTTGGATGTAACAACAGGTTTTTGGATAATCCGATTGACTATAAAGGCCAACACTACGAGTTGATACCGTTTGGAGCGGGGAGGCGAGGTTGTCCAGGCATAGGATTTGGAACTGCAAGTGTTGAGTTGGCCCTCGCGCAGTTGTTGCATAGTTTCGACTGGGAGCTACCGCCGGGTGTTACGCCAAAAGACTTGGATACGATCGAAGTGTTTGGCATCACCGTGAACCGGATTCAAGAACTTACGGTGGTAGCGAGAGAGCTTGTAAGCAAATGAATGGAATCGGAAATTAGTTTGTATCCGTGTCCATTTTTTAAACTTGAATCATGGCTATGGATAGGTGTTCTGCCTAATAATTAATACGCTTTGTTATCTCCTATTCTGAGACTCAATAAGGTTGGAATCTCCTACATGATGCAATCTGAATTCTTCTATTTTGCTTTCTCAAATTTAAATAAGTTGTTTTGTTGAACTTCATGATTACTTAATATAAGTAACTTGTCTTGAATACCTTGATGGACAACGAACATGAACTCGAGTATTTCTCGTATCATGGGGATCCAAATAGTGTGTCAATTCGTCAAACATGATTTCATCCAAATCTTTGGACCCCCTAGATTATTTAGATGATGTTCTCAAATTAACTGGCTAGAAAACGAACAACTTTATCTATATTTTTGAGCCAGACTAGGCCGTGAAAATCTCTAAAACATCATTTCGTTATGACCAAATCCAATTGTATCAAATAGAACTCGTGAATTATTGTGAGATACATTATCGAGTCCAACTAAAAATTTCTTGTATGTAATCTCACTCTTATGTCCCAAATACTAATGAGTTGGACGAAGGCTATACTAATGAGTCGGACGAAGACTGTGATACTCACATTAAAATTAGTTAATCTAAACCATATCTAAATAACGTTCGAATAGACCACTATTGAGCCACACAAAGTTCGTGAAACTCTCTGTTCCTAAATAACACATATTTTTCTTTACTTATTAGTTAACCATGTGTCAAACAGAGGCCATGAAACACGTGAGAAAGATAAAAACCTCAAAATGTTATTGATCATGGAAAGTACTTCTAAGACATAAATGTTATCTTTATTATGAGGAATTATGGTCTCCAAGTAATAGAGATATATGTTAGGTAGTATTAGATACACATAATCTTAATGCATGTTAGCGTGATGTATAGGTGTTAGATAGATTAATTATGAGTAGATTGGTAGTGTGCTAGGTATTGGGACAACTCTATAAATGGGTTTCTCATTCATGTACTTAAGCACACATTGAATACAATCTTTGTCTTACTTACCTCTCTTGTATTCATTCTATTATGGTATTAGAGCAAGGTTCTTTTCGACGAGATTAGGTTGTTTTTCTTCGAGTTCTACTCTCTTCAAGAACCTCAAAAAAGGACCAAACCATTTCATCGAGCACCTTCCCGACGGTACCGCTAAGAGCAAGGATTAAGCATTTCATTGAGCACTTCATCGACGAAGGTCCCTCCTCCATGGCGACGGCAAATCTGGCGGTCTTCTTGGCGTCGCAAGCTTCAACGAGTGGGAGTGGATCCATGGCGACGCGCAGAGCTTCCCTTCCAAACGGCGACGTGATCTCTGGTTCTAGTGCTTGAATGGACCCTCCATTGAATGGAGACTTCAAGGCTATGTTAGGTGTTATGGGCCAAATTCTTTCTGGCCAGCCCACTTCTTCTTTTTCTCAAGGTATGAATGGGCCTTCTTTTAATTCTTTTGAGCAAGTTTTTTTTTTGGGTCAACAAGCATCTCATTTGAACTCGAGTTCGGGCCATGATGCATATAAACCACTTCTCGAAGCATTTGCGGTACAATATTCGAAGAGTCAAGGTGGTCGCAACAAAAATCGGGGGAAAAATCGAGGCGCCAAACAAAACTCCAACGACACGACAAAAACATGTCAATATTGTGGAAAGCCGAACCATGAAGAGTGCTATAAACTTCAAAAAAATCTCAAAGGCACTCAAGCGAATATTGCCGAAAATACGCTCCTCGCGTCATCGGATGGGTGGTATCTCGATTCAGGTGCGACAAATCATCTCACCGCCAACCTCAATTCGCTTTCCTCATACACGTCTTATCTAGGTGATAACCAAATCCGTGTTGGTAACGGAGTTGGTCTTTCGATTAAACATATTGGTCATACTTTATTGCATGCGAATGTTACCGTTTTAAAAATCTCGAACGTACTTCATGTACCGAATATTACAAAGAATTTGATTAGCATCTCTAAATTCTCAAAAGGATAACGATATAATACTCGAGTTTAATCCGCTTTCTTGCATTTTCAAGGACCGCCGAACCAATAAAACTCTTCTAACGGAGTTTCTCGGAGATGGACTACATCGAGTTGGAGCACATTCCTCTTCTTCCTCCCTTTCGGTGCTTATTGGTGAACGAATCTCGGCGAGTTCGTGGCATCAACGGTTATGTCATGTCTCGTTTGATATAATTAGAGATTTAATTAAAAACAATAAATTTGTGTGTAATAAATGGACACTTGATTTTTGTAACGCGTGTAAAATAGGTAAATCATGTCGGTTACCTTTTCTATCTCTCATTCTCGTTCATCAAAATTACTCGAACTAATCCATTCTGATGTGTGTGGGGCCGACTCAAGTGACTTCACACTCAGGTGCTCGTTATTTTGTTCACTTTTCGGATGACTTCTCTAAGTACACGTATATTTATCTCCTCGCTACCAAAGATCATATATCTCCTCGCTACCAAAGAT
The DNA here is from genome assembly GCA_946800325.1 of Luzula sylvatica. Taxonomy (NCBI): domain Eukaryota; kingdom Viridiplantae; phylum Streptophyta; class Magnoliopsida; order Poales; family Juncaceae; genus Luzula; species Luzula sylvatica. Next base: position 68,720,173 of record OX326959.1, on the reverse strand, counting down.
CAAGTCGCCAATGTTTTCGAGCTATTGAAGAAGCAAGTCAAGCATCAACTCTCCTCCTCCATCAAGTACCTCCAAACCGATGGTGGCACCGAGTACCTCCCAATCACGAGACGTTTTTCGGAGATCACGCACCTTCGATCTTGCCCTCACACACCGCAACAAAACGAACTCGTCGAACGAAAACATCGTACATTATCAAGTTGTCCCTCTCCACAACGGCTAACGCTTCCATTCCCGAGCAATATTGGGACGATGTCTTCTATAGCATTGTACACATCATCAACCAAGTACCCAACAAGCACTCTCCAAAGTCACCATTTCAAATCCTTTTCGACAAGAATCCCGACTATCACAATCTTTGAGTTCCTGGATGTCTTTGTTTGCCATACAAAAAAACTTACAACACACACAAACTCCAATATCGCTCTATTCCATGTGTGTTCTTAGGATATGCACCGAACTACAAAGGATACAAGTGCTTACATATACCTTTGAACAAGGTTTGTCTAATTTGTCATGTAATCTTTCACGAGATGTGTTTTCCGTTTCAAACCACCGTCTCTCTGATACAAATGACTCCATTTCAAGATGTGCACTCGAGCCTTCCAATTCTTTGCCAACTGATTGCCGAGGATAATGCACCACACTCAACATCTCCACCTCCAATGGACAAACCACCTGCACCGACTTCCGCTATGCCAAGAATTATTGATCCACCTAGCTCAAATCCGGAACCACCACCTCCCTATGCTCACTCGAACTCGATATAACACACGAAGACCTCGCGTGTTTCACGACCATGAGGTATATGCCTCAACGAAGCATCATGTTCCCTCTAGATTACGTCTTCAAGATTTCGAGCCAACATGTTTTTCACAGGCGCAAAAGAGTCCACAATGACGAGTTGCCATGCAAGAAGAACTTTCGGCCCTTCTTCAAAACGAAACGTGGTCGTTAGTTCCGTATTCGAATACTCAAAATATCGTTGGGTGCAAGTGGGTGTTCAAAATAAAATGCAATTTCGATGGCTCGATTCAACGCTACAAAGCTCGACTTGTATCCAAGGGCTATCATCAAGAAGAAGAGATCGACTACACGTAGACCTTTAGTCCCGTTGTAAAACAAATGACGATTCGAGTAATTCTCTCTATTGCTCTCTCAAAGGGATGGCAAATTCGCCAACTTGATGTGAACAACGCGTTTCTCAGTGGTGATCTCGAAGAAACGGTGTACATGCAACAACCGCCGGGATTTATCGATTCTTCACGACCCAACCATGTGTGTATTCTCAAAAAGGCGCTTTATGGATTGAAGCAAGCTCTTCGAGCATGGCTCCACATGCTTCGAGCTACTCTCTCTACTCTAGACTTTGAATGTTCCAAAACGGATACCTCATTATTCATCCGACACACCACTCAAGAACTCACCTTGATTCTCGTTTATGTGGATGATATTCTCATAACGGAAAATCAAAATGCCATTATCGACAAACTTGTTCAAGATCTCAGTGCACAATTCTCCCTCAAGGATCTTGGTCCTCTTCACTACTTTCTTGGCATCGAGGCAACCACACAAAGGGAGTACATCTTTCCCAATCGCAATACATTTTTTATCTTCTTAAAAAATCAAAAATGGATGGTGCAAAACCATGTTCCTCTCCTATAATTGCGGGTGAACAACTCTCGAAACATGATGAAGAATTAATGAGTGATCCCACTCTCTATAGAAGTACTGTAGGAGCACTACAATATGCCGAAGGGAATTATCCCATCACCGGACCCACGCAGCGGATATGAAGGCCCGGTCCGGTTCCCAAATCCTGAGATCACGCTTCGATATTGAGGGTACGATGCAAAGTAGGATAGACGATTACCAGCGTGAAATTGATCACGCACGACGGGTTGATCGCTCGCATCCTTCTCTTCTTCGGTGTCACGTTGGTGACTAGCCCGTGCGTCCCATACCACACGTCTCCCACCGTCTTGACACATCTCCGGTTGTCTTCGTGCGTCCCATGCCCACACGCTTCCACAGCCTTTTGCTCCTTCGGATTGATCACAACGAAGAGCCACAAGTGTCGCTCCTCTACCTGTATCCACCGTGAGTCGTAGCACCTCGGTCGCGGGTGCAACTGCTGAGACGAAGCACCGGCGAATTGCTTGATTGCCTTCGATTCTCTAGACGGAGAAGACTCTTTTCTCTTTCTCTCTTTCTTCGCACTCTTTCAACTCCTTGATGGAATGATAGACTGGATTGGACTGAGTAGATGAGAGAGAAACATCATATTTATACTAAATAGGATAAGGACTGGGTCAAAGGTTGTGTATATCCAATATACACTTCCAGCATGAGGTTAGTGTAGGATTACGCACACGTTTATCAAAGTGTGCAGCGGAATTATTTTCGCATGCGTAACCTAATTCTACCTGGATCACGCCCGAAAACCAACGAAAAAGGAAGAGTTGGAGAAAATTACCTCGTACAAGTTAGTGTTGGGGAATTCACCCATCCCCGGGCCCGCACAGCGGATATGAAGGCCCGGTCCGGTTCCCTAAATCCAAGATCACGCCATGACTTCGAGGGTACGATGCAAAGTAGGATAGACGATTACCAGCGTGAAATTGATCACGCACGACGGGTTGATCGCTCGCATCCTTCTTTTCCTTCGGTGTCACGTTGGTGACTAGCCCGTACGTCCCATACTGCACGTCTCCCACCGTCTTGACACGCCTCGGGTTGTCTTCGTGCGTTCCATGCCCGCATGCTTCCACAGCCCGTTACTCGATTCGCTCGTTTCCGTCTCCGGCAGATTTCGTTCCTCCGAATCGATCACAACCGAAAGAGCCCCAGATGTTGCTCCTCTACTTGTATCCACCTTGACTCGTAAGACGTCGGTCGCGGGTGCAACTGCCTAGACGATGCACCGGCGAACTTGCTCGATTGATTGATTCTCTATACCGGAAAACACCTTTTCACGGTTTCTCTCTCTTTACACCCTTTCTCTCTCTAGAAAGTTGTCTCACAATTCTCTGGAATATTCTGAATTAATTAACTGAATGAACCACACCAGATGAGAGAGAAAAATCCTATTTATATCATATAGGATTAGGATTGGCCAAAAGACATGTATATCCAATATACACTATTTCACACAGAAAGTTGCATGTATCTGTCCAGTATTCTGTCCATACGAAATTTGTAAATTCCTCTGACAGAACATCACCCAACAGGAAAGTTGTAGATAATCTTATTATCTACGCGACCCAATTTGGCCTGGACCAATTGGAGTTCGTATGCAAAAGTTATGACTGGTTTACTAACTATATGTCATACTGTTGCAGCCTTTCGGTATTTCATAGAAACGACACTGATACTTCGTTCATATGAAATATATTTCTATATGAAGGTTGTAGATAATCTTATTATCTATCTAACCCAATTTGAACCATTCAAATTGGATTTTCGTACTGAAAGATATGACCACGAATGTACGATTACATTCGTTTATCCTTGTGTACACTTTTACGGTTGATCCTGAAACTGTATTTCCTTCAGTCTCCCACTCAATTTCAGATCTACCTAAAAGGTACTTATGCATATCCAATATGCACGATTTTAGAGAATATAGCTCGCGTATCAAATACCAAGCTACGCACATCTTATGTGCCAATTTTATAATCAAGCCCGACTTAGTACGACTCGTTGTGTGACCAGGTAGGTTCGGTTAACGATGGCAGTAGGCTGTTTCCATAGCACTACAAGCCCATGAGCGGGATCTAGTCACTCCATCATGGCTACCCATGTTAACACGAAGAATGATTGTGATCATTGTGCCTATCTCGAATAGCGGTCATTAGTTCTCTTGTTAGCGATATCCGTTAATCAAAAGGCATGGTGATAGTCATCCTTATATTTTGATTAACTATACTTATTCCTCGAGTCTGAATTGAGTTAAAAAATTTCAATCGATATTAACCGTTAATATCATTGACTGTGGCCACAGTTTTCGTTAATCAATTCATCGAGTGGCCAAAGAGATATCTCTTCCTTTCGGAATAAACAATTCCTATCTTGGAGACTCACATTGAATTCCGTGTTTCGGACAATACCCAATGATGACCGTTTTAACTCCCTGTTACGGTGAGCGTAAGATCATATCAAAGCATTGTGTTACGCACGTAACGCAATCCATGGTCCCCTCAAGTATGAAGAATCTAATACCCTACTCGTCGCGAGTCCATCTATAATGACTAAACCATGTCATGGTCTCGCGGCTTCGGTCATATCCAATATATGTCACCTAGCATATATCTGCGTTCCCGATTCGACAAACACCTTTGTCCTATGATTAGCAAAACATAATCATCTCCTCGGCTAACGTACTAGTGTACGCGTTCAGTATATTCCCTTGTAATAGAAATGCTTCTCTCTTAAGCAAACTGACCCGCGACTAGGGATGTTTAGAAATGAAACTTTAAGTGTGACGGTTTCGCTGCACATGGTCCTCAACCATGTCGACGACCACACAAGTTCAAATCAAGGTTCATGTAATCATATTACACAACCCCGCACACAGTTTTCATATAAGATGAATGCATGAAAATTTAAGTAAACAAAATTTTTAAAAGGGATGCATTCATACGGATTAAGTATTTGGGTGATACAACGTTTACCTATGGGTATCTCCATACCCACAACCTGCGAGGACTATCGTATTAGATAACTACACTCTACTCTCTTCTTCCTCCTCTAGGTATCTCCATACCCATAGTCATCACATGACAGTCACGCGCGACTAGAGAGAGCGGTTTTGTAAACGGGTCCGCACGTTGCCGTTAGTGTTAATCAACATCAGGTTTGGAACATTTCCAATACCTACAATCACATCATTTCATAAAATTTCATGGATCAATGAAATTTTCTGAGTATTGGCTAGAAGTGGTTGTGACCTCGGCATTTTTGGCTTGTACTATTGCGTGTCACGCAATATACAACCATAAATCCGATAACTCGTGACTACTCGAGTTTGGTCATGTATCCTTGATCCATACCGCTTCCTTTTGTGATTCATAACCACAATATACTCGCCTCCGTAAATAGAATCATTATTGGTCATGTGGAACCTTTCCACATAACCATGTTTTCGTACCGATTAGTGGTCTCGCCTAAATTTTGTGTCGTTACAAGAAATATAACGCGGCTCCCACTAACCTTCATGTGTACACAAAGTTTCCATCCATTCCGACAATGTTATAGCAGTTTATAACTTCATCAAAATGAATATTCCAATTCCGAGAAGCTTTCTCTAATCCATCATATGGATCGTTAAAGCGTGCATATCTTATCCCCGATTCTTATGAATCGACAAAACCGTAAGGTTGTGTCAAGTACACATCCTTTCATAAAATTTCTGTCAAGAAATTTGGTTTTGACATCCATTTTGCCACATCACATAGTCATAATACGCGACCATGTCAAGCAGAATTTCGAGAATGTGAAAGCATGGCAACATGCGAAAACGTTTCTTCATAGTCCGACTATGAAATTCTTGAAACTCTTCGCTACGAGCCTCGCTTTGCATATATGCGTATTCCTATCCGTGTCGGTTCTTATCTTGAAAACCCATTGTCTTTTCACGGGTCTAACCCGGAAAGTAATGAAATCAAGTTCTAAACTTGATAATTTTACACGGATCGAATCTCAGAATTCATGACATCATGTCATGTGGAATCAACCTTTCATAGCATCCCTGTAGGATATCGAATCATCATATGATTTCGATCTATCATCATTAGCCATGGTAAATCCGTATTTACCGGCTTATGATATAGTCTACTTGATCTACAAATAATTCCTTTGTGTGTTCAACTCGTATTCATCAACTCTTGATGAAGTCGTGTCAATATTCATCGGTACAATGTTCATTTTCAGATCTCGAACTCTTTCGAGATTTATTCTACTCCCACGAGCCCACATAGAGATTAGCAACATCAAGTTTCAAACTTGTGCGCATCGAGTCCTCCTCCAAGAAGGCATCTCTTCGAGCCACGAAAATCTTATTTTCGTCGGGACGTTAGAACTAATACCCTTTAGTTTCCTTAAGGATATATGTCATAAATGAACAATTTTCAGATTTGGGATTGAGTTTAACCGAAACAAATTTCGAAATATACTCACATCCACAAATCTGTACAAATGACAACTTCGGAACCATTCCGATCCATATCTTTTATGGCGTCTTTTGTACCGATTAGAAGATATATGGTCCATATCATATATGCAACCCTTCATTAGTGCCGCTGTCTCAAGGGCGTATCCCCAAAATATTTTTGGGAGATCCGTTTGACTTATCATTTATCGAACCATGTCCAACATGCGTTCAATTCCTCTTTTCGGACACATCTCAATGTTCCGAAATGAAAATAATCGTGAAACGATTTCACAATCATGAATGATAATCAATTTTCATAACTCAAATATCGCCTCTTCGATCCTATCGAAAAGTTTAGCTCAAATACTCTCCTTCTCGATCCTATCGAAAAGCTTTGATTTTCTTGTTTAGTTGATTTTGTATTTCGTTTTGAAACTCTTTGAACCTTTCAAAAGTATCCGCTTCGGCACGCATTAAACAGATATTACCGTATCTACTTTAACCGTCCGTAAACGTAATAAAATACCGATAGCCTCCTCTTGTCTCGGAACTTATCGGAACATTTACATCTAAATGTAATTTCCAATAATTCGTTGGATCTTTCTCCAACCTTTGGAGAATGATGCCATTTGTCGTCTTGCCTAATAAATAAGTATCGCGTTTAATCAATTGAATATAATTCGATTGATTCTAGCAATCCATCATATGGAATCTAGATACGCGTATCTCGTTTATATGGCCATGACGGCAACGCCAAAAGAAGCAATCAACTTCTAGGTTTAATCCTCCTCGGATTTCACTGTTCTTTGAGTCATTATTTTGGACAACTCCTTGTCCGAACTTTCTGTTTGGAAAATAATTTTCCAGAATACCCTTAGACATTTATTTCTTTCGATCCCATCCTTGAATTACAAGGACATCCACGCATCTCTATGCTTTGGATTCCCCGGACACTCTAAGCATCTCCTATTCAAATTTACATCGCATCACATGCAATTTCGGGATCGACTTATCTATCGAATGCATATGATATTCGGTCACGAAGATCAAATCTCGTACCATCAACACACGAGTGTTAATCAAAGACCCATAAGACGTCTCAGAATTAATCTACGCTTTGAGCTGCATTGAACAATTCAATGCGCTCTAGCTCTTGAAACTATTTCTTGAGCGTTGCGTTTTACTTTCATATACACCCGAATTCTCAAAACAATTTTGAGAAATCTGCGTCTATACATGCCACCACAAGGCATGTAATATTGTTCGATTCCTTCTTAAAGTGTATCGAACCCGGCTTTATCTAAAGCCAAAGCCTCGAGCCCCGAATCTAGCATTTCCGTATCCAACACGTTCCTTTAAGTCTAAGAACTATTCTTTGACTATCAAGGTTAATTACGGTAATTCCGACCCAAAAGCCATCTATCATATCGATCTCATCGATATATATTTGGTGTTTGCTTGAAAACATAATTCTAAACGGATGATGAAGATTAAGCTCCTAATCGGATTGGTTTGGACGGTTAAGTCATAACCATATCAAACGTATCGTTCAAATGAACTACTCACGTGCATGACGAAGGCCTAGAAACACGTAAGTCCCCATTTAACGCTTGCCACCCATTAATATCATCAACATGTGTGCATGACGAAGGCCTAGAAACACACATATTGTGATACCAATTTCGATGGTTGATGATATGGAAGGCATTTCCACGACTTAAATATTATGAGGGATCATGACATTCATGTTTAAATAATTCGTGACATAATCATATTATATCACTATCACAAGATTTCTAAATGCATATGATTTATTTAGGGAGACTAATTATTCTAAATAATTAATTATCTAATATGCTAGTATGATTGAATTAATTGATTAGAGATAAAGATAGGCCTAAAGGTATGTATATCTCATATACACCGTTTCAAACAGAAAACTGCATACACCCTTTCAGTAATCTGTCAGAACGAAAATGGTAAATTCCTTTGACAGAAAATCAACTAACACGAAAATTGTAGATAATCTTATTATCTTTCCAACCCAACCACCCCCCCCCCCCCACCCCCACCCCCCGACCCCCACCCCCACACCCCCCCCCCCCCCACCCCCGACCCCCACCCCCGACACCCACCCACACCCATCCCCCCTCCCTCCACCCCCCCACCCCCCACCCCCCACCCCCACCCCCACCCCCCACCCCCACCCCAACCCCCCATCCCCCATCCCCCACCCCCACCCCCCACAACCCCACCCCCCACCCCCCAACCCCCCCCCCCCCCCACCCCCTCCCCCCACCCCACCACCCCCCACCCCCCACCCCACCACCCACCGACCAACCCCCCACCCCCCAACCCCCACCCCCAACCCCCCACTCCACCCCACACCCCCACCCCCAACCCCCCTCCCCCACCCCCACCCACCTGAAAGAAAATATGACTTAAGAATTAACTTGGAAGAATTTATATAAATAGGCAATTCTGCAGTCATAATAAGGTTCGTTCGAACTAACTATATCAGTGCGTTCGAACGGACTTATTCGTGATAAACAGAAGTAGGTTCGTTCGAACGAACATTTAGGTGCGTTCGAACGAACTGGGTTCGTTCGAACGAACTATGTTAAGTGCGTTCGAACTGACATGTTTCCTATATATATATAAAGTTCTGATTCCGGATTTTGACAAAAGTTTTCTAGGGTTTTTGAGCCGTCGTTTCTCTTTCCTCGTCCACAGAATTCCAGATCAGATCTGGTGAGATTGAGAGGGAGATTCGAGCAAGGATCTTGAGAGATTGATCGTGACGGCGACTAGAACGGCGTTGGCGATTTCCAATCGGTCGAAATCAAGGTGGACATGAGTAGAGGGATTGCACGAGCGATTCTTGGAGAAGGTTCACGGATTTGGAGAAGTAATCGACACGTACTAACTTGTACGAGGTAATTATTTCCAACTCTTCCTTTTTCGTTGGTTTTAGGGCGTGATCCAGGGTAGAATTAGGTTACGCACGTGAACTAATTTCCGCTGCACACTATGATAATCGTGTGCGTAACCCAACACCACCCTGTTGGTTCAAATTTCCTAATAGTTTGATTATTTCAAAACACTGTCATTACTAATGTATACATCCAGAAAAGTGCAGGATAACATATGTACGATACGAAGATGAAGGAGGACTTGTGAAGGAGGATTTCATTGGATTACATCAAGAATCAGGACATGAAGTCTCAAGATAAACAAGAAAAGAAGAACACAAGGAAGGCCATTGGAATACATCAAGAATCAAGATGTTGAAGCCTTCCGTGAGTGGGATACGCCACAAATAAACCATAGGTACAAACCTAGTAGAACTCAAGTAAAATCATGTTCAAAATAACAAAGAGTTCAGTCAAGCAGGAAGTGCGTTCTGAACGAACTCAAAGTCCGTTCAGAACGGACTTGCCACATATCAAAACTTTAAACCTTGATTAGAACAAAACGTGTCACAGGGATGTGTGCGTTCGAACGAACAATCATGTCCGTTCGAACGGACAATTAGAATCCGTTCACCCACCTTCTGAGTGCGTTGAACGGACAATCCTTCCTGTGAACGGAAAAATGTAACAGGGATGTGTGCGTTCGAACGGACAACCTGGAATCCGTTCACCCACTTTTCAGTGCGTTGAACGGACTCTTGTTCCTGTGAACGCAAAATGCTATGTATAATTGAGTCCGTTACGAACGGACATTGTCCGTTCGAACGGACCCAAGATGTACTTGCACGTTATTTTGAAACGGCTAGTGCAAACTACAAGTGCGTTCTGAACGGACTTTATGCGTTCGAACGCACTACAAGTTTTCTGAAGGATTTCTATAGAGAGTATAAATAGAATCCTTCATGGGTCTCTCTCTTTCACTCCTTCACTTTCAAACATTCAAACCTAAAAAGAGAGAAACCCTAAGCTGTGATTATCTATATCCATTGATAGCTTGAGAAACCTCTTTAGATCGTTGATCTACTTTCGATATTCTCCACTAATCGTATCCCACTCACGTGACCGATCACGTTGTAGCTCGATTAGTGAAAAAGTGTAATAGGCTAGTGCAACAAATTGTAAAGAGCCTAAGCTATAGATCGATAGAAGCGTGTAAATCGATCTAGGCAAATCCTTGTAATCGAGTTGAGTTGGAATTCAATCGAAAGCCAAAAAGAGGCACAAGGCATTCCCGGAGACGTAGGTACTCGCAAATAATTGAGTCGGTCAATTAAGCGAGTAAAGGGTGAGTTAAAGCTACAAAGCAACCACCTACCGAACTTCGTAAACAAACATCTTGTGTCAAAGTGTTTGTACGGTATCATCTTTATCATCTAAATTATTATTTATTCCGCACCGTAAATTAGGTTTAAATCTAAACTAAGTGTAAGTTAGATTGCCAAATTTACCCCCCTCTAGGTTAGAATTAACCAACAATTGGTATAAGAGCAAGGTACTAACCATCTCTTTGAGTATTAGGGATAACTTGTACTTAACGATCAAATGGCCGAAATTAATACTATTGTACAAAACTCATCGATAAATCCGATAAATACCGTACCCAAATCAAATATATCAAACTCACGTGAATTAGATGGAACCAATTGGAGTTCTTGGAAGAAATGCATGCTAAATGCATTCGCTCTCCAAGGACTTGACAAGGTAGTGTTACGAGGCTTTGTCTTGGCCCAAGAGGTTGACACGGACGGAAATGTAACCTACCCTGATCAAACTAGGGAAGATAGAACTAATGACATTTACGCTCAAAACTTAATACTGAACAACGTAATTAGTTCTATCGGATCGCTAGTTGATCATTGTGAAAACTCATATGAAATGTGGCGTATGCTCAATGAGAGATACGAGGGTACATCTCAAATGAGAAGAACTAATATCATCGGACTTGAACAAGAATTCAACAATCTCCGAATGATTGAGGGAGAGTCCGTTGATAAAATCTGGGCAAAAATTAATGTATTAAAAACCCGATATGCCACCCAACATGCACCTCTTACCGATGATAGAATCTTTACGTGTAGATTACTTCAAGCTATGCACCTCTCACTCCCGAAGAATTGGTAAGTCAATTCCGGAACTTCGAGATTCGACTCAAGCAACTCGATGAAGAACAAGGAATCTTCACGACAACTCCTCGATCTAAAGCCATAGCCTTGCCCGCCGTGAATGCGAGCAACGAGGACAATGAGATGGACGACCTCACTTTGCGACTCCTAGAATGGCAAAGGGATGAAAAGCGATTTAACGAGAATCGAAAACAAAAGGGACTAAAACCTCATTGCTTTTGGTGCAAGAAGATTGGACATATGATGGAGTCGTGTTGGACGCTCCATCCTGAAAATTCTCGATGGAATAAAAAGGATGACGATCACAAGGATCGAGATAGACGAGAACCTCGATATGAAAGAAGATATGAGGACAAGGGCCGAGAAGATCGCCAAAAATACAAAGGTAAAGATTACAAAAAGAAAAAAGCATATAAAGCTAATGTCGATTCCAGGTGGGGAGAAACGGATGGATCAAGCACATCATCTGAATCGGATGGTCCATCAAACCGACACCCCGCAAACCTTGCACTTATGGTAAGGATCGATTCTCCACCAATGAGCGCAGTGGAAGCTGCAATCAGATCTCTTCGAATTGAACGAGGTTTAACCACTACACCTCGCACTCCCACACTTATAGACGAAGAACCATCTACTCCTACTCCAAGAAGCTCAACACATGACCAAGGTCATGAGGTACGTATCAACTCTATAACTAACGTAGAATCATTACATCGTCCTAAGTTTTCTCCCGCATTCAAATTAGAACTCGAGTCGTGTGACGAGTTTCTAAAAGATGAAGGAAACTTTCAACAAATAGAGAGTAAACTTGAGAGCTCAACACAAACTCTCAAGGATAAGGTAGCTTCTCTTGAACTATCTATTTTGGCATATAAATCTCAACTAAAAGAATTTAAAGGGTTTTCAAAATGTGAGTGTCAAACCCTTAATGGTGAGATGTCTCATTTAAAAGTCGAACTTCAAAATTGTAAAGTTGAAAATGAGTCCTTGAAGAAGGCTTGTGCAACTATTGCATTGAGTCCTCCTTCATTGGATGATATCTTGAAATCGTCATTAATGGGACAAAAGCCCAATGACAAATCCGGTTTAGGATACAAGAAAAATAACGGTAATAAACCCGATTTTTCCATATCTAAAAATCAAAAATCCAAATGGGAGAACAATAAAATGGGTAGTCACGGAAATGCTTTCATGTATCGTGACTACAACAAAGGTAAAAATGTGAAAACGGAACAAGCTAAACGTGTTAATCATAATTATAGGAACAATCATTTCACACAAAATTCACCACCTAGACATAACAATTTGGGAAGAACCGATTGTTTATTCAAAAGGGGATCAAATGGGTATTTCTACGAAGTGACCAACCACACCGACGCTTCATATCAAAAAGGGTATCCCAAACATTACACAAACACACAAAAACAATTTCAACAAAATCGACTTAAACCAAGCAAATTTCAATCCAACAACATTCATCATATGCCAAAATCGATAACTTCTCAGAAAAGTAAACCAACTCATCTCTCTAATTATTTTGTGAAAAGTTCCATATCCACAAATAAGCCCACCGTAGCATTTTGTAACTATTGTTGCAAAATTGGTCATGTCTCAAACGGTTGTGATCTTCGCAATCCAAAATTGAAATCAAACTCAACATGGATGCGTAAAGATCGTCACTCGATGGGTCCCTCTACGTCTTTCGGTATAGGACCTCCCAGGGCTTAAGCCCTAACTTGAAACACTATACTCCTTAGTATCCCACACCTTAAGCCAAATATGTAAGGGGAGTATAGGAAATGGGCTAAATTAAATTCTAGCCAAATTGGTCGAGTCTCATGTAGCTACATCACAAGTGTTAATAGAGGATTACATTAGAACACTTGTCTCGGTAAATAAATCACGATTTCAGTCTAGTGATCACATCTCTGGAACCAGTCCGCTCGAACGAAAAACATGTGCGTTTGGAACGGACAAATGAAGTCACCAAATACCCTCTTAACAGCCTCAAGTCCGTTCGAACGGACTAAAATACGTTCGAAACGGACAACTGGACTATAAGATCCAAAGTCACAGTTAAATTATGGCGCCATCTAATTTTCCTACCAGGATCAAGTGCGTTCGAACGTACAACTGAATGCGTTCCGAACAGAAAAATGAATTATAGGATTATGGCGCCGGATCATACTTTGGCGCCGACTCTTAGTGTCAACAGTGTTAAGTGCGTTCGAACGAACAACTACTGCGTTCGAACGCACATGCCTCATTCAGCTAACCTACTTCAAACCCTTACACTCGCGCCGTTTCATGTTCTGGCGCCTCTTCTCAGTTGTGTGTGCGTTCGAACGCACATAGGAGTCCGTTCGAACGGACTTAACAACTTCCCAGATACAACTTAAAATCCCAAAATAGCGCCTTTTCTCAGACATGAGTGCATTCCAACGCACATATTAGTCCGTTCGAACGGACTCATCGTATTTTCTGCCCATCAGCATGCAACCGACCCTAATCAATGGACACGATGGTTCATATCTCCGTACGAAAAGAATTGAAGGGACACGATCTCATCTTAACTCAATCTCTTCTTCGTTCTCTTCCTAAAAACCTATCTTCTAACTCTATCTCTCACCAAAATCCTTACTCTCTTTCTCCATAAAGGATCATCACCATGAATGCCGCTAAGATCTTGCTTGCTAGGGGGGATTCGAAGGGAAAGAAGAAGAAGGAAGGGGAGAGCTCTAACACTCAATCAAGGCCGAGAGCTCCACCTCAACAGAAGAAGGCGGCTAAGAAGCCTAGGCGGCAAGAAATCTTGAAAGCAGACTACGATTTCACAAATATAAACAATGAACATCTGTTTCGAAATCCGGAGGCCGAAACCCTCTTCAACGACGTGGTGGCAAGGAGATCCATCGCAAAATGCTACTACTACCAGTTTCCACCAAATATTCCTCATCTTTTCGACAAGATCGAGGCAATCAAGAGAAGATGGGGATTCGCAAATCTTGCGTGTCTTAACGAGCCGTTCTACGGAGTCATCACTCGATTGTTCTATGCAAACGCCGTATTCAACCATGCTCTAGAGAAGATAACCTCCTATATCCTCGGTGAAAATGTTGAGATCTCGGTTGAAAATCTGTGCGAGTTGCTGGGTCTCAAGGATGATGGAGAGAAGATCTACAACGCACGCAAGGGAAGACTCGAAGCCGCCATTATCGAACCAATGAAGAAGGTGGTTACAAATCGATACCAGTCACAAGAATCGGCATCGCACTTGGCAGCTTCTGAGAAATTCGTTTGGGAAATCGGTAATAATATTCTTACTCCCGTCGCGAAATTGAAGGCAAATTTAGAAAATAGAAATATTATGCTATTGTATCGTATGTGGTACAATGATCAACTACCCGTCCATGTGCCTTATCTCATAATAAGTCACATGGAAAGCGTCCTGAGCCAAAGAAATGCATCGTTACCTTACGGAACGTTGATCGCCCGGATGTTGGAACTCCAAGGAGTTTCGATCCCGGAGAACGAGTGGGACTTCCGATCGGAACAGCCAACAAATCTCGCATCCAAAGCAAACCTCCAACGTCTTGGATATCGGTACTCATCAAACATCCAAGGTTGGGTTATCAGTGCCTCTAAAGATGCGGAAGCGTTCCACCTTCCCCGCGATCCTACCCGGTGGACGAAGGGTAACACCTTGGACGAGGAAGAGGACAACGTCGACCCAGCCAATACCGATGAAAGCGGTGAAGAACCGGCTCCCAAACGAAAGAGGAATGTGGGGGGGGGGGGGGGGGGGGGGGGGGGGGAAATCCTCAAATGCCCAAACAGAACGGGATGATAAGAGGTTTGCCTATGTGAAGGAGATGTTCGACGAAATAGATGAGCGCATGGAGCGACACGGAAGAGCAATGCATGATGCGTTTCGTGTATCTGAAGCACGGATGCTTGAGAACGTGGATCGACAATTTGCCGATCTTTACGTTCATCTTGAGAACCGGTTCGGAACGCACCATGAATATCAGGAGCAAGCTCCACCTTCTCCTCACCGTCCGTCTTAAATACCTAACCCGAGTCAAATGAATTGTGATCACCCTTGGTTGTGGTGTGTGTTATGTCGTATTATGTTATGTTATGTCTAAGTCTTGAGTATACATGAGAGTATGTGAGAACTTATCAAAACTTTGATGTGTGTCGGTATGATTGAACAATTAGGTCTATTGAATAATTATGTTTGATGAATAATTATGGTATTATGTCAGTAGCATAAACTTGTGCATTTCTTTTATTATCCTATTTTGGTTTAGTGTTCATACACTCATCAGTATAAATTCTGTGAAATTTTTGTCAGATGCAAGTGCGTTCGAACGCACCACTTTTTCCGTTCGGAACGCACA
Source organism: Luzula sylvatica (assembly GCA_946800325.1). Classification (NCBI taxonomy): domain Eukaryota; kingdom Viridiplantae; phylum Streptophyta; class Magnoliopsida; order Poales; family Juncaceae; genus Luzula; species Luzula sylvatica. The sequence goes on along the minus strand of OX326959.1, from coordinate 68,704,524 downwards.
CAAACACAAAAATTGTTTTATTTTCCTTAAATCTGCTAAATTTGAAAATATTGTCATCATTCAAAACAAAATAATTTGATCATATTTACGAGCTCATACATTCATCAATTCATTCTTTGAGGGGGAGCTCGCATTTAGGGGGAGCCTTCCGTTGATAAAGTCTCCTTGGCCCTTTTGATCTCTTTCAAAATGGGGGAGAAACGATCGTACGGAAAGTTCTCAACAAAATGGTGAAACTCTCCGAACCGACAGTGTTTTGATATTAATCAAAAGGGGGAGTTTGTTGGTTCAAATTTCCTGATAGTTTGATTATTTCAAAACACTGTCATTACTAATGTATACATCCAGAAAAGTGCAGGATAACACAGGTACGATACGAAGATGAAGGAGGACTTGTGAAGGAGGATTTCATTGGATTACATCAAGAATCAGGACATGAAGTCTCAAGATAAACAAGAAAAGAAGAACACAAGGAAGGCCATTGGAATACATCAAGAATCAAGATGTTGAAGCCTTCCGTGAGTGGGATACGCCACAAATAAACCATAGGTACAAACCTAGTAGAACTCAAGTAAAATCATGTTCAAAATAACAAAGAGTTCAGTCAAGCAGGAAGTGCGTTCTGAACGAACTCAAAGTCCGTTCAGAACGGACTTGCCACATATCAAAACTTTAAACCTTGATTAGAACAAAACGTGTCACAAGGATGTGTGCGTTCGAACGAACAATCATGTCCGTTCGAACGGACAATTAGAATCCGTTCACCCACCTTCTGAGTGCGTTGAACGGACAATCCTTCCTGTGAACGGAAAAATGTAACAGGGATGTGTGCGTTCGAACGAACACACATGTGCGTTCGAACGGACAACCTGGAATCCGTTCACCCACTTTTCAGTGCGTTGAATGGACTCTTGTTCCTGTGAACGCAAAATGCTATGTATAATTGAGTCTGTTACGAACGGACATTGTCCGTTCGAACGGACCCAAGATGTACTTGCACGTTATTTTGAAACGGCTAGTGCAAACTACAAGTGCGTTCTGAACGGACTTTATGCGTTCGAACGCACTGCAAGTTTTCTGAAGGATTTCTATAGAGAGTATAAATAGAATCCTTCATGGGTCTCTCTCTTTCACTCCTTCACTTTCAAACATTCAAACCTAAAAAGAGAGAAACCCTAAGCTGTGATTATCTATATCCATTGATAGCTTGAGAAACCTCTTTAGATCGTTGATCTACTTTCGATATTCTCCACTAATCGTATCCCACTCACGTGACCGATCACGTTGTAGCTCGATTAGTGAAAAAGTGTAATAGGCTAGTGCAACAAATTGTAAAGAGCCTAAGCTATAGATCGATAGAAGCGTGTAAATCGATCTAGGCAAATCCTTGTAATCGAGTTGAGTTGGAATTCAATCGAAAGCCAAAAAGAGGCACAAGGCATTCCCGGAGACGTAGGTACTCGCAAATAATTGAGTCGGTCAATTAAGCGAGTAAAGGGTGAGTTAAAGCTACAAAGCAACCACCTACCGAACTTCGTAAACAAACATCTTGTGTCAAAGTGTTTGTACGGTATCATCTTTATCATCTAAATTATTATTTATTCCGCACCGTAAATTAGGTTTAAATCTAAACTAAGTGTAAGTTAGATTGCCAAATTTACCCCCCTCTAGGTTAGAATTAACCAACAATTGGTATAAGAGCAAGGTACTAACCATCTCTTTGAGTATTAGGGATAACTTGTACTTAACGATCAAATGGCCGAAATTAATACTATTGTACAAAACTCATCGATAAATCCGATAAATACCGTACCCAAATCAAATATATCAAACTCACGTGAATTAGATGGAACCAATTGGAGTTCTTGGAAGAAATGCATGCTAAATGCATTCGCTCTCCAAGGACTTGACAAGGTAGTGTTACGAGGCTTTGTCTTGGCCCAAGAGGTTGACACGGACGGAAATGTAACCTACCCTGATCAAACTAGGGAAGATAGAACTAATGACATTTACGCTCAAAACTTAATACTGAACAACGTAATTAGTTCTATCGGATCGCTAGTTGATCATTGTGAAAACTCATATGAAATGTGGCGTATGCTCAATGAGAGATACGAGGGTACATCTCAAATGAGAAGAACTAATATCATCGGACTTGAACAAGAATTCAACAATCTCTGAATGATTGAGGGAGAGTCCGTTGATAAAATCTGGGCAAAAATTAATGTATTAAAAACCCGATATGCCACCCAACATGCACCTCTTACCGATGATAGAATCTTTACGTGTAGATTACTTCAAGCTATGCACCTCTCACTCCCGAAGAATTGGTAAGTCAATTCCGGAACTTCGAGATTCGACTCAAGCAACTCGATGAAGAACAAGGAATCTTCACGACAACTCCTCGATCTAAAGCCATAGCCTTGCCCGCCGTGAATGCGAGCAACGAGGACAATGAGATGGACGACCTCACTTTGCGACTCCTAGAATGGCAAAGGGATGAAAAGCGATTTAACGAGAATCGAAAACAAAAGGGACTAAAACCTCATTGCTTTTGGTGCAAGAAGATTGGACATATGATGGAGTCGTGTTGGACGCTCCATCCTGAAAATTCTCGATGGAATAAAAAGGATGACGATCACAAGGATGGAGATAGACGAGAACCTCGATATGAAAGAAGATATGAGGACAAGGGCCGAGAAGATCGCCAAAAATACAAAGGTAAAGATTACAAAAAGAAAAAAGCATATAAAGCTAATGTCGATTCCAGGTGGGGAGAAACGGATGGATCAAGCACATCATCTGAATCGGATGGTCCATCAAACCGACACCCTGCAAACCTTGCACTTATGGTAAGGATCGATTCTCCACCAATGAGCGCAGTGGAAGCTGCAATCAGATCTCTTCGAATTGAACGAGGTTTAACCACTACACCTCGCACTCCCACACTTATAGACGAAGAACCATCTACTCCTACTCCAAGAAGCTCAACACATGACCAAGGTCATGAGGTACGTATCAACTCTATAACTAACGTAGAATCATTACATCGTCCTAAGTTTTCTCCCGCATTCAAATTAGAACTCGAGTCGTGTGACGAGTTTCTAAAAGATGAAGGAAACTTTCAACAAATAGAGAGTAAACTTGAGAGCTCAACACAAACTCTCAAGGATAAGGTAGCTTCTCTTGAACTATCTATTTTGGCATATAAATCTCAACTAAAAGAATTTAAAGGGTTTTCAAAATGTGAGTGTCAAACCCTTAATGGTGAGATGTCTCATTTAAAAGTCGAACTTCAAAATTGTAAAGTTGAAAATGAGTCCTTGAAGAAGGCTTGTGCAACTATTGCATTGAGTCCTCCTTCATTGGATGATATCTTGAAATCGTCATTAATGGGACAAAAGCCCAATGACAAATCCGGTTTAGGATACAAGAAAAATAACGGTAATAAACCCGATTTTTCCATATCTAAAAATCAAAAATCCAAATGGGAGAACAATAAAATGGGTAGTCACGGAAATGCTTTCATGTATCGTGACTACAACAAAGGTAAAAATGTGAAAACGGAACAAGCTAAACGTGTTAATCATAATTATAGGAACAATCATTTCACACAAAATTCACCACCTAGACATAACAATTTGGGAAGAACCGATTGTTTATTCAAAAGGGGATCAAATGGGTATTTCTACGAAGTGACCAACCACACCGACGCTTCATATCAAAAAGGGTATCCCAAACATTACACAAACACACAAAAACAATTTCAACAAAATCGACTTAAACCAAGCAAATTTCAATCCAACAACATTCATCATATGCCAAAATCGATAACTTCTCAGAAAAGTAAACCAACTCATCTCTCTAATTATTTTGTGAAAAGTTCCATATCCACAAATAAGCCCACCGTAGCATTTTGTAACTATTGTTGCAAAATTGGTCATGTCTCAAACGGTTGTGATCTTCGCAATCCAAAATTGAAATCAAACTCAACATGGATGCGTAAAGATCGTCACTCGATGGGTCCCTCTACGTCTTTCGGTATAGGACCTCCCAGGGCTTAAGCCCTAACTTGAAACACTATACTCCTTAGTATCCCACACCTTAAGCCAAATATGTAAGGGGAGTATAGGAAATGGGCTAAATTAAATTCTAGCCAAATTGGTCGAGTCTCATGTAGCTACATCATAAGTGTTAATAGAGGATTACGTTAGAACACTTGTCTCGGTAAATAAATCACGATTTTAGTCTAGTGATCACATCTCTGGAACCAGTCCGCTCGAACGAAAAACATGTGCGTTTGGAACGGACAAATGAAGTCACCAAATACCCTCTTAACAGCCTCAAGTCCCCCCACCCCCCACTCCCCACCCCTCCACCCCCCACCCCACCCCCACCACCACCCCACACCCCCCCGCCCCCCGACACCCCCCACCCCACCCCCACCCCCACCAACCCCTCACCCACCCCCCTCCACCCCACCCCACACCCCCACCCCCCAAACGAACTTGGAGTTGCGTTCGAACGAACAATTTTCTGGACAACCAATTTTTTTTCTGTCAAAAATGCCCAATACTTTTAAAATTTCCAATTTATAAATTCGATACGGTATAGCATATAGCCTAAAACGGGGATGATTGTTTGTGTTGCTTGTAATGTGTGTTGTGTGGGGGCCAGTGAGCTTTCCAAATTGTATTTTATTTAATTATGTGGGGACCGGTGAGTCTTCCAAAGTTGTAATAAAATAAAATAGGTTTAGTTTTGAAGAAGGACCTTCAAGGCAAGACGACACGACACGAAGATTGGATCTTCACATGAAGCAAGGAATCATCTTGGGTTTTAGGGTTGGGAATTTTAGGGTTTTATGATTGCTCATAAAACTAAAAGGCCAATATGCTATACCTTATTATTTTATTTGTTTTGGTTAATGAATAAAATAAATGATTTTAATAAAAAGTAAAATCCTCCCACGTAATTATCAAGTCTTATGCCTCCCTAAATGGAACCTTCTAGACTAGTGTTTGTTTATCTATGTTGCATGGCCATAGTCTGGCACAGATTTACACGTGCGTAGCAAGGAAGGCATGCATTGATTAGGAATTGATGTGATGCATGGCCATAGTCTGGCATGTCAATTCGCTGATTGAGTGATACTCCATTTGTGGTTTGGACTTGACCAATTCGCTAGCTAGGCTACGATTTGGGGCAAGGAGTGAGGTATACACATTCTGGTTTTGAGTTGGACTCAATACCGGACCTCACGAGTAAAGCAAGAATCGTCTTGGAGATGATTGGACACCGTCCTACCCGACGTGACATATTTTCTGAGTGGTTGGCCATAGTCACCTTAGAAATACGTTAAATAGGGATCTTGTCCATTATGAGATTTAAGGTATCAAATCTCCGTTTCAATAGTGGGGGCTATTTGAAATGATAAAATAATGGGTATTTCAAGTTATTTAAAATGAATTTTAATATATGAAAGACCACGTTATTAATTACATTATTTTTCAAAATTGTAGAACACATGGCTTTACCAAGTAATAACCGCTTTAGTTTGCGTCCCATTTTGGAAAGGGAACGAATGAACGGAAAGAACTTTCTCGACTGGCAGAGGAATCTGGGATTCGTTCTGAAACGGGAAGGAAAGGCACATGTCTTAGAGACGCCTATCCCTCATGTGCCAGGGGATACAGCAACTGAGGATGAGACATTCGAATATACGACCATGATGGACGATTCGAATGATGTCACATGCCTCATGTTGGCTACTATGACTCCTGAATATCAAATCCAGTTTGAGAAACAGGATGCATACGAGATTATGAAACAGCTCAGGGAGATGTTTCAGGTTCAAGCAAGGGTGGAGAAGTATCAAGCTCTTGGCAATGCGACGCAATGCAAGATGCAAGATGGTACACCCGTTAGCTCGCACCTTCTCAAGATGAAAGGATATTTCGATCATCTTGAGAGGCTTGGCATGAAATTCGAGGCGGAGTTACAAACTGATTTGATCATGTTGTCACTGCCACCGAGTTTCGATTCATTCATCTCGCATTTCCACATGTCAGACATGAAAAGGACCATTCCCCAGCTTTTCGGAATGCTCAGAACATTCGAAAGTGACATGAAACCGCGGTACATGAAGTCTAGGACTTCGGAGGTATTGGTGGTTGAAGGGAAGAGTCCAAGCAATGGGAACAAAAACAAGAAGAGGAAGGCAAAGGGCAACAAGGTTGCGCCTAAGCCTGTGGGCAAGAAAGCCAAGGATGACACGAAGTGTTTCCACTGCCTCAAGGAGGGGCATTGGAAGCGTGATTGCGAGATCTTCCTGAGGGAGAGCAAGCAAAAGACCGCTTCCTTGGACACACCGGCATCAGGTATTTTTGTTATCGAATCTTATTTCTTTACTTCATCATCATGGGTGTTGGACACTGGATGTGGGACTCATATTTGTAATAATATGCAGGGCCTAAGAAGTAGAAGATCGTTGATTCGTGGCGAAGTTGATTTACGCGTCAGGAATGGAGCTCGAGTAGCAGCATTAGCCGAAGGGACGTATGATTTAACTTTGCCAAATGGACTTATTTTAGTTTTGGATAATTGTTGTTATGTACCTACTTTGAGTAGGAGTATTATTTCTGTTTCGAGACTTATTGCGGATGGATATGAATTAGTTATTAGTACTAATGATTGTTTTATTCGCAAGAATGACATTTTCTTTAGTAATTTTCTAGTTGAAAATGGTCTATATGTCTTGGATTTAGAAAATAACAACAATAATCAGTCCATTTATAACATAAATACTACTCAAACTAATGAAACATACTCATGGCATTGTCGTCTCGGACACATAAACGAGAAACGCATTGCTAGACTCCAAAAGGATGGAGTGCTAGATTCTTTTGACTTAGAGTCAATAGAAAATTGCGAATCTTGCTTGATGGGTAAGATGACAAAGACACCTTTCTCCAAGAAAGGAGAAAGATCGAAAGATGTGATGGCCCTCATACATTCCGATGTATGTGGACCGATGAGTGTCGAGGCTAGAAATGGGTATCGCTACTTCGTGACTTTTACTGACGATTATAGTAGATATGGATATCTATACTTAATGCGTCACAAAAGTGAAACTTTTGAGAAATTCAAAGAGTTTCAACACAAAGTAGAACTTCAATTGGGCAAGAAAGTAAAAGCCATTCGATCGGATCGAGGTGGTGAATACTTGAGCTATGAGTTTGAGGACTATCTTCGAGATTGTGGTATAGTATCACAATGGACTCCACCCGGTACACCCCAATGGAATGGAGTGTCCGAGAGGACGAATCGGACCTTGTTGGACATGGTTCGCTCGATGATGAGTCGAACAGATTTGCCAAAGTCATTTTGGGGTTTCGCGCTTCAAACGGCCGCTCATATACTGAATAGAGTTCCGACCAAATCAGTTGACAAGACACCATATGAGATATGGCATGGCAAGGTGCCATCATTGTCTTATCTAAATATTTGGGGTTGCGAGGCATACGTCAAAAGGTTATTGACGGAAAAACTCGAGCCAAGATCAGACAAGTGTTTATTTGTGGGGTATCCTCAAGAAACAAAAGGATACTACTTTTACCTGCCTAGCGAAAACAAGGTTTTCGTGGCTCGACGAGGACACTTCTTAGAGAAGGAATTCCTAGATCGTCAAGCCAGTGGGAGTAAAATTGATCTCGAAGAAATTCGAGAACCACAAAGTGAACAAGTTGATATGGAACAAGATTCTGAGTTACCATTGGATGGTGAACCAGAATCTAGTACACAAGCTATACGTAGATCTAGTAGGAATCGTCAAGAACCTGAGAGATATGGATTTCTCATTAGTAATGACGATGATAAGTTGACTCTAGATGACGAGCCAACTTCCTACAAAGGTGCTATGTCTAGCCTGGATTCCTCGAAATGGCATGACGACATGAAAACCGAGATCCAGTCCATGTATGATAATAAGGTTTGGAATCTTATTGATCTACCTAATGGTGCTAAGACCGTTGGGTGCAAATGGGTTTTCAAGAAGAAAACCGACATGGATGGTAATGTACACACTTTTAAAGCAAGATTGGTGGCGAAAGGTTTCAAGCAAATTCATGGTATAGACTATGATGAAACGTTTTCTCCAGTAGCCATGTTTAAAAGTATTCGCATTCTTCTAGCAATAGCTGCATATCACGATTATGAGATATGGCAGATGGATGTCAAAACCGCTTTCCTTAACGGGAAACTTACTGAGGATGTGTATATGACACAACCCGAGGGTTTTGTCGATCCAAAGAATAAGAATAAAGTGTGCAAGCTTGTGAGATCCATTTATGGATTAAAGCAAGCATCTCGTGCGTGGAACATACGATTCGATGAGGTCATCGCAAAGTATGGTTTCATTCAAAATATTGAGGAACCTTGTGTATACAAGAAATTCAGTGGGAGTTCGGTCGTATTCCTCATCTTGTACGTGGACGACATCTTACTCATTGGAAATGACATCCCAATGCTTAACCAGGTTAAGGCATATTTTGAAAGAAAATATGGCTTAAGAATTAACTTGGAAGAATTTATATAAATAGGCAATTCTGCAGTCAGAATAAGGTTCGTTCGAACTAACTATATCAGTGCGTTCGAACGGACTTATTCGTGATAAATAGATATCTATATTACTGTGTTAGTGCAAGTGGGAGAACATTTATGTTTCTCATTGCATAAGGGGATTCAATCAGTCTAGTGCAAGTGGGAGAACATTTATTATGCCCTAGGCCTGTTATTTGGATTGTATTTGTTTGAGAAATAGATATCTATATTACTATTCATAATATGACCTAAACCTTCATATTTCAAAAATTTTAAATAACAAGAAAGTGTGTGAGAGGTTATTCGATTATAATAATCGGATAGACCTTGAATTTTATTCTAGTTTAGTGCATCGAGTCAGTTGAGAATAATATGTTGCATGGCCATAGGCTGGCATATTGATTCGTCAATTGAATGATAGTAAAACCACTAAACGGAATCAATATAATTCTAAAACGTCCCTGGTGTATAAAGTTGTTCATAGGTTTGAACCAGGTAGTCCATTCACTGAATGGAGACTTTTACATACACTGGCATATTCGTAGATGAGATGATCAGGTTTTACTGATCTGGGACGGTAGCGTCGATTCTAGAATATGGATATACGCGGCGTCGTATATTGGACTGACCACTATACATGGTCAGAGTCATTGGAGACGAACTCATATCCAGATAGAGCGTTTTGGTTCTTCATACTTGAGTGATCTCATGGATACCTAGTATGTAAAAAGGCAATGCTTTGATATAATTGACCCTACGCGTAACTGTGTAGCAGTGATTACTATTGGGTATTGTTTTTAGCATAGGCAAAGGATGTGAGATTGCAAGATAGGAATTGTTCCTTTCTAACCTTGAAAAAGGATAGAGGGAGCCCCACCCCCCACCAACCACCCCCCACCCACCACCCCCCCTACCCCCCCACCCACCACCCCCCACCCCCCAGCCCCCACCCACCACCCCCCCACCCACCACCACCCCACCCCCACCCACCACCCCCCACCCCCCACCCACCACCCCCAGCCCCCACCCCCCCACCCACCACCCCCCACCCACCACCCACCCACCTCCCCCACCCCACCCCCCCCACCCCCCAACCCCCCAACCCCCCACCCCCCACCCCCACCCCCCTCCCCCCGACCCCCCACCCCCCACCAACCACCCCCCCACCCACCACCCCCCACCCACCACCCCCCACCCACCACCCCACACCCACCACCCCCCCACCCACCACCCCCCCACACACCACCCCCCCCCCCACGCCCCACCCACCACCCCCCACCCACCCCCCCCCCCCCACCCCACCCCCACCCACCACCCCCACCCCCCCACCCCCAGCCCCCACCCACCACCCCCCCCACCCACCCCCCCCCACCACCCCCCCCCACCCCCCACACACCACCCCCCACCCACCACCCCCCCACCCCCACCCCCCCACCCACCACCCCCACCCCCCGCCCCCCGCCCCCCACCCACCCCACACCCCCCGCCCCCCCCCCCCCCCACATCTAAATAGTTCGTTCGAACTAACCCTAATCTGACTGTCACGAATATGTCCGTTCGAACGCACTTAAATAGTTCGTTCGAACGAACCCAATTCTGACTGCAGAATTGTCTATTTACATAAATTTTTCCAAGTTAATTCTTAAGCCATATTTTCTTTCAGATATATCATACATATATAATTTTTTAACATGTATTGGATTTAAAAAATATATCATACGTCTAAAAGGTAGATAATACAGCTAAAAAGGTATATCATACATATAAAAATGTATTAACATATGTTTTATTTATAAAAAATATACCATACATCTACAAAGATATAACACACGAAGATGTATCTACAATCGTGTGAAAAAGTATTAACATTCATTTTAAGCATACAAGTAAAAGGTATAACATATATTGTATATAAAAAAGATATGTCATACATCTAAATTGTATAAGATACATATAAAATAGTCCAAAAAGATATCATAAATGATATATATACAAGTGAAAGAAAGATATATCATTTATTTTAGATATACACGTAGAGAGTATAACATACATCTAAAAAACGAACGACGTGTGTTTTTGAACGTGCATGGATTGCACAAAATACGGTCTAATCCGAAAAAATTAAACTGCCAAGTATACTTTTCTGCTGTAGGTGATCCAGACCTGTAAACCATGAGAGGGCAAAATAATTTCTCATATATTAATTTCATCATCAGAATCTTACTCTTACGAAGGATTATACAGTATTTACAATCATAAAATTGGACTAGCATAATCCAACTTACTCCAAAATAATTGTTATATATTTCTATATAGTAAATATGCATGACCAAATAATGTGCACTTCTCCAGTTTAGTCCAAAATAAATAGAAGTACGTATGTGAATTGATTATAGCAGTACACAAGTACCACAAAATTAATATCCACCTAAATCAATAATGTTAATCATGTATCAAATGTTCCATTAATTATATTAATTATATCACATGCATTGATTTGGTAAGGATATAAAGGGTGTTTTGGATTGAAATCTGAGTTTTTTTTTAAATAAATAAAAAACAAGCCATTAGTCAATGTTGAAATTCTCGATAAAAAAATATGTAGGAGTTTGGTGGTACGTAACAAAACTGGGTTGGTCTTATTTTTCTTCTGACAACTTGATGGACACACAATTGAAGTGTTTTTTCTTATTTAAATAAGGAGAGTTGTGCACTGGCAGTCTGGCACCCCTCATTGGATTTGGTCGTTCCCTCTTCCCACTTCCCAGTTCACACCATCGTCGCCCCTCTCGAGCAATACGTTAGTTTTTTTCTCTCTATTTGTCTATTATTCTAGCATTAATTTCTACCAATTCAATTATTGTTTCAATAATCTTGTTGATATTTCTCGTTACTTCCTTAATTCTTGTTTTCTTTATAAACAATTATATCGTTTTCTACTTTATTGAAACAATAGTCGAGATTCTGAGAGATTCCACGAGTTGAAAATATTCCAAAGTGATCAAGAGAGATTCATTTTGAATTCATTTTGAATTCCTCTAAAATATTTGGCTAGTTTAATCATTATATTGAGCTGGTAAGTGGTAATTCCAAATGAAAACAAGAAAGCGGCAACAAACTAAGTATAGATTTTGTAGGTAGCATAAAGATATGAGTCTAAATTAGGCCTGAAATTGAATTGAGCTTAATTAGTGATAAGTGCACAAACTATGGAACTGGATCCTTATGGATGTTGGTACCTTTTGGATACGTATTAGGATATCTAAATTTGTGCCAGTATTATCCATATTTTTTATTTGCTACTGCAAAAACTGTACTTTTAGTATTCTATTTTTCTTTTCATGATCTAATATCTTGATTCTTGATTTACTCTTTCTCATAATCTCTCAGTATCTAAAGTGCAAATGAAGTACCTTTTGGTGATATTCGCTTTATTCTTCCTTCGCAACAACGAGGCATTTAACTTAAAACCTACGGGAATAAAAACCGAAACGTTTCTCTCTCCTCCGTTTTATCTCGGAGCAGGCTCGGTGGCAAACAAGTTCTTCTTCGACATCCCATTTCCAAAAGGCCACATCTTCTTGAAGAGTTTCAATGCCGAGGTCATAGATGAGCACGGAAACCCGGTACCACTTCACGAAACGTACCTCCACCATTGGGTGGCCGAAAGATACTACGGAGTCAAAGGACAGGTGTCGGCACGTGACGATGAACACAACCTATCAAAAATAATCTCGGTGACCAATTCTGGGTTAAGTAAGAATAACTTGGGACAGTATTACGGGCTCGGGTCTGAGACCCGGAAGACTGACACGTGGGTCCCGGACCCGTATGGTATAGAGGTGGGAAACCAAGAATCGGTACCTGCTGGATATGAGGAGAGGTGGGTGGTAAATGTCCACGCAATCGATACTCGAGGGGTCACGGATCGATTAGGTTGCACTGAATGCAGGTACGGCTCTTAATTCATCCCTCGATATTATATCGTACCAATAAAATATTGTTTCATGTCTGAAACCCTAATTTAGGTGTGACTTGTACAACGTGACGGTAGATGAGTATGGAGATGAAATACCCGCTAATTACACGGGTGGTTTATACTGCTGCTATGACCAAACTCAGTGCAAGCTGAGAGAAGGGTTTCAAAGTGTTGTAAGGAAGCTATTCTTGAGATATACGGTCAAATGGGTCGATTGGGAGCCGCGTATTGTACCCGTCAAGATCTACATAATCGATGTTACTGACACGGGTGTGGAACCAGAACAAGGACAGAGCAAATATAGTTTGTCAAGCTGCAAGGTATATTAAAAGATATCGAAATTACTATAAAGAAGTATTTTTTTTTCTTTTTAACGAGTCTCGATCATTACGTGTTATTTGAATATTAATTAGGTGGAGTATGAGGTAAAGAAATGCTCCTCGGAACAAAATATGAACGGTGAATGCATCGATTCAAAGATTACGAAATTAGTGATGCCACGTGGCGGTTCTATAGTTACGGCGTCGCTCACCAACATGCTGGCGGGATTGGCTCCGCGTTGTATGGCCAGGTAAAACAAATACTTCCTTGGTCGAATTTGTAAGTGGGAGAGTGATCTTGCTGTCATGAAATTCCCTTCTTTTCTTACTAGGACGGAAGATTGTTGTGTAATTCGTTACCGAGTTACGGAAACGGGACGGAAGTAGGAAACGAGGAGAATTACATAGTGGGTATGACTACGTGCTACCCGAAACCCGGTTCGGTCAGGATTTCGGACGGCGAAACCGTAACCCTCGTATCCAATTACAATAGTACCGAAATGCATACTGGCGTTATGGATCTCTTCTACATTCTGGTCTCCTAGGAGGAACCTCTCGGCCCTTTCCCTCCTCCTCCGAAGAATACCATGTCCTTCAACCTTTTTGGTCTAATGAACTAAATAAAATAGGTTGTGTCGAGGTGACGATCAAGACGGGGGCAATGCTCGTAGCGTTTGCAGTTTTGGTTTATATCATCGTTGCAAATCTATCTCCGCATGTATCGCACGAAAAGTTATCAATTTGTGGCAGCTTGAAGATAATAAAATAATAATAATAATAAACAAAAGAGGGAGTTCAAAGGGGCAGCATGTTTGCGACTAATGAAAAATCCTAATAGAACAAAAAGAAACTACACTGCTCATGCTTTAATCGCTCCAAAATAAATAAAATCATAAAAAAAAAAAAAAGTTCTATAAACAAAAGAAATGTACAGAGAAGTGGCGTGTCGACTTGGTTTTACGAATCGGGTTGCTCGCACTTGACCTTAACGGGTAAAGCATGCCCGTTTTGGGATCCGAGACTTCCAGCCACTATTGAATCGCTCACCATGTCGAAATTCAGTTTTTCATTCACTTTTCGCCCGCTGTATAAACACACTATGTTAAAAAATTAATCTTAAATTTTAACAAAAAAGTAATTAATTAATTATATTTACCAATTAAGGCGATTATTAATCGCAGTTAAATCCTTCGAAGGGCTTTGGTACGCGTGAGTGCTCTCACCAACACACGCATAAAAACTTTTTGAACTCGGTGAAAGCAAAGAATCTCTCTGAAATTAAAATAATTTCAAATTTTTTGTCCAATTTTTTTTTTATTAATTAATTTATAAATACACAAACCTTAGAAGAACGAAGAGGGGACACGTATACATTATGAGAGGCCGATACTTTCTTCGGTGACATGTCAGGCAAATTTGGAAAATTCGAAACCCTCGGCGATCCATGAATTTGTCCTTTTACAGAGAAAAATTAGAGAGAGAAAGATAAAAAAAGAAACTAAATTAAAAGGAAAAAGTTGGACCTCCCCACTTACCCTCCCCCACACCTCTTGATGTGTTGGCATAAGGCTTAACACCTTCAAATTTAACATCTTAATTATGATTTAACACCTTAATTTGTAGTTTAACATCTTCATTATGATGTTAAACTATAAATTAAGGTGTTAAATCATAATTCAGATGTTAAACCATAGTGGTGTTAAGCGTTACAATGACACATCAAGAGGTGTGGGGGAGAGTTGGGGGAAGTGCATCACTGCCCCAAACCTCACAGTAAGGATTCACTTGTGTTTTTTCCATCACCATTCTTTTGGTTTTTTTAAGTGGGTCCCAATTCGACCAATAAGGGCTTGACACATGGAATAAACACCTCATGATGTGTTAGAAGAAAATTGATCTAGAAGATCAATATAAGGATACATTGGTCCTTGATTTCATCGAGGGGGATAGGTTAAGCCCAAAATAAATTTTCTTACAGTGGTAACCCAACATCTGTGATAGGCGATCCCTTGAAGGATGTTCAATGGGTAATAACAAACTGATAAGTTAGTCCAAAGCACGCAACTTATTGGAGCATTGACTCCAAACCTATCCCTATGGTGAGTGTGCTTATGTAGTGGTAAAGGTTGAGCAATTAGCTCTCAATGAGTACCGAGGCGGTAATTTCCGCGAGATGTGACTCTACACACATCCCTGATAGGAACTCACCTATATGAGAATGTCCGTATATGGCCGCGGTGCGGGACATGGGTAAGTCCTTAGAATTCTCATGAAAAATCCAAGATACTTGTGTATGGCCAATAATAAAGCACAACCCGCCGATGATAGTCGTCATGCTATGCGTGTGTTAGTGGAGTCTGGATCAAAGGAATGAGTTCAAGACATAGTTCACTCCGCTTCCTCCGGACAGAAACTGTCACACAAGGTGAAGTTCAAATTTTGTAAAATACTTACACCGATGCATGGTATAAACACCCAACAACTTATATTTTAATTCAATAAATTATTAATAAAAAAAAAAAAAATTACTATCATTTTTATATGATTTTAAACTATAATAATTTTGAGTTTTGTGGGGGATTGTTGGAGCATAATATGAAAACTCAAAATTAATTAGCCAAATATTATTTCATTAATAATAATATTAGAGTGGCATGTCATTCATATTTATCTCATAATTCACTACCGTTACTTTTACAATATCAAAACCTACACATTAATACAAGGATCTGTATTTATCACAAAACAATAACCTCTCATCCAATTAAAACCCATCAATGGCTCTTAAACGTATACATGTATGTGTTATATATAGGGGTGTGTTTGACTGTTAAAGAGGTGGATAGACAGAGACAAAAATATTCATATACCCAATACTCATTGTTCTTCAATAATCCTCCATATATTCTCAATATACTATTTTATATATGTAATATACTATTTCGAGTTGGGTGTTGAAGAAGGCTATCATCCGTCGTTCTCATGGACGTGCCCTAAAGAACGACATCCCCGGATTATCTTGGGGCGTTTTCACAATGTCTGTACGATAGGACGGAATCACGCTTTAGGGCAGTGTTCACACGATCCGGGTAAACGGTTTCGATTTTACGATTATACTTTATTATATGTTGATTTTGTATATGTATTATGTTTGTATATTATTAATAAATATATTTTATTCTTTATCAATATCCGAATATATCATTTTGTTTTATTTTGATTTAACATCAACTTCATCTTCTCTTCACGCTCTCGCCTTCCTTCCTTCTCTCCGTCTCCGATCTCTCTTCTTCCTTCTCCGGCGAGTGAAAGAGGCGCCTCGCCTTCTCCCTTCTGAACCATGGCAGAGCTCATAGCAAACATGATCTAGCGGACGTCTTCTGAACCAACAAAACCTGGCGAAGCTCATCCGAACCTCGACGAATTGGTGAATCCCATGACGACAAAGTTCTTCCATGGCGGAACTCGTGGAGAACGAGAGCCGAAGATCATGGTGGAAAGGAGGCGAAAAAATTCTGAACAAGATCTGAACACATTCAGACGTGATTCCATGGTGAAGGATTTGCACAAATCAAGCCAGTCCATATACGAATCTCCTCAATACGATCCCAATGTGTATTTTTTCTCAAATCCATTTCAATTCTCGTTCAAAGGAAACAGCTTGTTCTGTCATGATTATTTCTACATCTCCCATGAAAATCACTGAATCTTTAATAGATATGTTGATTTAAATTAGTTCGATTCGACTGGATTAAGCTTAATTAAGGTTTAATTAGTCTGAATTGATTTCAATTAGACTTAATTATGGTGAATTAAGTTCAATCATACTTAATTAGGCTTAATTAGGATCAATCGTGGTTCAATTAAGTTCAATTAGATTTTATTAATATACAGCCCTAATCTTTTCATCTACTTACTCATAATTAGGTTCCTCGATTGCAGCAATATGGTATTTGTGGAAGAGGAACATAATCTGTCGCGTTCCTCGATAAAACGCGCAAGAATCTCACTCGCAAAAAGCTCAAAATCACACAAAAATGGCTAAATAAAAGAAGAAATGGAAAGAGCTAAAAATACTAATAAAAATACTAATTGAAAGAGAAAGTGGTTTACAATTCTTAATGCTTAATCTCTCTCCTCACACTACTCCCCTTTTAACTACCCACTCCTCCCAATAACTATTTACAAATCCCACCCTTAGATTTAATACTAATTACATAACTACCCTTGTCATGATAGTTAAAAGCCAATAACAAATAAACATAATTAAATATATACAAAAATAATTAAGATACATGTTAGTGATATATAAATTAATTAATTAATTTATATATCACCAACCTAATATAATTCGGTTCATGACATAATCGTTGGACTTCCTCTCGAGCAAAGCACTCTCGGTCGCACATACCCTTCAGCCAAGCCATGTCCACTCCTTTATCTCAAACTCGAACCACTCTGAACTTCGAAGACCATTTGAACAAGCATGCTGCTAATAAAGAATTACTTCAGCCATATATGCAAAAGAACCCCTTAACGAATCAAACAAATCAAATGATGAATGTTGTATATTTTATGAATATTTCGAAATCAATGATTGATGCTTATCTACCAATTGATTTTTTTATTAATTGGTTCCAATTAGAATTCCTGTATATTTTAGTAAATTGAATCGTATATTCTATTAAATTTAATCGTATAGTTTGCTAAATTCAATCATATATTTTGCTGAATTATATGAAATTAATGATCGTGTAAATTCAATCATATATTCTGTTAAATTTATTCATATATTTTGCTAATTTCAATAATATATTTTGCTGATTATATGAAATTAATGATCGTGTTCATCGGATAATTAACTATATTTTAGTTAATTCAATCGTATATTCTGTTAAATTTAATCGTATATTTTGCTAAATTCAATCATATATTTTGCTGAATTATTTGAAATTAATGATCATATTCATCGGATAATTAACTAACAATGATCCTATAAAACATTGTAATTTTAATGCTCCAAAAAACATAATACATAAATCTCCAAAATCAAACTCAATTTTGGCTCCAATGTTTTACAATAATTTTAATGCTCCTATAAAACATTGTATATAGTGATTAGTGATTGTATGTAAACATTGTATACCGTAATGAGTGTAATTGGACCGGCCTAACAATTAGGGAAGAAACCAGCCATGAACATTATATCCTTTAACCTAACAATGATCTATGAGTATTTATATTAAAATTGACTCACGTTGAGTTGCTATGCATGAGTTATGTGGAATTCATAATTATGGATTTATACTCAAATATATATGTTTTTGCAAAATTAATTGCGATTTATGCTCAAGATAATTGTTAATAGTTATTCTAATCTTATAATTATTTTCACAAAAAATTGAAGTATAAATACTCATATTCATATAATTTTAATTTTATAATTATTTTTATACAGAAATATAACTATTCATATATTTTAAACGTTCATAGTTGACTCATTTTTACCGCAAATTATTTGATATGTATAATACAAACATCAATTCATGTTGTATTCAATTTGTATTTGTGCTATGGATGGAAGTAAATATTCATATTCATGTAATTATGTGTTCATTATAGAGAAGAAGTTTACCAATGGTTGTGAATTGTGATATTTTTTTTTTTTTTGAAGAGGAAAGGCTGTGCCTTCCTGTGGTTTATAATTTAGTAAAAAAAGAGGAGTTACAAGTTTTAGGCCTTAATTAGTTACAAACCTTATCTAATTGTTCCTAATTTAACTCGTATGTCTAATTCCCTAATATATTATCAGTTCTTGAATTTGCTCCACGTCAGTATATTCCTCGAAGCTCTTAATGCTGTCATGGCGGGGGTAGATGTTTTTTGTGTGAATATGAGTGCATTCCGATGTTTCCATATCTCCCAACTCACCGCCGCCCATGAAGTGTCCCATTCTTGTCTCTTTTCCTTTTCTATTTTAGCCCTTACATAGAGCCATTCGTCGAATGGATCGTTAGTTGTTGAAGTAAGAATTGTGTCGTGCCCTAAAACTCTCATATTCCTCCAAACTTCTTTGTTGTATACACAATGCATGAATAGATGGTCTCTATTTTCCGACATTACCGTGCATAGTGGGCATAAGGGGGAGTGAGGCCATCCTTTTCTAGCTAGTAGGTCAGCCGTGTTTATCTTTTTATGGGAGGCTATCCATAGAAAAGCCCGGACTTTTAGTGGTGCTCTTATTTTCCATATTCGTTTTTGCCATGAATTTCGTATTCCCGGGTCACTAAGTATTTTGTATGCCGACTTAACCGTGAATTTGTTGGAAGCTTGCCAAATCCAAATGGGAGGTAGTGGCGGACTATGTGAAGTCGAACTTTTGTAAAATGGGAGAATCTTTTTTAAATCTCTTATAAAATACGAGGTTAGAGAAGGACTTATGTTGGCTATGTCGTTTGCACTCGAGATGCCATAAAGTGTATTCATGAAGCTCGTCCATAGGCTCGTTTTGTCGTTGTCTAACTTCCATAAAAAATTTGTTAAGAGAGCTATGTTCATATTTTTGAGGTCCATTATTCCCAATCCTCCGTTTTGTTTCGGTAGTGTTATCGTTTTCCATTTTACAAGGCATTTTCCTACCGCTAGCTGCTCTTGGCCGCTCCATAGGAAGGCTCGAGTTAATTTATCTATTGCTTTAGTTATGCCCATGGGTATTTGTAGGACTTGCATGGAGTATACCGGGATTGCATTTAGGGTTGCTTTGATGAGTGTGATCCTTCCTCCTAGGGATAATAATCTTCCTTTCCAATTTGATAGACGTGTTTGCACTTTCTTTATTATTGGGAAAAAACACGTTTTGCTTGGTTTGTTTAAAGATAGGGGAATGCCTAGGTACGTGATTGGGAAGGACTTTTTCGGGCATTTCAATATTGTTTCTATCGTTGTGTGCAATTCATTAGGAATGCAAATCTGGGTGAACGAGCTCTTGTCCCAATTTATTGATAGACCGGTTATTTGATTGAAAGTTTCTAATGTAGTTGCGATTATTTGAAGGTTATCCAGGTGCGGTTCAAATGCAAGAATGGTGTCATCCGCGAATTGCAAAACCGTAGTAGGAAAGTTCGTCGTTTTATGTATGAGGTGGTCTATATTTTTTATAATGTCTTGGAGTATATCTACCGCCAAATTGAAAAGAAGTGGGGATAGCGGGTCTCCTTGCCTTAGACCCCTTTGATGGAAGAAGAACGTTGAAATGATCTCATTTATTTTAATGGCGGAACTAGAGGATGTTAGGAGGTTCCTTATCCATTGTCTAAATTTTTGAGGGAATCCCTTAACTCTAATTAAATAGGGTTTGTATGAATTTCCAAGAGACGTTATCAAACGTTTTTTTGAAATCAATCTTGAGGAGTATGGATGGAATCTTCTTTTTATGGTAGAAATTAATGAGCTCCCGTGCCGTGGCATACGAGTCGGCGATGGTTCTTTTCTTGATGAATGCCGTTTGATTTTTGTTTATCAATTCGGCTAGGAGAGGTTGAAGGCGATTCGCAATTAATTTTATGATAATTTTGATAGGAGACGTTATTACACTTATCGGCCTAAAATCTTGTATGCACGTTGCTCCTTGCTTTTTTGGCACTAGGGTGATCGATGCTTGATTAATTCTCCAAAGATCTAATCTATTTTCCTCGAAGGCTTTTATTAGTGATAAAATATCTTTTTTTGTTACTTGCCAAAAATG
Source organism: Luzula sylvatica (assembly GCA_946800325.1). Lineage (NCBI taxonomy): Eukaryota > Viridiplantae > Streptophyta > Magnoliopsida > Poales > Juncaceae > Luzula > Luzula sylvatica. Next base: position 68,683,880 of record OX326959.1, on the reverse strand, counting down.
TTGTATGAACTCCGCTGTTAAGCCATCCGGACCCGCGGATTTTACATCATTAATGCATTGAAACAATGTTTCATTTTTGAATGGTGTAATTTCACATATACCCATTCAATATGTATGTATATCACGTATACCCTCCAAAATGTATGTACCACAAATAATAGCATCATGAGTGCTTCTACAAAACAATGAATGATGAATACTCTTCTTTATATTATTTCAAAAGTATTATGAAAATATTTTTATATTTGTATCGTAAAGGCCCCTGTAAAAGCGAAAATATCACGTATGTGCTTACAAACTTGAAAAAAAATCATACATAACTTTTATCTTCCCATTTCTAAATAAAATGTTAAAAAAGTATATAGTGCGTTTGATGATATTTTCAAGTAGAATAAAAAAGAGTAGAAGTATGTTTTTAATATTCTAATGCAGGAATTATGATATTTTATATAATTCACAAGGAATCTCATTATATTTTTCTTTTGAAGGTGTATACAAGATTTTTTGTGATTTTGAAAGGATATTCATAGGTTTTGTTTTATAAAAAAGTTAGTGATAGTTTGAGATCCAAGAAAAACGCACAGGAAACTGATTGCGTTTTACAATTATTAGTATATTCTTTTAGTCGAAGCGAAACGAGGGTAACCTCTAGACTTCTAGTAAATATAAAAAATTTATCTTACAGACTTTGAACACTGAAGTCTGAAGTAAATGAAAGAAACAAAAGCTAAATTTAACACGGCTGGAAAATGAACCTAAGTTACCAAAAGAAAAGGAGAAAATAGGCTAAGGTAATTTCTCCAATAAAAGTGCTACGAAAAGATCATCAGATATGGGAGGAGTTTCAAACCAAACCATATGAGATTTGGAATGAAAATGTCATCAAACTCTGTCTGGAGGACCCGAGCTAGATTGACAATGACATATACATCTTAAAACCTTAAAAAATAAGAATAGTTTCTAATATATTCATCTTCAAATCTAAAATATCAAATTTGTCCATCTAAAATTATTAATATTAAATTAAAATTATTCCTTTAAAACTCAAATATATTTCAAAATTAACCAAAATTAACTTTTCCGAAAGTGTCGGGTGATGGATATATCAATAATATTGAAACCAATTGAAACGCTAGTACACTCTCTCAATAGTTTTGATTACGTGGATATGATTTAATATTTTAAAAATTAACACATAAATAAAAAAAAATTTTGCTTCTAACCAAGTTTTTAAAGTATATACTCGAATTAACCAAGTTTTTTACAAAATTTGGGATTTGTCGTTTGCGGACAATCATTGACCGCCCGGCGGGGTATACAAAATTTGGGATTTTTTTTTAACACCTAATGACAATTTTATTCAATCCTTGATGTAAACTTCATGCAAACTTGATGGATACTTCATGCAAACTTTTCATATATATATATTTTATTTTATTTTAATATTATTTTATTTTATTTTAATATTTTATTCTCATTCGATATTGTATTCATATATGTATTCGTGTTCGAAATGGAATATCCAATATCGTAGTCGTATTCGTATTCGAAATTGGATATTGTATTTGTATCCGATATCGTATTCGTGCTCAAAATCGGATACCGGATATATCGTATTCATATTCGAAAACATATATCGATTATTTCATTCGTATTCGGAATCGGATATCGGATACCGTAATCGTATTCGAAATCGAATATCCATTAACGTATTTGTATTCATATTCGAAATCAGATATCGGATATCCGGATACCACCGTATTCTGGTATCCGTATTCATATCCTGGTATCGGATATCCGGTTTCGGATACGATACGAATACGATAACTGATATTCGATTTCAAATATGATTACGACGGCCGATATCCGATTCCGAATACGAATAAAATAATCGATATATGTATTCATTTCTCTGTTTTGCAAGGTATATTTACATGAACTAATCTCTCTGTTTCATTTCTTCTTTTATCATTGGTGGCCTCTCTCCTCCGCTGTTCTTCTCTATATCTTCTTTTCATCTGTCAAAACTCATGCTACGATCAGGCCCGGTCTTGGGCTTTGGCCCAGTTGGCCCGGGTCATAGGCCTCCATTTTTCATAGGCCTCCCTTTTTTACCAATAAATCAATTATACCTATTACTAATTCGACCCGTTAGCTCTTATTTGCACCGGACCCGCTTGTGCAAGGATCCGGATCCATTACTCAATCCTGCACGCCCCTAGGGCTAGAAGCAAACGAAACCCTACTGACTACTTCCGTGCTCTACGACGACTGAAGCGACCGACGACGCGACTGAAGCGACCGGAAACCTGCACGCACGCGAGGCCACCATGACAGGAACCCATGAGACTACTCCCCTCTTCGAGTTCACACGCTTCAGCTCCTTTTGGTCTCTTCGTCATTTTTTTCGCTGCGGCAGTGATTTTCGTCGGGTTTTTCGTCAATCTTCGTGTTTGGTTTCGTCAATCTTCGTGCGGCACTTTCCTCTTCAAATTGGTCTTCAATTTTGTGTAATTTCTCTTTAATTTCTGTTTGGTTTCGTCAATTTTTGTTGCTCTTCAATCTCAGAATTTCTGTTGCTCTTCAATCTCAGAATTTTTGTTGCAATTTCGTGTAATTTCTCTTTAATTTCTTTTTTGGTTTCGTCAATTTTTCAATCTCAGGATTTCTGAAGCCAGGCGCACCATCACCATTACCAACTGTGTTCGCTAATGAGCTCGATTCGACTTGCCGTTTGGCAATAATGAGCTCGATTCGACTAATAGTATTGAATTTCTGTCAATTTCATATTCCATTTCACCATTTGCATGCAACTTTCACTTTTTTCAATATTTTTTGTCAATCTCTGGTTCAAATTTTTTAGTCGCCAGCCAATTTCAGGTTCAGGTTTGATTTATGTCAATTTCAAGTTCAATTCCCGTTTTTTTCTAGTCAATTTCAGCAATTTATGTCAATTTCATGTTCAATTTCTAGTTATGTTGATGATTCAATTTGTATTTAGTTTCATGATGAGTGTCGTGTATTAAATAATAATTTTGTGCTTTTTTAGTTAAGCGACTCTCATCTTCTCTCAGTTAGGAAGCAAAGTAATGGTGCCCTCTCTTCGCATCTCGCCTCGTCGTCTAGTTAAGCGACTCTGATTAAGGTGTAATTTTTTTGTCAAAATTTCCATCAATTTTTGCTTCTGATTCATCTTTGTCAATTTTGATATAAGGTGTAGTTGAAAGAAATACAGTTTCGGATCAACCGTAAAAGTGTACACAAGGATAAACGAATGTAGTCGTACATTCGTGTCCATAACTTTCAGTGGGAAAATCCAATTAGAATGGTTCAAATTGGGTTAGATAGATAATGAGATTATCTACAACCTTCATATAGAAATATATTTCATATGAACGAAGTATAAGTGTCGTTTCTGTGAAATACCGAAAGGGTGCAACAGTATGACATACAGTTAGTAAAACAGTCATAACTTTTGCATACGAACTCCAATTGGGCTGGGCCAAATTGGGTTGTGTAGATAATAAGATTATCTACAACTTTCGTGTTGGTTGATTTTCTGTCAGAGAAATTTATCAATTTCGTCTGGACAGAATACTGAACAGGTTCATACAGTTTTCTGTGTGAAAGGGTGTATATTGGATATACATGCCTTTTGGCTAATCCTTATCATATTAGGTATAAATAGGATTTTCTCTCTCATCTTCACTAAGGAATTCAGAAGTAATTCAAAGCAATATTCTGCCCAAGACACAAGAGAAAAGAGCAAATTCAGATTTGATCTTTTGTGAGTGAAAAGGCACGAAGAGAGAGTAATAGAGAATCGATTAGATCGAGCAAGTTCGCTGGTGCATCGTCTAGGCAGGTGCATCCGCGACCGACGTCTTACGAGTCAAGGTGGATACACGTAGAGGAGCAACATCTGAGGCTCTTACGGTTGTGATCGATTCGGACGAGTAGATTGAGTCGGAGACGAAATCAAGCGAATCGGCGAAGTCAACGAGCGGTGAAAGACGCGTGGTGTGGGACGCGCGTATTGTCACCAACGTGACAGGAGAAAGAAGGCAGCGATCAACCCTTCGTGTGCAATCAATTTTGCACCGGTAAAGATCTAACCTTCTATTTGCATCGTACCCTCGAAGTCGTGGCGTGATCTCGGGAATCGGGGAACCGGACCGGGCCTACATATCCGCTGCGCGGGCCCGGGGCCGGGGATATTCCCCTTCAGTAGTTTCTTTTTTGATGTAATTATATTATCAAATTATCATGGAATTGAAGGTTCAATTATATTGCTTTCGATTATTGGAGATAATTGATAATTAATCCAAATTATTTCTTGATTAACCTCATAAAATTTTATTTGTAATTATAGTAATAATCAAGTCCTTTAACATAATTTTTTTGTTTTCATCACTTCGTGACATTATTCGCCATAGGCCTCCAAATTTTCAGGACCGGGCCTGGCCACAGTCGCCACAATCGAGTCGGCTCCAGTCGCCAGTCGAGTCGAGACACGAGAGAGAGAGAGAGAGAGAGAGAGAGAGAGAGAGAGAGAGAGAGAGTGCTCGAATCGTGCGTGAGAAAGAACTAAAAGAGAATGGGTGCCGTGAAGTGTGAATGAAAGAAAAGTAATACTTAGGAAAAGATGGGCTGGATGAAGTTGGGCCAAAAAATATATATTAACAACAGCCTGTACAAGTTGATGGAAAAAACGGACGTTTTTTGCCAAAAAAAAAAAGGTCAAACACGTAAAAAAATATTTGACCGTTTTTTCCAACCGTCTTGTAAAAAACGGAACGTTTTTCCACCGAAACACCGTTTTTTCATCGTTTTTCACCGTTTTTCATAGTTTTTTACAACACTGACAATTTGTATGCTTATTATTGTGCAAATCGTGTGGGCCAGAATTTTCGAGAAATAACGTGATTTCGTGAAATAAATCTGTAAATTACTAAGCTTGTTTGGATCATCAAGTAATATTGAGTAATTTGCAGTTTAGGATGAATTTTCTGAAAAATAACTAATTCTTATTTGGATGCATGCTAGTATTTTTTAGTGAAACTTGTAGTTAAAGATTTTCTAAAAAAATTTATATGTAAAAGTTAGCAAAAAATAACTGAGCTTTTGGCTCAGTTTTTTCCAGTTAAGGAAATATCCTAATCATGACACCTTCAATCTCTCTCTTAAATACATGCCTCTCTCTCTTATTTAAATATAGCTTTTTTACTCCAATTCTCTTTAAATGCTCCATTTTTCTCAAATTTTTCAAATTTAATTGGTTTATGGTTATTTTTCGGTTAAAGTTTGATCTTTTTGTGTGTTTCTGGTGAAGGTTTACAATTACTGTTAATGGTTATTTGATTAGTACTCATATTTTGTATGCACTGTTATTTGATATTTTCTCATTTCAATTAATTAAATGTTTGTAGTAATAGTTAGATGTTATGTATCTTAATTAAAATAGTTCATGTTTTACAATAATTGATTTGATATGATTATTTTATTTTTACTATTTATTTGCGAATGTTATTAGATTTATTTTTTATTATAAAATATCCTTGGATTTATTTTGAGTCATTTTCAAAACCCTAAGCCTAGAAATAAACTATCCTGTATTATAAAATACTTGTGAATCCAAACAAGTCGTAAATCTACCAAAAGAACCGAAAGGAAAAAAAAAAAGGTATTTCCGTCACCTATTAATAGGACATGGGCTTGTCTACAAGCAAGTAATAACTTATTAATCAGATATATCCTTTAGAACTTCCTAATTATAATTTCTATGCAAATTATTAATTCGGTATTAAATTTGTCAAGTATATCATGATGGTTTCAATTCACAAATCTAGTTAAATTACAATGATGTTTAAGATTTTTGAGAGGTTAATATGAAATTTTTACTTTCGGAAGGGTAAATATGTAAATATGATGTTTCAGATATTTTTAAGGGAAAAAATGATATTTATTTTGGAAGGTAAATATGATATTTTGGATTTTACAAGAGTTTATATAAATTCCAATCTTATAATTATTCGGTACAAAACATGTGCGGTGAGTTGCTATTCCTCTCGCTCCTTGTGTTTTTATGGGTGCCTTCTCTCACGGTATCGATTGAGGCAAACATAAATACACATATTTTGGATTTTAGTTTCTGCACTGAAAATTTTCGACGTTCTTTTTGCATTTTTTTTCCTTCGAACCAATCTTCCACCCGGTTCAGAATTTTTTTAATGCGTATATATAATATTGTTCTTCGAAATATGATCATATATCCTTACAAATTCTAAAAATAACATTATTGTCATACTATAATAAAGTGTACAATATTTTTTCTAATGCTACATAAATTTTTCAATTTTATCATATAATAATTTTGGTTCATAGAGACCACCAACAATAGCTATTATTTATTTTGCACTCAAAGTCATGTTTGATAAAATTAGATTTTCCCTTGAGTAGAATATTTTATCTCAAATACATTCGACTCTAGTAACCCCAAAAACCTAACCCAATTTAAGAAATTACATAAAACTTTTTTGTAAATAAATTATAATATATTTAAATTGAGATACACAATAGAAAAATATTTAAATTGGGGACCTGGACCGGCCGGGGGGAGGGAGGACCCGGACCGACAGTATGATGAAGAAAAATATTTTGAGTGCTTGTTATATGATTATGAACACATACTTTGTCATGACATTTCAACAAAGCAGTCTTTGTATAATAATTGACCTGTTTTATACTGCTTACGATTATTTTTGGGGTGGTGATATTCAAGAGCCATATTTGGTGTGGAGAGTTGTTTTTGAGAAAAAATTAAAATATGAATTATTTTGTCTTTAATATTTAATGCATTTTTGAAAAATTGTATTTTATAAAAAAAAACCGAAGTTCTTATTTTTTTTTTCTCCATTTACTCGTTTATTATATGTTAAAAAACACATAAATTTTATTTTCAGAGTGATATATTTGTAATAAATTAAATATAAATTTATGAAATTAAATATTTAAAAACAACAGTCGATAATGTTTTTAATATTAGAGGCAAAATAAGTCATATTAATAATACAATTTTCAAAGATATATGAGGGAAGCTAACCTACTTAATTTTCAAAATAACATTATTGTATTTTCAAAATAAGTCATATGAGGAAAACTAACCTACTTAATTAAGTACCAACACTTTGATACTTAATGTTTTTTCACCATTGGATTTGCATTGAGATTTGTGTTTTTTCATGATGATCATGAAAGTTTGTGCACATCATTAAATGCACAAATCTCAATGCAAATCTAATGGTGAAAAAGCATTAAGTACCAAAATTTTGGTACTTAATTAAGTAGGTTAGCCTCCCTCATATATATATATATTAGGGGTAAAATAAATCATATCATATTTCATTTTAAAATTGCTCTCAACTTTCAAATATCGCTCTTAAAATATCACCAACCTTATTTTTAACTATTTATATATTTTTAGGGTAATAAAGAAGCTTCCTTCCTTGTACCTTCTATTTTCTTTTAAAAGATAGTAATAGTTTAAAATATCGCTCAATTTTTATATTTTTAGGGTTTACTTTTTGTACTTCGAAAGTAAGAAGAATTAATGGAGACCATGCCTCTTTGTTCTCTCAATTCACATTTAGGATATACTTGAATAAGAAAAAAATACTACCATGTTTTATTTTTTACCAATCAGGTCAGCCATTCAAGTAGTAATTGCTACTTCTACCATTAAAAAAAAAAGTAATTGCTTCTTCTTTTTTAATTCTCGACTGTATTCTTTTAGTTTAATCTCAGCATGCTCTTAGATGTGCATGTCATATCTTTACGTAAACCTAACAAGTCAAATTCATTCATTATTCATCAATTAATCTATACATTCTCTCTTGAAACTAAATTTTAAACAATAATAATTTATTTTTCATTTTAGTATAGATCTTTCTAATGTATTACAATTTACTTTTAGCTTTGGCTTTTCCTACCCTTTTCTTATAAAGTGGGTATATGATATATTAACAGTAAAAATTCATTATTAATTGCAAGTGTATTTTTGGTGCTTTTAAATTATTGTTGCTTGCAACTTTTTTATTCCTACTAGCTGGACCATGGATATTAAAATTAAAATCTTTTATATATCGAGGCTGGATTTTAACCTTAGGACATCTCTTCATTTCTTTTATCAGAGCACTTTTGCTTGTTTTCTTACATTTGTATATAACCTGAATTATAAAAACAAAAATTAAGTTAAAAATACATATTATTTCAAATTTTCAAATCATGTTAAAATCCTATTATCTTAAGATATAGATATTTATTTATTATAGTAGTAATGCTAAACATTGCCCTCTTCCCACGTTGGGCCACGTCTCCCATTTACTGTTTATTTTTTTACTTTTTTTGGCTTCCTCTGCTCCGCTCTTTCTCATTAGTTCCACGACCAGATCAAGCAAATAAGAAAAAGAAACCTCAGCCCAGAAAACCCTAGAAAACCCTAGCTGCGGAATGCTCGCCACGAAGACGTGAGGCGCTGACGACGTCGCCAGGCGCTGGCTTCAGAGGTCGCAGTGGAGAGCGCTGCTCGGTAGCAGCTCATTCGCCCAGAAAGCTCCACCTTGTCACAGAGCCGTCGCTTCTTCTTTGCTTGGCTTTCGCGTGGGTTTGGCATCGCCTTCTCCGTCTTCTTGCTTCCGTAAGTCCTCTTTTATGTTTACCTAGGGTTTGTCCTGTCGAATTTCGTTCTTTCAATGTCTAGGGTTTGCGTTTCTCAATGATATTAGTGTAGGGTTTGCGTTTCCTAATGCCTGGTCATGATTTTTTACTTGCTTATTCTGTAGGACTGAGAAAATTTTCAATTGCAATTTTATTGAAGAGATTGATAGGAATAAGTATAACAAGGAACGAAACAACAATCTTCGATCAATACGACTCCCTCTCCTGCCTTTGTCCTCCAAATAAATAGAATTAGTCAAAAAAATTGATCCTAATTTTGTTTTCGGTACACTGCAGGTGCCAGTTTTCCACATTTTCCCCTTCTTTATGCTTGATTGTTTTTCCTTCTCCAATTGAAATTGCGAGACAGAGATTAATTCTTCTGTTGTTATTTCTTCGAAAGTTGGCTATTTCTTTGGGTCAAGTTTGGCTACATTTGTCCTTTTTATTAACGCATTTAGACAAAGGTACATACCATTCTTTTTTGCGATTAGGTATAAATGCAGGGACTAATTTGCAAATCTCCTCTTTTGTGAATTTAGGTGTGGAAAATTGGTATGGTAACTGCATTGCTGGTGCAGCAAGTATCGAAATAACATTCATAGGAGGTCATGCTGGTACGGTTTTCACGTAAAAAAATTTATAAAATACATTATAATCTTTAATTAATACTATACTATATATTTTTTTTTATTAATATACTATAATTTTATTTACAGGGAGCTAAGTCACAATACTGTGATAAGTGTTCGCGTATAAGCCTCCTCGGAGCCGTTTCAAGGCTTGCAAGCCATGTGTTTTGAAAATGGTACGTAATTTTCTCCAAAAAAGGACCAGTTTACAATTTATGTCTTTCGTGAGGATAACAAAGTTAAATTGAATTATTTTATTTGATGCTTGGTTTCGTTCGGGTTCATCATTGTGTATTGATAAGCAATTGAGTTGGATATTCAAACTATAAACCATTTGTCGTGTTTGTATGGCATGCTTTTATTGCAACATTATAGCACTGTGAGTTTTCACGAATCGATTTCATTTCGATTGGCCCTAATTTTGTTTAGCCTGTATTTTTGTTGAATTACAAAAAAAAATTCAATGCAAATCTGCAATACTGATGTTTTTTTTGTTTGCGGTGTGCATTCAAATCGTACAAAAACATAAAGTCATCAAAAAATGAATTGCAAGGCATCTATCAGAAATTGTTTATATTACTTTATTTTCATTTTTTGATATTTTACAGCTATCCAAGAGAAATCAAAAGAGCTAATAGAGGATGTAGACTCTTTCAAATTTCAGGAAATTATCGTGTAAAGGTTAGGTAAATATACATATTTTTAAATCATGATAAATTTTTCTTAAAAGTCCCTGCATTATGGCTAATTTGCAAATGACCACTGCACTAATAAAAATCGTAAATCGAGCATATATTACTAATTGTATAAATTTCCCCCTAAATTGTAATAATTGGTGTCACTGGATTATTTAATTTGGGTTAAATTGTACCGACCTTCACAGTTAAGAGAGAATAGGAGCTTCACTAGCTGGTTTGGTATTATGCGACCCCTGAAAATCAGAGAATAAGAAATCCATTGCGCTATCGAATTTGAGTATATATGCGGCATTTCTCATTTTGCGGAGCAGGTTTGATTTTTCTGTCATCATCACGATCATACGAAGGTGAACAAAATTATAGTGTCACATGGTAATTTCTATAAATACAAGGACTATTATGTAAACAAAATTATAGTTTTGATTTTTCTCTCATCATGTACAATTAGGAATTGTAGGACGAAGGAGCTAATGAATATAATAAACAGCATAGACAAGTCGTAGAGACCCCGTTTCAAGAACCTGGATGTGTTTGCACACGGCTTCATCAAAAAGGAAAAATCACAAACATCTCCGAACTTTTTCCAGCATTCCAAAACCGCCCTTAATGGCGCAGCAGATATCGTCAGAAAAGCTGCAATGAAGGTCGTGTTTGGTGGCAACATAAGAAACCAGAGTCAATCGCCAGCTCAGCAGACGGTATGGTTTGGTTCGGCTGTGCAAACGGATCCATTGGGTATGAATAACTGAAAGACCCACCAAGCACAAGCAAATACGTCGTCGCTTCATGGCCGAATACGGTTCTGCCCGTACCTATTCCATCAAAACGGATCCGTCGATGACCGAATAGGTCGACACTCGCAGGTATGTTCATTTCAACATTTTTAAAAAATCTTAAATTCTAGGACAGCTAATTTACCTTTATACCCTTCTAAAATACTTAAATGTCATATCTACCCTTGCAAAATTCGAAATATCAAAATTACCCTCGGAAAATTTGTAAATAAATAATTTAATAACAAACTTTCCTAATTTTACAGGTGTCTTGCCACTGATGCAATTCAGCAGGCACCAACCTGGCGCACCGGCTTGGGGCTTGGCAGTGGGCTACCAATACGAAATAAAAGTACTGTTTATGCAATTTAAACTTTAAATTCAGCGGCCACTAACCTGGCGCACTGGTATGCACGATAATTCTGTTATTATGATATTACTTTAAAATATGTACATTTTATGCAATTAAGGGGTATTTTGGGAATTTTATGAAATTAAGGGGTATTTTCTAATTTTCCTAAATTCAGGGGTACGAGAGAGAATTTTATGCAATTCTCCTGTTACACAGGTAATTTTTTCTTATAATATTAAACATATAATTTGATAGTTTAAAATACTAAACATTTACTTTTCAAAAAAAAAAAAAAAGACTAAACATTTTAATTATTAATTATTTTCTAAATTTGTATGATCTATTTATTGGGTATATTATTTGTATACTTTTTGGTATTATGTGATTTTAGTTTGCGGGAAAGTAATAATCATCTTCTTTGCTCACGACAATTAAAATCATACAAAAGAATTTACAAATAATAGTACAAATATGAATACAAATACGTAATACGAATACGAATATGAACACACATACAAATAATACATAAATACAAATACATTAATATGAATACGTGGACACGAATGCGAATTGAAATGTGAATAGGAATGCGAAATACAAATAATTTACAACTAAATATAAAAATACGAATACACAAATTGAAATACGATTACAAATACAAATACTTACACAAGTACATGAATATAAATATAAATACAAATATAACAAAACAAATACCAATACGAATACCAACAAAAACACTAAAATATGAAATGAAAATACAAACACAAACACAACAAGGAAATCGAAATGCAAATATGAATCGAAAATACAAACACGGGATTCAAATACGAAATACACATCATTATCATCATTATCATATCATCATCAAATCATCATCATCATTATCATATCATCATTCTCATCATATCATCGTCTTCATCATCATCATCATCATCATCATCATCATCATCAAAATTCGGATACAAAATACAAAACACGAAATGCGAAACAAATAAAAATAAAAATACACATAAAAAAAATACAAGTACGAATACAAAATACAATTACGGAATACTAATTCAAAATACATATACAAGTACGAAATATAAACACGAGTACAAAATACGAAAATGCAATACGAATATGTAATACAAATACGAACACGAACACAAATACTAATACAATTTGGAGTTACGAAATCATACGAATACAAATACGAAATATGAATAATGATACAAACGCGCAAATAAGAATAATATCATCATAAAAATGCTGATACAAAATACAAAAAATGAACGGCGAAAAAAAAATTCAAATACAAATACACATAAAAAAAATACAAATACAAATACATATAAGAAAATACAAATACAAGTACAAATACTTAATACAATTACGGAATACCAATACGTAATACATATACAAGTATGAAATACCAACTGGAGTATGAAATACGAAAATGTAATATAAATATGTATATGAATACGGACAAGAACATAAGCACAAACACGAATACTAATACGATTATGAATCAATAATTACAATTAACGATTAACGAATAATGAGTTACGAAATACGAAATCACACAAATACAAATATGAAATACGAATACTATACGGAATACACGAATAGGAATAATACACGAATACAAATACGCGAATACGAATATACATACACGAATGTGAATATGGATGCGAAATACGAACATGCAATGCAAATACAAATACAAATACAAATAAAAATAAAAAAATACGAACAATTCGATATATTTCATAAATGAGGACATGTTAATCATTATCGTCATCCAGCATCATCATCATCATCATTATTGTTATCATCAGTATGCGGATACATAATACAAAAAAGAACGAGTACGAAATACAATTACGAATACCAGGTCAAGTACGGAATACAAATACAAAATACATACACAAATACAAAATACCAATACAAGTACGAAATACAAAAATGAAATACAATGCGAATACGAAAACGAATGTAAGCATGAAGATGAATAATAAGGATTATAATTAAGAATTACAAATAACGAATAATGAATTACGAAATACGAAATACGAAATCACATGAATATAAATACGAAATACGAATACGCGAATAAGAATAATAAACTAATACAAATACACGAATGAATATACGGACATGAATGTGAATACGAATTTCTGAGATTAATTGGCACAAGTAAATAAATAAATCGGTAAGAAATAATAGTTATTTATATTACAATAGTTTTTGTATCTTAATATATCTTTTCTGATGATATTATTAACTTCTTATTTTGTACTCTACTTAGGGAATATGAATGTGACTTAGTGTAATCATCATTTTCATCGTAATCATCATTTTCATCGTCATCGTCATCATCATCATTACCATATCATCATATTCATCATTAACATCTCATCATCTTCATCATGAACATGACATCATTATCATTAAAGTATCATACCATCATCATCATCATCATCATCATCATCATCATCATCATAGTGATCATTACCATGTGCTTTCGAAACATTTATGAGGATGTTACCGGACATAAGAATACAAAATGTATGAAACGACTCGGATAATGAACAAAAAAAAAAAAATAATAATGAAATAACGAACATACGAACATATCAAGCAAAGATAACAAAGCAATAAGAAAGGTCTAATGAGTTGCAAACAAGAAACTAAAGCAATTGCAAACACCTAATGTCAGCGCGAATTGAAGTAATAAAAAACAAAACAGAATCAAAAGAAATGCATATATGATCTCGATATGAACCAAAATAATAAGAAAGACCTAACGTAAATCAAATGAAACAAAAATGCAATCTCAATACGAACCAAAGCAATAACAAAGGCTTAACATGGATCAAAATTACATATACAATCTCATTACGGATGCAAAATCAAAAAACGAATTGCAATATTAATATCAATACGAACTGCGACATATGAAACAACAATACAAATAGAAAATTATAATACATACAAAAATGCAAATTTTAATGCAGCAAATACAAATGCCAACAAAAACATCAACAAAAAAAATATACATACGAATGACTGAAATATATAGAAAAATAAGAAAATACCAATGAATTATGAATTACAAATTACAGAAAATAAAATAATAAATACAAATACAAAAGAAAATACATATGAAAGTGCAAATTCTAATGAAGCAAATACAAATGCCCAAAAAATATATATATGTACGCAAGACAAATATTAAATACATAGAAAAATAGGAAATAGCAATGAATTATGAATTACAAATTACAAATTACAAAAAATGAAATATGAAATACAAATACAAATGCGCATAGGAGTGCGAAAACGGAAAACAAATAACAATACAACGGACCGTGAAATACCAAATAAATTGCGAGTATAAATACGAATTGAAAATACAAATACCTTTTCGGACATTTTTCAGACATTGCCGGTGATGTATAATAAATAAATAAATTTCAAAACAAGAAACGTTTGAATTATTCAAGAAAGACGGGTTTTGAACAATTCAAACGATTCTTGCTCTGAAATTTAAAAAATCATGATTTACTGAGGCAAACACCATGTACGAATGTAAAGGCAGTTACATATACAAATATAGCTAAATACACAAATGTCAAAAACATTTGAACACGCAAATAACAAACATAAGCATAATATGCACACACAAATACAAAATTATGATAAGATTACTAACAAACAAAATACGAATACAAACAAGGTCACCCAAACGGTTTATTTTGCAGTAGTCTTTTCTTCATATTCGCTATAATTTTGATGACGATAGATAACAAAATGAACTAACTTTGAAGAAAAATTGTTTGAATTATTCATCAAATCCGGCTCTCAATCAATTCAGACGATTTGTGCTCTGCAATTTAAAAAAATCATGATTTACTAATGCAAACACACTGTACGAATGCAAAAGCAATTACTGATACAAACACCAAATACAAGCATAAAATATACATGCAAACGCAAAATAACGATCCAAATATTACTGAGCACAAACAAGAATGGGAACATGAATGTGAATTACGACGTGAATAAGGAAAGGAGCACTAATACAAATACAAACACGATCATGAATTAAAAAATTACGAATTATCTATGAATCTACAATCTCATAATTGGATTTGTTTTTCAAGAAATGTTTCATGGAAATAACACAATCTCAAAGTTGGATTTTTTTGGTAAACACGAAGAAAAAATAACACAATCTTTTTTTATGTATTTGTACTTGATGAAAATAAATATCACAATATCTGCACATATTTCGTAT
The DNA here is from genome assembly GCA_946800325.1 of Luzula sylvatica. Lineage (NCBI taxonomy): Eukaryota > Viridiplantae > Streptophyta > Magnoliopsida > Poales > Juncaceae > Luzula > Luzula sylvatica. Next base: position 68,668,425 of record OX326959.1, on the reverse strand, counting down.
AAATAAAATAGGAATATGAATATGAATATGAATGTGAATAGGAATAAGAATAGGAATACGAATACGAATAGTAACATAAATAGGAATTTGAATAGGAATAAGAATACGAGCACGAGTAAGAAAACGTAAACCAAATACCAATACCCCAAACTGCAAATACCAATACCCCAAACACGGGGTACAACAAAATTTGGCCTATTTTGCCGATTTTGCCGATGATGTATAAAAAATAAACAAATTTTATGGCAAAAATCATTTGAATTGTTAAAGAAAACCAGCTCTTGAACAATTCAAATGGTTGTTGCTGTAAAATTTATAAAATCATGATTTACTGAGGCAAATGCAATATCCGTTCATATTTTATCCAAATGAAATTGTTTACTCTTTTTCAATGCATCTCATAATTATGTGTTGCTTTGTTGTGAAAAATTGATATATTATATATATTTACATGTCAATTACAATATACCCATAATTTATTCGCATCATGTAAGCAATCAACATATACCGTAGAATTATTAATATTCAAGATAAATTGTGTCTATGTTCATAAATATTCATTCCATATCAAACACATATAATACAATGATTTTGTTATAAATAACGACTAAACCTTTATTTGTATTTTCCGAAATAATTTTTTATTTACAAGCAATGGAAATAATGAACAATGAATAAAAATAAGATTGCAACGGAAACACATTTATTAGCCGTTCAAATTTTCCGGATTTGTGAAATCACGCACAATTATGTGCAATTTCTCTTCTTCGATGATATTCAAAATAACTTTCTCAACCCATGTGCACAAATACACACTACAAAATAAATAAAATTACAACACAAACACAATTCAGATCCAAATTAAAAAAACAAGCCCGCGCAATCGCGCGGGCGCAACGCTACTTAAAATGTAAATTCTAAAGGACTTGACTGGTAGCATTATATTCATTTTTACAAATTGCAAGATTTTGTCAGTTTGAGAAGAGAAAAATTGACTTCTTACTTTTCAAAAATTATATAATGTACTTGTATTAAAAGAGGATTGACCGAGAAAAAAATACTTACCAGGCATATGAAAATTAACTTATTTAATCGGCTGAACTATATTATTGAACTCTCTCTATATATATTGTTTTTGGAACAATAGTTATCCAAAAATACCTCCAATGTAATGTAGTTAATGTATCAAATGATTTCACAACTTTTGTTTGTCCTACAATAAAGTTAAGATAAAAATTATCTCGGTTGAACTATATATACATGATATGTTGTGTTATAAGTAATATTCAATCTTATGGAAAAATGTAAACAAATTACCTGGTTTAAATAAACTAGTCAGAACAACTTTTATTCATTTCTGGGTTTTATCAATTTTAACACCATTATATGATGCTTTATAAGTTTTTCCTATATGTATGATTTCTTCCAATGACTTAAAAAAAAATCAGTGTATTTCTAAATAAAAATTTAAACAATAACATGAAAATAGTTAGTTTTCATCTACACTATTGAAAGTAGTTCTAGAGAATATATATATATAACTAACAAAAAGAATTAATGCTAATATACATAAAATTGTTCATACATTTACTCTGTGATAAATTCATGTGTTCCCGGTATGTTCATTAAAACCTTGTTTGGTTAGAAACACAAGTCCTGTGCTCATTATGCAAATAGTGTGGGCAAGGCCACAAAACTCTGGGAATTACATTGTTTCATGAAAAAAATATATTCAAAAAACATTTTTGGTTATTTTTTTTATTAATTTTAAAAAATTTAATAAATATATGTTTAACCCATAATAATTTTAAAAACATATTATATGTTATATAATTTTAATATTTATCCTATTTTCTCAAAAATACAAAAATGAGAGTGTAAAACGAACTAAATACTCAATTTTTCGTGCTAACCTCAAATTACTCCATAATAGAAGACTGACATACACAAAAAATTTATTTTTTTCAAAATTTCTTCAAAACACAAAAAGTAAGGTTTTACACCTTTAAAAAAATCAATTAACTAATTTTCTCAAAAATGTAAATATTGAAGTCTAACACGAGCAAAATACTCAATACTCATGGTGTCCTCAAAATACTCTGTAATTGAAGACCAACATACACAAATTTATTTATTTTGAATATTTACTTGAATATGCAATAAAGTGTAGTATAATGTAATAAATATCAAAAATAGGGTTTTTTTTTTTTTTTGAAAAACTAAAGAGACGAAGCCTCTTTTAATATATTAAAGCAATGTTTAATACATTGGTGCGATTTTACATGATAAATGTAAAAAAAATAGTTTCGCAAAAATAAATTATAATTGCAAAAGTAAGATACATGCCGAGAGATGATGCTTTCGGCCATCCTTAGACGAACGCAACCTCCCTCTGCCCTTGGTTTGCCACGCGAGTTCGGATTGTCATCGAAGCTGTCACCGTCGCTGTCGCTGTCGCGGCCCGTCGCTCTCGGACTCGCCCCCAGACTCGCCCCAGACTCGGCCGTCGCTCTCGGCCTCGCCCCAGACTCGGCCCAGACTCGTCCCAGACTCGCCCCAGACTCGGCACCAGCCTCGCGATTTTTCGATTTCCCTTTTTCCCTTCCCGCTTTTTCCTTTCGAGTTTTTGCTCTTCGAGGAGCTCCAAAATCGCCCCAGACTCCTGCCAGTTCCTGCCGATTCCTGCCGGTTCCTGCCAGCCTTTTCTTCCCTGCCAGCCCCTGCCTCCGTCGCGCCGTTCGTCGCCGCTCGCCTCGTTTTGTCTCCGTCGCCGCTGTGGCCTCGGTCGCCGCGCCATTCGCCTCGCAACTCAGCCTTTTCTTCAGGGGTTAGAATCGAGCAGGAGGAGGAAGCTTCGAAACCCTAGCCCCTAAAGCGGTCGCCGTTCGCCTCGCAAGTGACCCCTGGAGCTGGGTCGAGGAAGCAGTGAGAGAGGAGGGGGTGGAGGCGGCGGCTAGGGTTTGCCTCCACCCCAAAATCGCCGAGTTTAGGCTCTTCGCGGAGCTCCAAAGGGTCCAGCCACCGAAAAAAGGCGCGGAGTTGGAGTCTCGCCGTCGCCCGTCGCGGAGTTTGGCGTTGGAGTCTCGCCGTCGCGGAGTCGGAGCTGTCGGCCTCGCCCGTCGCTCTTGGGCTGGTGAGGGGAGGTGGTGGTGGAGGCTGAGGCGGAGGCGGAGGAAGCTAGGGTTTGCCTCCGCCTCAGAGCTTTTCCTTTTCGCCCTTTTCCTTTCCCGCTAGGGTTTCCCGGCAATCAAAAAATAGGGTTTTGATATTTGTAAATTATCATTCCTAAAATTTCAGAATATAAGACTCATGTTAAAAATATAACTCTTCGAAAGATCAAAACCGAGTTCTTATGTGTCAAAGTTTTCGAAAGGGTATAACCGTAATTACATATTTATGGGTTATTTAAATAAATATATTATAGGGTATTATTTGCATAATCATCAAACCATTAATAATATTAAAAATAGAGTTTGCAAGATAAACCTCAAATAGGTGTAAATTAAATGGTTTTCAATTATGTTAAAGTTGAGGGTTATGCATGAAATGTGCCATCCACCTCATCACACCCTCATTAATCCTGCGCCCACACCTCACCCATTCCATATATATTAGAACACATCCTCTTTCATGAAACCCTAAGAGAAAAAGAGAGAAAAATAGGAAAAAGCAAGGAAAAGAGGAAATTTCGCAAAACGAAAGGTGCCGTAATCCAAGTTTCGAGTTTCTCCGTTTTCAGTCCATCTTGTGTGCCGTTTCAATTAATCACTTGTTTGTCGAGTTTCTTTCCATTAGGTGAGTGCTACTCTCACTTTCCTCTTATTAAGAATCCAATTTCGATCGTTTCTAGACCTTACATGATAGTCAAGGGTTTTTGCTTTAGAAACCGTATTTTGCTTTAAAAACCATGTTACCTCAACAAAATATATATTATGTAGATTTGATCATCTATATATATGTAGAATTTGAGTTTGATAAAACGTAAGCCGGACTTACGATTTTAGTGAGGGTCTTCATGAGGCTCTCTCTATGTATGATTTGAATTTTATGTGGTCTAAAACGTAAGCTGGGACTTGCGATTTTAGAAAGGGTCTATGTGAGACTCTATTGAGGGAAAAGGCATAGCTAACTTGATGTAGTGCAAAGTCCCGACCCATTAGGGGTTTGGCTGTGGCGCATGGATATCCAGTAGTCGTCGGGTGGATGTGTTCCCCTTATGTTATGTTCCAGCCCGTTTGTGATTAGCTATCAACTCGGGTTGGCACTTCAGTCGAGAGTTATTAGCGCCCTCACCCCGGTAAAGTATATTAGTAAGTATATGATTATGTATGAATGTAAGTGATTTTGATTTCGAAAAGCCGGGGAAAGTATTTATATAGTTATATTATTTCAGAATATGAATTATGATTATGATTATTTTCGAGCGAGGTTTTTGACTAGCCATGTATGAGGTCGATCTTAATAAGTTAGGCTCAAAACTCACTCACTTAGTCAACTAACCGTTTTAATTGAATGTTTTGAGTCTAGGTATGGTGGATAGATCATTCGGGGCAGCGGGTATCTAGAGTGTGAGTACGATGGTTTCGTTTTCATCGCGGAACCTCCATGTTGTGTGTATATTAGTGTACTTCCGTTTCTGGCCAGCGAGCCATTTTGTCGCTGCGACATGTTTAGTATTTTGTGTGTTTATGTCGCATATGTGTTTATATGCTTCCGCTAGGTTTCTTTATGTTATTTGTATATGTTATGGTGATGCATGTATATATCTGCGTGTGTCGTTGTTTTCGAGTTGTGGTATTTATGTTTTTGTGAAATTATCATATAAGAGCCTGTGGTATACGAGTTGTATACTGGCGGGTTGCCGCACCCTTTTCCATTTTATTTTGGGGTGTGACATATAACACCTTACAAAACAATCATATTTTCTTAAAAATGTCAAAATTAAATTATAACACGAGAAAAATACTAAATGTGCATGTTGTCCTCAAAATACTAAGTAGTAGAAGACAAACACGCACAAATTTCTAATTTAAATTTTCTCAACAAAGCAAAAACTGTAGTTTAACACCTTCAAACAAAGAATTATCATATTTTCTAAAAAATTGTCAAAATTGAAGTGTACCAGGAGCAAAATACTCAATTTTCATGGTGTCCTCAAAATACGACGTAATAGAAGACTAACACACACACAAAATCTTAAAAATGCAAAAAGGTGTAGCCTAACACCTTAAAAAAAATTATCATATTTTCTAAAAACTGTCAAAATTGAAGTGTAACACGAGCAAAGTAATTAATTTTCATATTGACCTCAAAATATTCCGTAATAGAAGACTAACACACAAATTTCTATTTTTTCAAATATTTCATTAAAACATAAAAAGTAGAGTATAAAAACTTTAAAAAATAGATTGTCCTATTTTTCTCAAAAATGTAAAAATTGAACTGTAACACGAGAAAAATACTCAATTTTTCATGTTGACCACAAAATATCCCGTGATAAAAGACTAACATACACAAATTTCTATTTTTCAAAAAAATTCTTCAAAACACAAAAAGTGAAGTCTACCTTAAAAAAAACACAACCTATTTTCTCAAATATGTAAATATTGAAGTGTAACACGAGCAAAATACTCAATATTAATGTTGTCATCAAAATATTCTGTAATAGAAGACTAATATACACAAATTTCTATTTTATCAAAAAAATCTTAAGAATGAAAAAAGTGTAGTCTAACACCTTCTAAAAAATTATCATATTTTCTACAAAATGTTAAATTAAAGTGTAACACGAGCAAAAAGTTTTAGAATTAACGTATTGGTTCGGACAAATTACTCACTTATCTGGAGAGGTACTTATTTACCTAAATACCCCTGTATCGACTAAACATAATTGTTTGCACAATTACAGGAAAGCGGAATCGAGTGAATAGATATCTCCAGTTCTAACCTCCGATTTTCTTCATCGCCGAGGTAATAGGTCTTGCTACGACAAGACTTCTTTACTCTTTTCCTTATCTCCGTTAATCCTAGAGGTCGATCTCGACGAAACAGTTAGCAATGGCTACCGCTTTAGGTATATATTCGTATTTCTGATTCAATTGATCACCTTTATCACGGCTCAGAAACCCCGGGTCTTTACAATGGATCGATAAATTATTTTCTCCTTTTTTGCTTGATGTAGTTTTGCTTAAGTCTAGAAAGGGTTAATAATTATTTATTAAGAAAAACATTAAATCACTTTTAATTGAGTAACGTTAACTCTTGCAATAATGCCACCCAAAATCTAATATCATCTATGTTGCACGGATACAAATACGAGTATCGTATTTGGTACTATATAGTTACGGTGATACGACAATTTAAAAAAAAAATCTCGAATACGGATACGGATATATAATCATTTTTTAATATATTTATATTATATAAACGTAATAAATAATTAAATAATAAATTAATAATATTTTTGAATTAAATATCATGAGAATAAACAAAATCAACAAACAATATAAGTATCATAAAAATATTTTAAAATAATTATAGAAGTATCCTAGAAGTATCTTATATAATTTATGTAAAATATTATGAGTCAAAATATATAATTAATCGAAATATAAGTATCATCAGTCGTGTCATGCCGTATCCTGAAATATCATCGATGTAACTGAAAAGAATATATTAAAATAATGATGCGTTGTCTGGCGTATCCGTTACGTATCCGACATGTATAGCATCCGTTTCAATATCGGAGATCCGTATCTTGAGAATACTTCTACATTTTAGAATTGTGCACGTAACATAAAATGACATCCAAATAAGTCAGTATTTTGAGATGACAAGAACAATCAAATTTTCTTGTTAACTAAAACATAAATATACTATCTGTTTATTCTTTTCCTAGCTCCAGTTGCGAAGTGTTGTACAAAGGACAAAATGGGCTTTTCACGTTTCAAAAACAATGCAATTTTTATTTTTGCATACGAGAACTCGCATACAAAATTTATCATGTGGGCAGGCCCATAAGGCCCGAGTGTAGAGTTCATTTTGAGTGGGTTCCAAAATTCCAAATAGATTATTTGTATCTACGTGTATTAATATTACCACAAGTATTCATTACTCAATACAACAATATATCAGATTGAATTGAATATTAGAAGATATTAGACTAGTTTGTCGGTCCGATACTATAAAAACGGACCAGTAACGACCGTAATAATTATGTAATAACTATATGAATTATACCGAATCATCATAAATCAGAAGCGTACTTAAGTCGTATGCAGAATCGTATGTGATCCGTCTCGAATTGATGTGCATCATCATCGTCTTTGTGTTCATGAAACCTTAGTTGCAAATAATAATTTACAATAATTTCTGATTTCTAATTTAAATTCATTTTGTTTTTCTCTAATAGATATTTTCTTTCATCTTGCTGGGGCCACTGTTCTAAATATCACTGATATGAACCGGTATGTCGGTTTCATATCTCTAATCAGTGCCCCTCCGTTACGATATGCCCCGTATCACTTGAGTAAATCGGTCGACCGATATATGGACCGATATGGGCCGATATGGGCCGATATTGGACCGGTTTGAACCCATTTGGACTTGAAAAATAATATTTTTTGAATAATGATTTAGGCTGGCCCATTTTATAATAATATTTTTGCTAAAAAATTTGGCCCAGTCTTTCCATTTTCTTCTTTTCTTACTCTAATTACTTCACAGCGTGAGAGAGTATATATTTTCTTCTTTTAACCTAAAACTTCCCCGACAAAAGAACCCAAATGAATTATGATTTGGCTTGAAACCTAATTTTTTCTCCTTTCATCTACAAATCTTCACTTCAACGAGCACGAAATCCACAACATCACTCGAAGGTGTGCTAGTTTCACTTTGATAACCTCCAAGAACTCCGATTGCACGACTTCACATTCACATTCCGATTAAAAACTGGTATGTTTCTATTAAATTGGTTGATTTTCGATTGAATTGATTGATTTTTTATTGAATTGAGCGACTTTCTAATTATTTCATTGAATTAACTGATCTTATAATTTTCAGATTTTAGAGTTAAATCCATGGCCACTAGTTCTTCAATGGCTTCGAATTCTAGTGCATAAGTGGGAGAAACAGAAAGTCGGCGAATCAAAGAGATTAATCAAAAGATGTTGGGTGGAAATTTGGTCAATGTATGGATGATTAATGAACACGAGGTTAGACTTTCATTGGGTGTATCCGCATCTATATCGATGGTTAATGAACACGATTTCGTGGTTTAGTTTATTATATTATTTTTGAATTTTATGGTATAATTTTAAATGTATATTTAATTTAACTTGAAATTTATGTTATATTGTTGAATTTTGAATATTAATCATGTAAAACTTAAATTAGTTTAAGAAACTTAATATAAATTAATGTTATAATAATTAATTTAATATAATAATAATAAAAAGTACACAACCGCTATACCACTGATATTTTTCGCTATGAATCCGCTATGTCAGTCATATCTCTTATCGGTGACTGACCGATCTGTAAGCGATATACGCTATCTGTAACATTGGCTGGGGCTGACGAGAAAGTAACAACATATCATACGTATTTGGACCAAATTAATTTTATGACAACGAAGTATTATTATCTCAATATCCACACTATTTGGGTCATCTTAAGGAATTAACTTTGGATTCCTAAGCTAATTATAAAAAATAGAAACACATCACCCATAATATTGTACACATCAAATACTAACATCATAATTAACACAAATAATTTGTTTTATTAACTAAACTTGATTACTTTATTATAAATATATAAATGATAATATTACAATATATAAATATTATACATATAATTCAATGTGCGGTCCACGCCTCGACTCGACAATGACATGTTGCACATTTTAGAACTATTTATGCGCATTTAGCTCAAATCGAGATTTAATAATTGCATAATTAGGCCTAAGCAATTTGAGTTAATCTTAGAATAAGTTTGAGGAGTTTAATTGCACAAGTTTTCATTAAAACAAAATATTTCAGACTTGTATTCCATTTGAATATATTTTTCTTTTGCACAGGTTTGAAATTACTCACGAGAATTGTCCTATTTTTCTTTTTATCCACGATAAAATGGAATATTCGTTTATATTTAGACCATTTTTTAACAAAATGATTTAGAAGATATTCAAAGCTAAACAAACCAATTGATTTAACTCAAGAATTAACTAAAAAAGCTTTTGTAAACTAAATAAAATTTCAACGTTGTGCATTTTAAAATGATAATCATATATTTATAATTGCAAGATATTTAAATTATGGGTTTTCTTCTTTATTTGATGTAATTAAAGTACAAATATTGACATTTTTTATTTCATTTAGAAAGATAGCCGAAAGGGGTCCGTCTTCGAAATAAGTATCGGGTCTGTTTAGTTTTCATCCGCAACTATTTAAACAATAATATTGAACTTGCATTTCATATATCATCCTCGGAGCTGTTGTTATTCAAAACTACATGAGATAGAAAACTTTTATCCTGTAAAAATATATTATTCAATTATGTCAAAAAATATCCAAAGTGACTCACATATACATGATAATATTTAACTCAAAAAAATATATAACAAATAACTTACTGGATTTGAATAGATTGACAAAAACAATAATTATTTATTTGGGCATGTTATCGCGATACTTGATGCATGTTTGATTTCTTCCGATAACTTAAAACAAATTATTTCTCTTCCTAAATGGAAATATAAAAATAACTTGAAAATTATTAGTTGATCTAGAAATACCGAAATTAGTAATGGAAGACATATAATTCACGATTTACTTTTTGCATATAAGTAGTGACTTCCATATTTTTCTTTTGAGAAGTTCATGCCTTTTTCGTATGTTCATTCGAACTTTGTTTGGTAGAAAATACAATTTGTGTTTATTCAAGTGATGTAGGGCCGTAATTTCAAAGAAGTTTACAGGACCACAAAATCATTTTGTAGAATCTTTCTGGACAACATTATAATTTGAAAGCCTAACAAAAGAAACGAGCATTGATTTTCGCCACTTGTGTGTATATACTTGATATCACAAAATAAAATTGATTTGATATTTGATTAGATTATTTATACTTGTAAACTATTTAATCAGAATGTGCATTCATGATATCTTAAAAGTATCCTTACATATTAACTTTTTGTTCCTTGTAGTTGTAGACCATGAAATAATAAATTTGTGTTTTCTATGTTATCTTCACAAATTGAATTTGTTTGTTCTAACATACACTTTCACGTAAATTTCTAAACATTATCGTGATGCTATCTATTCCCGATTTTACTCCGGAAATCAATGTAAAAATATACATATTATTTGGAGATGGCAAAATAATGAAAACAAAACAAGGTAAAAAAATACACAATTTTGGCATTCCTTGTCTTTTAACATTTGTATATTACGTATTTGTATATTACGTGCATTATGAAAAAAAATCAAGGTAAAACATATACATATTATTACCAGTCAAGTTAAAATTTTATTACTAAATTTATAAGACTCGGTCAAGTTAAAATCTTATTATTGAAATATAAATTCTAAATCTAAAAGAGTCAACTAATTTGCATTGCAATAATTTTCTAATAGCATGAATTTAAAATTTCAAGTTCTAGACGATCAAAATTAAATTTTCACTTCTAAAATAATATGAACTGCTTGTATAAAAATATAATAGGACAAAAACACATTAAGTCCAATTTAGGCACTTTTTTTACTATTCATTCTCAATCAACTAAATCTTCACAAACCTTTTATCCTACAAAAAGAAAATAACAAATATGAATAGCTCAGTCATTCAAAATTATACATGCATATTTACATGATATATGATTTGTGTTAACATTCAATTTTACAATTTTGTTTCGAAAAGAACTTACTTGATTTGAATACATTAGCCCGAATCATGTGTGTTCTTTTAAGAGTGTTGTCACTTCTTAGTGCACAATATTGTATTTTTATATGTTCTTTCGCAGTGTGGTTTTTTCCAATGACTTTAGAAAATAAAATGATTATTATATTTCTAATTGAAAATATAAACAATGACTTGAATAATAATTAGTTATTATCAACAAATACTGAACTTTGCTTCAGAAAATATATATACTTAATAAAAGAATTCTACCTACGCAAATATATATAAGTTTTCATACATATTGCGTATACAAGTTCATGCCTTTGTGTATGTTCATTAAAAACTTGTTTGGTACGAAACATGATCTGTGTGCTTATTCATGCCCTTGTGATGACGACTCTTAACTTATTCCGTCTAATATATTTGACAACATTGTTACCTATTAAATTTACATATTTGTTTTTTTTTTAACTTAAAATTACATATTTATCTTTTTTAGACTTAAAATACCATATTTATCCTTTCATAAATCTAAAATGTCATATTTCCTCAAAATGAAACCAGATATGATTTCTCGTTAAACTTAACGGTCAACATTTAAAATTATTATTTTATCTTTTACATGTTTACCCTTCTAAAAATCCAAAATATCATACAAAAAGGTTGTAGTAATATCTATTCTTTTTTTCAATTCTTTTATGATTTTTTTTAGTTATGTAATTCAATTTTAAAAATTTAATGGGTCGAAGAAATGTTACACATAGATTCGGAATCAAGAAAAAATCACGCACTACAATTTAATAATATTTGTAGTTCTGGTTATATTTTTGCTATGAAGATATTCTACATTATTTATATTTTTGTTTTTGTCATTTGAGCTTGGTAGAATAATTATTTTTGGAAATTTCATCGATATATTTTTTCATTTATATTGTTATCCATGAGATCGCATTATTATATTTTTTGAAATTCGATAAATTGATAAAATGTTTATAGATGGAGTAAATACGATATTTACTTTTGGAAGAGTACGTATATTATTATTATTATTATTATTATTATTATTATTATTATTATTGAGAGGTTAAATATGATATTTTTATTTTTAAAAGAGTAATTATGATATTTTGGATTTTTAGAAGGGTAATATATGTAAAGGATAAGATAGTAATTTTAAAAGTTGATTGTTAAGTTTAATGGAGAAATTGGATGATTTTTTATTTTTGGATAAATATGATATTTTAGATTTGTGAAAAGATAAATATGATATTTTAATTTTAAAAAGATAAATATGTAATTTTAAGTTTAAAAAAGAATAAATACGTAAAATATGTAATTTTAAGTTTAAATAAACATACAACTTCAACATTACTGCATTTGTCTAATATATTATTTTTATCGTACTTATATATACTTTTTGACTCCCTATAACTTTTTTTAATATTATATATGTATATACTCTTTTGATGCTATACATCTGCTAGTTTTTGTAGCATCATATAATTTTTCTCTACTATACATTTTTATTTCATACTTATATATGGTATTTTCAATTTGTATATACTTCTTTTACGGACATATATATTATCTTTATATCTATATATTAGTTATGAGGGCCGCTCGGACGGCAATTTATTTTTGTGAAAGATAGTCAGAATCTCAACAGAAAACATTTCCCTAATTCACCCATTGAATTCAATCAAACGATGAAAAATAATATGTTTAATCAAGAATTACAAACACGAAATTTAATTTGTCACCAAGAAGTTGAGAAAAAACACGAACTTAAAAGAGAGACAAAATAAAATTGTAAATAAAATGCTTATCCCCTCTGAACAATGGCTTACAACAAGACGTACCGTTATCATCGATGAGGAAAAACATGATGACATAATCGTTATATGCACGGGCCCTAGCAAGTGGCGCTGTCACATCAATTAATCCTCACAAAAATCTGTAATTTTCTCCGATTATAAAATAACTTAATTGAGAAAGTCATTTTTTTTCAACTTCTTGGAAAAAAGTAACACACACATAACTTTTACATTTGACGAGAAATGGACGAGGCTCGAGAAATTAGAGAATTGGTTAAGGAGTTGTTGCTGAAAAGTTGGGAATCGAGAAGGATTGTTGCCCTAGAAATTAACGAATTGGGATCGAAATTGGGATCGAAATTGGGATCGAATAGGGGTCGAATTTGCTGGTTCATTCGAGGTTTAGTTAACCGAGCTGCTGGTCAGCCTGCTTTAGTCGAGATTAAAGGAAAATTGAGGTCACCACTCGGCAATGCTGCTGCTTTGGAGTCTAGAGAAGCGAGACCGAGAGTCACCAGAACTTCGAGGTGAAGAAGCGAGGTTGTGCAGGCGGAGAAGCGGCTGCACAGGTAGGTGCGCAAAGGATGAAAGGAGTAGACTCGATTTTCCCTTTCTCTTTCAAAGTTTTTTCATTAAATGAAAATTGTATTTCTTTTGGAGGAGACTGATCTATAAGAGCCGGTTTATATCAATTAACATATCGAAATTGGCGAATAATTTTTGTAATCCCATGAAGAAAATTGTATTTCTTTTGGAGCGACAAATTTTCATTAAATGAAGAGCGAAAGAGAAGTACTCGCCACGAGCATTGTATTTGTATCATTGCGTCCATTTTTTTGGTTTGTGCATTTAGATAAGTGGGCTCAAAAATAAAAAACAAATAATTATGTAGCATCATTATTGTATAAAATAAATTACACTTTCGTGAAATAGAAAGAACATTTCGAAAATACTATATTTTTGGAGTAACCAAATATCACATATATAGCATCATTTTTTGAAATTGGGAGTGGATTGCCCCCTAGATTATATTGAAAGAAAATAAAAAGGAAGTGTTTTATTTACATTGGTGATTTACGATATGTAAAAACTGCAAATTTAAACAATCAAATACAGTTGGTGATCCAAAGATCTGCATCTATGAAAGCTCTATTTGTTGTTATTCCTACATTGGGCTCTTTGTCGTTGAAGATCTTGTCGTTTCGTGCTTTCCACACATTCCATAGCGTTGCTAGCCATAGGGAACTCCACCTTTGTTTGTCGTTATCCAGGACACATCGATTATTATTTGACCAGAATCTCCACTGTGTTGATGCCCATTCTGGCTGGGAGACTCCACACTGTCGAAGTACCGATTTCCATATTTGAACAACGAAAGGACAGTGTAGGAAGAGGTGCGCGTGGTCCTCCGTTGCGTTGTTGTTGCATAGCACACATCGTTCGCAGTTCGGCCACCCTCTACGCGAAAGTCGATCTTGTGTCCACAATTTTTTATCCATGAGGAGCCAGGCGAAGATTCGTACCTTGTTCGGCGCCTTAAATTTCCAGAATTTAGTCGACCACTGTGTTCGAACACCCCGATTTGCCAGTAAGTTGTATAGGCCTTTTACTGAAAAAACATCTTTTGTGTTTCCGGTCGGTGTAATGCCCCATGACACCCTGTCCATTGAATCTGTTAGCTCATTGAAGTTCTGGCATGATAGGTTGGAAAGTTCGTGAGTAGCTTCTTGCGAGAGGTTGGCTTTAAGTGGGACATGTAGTATGCCTCGAGATATAGTTTCCGCTACTGTTGCATTGCGATGTGTGATAAATGATGCTAGATTTGGGTACCGTCTTGCTAGTATTTCTTCGCCCCACCATTTATCATGCCAGAAGTTTGTGTCTCTTCCATTATTCACTTCATGTGATATTCCTAAGTCAGCTAGGTGCTCAATTTTTGCCAAGTCTTTAACAAAAAAAGAAGAGTGTGCATTGGGAATGTCTGATAGTATTCTATTTCTGCCGTATATTTTTTGAAACGTATTTTTCCACAATCCCTCTCCTGGTTGACGTAGCTTCCATATCCACTTTGTTAGAAGAGCCATATTTTGTAGTTTGAGGTCTATCACTCCAAGTCCACCGCAAGCTTTTGGTGTGCAAATTTTAGCCCAACTCGTTTGGTTTTTCCCGGCTCTGTAATGCTCATTTCCCTGCCATAGGAAGTTCCGCCGGAGTTGATCGATCTTTGTAAGGACCCATTGTGGGAGTAGGTTCGCTTGCATGAAGTATAGTGGTTGTGAAGATAGTACGGAGTTTAACAAGGTTATTCTTCCGCCTATTGATAGCAAACGCGCGCTCCATCCGTTAATTTTTGTACGTATGTTTTCTATTAGCCTTAGGTATTCCGCTTTTGACGGTTTTTTTATGGTTAAGGGTAGGCCCAAGTGAATGATGGGTAACTTTGATTCTTTGCATTGGAGGATATATTCAATTGAAGGACTTAACTCGTCCGGAATATTTATTAGCACGTATGTGCATTTTTCACTATTGAGTTTGAGGCCGGTGATATGGCATAGTGTATGTGTGATAAGGCTTAGCATTTGAATGCTATGTCGTGAGGCCTCCGTGACTAGTATCGTGTCATCGGCGAATTGTAATCCTTCAATTGGTGAGAATAATGGTGAGCCCATATATCCAGAAACTTTTGTAATAATTTGTTGTAGTGCGTCGACCGCTAGCACGAAGAGTAGCGGAGAGAGCGGGTCCCCCTGTCGTAGTCCGCGCCCATGAAAAAAGAATTCACCCATGGTGCCATTTAACTTGATTGATGAGCTCGAGGAGATAAGGATATTTTTTATCCAGGCGGTCCATATTGTTGGAAAACCCCTAGATTGCATCGTGTTGAGGAGGTAATCCCATGAGATAGTATCAAACGCTTTATAGAAATCAAGTTTGTATAGTATTGCCGGTGTTTTGGTTGCTTTGTAGTTATTTAATAGTTCTCTAGTTGCCAGAAAAGATTCAAGGATAAATCTATTTTTAATGAAAGCTGTTTGGTTAAAACTTACCAGATTATTCATATGTGGTTGTAGGCGGTTTGCTAGGATTTTTGATATGATCTTGACCGGCGTATCCATAACGCTAATTGGTCTAAAATCCTTTAAAGTCGCCGCGTCATTTTTTTTGGGGATCAAGGTTATGTGTGCTTTATTTATTCTCCACAAGTCTAATTTGTTTTGCGAGAACGCCTCACAAAACCATATAAGGTCGTGTTTAACCGTTTCCCACATAATCTAAAAGAATTCCGCAGGGAAACCGTCCGGTCCGGAGGACTTTCCCTTGGCCATTTCAAATACTGCCGTTTTGATCTCGTCCAATTGAAATGGATGTCCAATATGACTTATGTTTGGCTGTGCTTGTATTAAAGTTTGAAACCCTAATAGTGTGTTGTTATGTTGGCTATTAGGCCCTGCGAATATTGTTTTATAATAAGCCGTGAATGAATCTAAGATGGACTTTTGGTCCGTTGTACATTCACCATTTTCGAGTTGTAAAGTTGATATTGTATTTTTCCTTTTGTTTGAAGTAGCAACAGCATGAAAAAATTTTGTGTTATTATCACCCTTCTTAAGCCATCGGCATCGTGAATTTTGTTTCCATTTCGATTCTACATCGTTTGCGATCTTTTGCGCTTGCATTTTAATAGATGATCTCACGTTTTTTTCCACCCTGTTGAGGGGTCGATGCTCCTCTACCCTATCTAGTTGATCTATTATCCATTTGGAGTTTGCTAGATACGTGTTCTGGTTTGAGAATTTTTTGGTCGCCCAGTCTCGCAAAGCTAGTCTCACTCTATTTAGTTTGTATGCTATGTTCAATGCTGGATTCGCTGAAGTTGGTATTTCACCCCATGCCTCGGTTATAGTATGTTTGGCATCCTCATAATTCAGCCAATGTAGCTCCAACCTGAAGCGTTTTTTTGTTGTTGGCGAAGAATCTTGCTTATGTAATTTCAGATGCACCGGCGTATGATCCGAAGTTAGAGTTGGTAGTGGGTGGAGTGTGATATTCGTGCCGAGGCAATCCCAATGGTGAGAGGTTAATGCCCGATCTAACTTGGAGAAGGTTGGATTTTCTCGTTTATTGGTCCATGTGAAATTGCGGGCGGACAAATTTATCTCCGTTAATCCAAGTTGGTCTATTGTTTGGTTGAACCTACTCATTTCATAGCTTGATCTTGGATTGCCGGTTGTCTCCTCTTGCGATCTTAACATGTTGAAATCTCCTATGATAATCCATGGTAGATCGTTGTTCGCCCTAATTGCTAGTAGCTCGTCTAAAAAAGCGCTTTTTAGTGTATTATCTGTAGGGCCATAGACCGAAGAGATCATAAAAGTTTGGTTTTGCGAAGTTTCGAGTATGGCGGTGCAAGAGTATGTTAGTATTAACGATTGTTTCATGGAATAGGCCGATGACCATGCAAGAAGGATACCACCTTTTGCGTGGTTTGCATCTGCACTAATGGCATTCGTGATATATGACGGGCAAACACTTGGTAACAAAAAAGAAGAATACCTATTCCATTTTGTTTCTTGTAGACAAACAAGATTACATTTGGACTCTCTAATGGTATCCCTCACTACGTTACATTTGTCACTTGCCCCCAAACCCCTTACATTCCAAGAAATAACATTCAAATTTAAAAAAGACATGGATAACATAAAATAAAAAAGGTGCAAGATGCATGAACTACACTCTTATAAATAAGAGAGCGGGGTCTAGGCGGTTGACTAATCATTCCTCAGAGGGGTCACCCTCGGAGCTTGCAGTATCGGCTTCATCAAACTCCATTTCGATACCCTCATCCCCCTGCTGGAGATCGTCCTCCATTTCGTCATCCTTGTCAGTGTCCTTCGCCGTCTCTACATGTGCCACCTGATGGTGCGCCATGCTGTCCAGAATGACGCCAGGGTCCAATCCACAATGCTGTATGGCCTTACGAGCCATATCCTGGTCCAGTGGGTTATTCAAAACTTGCTCCCATTCCAGGCTGTGAAGTGCTTTTGATTTTTCTTGGGGGCTAATTTTCTTTTTGGTGTTCTGTTGGCCCGCAGATTTGGATCTTGTTTTTGGTGCTAATAGCGCCGAGAAATTGACTCTTTTAACATTCCTTAAACTTTTTCTCGTTGGGCCATTTAACTGGGCCATCACTATTTTCTTTCCTCGTTTTCGTGTAGCTTTGCTCCCCTCTTCCAAGCCACGAGGCTTGTTTTGCTCGTTAGTCGAGGGAGATGGATTGGTTGTCTCTGTGCCACCTGGCATCGTGGTGGGGCTTGTCTCTTGATTTGACAATGGTGTTATGTGCTCGAGTGGTTGCACCTCCTGTGCCATTCCTTGAATGGGTTCGTGAATTCTCAATTGGGCTCTGGCTGGGCTTGGTGCAAGTCCCGAGAAATCTCCCTCTAAAGATCTTTTCCTACTGTATTGCTTAATAATCATCTTATTTTTACCTTTGGGATCTATAGTTGGCATTTCGTCTTCAATACTAGCTTTTGCTTTGCCTTTCACATCCATGGTGACTTGTTCTTGAGGCAGAGTTTCTTTCTCTTGTGCTTGTTGCACCACCTCATTTTCGATCTCGGTATTTCTCGTTGAGGATTCGCCTAGCAGAAGTTGGATGCGGTTTCTCGCAAGAGACGGAGGGGCGGTGCGGAATAGCTCTCGTAGCGTGCCCTCGCCGACCGGTATCTCTAAGCAGTCAGAGTTACACGATGAACCCGATGAGGATAGGGATTGGACTGGTGGCTCGTTTGCTGGTGGTCTATTGGCGAGTAGGTGTCGTTGATAAATTTCATCGACGAGCTGAAACTGGTTAGCGTGTGGTGTCAGATCTGGCTCATTCACCATCGGTCGAGCTTCTTGTACCCATCTCGTCACCTTGACCGGTACTATGTAAGAGTGGTCCCTATGCACCATTGTGATGCTACGAGGTATGTTTGCTAGGTTGTTCACCCGTACCAGCAATCGTGCGGCCCCCATGGATACAATGTTTTGCATTGGAGCTAAGTCTACTAACTCCCCAAAAGAACTAACTGCCGAACGTAGAAGCTCAAGGCGCCATCCTAGTGGATGAAGGTTCGATAGTTCTAGCCATACCATCGAAGTGTGCGGCGCTGGTTGTGCATCCAGTCCCGGGGTCCAGCGGTACACGACCACACCTTGTTGTTGGAGTGGATACACATACGAGCTTATGAAAACATCCGGTCTAACATCCCGGGGTAGGATCAGGAGGTATCTGTCATTGTTGAGATGAGCGAGTTGGATGGTGGTATCTATCTGCCATGTATCCTGCATGATAGCTCTAATCATCGGTAGCGAGTGCCCTCGGATGAGTCGGGCATCAAGCACGATACCACGATTTAGCCTCTCTAGGTCTCGAGCAACAGCCCCTGTGTGGTTGACAAACCAGTGGACCGTCTCAGGCCTCAAAGGAGGCAAATCATCCTCCCCCAGGTGGCCGCGTATATTGGCTATGTTGTCTCTTGCTGTTGCACGTGCCGCATGGTTCGGATTAGCTCTACAGTGGCGTGCCGTGTGTCCATTTCTTTGACAAATCACACACTTAGTTGGGTCGGTACAATCACTCGTTATGTGGCCAACCTTGCAGCAGTTATAGCACCGGTTAAACCATACCGGATTTGCGGGATCCGGAGGTAGCGGTAGGGACACCGGCCTGTTGGTTTCTTGACGACGAAACGTACGTGGTGCAATGGAGCGTGGTGGAACTCTTTGAACTTGGACATTATTGTGAGGCGCCGCCAGACGTGGCTGCTGCGAGACCAGCGCCGATGCATAGGAGTCATGGCGTCTGAGCTGTTGTCCCCTCGGCATCCACTGGGCATTTGACGCTTGAATAGCCGAGGCATATGTCGAGAATGCAGCGTCGCGGTTACGCGTGTCCAGTTGTGCAGTGCTGGGTGGTACGTTGCTGGGTGTGATGTTGTTTTGTGCTCTAGAAGAGCCAGCCATGGTCGACCCCAGATGAGTCATATTTGCCGGAGAGATCCGCTGGATCGGTGCACGTGTGAGCGTCGTCGACAGTGCGGGGTTACGGTTTGCTCTTGGTAGTACTCGAAATGACGCTGTGTTGGCTGTGTTTGCCACAGTCGCACCTTGTGTTGCGGATTGTCTCCGGTTTTGTGCAGGCGGGGCGTTTCCTTCATTTCTCCGGCGTTGGCTTGGCCGGAGAGAGTCACGAGCTGATTCCGGTGTGTTTTTGTTAATCATGGTGGTTTTTGAGTTTTCCTTTGTTCGATAGGGTTTGCGTTGTGGTGGTGGTGACGGTTTGAATGGGAGAATGGTGAGTCTTGTAGCCATGAAATTGGTAGTGCAGGAGTTCTCAGATGGCTCTCTTTCTTTTGCAACATCCTTGTTGGTGTAATTTGCTCGCTGGATTCTGAACCAGCCACAGCCTAGTGCAACAGTCCTAGTCTTAGCCATTACAGGTCTGGGGTTTTGTAGCCGGTGGTTCTCCTCGGACTTGGTTCCCCTCGGGACGGGGATCTTCGCCTCGGTCGTACAGGGTGTCGCCCTTTTTCCGCCTAGGGAGTCGCCCTTTAATTTGAATTTCCGCAACTCACATATATAGCATCATTATTAGCATCATTTCAAAAATAATTATTTCTAGCATCATTATTAGTTTTCAGCCCCAAATTTCGCAGAGGTCAAGATCAATAAGTTCCAATCTGTTTGATCCACCAACATCCGTGGAATTTAACAGAGGTGGATTTAATTCTATGAACATGGCTTATTCTTAATTTGGAGCAATTAAGAGGAATCATTGTATTATTTATGTTTGAATGGCTTTTGATTTAATTTGTTCCCTTTTGTGTATATGTTTCGAAATTGAAGATTACAATTTGTTGATAATTTTACATACAAATTTGTTTTGTTGTTTGCTTGTCCTAAGTTTAAACTAGTATGTATCAAATTTGTATTTTCACGATTTCTCTATGTTTAATTAAAAGTTTATCTCCTTTATTTTGTAGATACATTTAATGAAAGCAAAAATATAACAGTGAGACAACAGATGAGAATTTCTGAACTGTTTGATGATGTGGAATTTTATAGAATGGATTAAAAATTCAGTACTTCCTGGGACACCAAGGATAATATTAAATGAAAGTCCAGGAAAATATATACATTTAAAAAGGGGTTTAAGGCAAGGTGATCTTATTTCTACTTATTTATTCTTATTAGTTATGGATGTGTTATCTAAGTTATTAGAAAACTTAAGTGAAAAAGGATATATTATTAAGGGGTAATTTCAGCCATGTCCCTTCAAAAACCGAAAATAACAAATTTATCCCTCAAAATTAGCAAATATCAAATTTATCCCTTGCATACTTCATTTCTCTCGAATCTATCCACAGTTAAGTTTTCCCGTTAAAATTAACAGCAAATATATGAAATGACATCTCTACCCCTTGTCAGATTCTTCTTTCTAATTTAGTGCAGTGATGATTAATCATTTCATTTCATCTCCACCCCTCTTCTCTTCAATTCATTTCTTTAGTTTCGTGGCTATTCAAAACTCCAACTTTCGACTTCACATGGGGTCAATTTTAGAGCTCACCAGAAAAGTTCGTTCCCTACCGAACTGAGAAGTGCAACCCATCCTTTGAATACACGATGATGCTCCATTCCTTACTTTGCATCTCCCTCCATCGCCCTACTTCGTGTCTCGGCAGTATTTAAATGCCGTGCCTCACTCCCTCCTCTCCTTCAACAGATGATGTTTCATTGCCTCTCACTCTCACAGCCACTTTTTTCTCATTTCTCAGTTTGTCTCTGTTTTTCAACCTTGACAACAATATTATGAGATAATTAGGATTAATTAGGATTAATTATATTGAATCATGGTTGATTGGGAGGAAATAAAGTTAACTAAGCAAAAAAATGAGGATACATTAGAAATCAATTATGATGTTTTAATTAGGAACATTTAGAGCAGTATTGCATTTAATTGTAGCTTAATTTGGTTTTTAGTGTCTTTCTTTACTATTATTATTGATTTTTTGTTTACTTGTGCTTTTTCTGGGCAAAAAATGTTTCGAGCGCATCATGGCACAATTGGAAGGCTATTTCTTTGATAGATTAATCAAAGATTGTTAGTAAACCCAACAAGGAAAAGAATAAGCAATAAATAGAGAACGATTTACTGGGCTCTTTGTTTTTTACTTTTTCGTTTGATTTATAAACTGTTGTTTAACACGTATAAATATCAGAGTACGAGAACTTGCGAACATATGTCCTCACCAAAACCCTCTAAAAAAATGCTACAAAGTGAATGGTTGTTTGCAGTGAAATAAGTAGTCTAGAGAACCTAAGAAGAAAGGAAGGAAGAAAAGTAAGATGAGATTAATGGGAGAAATGGTTAGTGTCATTGGGAGAAGGGTATTTTAGTCAAATCATATTTTTATTTATAATTTTAACTAAGAGATTATAAATTTAATCAAGTTCATTTAACAGAAAGTTAACTATTTGGATAAATCTGATATTTGATAAGTTTTATATGGATATATTCGATATGTTTTTAATTTTAGAAGGATAAATTTGATATTTGTAATTTTAAAGGGATAAATTTGATATTTTAGATATTAGGAGGGATATACAAGAAATTCTCCCTATTATTAAACCATTAAATAACATTTATACAAGCCTGTTTTATGCTGATGATTCTTTATTATTTTTAAAACCTAATATTAATAATATTAAAAGAATTAAATACATTTTAAATCTATTTGGACAAGAATCTGGATTAACAATGAATTTTTCTAAATCAGAAGTTATAGGATTACATATAGAAGATGAAGAATTAAATATTATGGCTAAGGAGTTAAATTGTAAAGTTGGTCAATTCTCAATTAATTATTTAGGATTACCATTACATTATAAAAGACCATCTAAGGAAGATTATAAAATTTTGATAGAAAAAATAGCGAATAAGTTAACTGGTTGGAAAGGTAGTTTATTAAATAAGGCAGGAAGATTAGTTCTTATGAACTCAGTCTTAACTGCCATGCCCATATATTATTTAAATGTGTTTAAATTCCCAAAATGGGTAATTAATGAAATTGATAAAATTAGAAAAAAAATCTTATGGAAAGGAAATAACCTATCTGGATATAACCTAGTTAATTGGGACATTGTATGTCAACCAAAAGAAAAAGGGGGATTAGGAGTTATAAACCTAGAAATCTTTAATAATGTACTTTTAACTAAGTGGTTATGGCTCTACTATAACTCAGAAGATAAGTTAGATTGGTTTAAGTTAATTGATAATAACTTAATTAAAGATTGTGATCATGTAAGTATAAATAAAAATTCATATTTTTGGAAAGATGTTTTAAAAAATACAGATTTTTTTAATCATAGTTTAAATATTATACTTGGAAATGGAAGAAATACAAACTTTTGGAAACATAAATGGAATGAAAAACCTTTGGTTCATATGTTTTCAGAATTATATTCATTTGCAGAGAATAAAAGTGGCACTGTAGAGTATTTTATAAAAATGATTAATGAAACAAATTTATATCAAAGTTTAGGGTTTAATGTACATTTATCCACAGTGGCACAGGAACAGTTTGTTCAATTGGAACAAATCTGTCATTCTATTGATCTTAATCCAAGCCAGCAAGATGCGTTTCAATGTCTTGGAACAATAACAAAGCATATACCTGTAAAATTGCATATAAAATATTAATTGAAGGTGTATATGTTAAAGCACATTATTATAAAATATGGGATATAAAGATAGAATTAAAAATAAAAATATTTATTTGGTTATTATACTTAAATAAAATCCTTACAGTGGATAATTTGAAGAAAAGATGATGGTTTTTGCCTAACAGATGTGTCTTATGCAAACAATCTGAAGAAAATGTTGAGCATATCATAAGTGAATGTCATTTTACAAGGGTAGTTTGTGAAAAATTAAATGGTGTATTAGGTTTAAATAATCAATTACGGAATGCAATTAAACCCCTGAAAATTTTAATTAATGAAATAGTAAAGAAGGAGTTTAAGATTCTTATCTGTATTTTTTTCTATCAAATTTGGCTCGAGAGGTGTAGAAGAACATTCACTAACCAAACTTTCTTAGATTGGCAAGTTGTAGACCATATAATCTATCAATATAAATTAAATAAATTACTAAATAATTCCAAAATAAATTTAAATAGATCTGAGGATTTAAATATTGAAAATGAAATAATATCAAATGAAGAAGCATACTACACTAATGGAAATATTTATGCAGGAAGTACAAATTAGAGAAATAGAAGTGAAATGGAGCAAGAAAGAAGACCTAATGGTACCGGTTCCAGTACCGGTATCAGACAGGGAAATGGAAGAGCAGAAGATCAAGGGAGAAGATGTACTGGCACTGGTGTTAGTACCGGTACCAGACAGAGGGCTAGCAATGGAGAGGATCAAGGAAGAAGGATTACTGGTCCCAGTTACAGTACCGGTACCAGGCAATGGAAAAGAAGTGAAGATGATCAAAGAAGGAACGCTACTGATAATGATTCATGTACTGGTACCAGTGCTCAAGCATACAGAAATAGCTTATCTAAGACAATACCAGAAATTAGTTTCAGCACTGGATCAGCCTCAAATACTAATTCTAGTACTGAGATCATCATATCCAGCCCTGCTACTGATAGATCTAAAGAAATAAGAAGAGTTAAAAATCGAATAGTGACTGAACCAAAGGAAAAAGACCCGTTATTAAGATCAAATCAAGGGTTTAATGCAACTGTTTGGTGGTTTAACTCAGAATTAAGTGTAGAAGAGAGATCTCGATTAGAAAATGAAGCAAATCAAGTTGAAAGAGGAAATGGAGAAAATCAGCAAACAACTCAAATAGATCAAGAGTTTTTTACCTTAAGGAGTATTGTTGAGAGCTTAGAAGATCTAGTTTCCTCAAATCCGACTTCTAACCCAGAGATTGTACACCAGATTGAATCACGCGAAGATGTAAATCAGATGGAGTCGCTGGCAGATCTAGGGTTTGTATTTGAACCCGACTGAGACATGGAGAGGTGATATCATTGAGAAAGGTGTTAGAGGTGATAAGGCTGTAGAGGAGAAGTGAAAGATTGAAGAAGAGCGGCTATTAGGGTTTGTGAGGAAGAGAAGAGAGGCGGGAGAGAGAAGGAAAGAAGAGGCAGGCGGTGTGAAAGGCCTTTTATACGTTTGTTATTGAAAATTCGGGAATCGATTTCTCAATGAAAAACTAGGATAGAGATTCAAGGATTCTAATTCCAGATTATTGATGGATTTAGATTACGGACCTACGGTTTCCTTGTTTTAGGTTAAGTTCATGTGGTTGTTAATGAGGTTATTTAGGATTATAATTTTTTATTTTTATAGGGCAAATAACCTCAAATTTTGTATGAACTTTCAAACATTTAAAGAAACTAATAGAAGTAGGACTTAAGAGCCTACTCTATTTTCCTCTAAAAAACAATTAAGATTTGAGTTCTAAGACATTTTCTTTCACCAGGCAGTCCGGCGGAAGAACTATTCTTGCAAATTGTAAAAATCGGGAGTTATTTTTGTAAATTGGGTTTATGAAGAAACTAGGGAGCAAAAAAGAATTCGAAAAAAAAGGGGGGTTAAGAAACATTTCCGTTCCCCAAACAAAGTCACGCTCACGCCGACCCCATTGAAGAACCCAGCGGTGAAACTCGAAAAAAGAAGAGGAAAGAGTAATAAAATAGAAGAAACTTCATTATCCTTTCCAATTCCATCTACCTTTCCCCTTCTTCCTTCTCTCCTCTCCTCTCCTCTCCTCTCTTCCCTATTCAAACTTCTCTCACTCCTTCTCCCCTTCTCTCATGGCAGATCTAGATTCCCCTTCTCCATCCTCTTCCTTCCCTCCTTGGAGTCTTATCCTCTACAAAATGCTCAGCAAGCGCCGTACTTGGGTTTGTGTCTTTTTGTTGGTTTACACAATCCTTATTTCATCCTCTTGGAATCTTCTTCTCTCTATCCGATCTTGGTACACCTCAACTCTCAGCTCCTCCGGTTCTTCTTCCCCTTTACCTGCTCTTTACGCCTCTGTTCTTTACGGTTTGGTTTTTGGTCTGATCTCCATGGGCGCCGCTCTTCTCGTCGCCGTTCCGGCCACTGTCGTGACCTGGATTACTGTTCTGGTACTTCTCACGTTTTTTGGGAAACCGAGGCGTGCTTTGGTTGACGAAGCAAGGCAAGCCACTAAGGATATTGCGAGTCTTGCTGTTAGGGTTCTTCTAAAAGAAGGCAATTTGGTCGCGATTATTTGCGCCGTTGCCAGTTTCGTCGCATTGATTGTTATGAGAAATGCTGGTAGTGAAGTGGGCAGTAATGGCCACGGCGATTCGTAGACGGACAAAGGAAATTGGGTGATTTTGATTTTGTTATCGAGTGCTGCGAAATCGAGTCACTGAAAAGGGCGACATTGAAATACGAGTTGTGTGCAATGCATTCTTCCTGATTGAAATCACAAAACCAAGCACGAATGCTAATGGATCGAGCATTTTATTTTATGTTAATTAGTTCTATTTTGTACAGAGATTTTCCACACTTCTATTTTGGGTTTTTTTTTCTAGGATTGGGTATGTTTGTTGGGAGAGGATTTTGTTCTTGCTTTAGGCAATGTGTTGTGTTGTATGAAGAATCTTTGAATTAGGCAAATTTAGAAGCAAGGAATCTCAGTTACTTTGACAGCTTTTTCTTATTAAATTCGAAGTATTATGCTTTTTATAAAAAAGGAATTGAAAGTATTTATGCTTACTTGTAATTCCATTATTCCATACAACTAAAAGAGCTTTAGTTGGGCAAAGTATAAACAATGTCGAGGCCCATGATGATATTCACAGGTCCATATTTTATAAGGACACTCACATGGACGGTATCATGAATCATGGGACTATGGTGTTGTGTTACATTTGATCTGTCCATTGAAAATTAAGCGTGCATGGTTCCTCGCTCGACTCTTCCTTCCTCCTCTCTCTCCCTCGTCTCTCTAATCCAATCATGCAAATCCGTTTCTCCCTTGAAGCAAGCCCATTCTCGTTTGGTGGTATTGGGTCTCAACATCCCACTCCATTCTTCCCTTCTCTCCACACTCGCTCTATCTTACCTCTCTTTGGGTCTTGTTGAAACCTCCCTTCTTATCTTCCCTTCCATTAAGAATCCTTCTTCCTTCTTAAGGAACTCCATCATTCGTTCTTGCACTGACCATGAACGCTTTACCCTCTCTGTTGAACTATACAAACGTTTCCTCCCTAATTTCTCTCCTGATAAATTCACATTTCCATTTGTTCTCAAATCTTGTGCTGCTTTATCTGACATTAAAAACGGCAGAATTCTTCACCAACATGCAATATGCTTCGGTTGTGCTAAGGATCGTTATGTCAGTGCAGCCCTTGTTGATTTCTATTCCAAATGTGGAGAGATTGAGGTTGCACGAGTAGTGTTTGATGAAATGCCTGACAAGGATTTGGTTTCTTGGACAACTATGATTTCTGCCTATGCGAATAATAGCTGCAATATTCAAACACTCGAATTCTTTCGTCTCATGCAAGACGAAGGAATTAAACCCAATAGAGTTAGCTTGTTGAGTGTTTTACTCGCTTGTGGTCGATTAGGCGTGTTTAAAACAGGGGAGACTTTTCATGCGTATTCAATCGAAGCTGGTTTATTTAACCACATATTAGTTTCCACCGCATTAATTGATATGTATGCGAAATGTGGTAACATAAAAATGGCAAGATTGGTATTTGATCGAATATATAATAAAGATGTAGTTTGTTGGAGCGCAATGATAGCCAGTTATGGCTATCACGGGCTAGCTAAGCACGCACTCAGACTGTTCGATGAAATGCTTCAATCAGGAATTAGACCAAACCATGCAACCTTTACCAGCCTTCTCTCTTCATGTAGCCATGCCAGGCTAGTAGAACAAGGAAAAAGTTTATTCAACTCGATGGAGAAGTATGGAGTTAATACCGAATTAAACCATTTTTCGTGCATGATTGATATATTGGCTCGAGCTGGTGAATTAAACGAAGCCGAAAATCTTATTACAAAAATGCCAATGAAGCCCGAATTGAGCATTTGGGGATCCCTTCTTAATGCGTGTAGGAATTATAATAATTTAGACTTAGGTGAAAAAATTGCAGATAAGATATTCGAATTAGGTTCTAATAATTCGGGCCATTACGTGTTAATGTCCAATATATACGCAGCTAAATCAAGGTGGAGAGACGTTGAAAAAATAAGAAGAATTATGAGGGGTAGTAACGTAAATAAAGTTCAAGGATTTAGTTTGATTGAATTTAAAGGTGAAGTTCACCGTTTTGGGGTTTGTGAGAGGACTCATCCTCAATCGAAAGAGATCTATGCGTATTTAGAAAATATCATGGCGAAAATAAGGGAAATGGGATATATTCCTTTGGTCGATTTTGCCCTTCATGATATTGAAGAGGAGTCTAAAGAGGAGGCGTTAGCGTATCATAGTGAAAGACTTGCGGTTGTTTTTGGAATGATTAATATGATATCGGAGCAAACGATTCGTATTACGAAGAATCTTAGGATTTGTGTGGATTGTCATAACGTGATTAAGTTCATGTCCAAGGTTGAAAATAGGATGATTATTGTTAGGGATATAAACCGATTTCATCATTTCGAGAATGGGGTTTGTTCTTGTGGAGATTATTGGTAGAGAATAAAAAGAGAAAAGTATGAAATAAAATACAAGTATTGTAATAAGTAGTCTTTTAAAATAAGTTTTCTTGCTTCGAAAAAGCAAAACATGGCTTAACTTTTTAATGTTGTTGATAATAAGTTATTTATGTTTCGATAAATAAATTATTTTATTTCAGTTTTATTAATTTAGATAAACTGAGGCACAACTTAACTAATATTATATAGTTTTTTTTTTAATAATGGTTTTAAAAGTTCAAACAATGATATTTAAAATCGATTTTATGTAAATATCAGTGTTTTAAATTGCGGCGATATTGCGGATATTGCGGGCTGAGATTTAGAATCGCTATATCGCAATGAAGTATTGCGAAAATATCGTTTTTTGAGAAATTGCGGATATTGCGGCGAGATTGCGGCGAAATATCGGTAATATTGCGGCCATATCGGGTCAAATATTGCGGATAATATTCAAATCGTTGTAATTTTCTCATCCTTCCACCAAATTACATGAAATTTATATCGAAATCGCTCGTCTCGACGAGAGGAATGCAGTGATGGGCTTGAATTTGTGAAATTTTGTCTTTTACCCTGAATTAAACACAAAACACACGTTAAAGTAATTTTATCGAGAATTGTTTAATATAAATATTATAACATAAATTTTGTGATTATTTAATACTTAGTTTCCATATTTTATTATCAAAATATTTGATAAAATATGCTCATAACATATATAACTTCTAAAATGTGTCATTTTCATCTATAAATGTATGAATTTAGTAATTTTCATTGTATTTCGTTGATGTTTCGATTTAAAATTTGAGTTATAATGATTTGATATTTTTAGGATGTCGACAAAAAATTCTTCAACAAAATACAATTCCAAAGATCCCGTATAATTGCCATTTTAATGGAAATTTTATGATCAACTTTTATTTACACTGAAAATGTTCCTGGACAATCAACTTTTTTATTCTTTTTAGAAGAAAAATTATAAAGGAAATTTTATGATATTAATGGTGATAAAAAATATGGTGAGACATATATTTAAACAAACTATTATTTTTACAAAATTTAATATCGCGACGACTGTCCGCAATAAGGTCATTGCGCCGCAATTGCGCCCGCAAACGCAATCCGCTGCAAAAACGATCCAACCGCAATGGACCGCAATATCGCAATTTAAAACATTGGTAAATATGTATTGTTTTGCATTGTTTTGCATTGTCTTTATTCATAAAAGTTCAAACAATGATATTTAAAAGTTCAAACAATGACTGAATGAGCCCGAGTAAATTTAATTGATGAATTTTCAAATATTAATAGAGTGATGACCTTTGGAACATACGACTATTAAATCATTAGATTTGTTTTAAAAAACGTGTTTATCATGACATGCACAAACGATATCATGAAAGTAAATTTAATTTGGAAGGAGTTAACATTTTTAGGGTTTATTTTATGAGATTATTAAAAAGAGATGTAATTAATTCATACTCGTATGTACAAAAAAATAAGTAAATTTAATGGTTAAAAAAGTTCCAAGTATCAAATAGATTTGATACTTAATTTTTCTTAGTCTCACTCCTATTAATAATACTATTAACTGTATGTTGGGTAAAATTGTATATTATATTATTATTATTATTTGATATATGAACTATTCATATATATTCAATTGTATTCAAATTTAATCATTTAGCTTGATTAGAAATGACGAATATAATATGTTTAATTTGACCGCATCAAATAATAATGTACACGTCATTAATGTAAGATAACATGATATTTTAAAAACGTACCAAGTTGATGGTGAAATAATGAACATATAAATATATCCAAACAAATTATAGCAATACATAAACGATAATTATTCAATAATTTAAATTTTATAACATATTATAATTTAATAATAAAAATGATTGGACTTATATGAGATATGTCTAAAATCAGAGAAAAATATTTGAGTGATACAAGTTTTAGTTTACAGACGTGACAGAGACAAGCCTTGGTGAGTTCGGATCATATCATTTTAGATTTGGATTGCGAATTTTTTGGTTCGCAAATTGTTCGAATTGCGAGTTATTCAGGTTCGCAAATTGTTCGAATCGCAAATTATTCAATAATTTAAATTTTATCAAATGGTTCGCAAATCGTTCGGACCCGAAGAGTTTTTTTTTTATTTCCCAATTTTAATCTATTATAGACTCCAACGGAAATAGTGGCCTCGTAATAGTTGCAAACTTTGAAATATTGAAATATTGCTATATTAATATTATTTGGTACAAATTGGCACATTCTATGCATGATGGAAATTGCAAACTATATTTTGATATTCAATTTGTAGAAGCAGACTTTGAATCCGCCCTACTTATCAATTCGATTAATTTTGTATATAACCTCACCTGCAAATATAATTTAAATATTACGATTATTAATTTTTTCTTTGAAAAATATGTCGGCAATAATGCATAAGATACAAATATTTTTAGTAAAAATATCACATCAACCCATACATGCCAAGTATACAGACCTTTCATAGTTGAAACTAGTCCGCGATGAACCGGCCCAATCGGTCGATGCCACGTCAGCAAATGAAACATTCTCAATATATCAATCACTTTCTCATTCGTGATTCTTTGTCGAGAATTCAATCTTTATGTTCCGATCACACAAATTAGGTCATTAAGTATCTAATTTTTGCAAGATGCTTCCAATTTAAAAGTGTAAATATCTAAATTTAATAATGCTCCATTTATTAACTTTTGTAAAAGTGAATAAAATTTAGTTCATAATGTATTTTCATAGACCGAGTCTATGGAAATATTGTAGGAGTTACAACTGGCAGATGTCTTTGGGGACAGTTCTTCATGCCAATCCTCAAAAAGAATGAAATTTTGAATCTGCAGCCAAAAATAAAAAAATATCCAGTGTTAATGGGTTATCGGATCAGTTAACCTCTCCATTTTACACAAACTGGAGAGTATTATTTAATTCGGTGGACGAATTTGTACTGGAGGGGTTTAACCCGACCCGACCCGATATATCTTTCTTCTCTTTTTCCTCGTTGTTAAGACTATATACAACTCCAAACCTCTCTTTTTGTGCTTTTTGTACTGACCACTACAAATGGGTTGTCGATTTGTTTCCCCTTTTGAAATAATCTAAGGGGGTTTTGCTCGAATTAATTAATGGCTTCTTCTTCTTCTTCTTCTTCTTCTTCCTCCTCCTCATCTGGATTTTTCGCGATTTGTTTGCTTCATTCGGCTATATCAGTGACTTGCGGGTCTCTGATGATGTTCTGTTTGAATGATATTTCGGCTTTAGGACACCGGAAGCTCCAAGGATCCACCCCCCATGATCAATTGTTGATTCAAACCTCGGATTCCTTTGCTGGATTGCTTCTTTTCGTGATTGGGTTTTTGTTGTTCATGGTTGCTTTTGTTAAAGATCGTGATTTTCAGGTAATTTCTCCTTGACTTGAAATATTTTCATAAATAAATTAAATGGGCAAAATACGAAACGATATTTTCAGAAAATAGAATACGATATTAGTATAATTATTATTTATGGCAGTACAGTGCAAGTTAAGCAAAGTTCAATATTAATCTGATTTGATTTACACTTTACAGTTCCAAGTCATGGGAATCAAACTAATTAATCTATCTACCTAAAACCTTCCCTTTTCTTTTAGAATTTAAAATATAATTGTTTGAGTACATTCAATACTTAACAATGGAGCAAAGTATATATTTATAATAAACTGATAATTAAACTAAATACCGGTACCGCATGCTCGGTACGCAATTACGAACCAGTAAACTAATCTCACGTTGCACTATCAAACATTAAATTTGAAAATTTGAATTTGGAAACGGATTTTCAGTCATTCTTTGCGAAAGGATGTGTTTTGCTACATGTGACGGTTGGTTTATGGAGACTCTATTTTGAAAGGCAGATAGAGTTTCTGGCGAGAGACTGGCCTCGCCAGCTGGCAGGTGACGTCATGCTGAGCTTGTCGTGGATCCTCTTTCTCGCTTATTCCTGGCGCGAAAAATATGACTAATTCTGTGTGTGATAGACTTAATAAGAATAATGAGAAATTGGGTTTGTGTGTTTTGTAAGTAGATTTTTTTTGTTTTTGAGATTTGTTATGGTTTAATACTGTTGGATTTTCTTTTGTATAATAATGATAATGTTTCTGTTAAGCTTAATTTCAGATACACACTTAACCAAATATTTTTATGTTTATTTAACATATATTTAACAAGATATAGCCATTAACTTTACAAATTCAACCATGGAAATGGGAAAAAAAGTTGAACACTTTTTCTTTGTAATAAACATTTAAAAGAGCCTCTCAATTTATCCTTCAAGATAGAGAGGAGTTATTAAAGAGTGAAATTGATGGAGTGATATACGAAAGAAACATTGTCGCGTTGTTTGCAATTTGTGTTGTGATAATTTTTGCAGAATAAAGCCGTCGATGTTTTCATTGATTCGGGTCCACAAGCAAATACACCGATGTTTTCATCTCTTATTTCCTTCGAATAATCTTCAAGTAAATCTGTAAATTTATCAAACAATTAACTCTGTTATTGTTTATTGGTATGTATGTATTTTTTTCTTTTTTGAGGAAATTATTAGTACATAATTAAATTATATAGTCCCTTTTCGAAACAAAGAAATTAAGGAATGAGAAATATTCTTACATGATAAATTGGGTCTTTTTCCGAATTGTATTTCAGGCTCAATTGGCGAACCGTGATTCTTATCGTCTTTTTGTTGAAGTACAATCCTTTCTCGATCGTCATTTCTTGATTTAGTCGGATAAAGAAATACAGTGAAAATTGCACAACAACTTGTAGCAATAACAAGCGAGGCGAAAACGAGCAAATCATTGATCCACGATGGACTACTTTTTCTGTTAGATTTTCCGTGAACTTGGTGGACAAATAAATTGCTCAAAATCATGAGCGATGCGATGAAAGTAACAAAGGCTAAGGCCGTAATGGTAGCCCTCCAAAGAAGCCCTTCTTGTCTAATACAAACTCCATGGGATTTTTTCATGTCCGAATTAAATGTTATATTGAGTTGGGGTTTAGGATTTACTATTTCAAAAGCTTCAGAAGACGATCCTTGTTCTCGAGTTACGAAGAGTTTTAATTTGAGATTTTCAAACTCATTAGAGCCTAATAAAGGAGAGATTGGGGTAAGCATGCTTAAATCTTGTAATGATCTGACGCAAAATATGAGTAGGATTTTAGTTGCATTCGAGTTTGCAGTTCTATTTTTTGAAGATATATCGTTTAAAATGCTCATGAACGGAGTTATTCCCGATCCTCCCGCAAGTAAAACCAAATTTGAATACCTGTTAAAATACAAAGATTTGTGATTAGCGTCGAGACAAAACATTGCACGTCCAAAAATTAAATGAATTTTCATGCCAAAATGAATTAGTACATAAATTAAGTTGTAATTACTAATTTTATTAAAATACATAGATTAACACTGCATTTTTCTCATACAAAATTAATTCTCAATTGTTCCAAATGTACTAGGACTTCCTTTTTTTTACATTCTAGACATAATTTGATGGTGAGGGCTCAATTAAGCATAAATAAACAATTATGCACCATTTTAGAGCAAGAAAAGGTCAAAAAGAGTGGTTAAAATGGGGTTCCTTAGAGACATAAAATTAAAATTAAAATAATACAAAATAAAATCATGGATTAAAATAACAAACCTGTCATAGGGTAAATGAGAAGGTCCATAAGGCCCATCTACTTCAACAGTAAGGCTCTTCAATTGGCCCAATTCTTCATCTTTTAAGAGCCCAATTTTAGAATATAGTGCCTCTGTCCATTTTCCTTGGCATTTTATCAGAACTGAGAGAGTATCTTCATCTTTGTTACAACTCGATGTGATGCTAAATGGGTGCCACTCGAACTTCGATATGCTTGGTATTTTAAGAAATATCGTACTTGTCGGCTTATATTTCAAACCTATCAAGAAAAATATCAATAAATTATGAATATTTTAGGTCGATTATAGTTCTGAACTAATTTTGAAATTAATTACTTGGGTCTTTTGGTAAAATGAGATGTACTGCTTTGCAAGGGAGTAGACGTGCCGACACGATACATGTTTGACGTCTCGATTGAATCGAACGAAAGATTTTGTCGAGTGCAAACAGAAGTACGCCTGATAAAACCAAGTAGAAATGCCGATCCCCCGCATGCAAGAGGAAGAACGTAATGAAAACTATATAGAGATGATGAGTCATGTAGAAAGTCTGAAAATATTTCCTTCTTATTATCGGAAATGATGTAATCCATATAATTAGTATGGTTATTAAACCGATTGCTCCTGCTACATTTACACGACCAGTTTTACTCCAACTTGTGATCTGTGAAATAATTAGTAAATTATTTAGTGGGGTTAATTTCATTGCTAATCTTTGCATATATGTATATAATTATATATACCTCCTTGAGAAGTCTTTTCTTATGGCACCATACAGACATGATAATCAAGCCATGCAATGTGCAAAATAAGACGAGTGCATTTGCGATCCATATATGGTACCGAATGGATGCTTCAAATTGAATTCCGAAAATTCGGAACAAAGAGAATCCTCGCAGAACAGGAATCAGAAGTATGGCTAGACTGAATTCGCTGAGAGAGCCGATTCTTACACCCATATGCATCACTTTCAATTGCAATCTGAAATAGAAATATGGGACTTCCTAATTAAGATAACTTTATATGTATTTGATATATTTTCAGTTTTAATTAATTATACTGATTAAAAATTGGCATATGAATTAATACCTGTTCAACTTCATATTAGCATAAGGTGCCAATTTATTAAAATCACTTGACACATCAGAATAGTAGGTCCAGACAAGGAAAGCCAAAAATAGAGAAGCACAAAGAATCTCTCCAAATGATAAAATTCCAATTGGGGTATTTATGATGATTGGTCTAGAGAAAGTGACTTCCATTCCTGTTTTCTTCCTGTTGTATAAAGTACAATTAAATTAATCATTAATTATATTTTAATTAACAACTAATCATGTAAGGAATTGGGAAATAAAAACCTGGATCTCTTTTCCTTTTGGCTTAGGTGCATATAGACGAAAGCGAACATCGCGAATCCTAAGATAGGGAAACAAAGTACCACCACATCGAGGCCTGCACAAATTGAATGATCAACAAAATTGAAAAAAATTGAGATGATTGAAATATTGGATTGGAGATATTGAGATAATTTTACCGTAATCTCGAAAAAAGGTAGCATTTGCGAGGTCTTCAGCGGAATGCCATGATCGTTTCCACACCTTGGTTGGTTTAAGAATCCAAACACCAATCCATGCAGCCATTAGAAGGCCCATGGTAACCTTGAGAGAGAGAAGGAGAGAAGAATTGAGACTCATGATGAAATTAACTTTCCCAATTTTTGGATAAAAAATGGTTGATGATTGTTCTATCTTATAAGTTAGAGAAAAAAAAAAGGAACGTAGTGAGTGAAGTGGCGAATTAAGTGTGTGACAAGTGGCCGTCCTTTTCCTAGTTTTGGTGAGTGTGGAGACGTTATCTACTGAGTTTAATTGATGTGAAAGAAACCTCACGCTATTCGGGACTGAAATCTAGATGGTATCTAAATTTGGTACCAGTTATTGGTACCCACATGAGAAGAAAATAAGTTGACTTGTAGATCTTCATCATGGTATTGACATAAATGGAGAAACAAATATTCTCCATTTCCTGATTAATTTATGCCATGATCTTGTATGGGACCGTCCATGAGGGTTTCCTCCACTAACCTCAGTGGAGATTGCCAAATGATTCAATAAAAGCATAACAAAAAGGAAGCATGTGTTATGGTCTCGCGGACACACGATTTACGCACTCTTCCACGCTACGAGCGAGCCTGTTTCTGAAATCCGATTGGCTCCAATCGATGAGTCAGCATCTGCAAAGATATATTGTACAAACATAATACTAAAAATAATGAATTTGACAAGCAAAATATTATCACAATACAAAACATACTAAATAGTTGTCCACACAACACTACTACAATACCAAATACTAAATAGTACTTCAGTCACACAATACTACTACAATACCAAACATAACATAAGTTCACTCGAAAGAAAAAAAGAAGACAACAACCAAACATAACATAATATCTCGCGGTCTGAAACCGCCACACCAAACTAAGTAAAATAGATAGATAGAGTTTGCATTGTGAAATGCAAAATGGTAGATAGAGTTTGCATTGTGAAATGCAAAATGGAAACACCGAATTGCGCGGAGGTAATGGTCTAGAAGTAACCCAATCAAGGGAGTAGTTCAAAGAGACCATCTGCGGTCTCGAGCATAATCTCTGCATCATCGACCCTTGCTTTTCCTACTTCTTTGAGCATGTTCATCATGCTGTACCTCGAATTTTCGAGGTCGAAACTCGGCAGAAGGACCAGTTGGGCGAAAAGAAGCTTGTTGGCTCTCGACAACAAGTACCTCAACAAGGTGAGTTGTTGTACCCCCCCATCAAAATTCGTCATCTTTATCGAAGACAAATTCATGAGACGGAATTCAGGAGGCACCTCCTCATTGTTCAACTCCCGTGGTATAGTCAAATACTCGCCTGGCCTTGGAAACTGCAAGTTCGTCACGAAATAATTGTTACTAAGAAGTGCAATTATAAATAGATACAACAAAACAAACTAAAATGTATAATGTATTGATTGATATGATATGATATGATATTAACCACTATGATGAGCGAGCGAAGCTGAAGAAGATTGCAATGGTTGAAGAAACGGTAAAGGTCCATGACATCATTATCCAAAAGCTGAATCATTTTAATCGATACAACTCGGAGGTTTTCAAGGTGAGTGGCCCTTTCGAGCGGTGGATCAGGACCAATCAGATGCTGAAAATAACATTTGGTATGAGTTTAACCACTAGCAGAAAATATAATTATTTTACAATGTGAATGAAATGAATACTTACTTGCATGCCCATGTTGCACATGGATATGGTTTGCATCCTCCTATGCATCTTGAATGTAGGCCAGAAGTGATTCGAGCGATAGTAATTCATCTCCGCAGTAGAAACCCAAACCACCTCCTCCAAACGGCTTCCGATTATCTCAATACTTATCGGCAAGAAGCAAATGAAATGGAACTTCCTAAGATTCGGAGCGATCACATGAATCCTATCAAGTCCGGTACATTTTAAAATTATTAAAGTTCTCAATTTGAAAACCGGGAAATTAATTCTAAAATTTTTTAGCTGCAGACACTCGGTAATAACCAGTGTCTGCAAACCACGACAATTGCGCATGATCTCGTTGAGCTTGGATTCAGTAATGTTCACTCCATGGAACTTCAAGTATTGAAGTTCCTTAAATTCCTTGAATTTGAAGTATTGATGGATACGGCAATATCCGAGGGATAAACAAGAAATGGAGTTCCCTTCGAAAATCTTTCCCTTCAGTTCGGGCTTCTTTCTGCGGGATCTGAGCGTTCCATTCACAAATTCTGACTGGAACCCTTGAGAAAAGTTGAGATCGAGTTCCTCGACACCACACGAGACGGCAGTTTTGATCATTTTGAGGACCGGCTTTTCGTACCGATTACCCGGGTTAAAATCCACCTTGTATTTTTCGATTTTTTTATTTTGGTTTTTGTATCCCACCAAAATATCGCATATGATTTTGAGGTGAACTCCTTGGGGATCGTCACCTCGATAGGTTGGGCAAAATCGGAGCTTAGTTGGATATGGGAACCTTGGTTTCCAAAGTGTCCACAATGCAAACCATGACCGAGATAAAACACTGGTTTTGATGGCGTCTTTTCTCGGGAGCCTACTCAAAATTTGCATCTGAATTTCATTGGGAATGTTACTAATAAAATCCATGGGGGCTTCTCTCTCCATTGGAATTAATTGTAACAACCTTGGCCAAAGACTGCAAATGGAGAAATCTGCAAATACATAATTCAGATAAATTAGTTCTTGTTTAATTTTAGTAACTTATCATGTAAATCATTATTTTTGGTGTAGTAGCAGATAGTTATTATTAATTCTTTGTATTGTAAAATAGTAAAAAATAACTAATTTATCTAAACTTGTTAAAAACTACTTTTAATTTTTTTTTCAAACGAGGGCAGTTAGGTACTGCCGCACGGTTCTATTGAAACTCTAAACGATGCGTTCACTACAGACAGTTTGAAACGAGAAAATTACAAAAGTATGTGATAATAGTGTGATAAATATGTGATATAAGGAAAAAAGAACTTGAAATCTTTTGTTCTGCAGCTTTTGCATCAAAATCACGAAAAATCAAGCCCACAAAAACCACTATTCCTTTTAACAAAAAAAAAAAAGGTGCCAAAATAAGTGACTTCAGTGATAGATCAGCAATAGATCTGAAAATATTGGAATTTTATATGAGGATATGATGTTAAAAAAATAATAGAAAAATACATAAACGATATCTACAACTGCAACAACAAATACCATAATTTCAATAAAAAATACTAATTAAACTATATTCCTATTAATAGATTACCATATTATTCTTTGAAAAGTTTGATCTATTTAAGCTTCAATCTAAAATAGAACTTCCTTTGGTATTTTTTTTTTCTCAAAGACCTTTCTATAAGTAGATCAGGCACAAAATGCATAAATAAAACTACTAGACTAAAAAAATCGCCGCAACACAGATAAACTCCTAATCCTTTCAGATTAAAACCTAATATGAAATCAAAATATATACCGATTAAAACATTAGATCGACTTACATAGAAATGATCTCGCGGTGTCGAAGAGACTGCTTTGCGAGAACCAAAAGAAGATCGGTGCCAAAGAGGCTCTCAGATTCAATCTTAAGAGGGAGATTAGGGTAAACTCATAGAGGTTCACACCAAATCTTTGATAATTGGAAATGAACACAATGACTCTCAAGCGCCGAGCCCTTCCTTATTTATAGAGGGGTTTGATGGAAGTACTGATTCAATGCTTCACCCCACATGGCAATTCGAGTGTTCCACCGTGCTACAAGTGTTGTCAAATTATCATTTTGAAACGCCTCGGTCACCGTCAAAACCGTCAAAGCCATGCAAATTTTGGAAAGAATCCAAAGTGTACACTGGTATAAAGGCATGTTACCAGATACATTCGTACTGATACAAATACATAGGTGGTTAAGGATAGGGTTAATCCAAAATTATCCCAAATACTTCAAAAATGGGCCTAAAAGGCTACAACAAACATGTTAACAATTTTTTTGTTTTGGTAATACGGCCCAATAGACGCGAACTCCGGTCAATCGCAGATTAATCTCGAGGCAACTCTAGAAGATTTTCTGAAACCAAATCTTTAATGACTGAAAATGGAATGAATCATAAGGACTCGAAAGTTCAAAGGAAGTTCTAATTCTGCGCCTTTCGATCAATGATCTATTTTCACATTGTCGTCCGATTAAGGAAAAACGAGCTGCTTGATTGAAAATATCGATTTGTGCACTCGTCAAATTCTGCGCCTTCTCTTTTATTTTTCTCCGCTTATCTGGAAATTGATATTTGTTTCTCATTTTCTCTGTCATGTGCGCACACACACAATTTCACACAATCACACACCCTAAACGTTGTCCCCCCAGCCGGTTCCTACTTATGAGCGCTGTTGATCCTACTTTGGCATGTCATTGCTGCATTTCACTGTCGATTCAGTCCACAACAGTGCTGCCTTTATGACGTTATTTCTTCAATTCCAAATGTATATTTAATAAAAAAAAAATACAAAATGACTAATATAAAATTATCTACTTTCAGCTTTTAATTTTATCACTATCCAATGTATATTCATTTACAAAAACGGAGTACATTGAATCTAATCCGGCTAGAGAAGATCTGCCTTAATTAGCATGTCTTATTATTTTGACAAAATAGTAATTAAATTTTACACAGCCGATTCAGTACCACAACAGTGCTCTTTGTATATGTTATTTCTTCGATTCTGCATTTTATTATGATTTTCTGATTTTTACTTGGTTTTCGAAGTTTTGGTTTTTCGAACGTGATTTCAGGTGGCATTTATGAAAGAATAATTTTTTATTAAAAAAGAGAGAGTTTATTAGTTTTTTTTTTTAAGGATATTACAATCCGAAATTGATCTAGATATAGTTCGTTGTCTCAACGGACTACCAAGTCAAAATTGAACCTGAAACTCTCATTTATTATCTCGTTTTGATGATGTATATTCAGTAAAAAGGTGCACAATTACAAATCTGAAGGTATCTATTTTCATTTTTAGCATCATCCAGTGTATATTCATTACCAAAACGGAGTTCATTAAATCTCAATGTGCTAGAGAAAATCTGCCTTAATTTAGCATGTCATAGTATCGTGACAAAATAGCGATTAAATTTTGTATAATTAAATGTAAAAACTAGCCACCAATTGCATAGCTCACAGGATTATATAAAGTCTGCGTGTTGAAGATCCGGAATCGAACGAATCGAACCTGGAAATGGGATTGGCAGTAAATTCGGATAGGCTATGTAATAGGTATGAGTGCTTACGAACTATACACTCAATTTTTTTTTTTTTTGTAGAAACTAAATGATTGAAGATTCGCCAGAAACTTCAATTATGGGGGAGAAAATTTATACTTAGACTATCTTTCAATTGGTTATTTATTTTTCTTTTTCTCATTTGACCTATTTAGATAGCTCAAATTGGTTGTTTTTATCCCTTTCTCATTTTAGGTTAGTCTATTTATTTTTGAAGGTTGCCAAATCCTCTGATTTGTATTTCAAATAAAGTTTGGAGTACAAGGATCCACAAATATGTATTACATGCCAACATTACAGATATGAGAAATTAGAGAGAGTCATAGTGCTGGCATGAATCCAAGTTGGAGCTACGGCCTTTGTACGTGATGATATGCGTCCATCCAAGCCGAAGCGCCCGCGAGGCTATTCTGGAAAATCCTTGTTGGCATCGATTTCTTGGAGTTGAAAATTCGAGTGTTGCATTCCTTCCATGTGGTCCAAATGATTGCAAAAAAAGAGCATCCCATTTAGG
Organism: Luzula sylvatica; assembly: GCA_946800325.1. NCBI lineage: Eukaryota > Viridiplantae > Streptophyta > Magnoliopsida > Poales > Juncaceae > Luzula > Luzula sylvatica. The sequence goes on along the minus strand of OX326959.1, from coordinate 68,626,871 downwards.
ATGGATGCTTTTGTGTATTTTGGTTTTGGTGTTTGTCCAGACCTGCACCCGGTGGGTGCCGCGTGATCTAGCAGATATGTTCATTTTGGCATATGCTAGGTTCCATACTCGTCGAATGTATGGACAAGTGGACAAGTTCCTAGTAGATGTCGGGTCGTTTTCAGACTGGATTCGCAATTCGGGCACACCGAGTTATTCGGCCATCTCCACTTTTGAAGATTGTCGGTCGTAAGGAGTTTGTGTAGGAAACATAACCAACCAAACACACATACCTTAAGGGGACATCTTGTTTGCCAAAGCAATTTGGCCCATGGTACCATCACACCGGATTCCTTAAGAATTTATAAGCCGAGGAGCAAGGACGGAACTGGGGGCAAGCTGGGGCATAAGCCCCCCCTATGAAATCAAAAAATGCATGTATACAATTATAAATTATATATATTTTTCTGATGTCTATATAAATTTTTATTACGTTACTTCGTCTCCCCCCCTCCCATGACTTGAAAGATCGCATATACTATATAGTAGGTTGTAGTGCATTAAACACTGATTTTGTTAATACAAGACGATCACCAAGAAATAAAAATCTACCTTTCCTATTTGCGAGCCTTTTATGTAGTGCTTGTATTAGAGGTTGTAAGACTATTTTACTCGGTTTTCTACTAGTGAGTGGTAGGCCGAGTTGCTTGATCGGTAATGAATTTTTTTGCGGGTGTTAACATCCTTGCAGAAGCTTCACAGTGAGGACGATCTACGATGATTCATCAGAGAAGAAGATCTACAGTGCTTTAGATAGGCTTATATTTCTTTGAGCTTTCTTTGTTTTCTTAATTGAATGATTAGCAGTCGAAGAGCGAGGAACTAGTAACCAGGTACCATTCTGGATGAGAGCATTTAACTCTTCAGACATAGCTGATCTCCATTTGTCCGATTTAACCGCCTGAGTGAAACAGCTAGGTTCAATATCAAGAGAGCTAGCAGCAGTTAAGGCAATAAAGTCTTTGTGAGTTTTAGGTCTGAGAGAGTTAGTCTTGCTTCGTGTGACCATGGGATGAGTATTAGGAACTGGATTAGAGGGGAGAGAGATAGAAGAGGAAGAAGTGAGATCTGTGGAAGATGGTAGAGATGAAGTAGTACTTGATGGGGGTGCGGAAGATGTATTAAGAAGTTGTGGAGATGGATTAAGAATAGAGATGGTAGAGGAAGATGGTGATGGAGAAGAAGATGGTGAAGTGGAGATACTGGTAGTGGAGAAAGGAAAGATATTTTCTTCAAATAAGACATTTCGAGAGATATAAACCCTGTTAGATGGAAGATGGAGACATTTATATCCTTTGTAAAGAGGTGCATAACCTAGAAACACACAAGGTTCAGATTTGTATTGAAATTCTGATGGAAGAAAGGGTCTGAGATGAGGGAAGCATAAACATCCAAGTGGCTTGAAGAAATTATAATCTGGAGCCTTGTGATAGAGTTTTTCAAAAGGTGAAATGTGAGGAGAGGTGAGAGAGGGAAGTCTGTTGATAGAGAAAACAGCACTTTGAAAGACATCAGGCCAGTATATAGTAGGTAAAGAGGAGCTCGAAAGGACTGATAGGCTTAATTCAGTAATGTGCCTGTGTTTACGTTCGGCACGCCCATTTTGTTCTTGGGTATAAGGGCAAGATAATTGCACATTGATTTCAGGATAATTTGTCTGTAGAAACCGAAATTCAGTGCCTCCATCAGCCTGAATCGATTTAATGGTTGTAGAGAGAGTATTCTCTACCAAGGCTTTGAAATTTTTAAAAACCGAAGAGACTTCAGTTTTGTTGTGCAAAAAATAAATCCATGTAAATCTGGAAAAATCATCAATAAATATCACATAGTATCTAAATCCCTGAGTAGAAGTGATTGGTGCAGGTCCCCATAAATCAGTATGAATAAGATCTAAAGGATGCTGAGCAGTGAAATTATTATTCATAAAAGGCAATTTCTTAGCTTTTCCAAGGCAACAGTTTGTACATAGAGTTTTATCAATTTTAGAAGAAAGAGAAATTTTATTAAGACGAGCTAATAAAGAAATAACATCTGAAGAGGTGTGACATAGTCGATTATGCCACAAATTTGATGAAGCTGAGAAGGCAGAAAATTTTGAGGAAGATGAAGTGGAAGAAAGACTGTAGAGTCCATTAACCGGCTTGATTGTGTGGAGCACTTTGTTGGTATGAAGATCCTTGATAAGACAAAGAGAAGGTAAGAATTCAATTGATACAAAATTATCCTTTGTGAGTTGATTGATACTGATAAGGTGTTTAGTCATTTGTGGAACATGTAATACATTTTGAAGAGTTAAAGAGGAAGAGATAGAAGAGGAGCCAATATTTGAAATGTACAAACCTTGCCCATTGCCGATGTGGAGCTGCTCAGAACCATTGTAATTGATTGGAGAAGACAGGTTGTTGAAATCTGGGGTGACATGGTGAGAGGCACCGGAGTCAAGGAACCACTCAGAGGGTTGAAGAGGTCTAGGAGGAGGATATGGAGAAGGAGGTGCTGCAAAGTAAGCATGAGGACGAGGTGTGAATGAATAAGCTTGAGATGGAGGGTAAGATGGTCGTGAAGGTTTGAGAGATGGATCACGAATCCAGCAGTTGTTGACATGATGTCCTGGCTTATGACAATGATGACAAATTAACCCATTTTTAGGTTTCTTCCATGATTTTTGTTGGTAATTGGGATGAGATGGAGGACGAGACTGATAATGGGGAGATGGTAATAATGGTGGTTTCTGAGTAACGTAGGCATGTGGTGTTGCAAGGAGAGCTGCAGCTTGATCAGTTGATTTCTCATCCTCAATGAGAGATTCATGGCCTAACACAATAGCCTGAAGATCAGAGAAAGGAATTCGACCTTTAGAAGAGGTAATTGCAAAGACCGATTGGCGAAAATCTGGTCCCAAACCTCTAAGAGTGGTCATGACAAGATCATCATCGGATACCGGACAACCAATGAAGGATAGTTGATCCGAGAGGTTCTTGATTTGAAGAAAGAACTCAGAACAGGTAAGAGTGCCTCGTTTGATGTTCTGGAGCTTCGTACGAAGGTCATGAGCATGAGCAATGGAATACGTCGAGTAGGTGCCAAGAAGACAGGTCCATACAGTGGCAGATGTATTGCAATGAAGAACCTGAGCAAGAACTTTCTCAGATAAAGAACTGAGGAGCCAACCAAGAATTAACTGATCTTGTTGTTGATAATCAATCATGGCAGGATCAGTGGAGGGAGAGTCTGGATCGTAAGTCGTGGATGAATCCAAGAATCGCATAAGATTGTATCCCCGAAGAATCGGGAGGATTTGGGACTTCCAGAGAAGGTAATTTGTGTTGTCAAGCTTAATGGGGATCGGAGCAGTAAAAGTAATGATCTTGGGAGATGTGTAGGTAGCGGTGGGAGGAGAGGTGGAAGAAAGTGGCGGAGATGAGATATTCGCCATGAGAGATAGAGATCTTGATGTTCTTGAGTGGGAGCTGAAGTGGTAGGTATTTTAGTTAAAGTGGAGGGAAAACGAAAATAAGAAAAGATAGAGGGGCTAAATTGAATAAATTTGAGAGATAACGGGTTAACGGTTTTAAAAGAAATAGCGAGAATGAGAAAAAATTGTAAATATAGAAGAGGTGCGGAATAGCGAGAGAAAAATATTGGTATAATTTGCTAAAGAATTAATAGAGAGAGCAAGAATGTACTGGAGAGGAATGGAGAGGATGAGTACCGGTTCGTACCAGTAGTGCAGAAAAGAGGAGATAGGTACCGGTTGAAGTGGACCGGTATTGAATAGATGCAAGAGGCGAAGTTAAGCACAGCAAGAGTAGTTAACATCTGATACCATGTTAGCTTTAATCATTGTTGCTGAAAAGTAAATGGAAAAGTAATTAGAAGAAGATGAAGTTTCTTTGAGCTTTCTTTGTTTTCTTAATTGAATGATTAGCAGTCGTTACAGTGTTATTTATAGCTTAATCAAGACTTATCCATACTAACCAACTCACTGATTAAGCATGACTAACTAACTACTTACAATTAACACACTTACTAATCTAATTCTCTTAATAGCATAATATAATAGCCCAATACAAAACTAGTATTCATAAAAGCCCAAAACAAATATAAAAGCCCATAGAGAAATATAAGCCTATCTAAAGCACTGTAGATCTTCTTCTCTGATGAATCATCGTAGATCGTCCTCACTGTGAAGCTTCTGCAAGGATGTTAACAGCGGGAAATTTTAGTATTCCCCTCAAATGTCCACCAAATTTCCCCCAAAATAGTAATCCATGATTAATTCATGGATTAGTATTTTTGATTAACGATTAATTCATGATTATTAAAATTTAATTACTTCGAATTAATCATCAATTGATATGGACCTTAATTATATATTAAAATTTTAATAATCATGAATTAATCGTTAATCAAAAATACTAATCCATGGATTAACCATGGATTACTATTTTGGGGGAAATTTGGTGGACATTCTAGGGGCACAGTAAATGGCCTCTTTTTTTGCAACCTATAAGTTGGGCGATTAAATCTTGTCATTTCTCGGGTATCACTATACGTACGAAAGAACTGTTTTTAAAGTTAATTGTCAAACCCATTAGGTCGAAAATATTTTTACTACAGCCGCCACTATATGAAGATTCGTCGGATGTACCTCTACAAAAATGATGGTGTCATCAACGTATTGACGTATTGTAGTGCTTGTGGCGCCACCCTTACGGGTTTGGTAAGATGTGGCGAAACCACATGTAACATCCGTTGTAAGGTATCGACCGCAATATAGAATACAAGTTCAGACAAAGGTTCACCTTGACGAATCTCTTTATGATGATGAAATGTATGACCTCTCCACCCATTAGCTATTATAATGATGTGTTCCAACACATGGTGAAACCTCTTGCACTAAGGACCAGGGCCGGTCCCGATCTTTTGAGGACCCGAGACCCATTCAAAAAAAATCCTTTGAATATAGAAGGTTTTTATTTCCAAAACTATGACTCCCTTGTTTATCAATATATTGCCCTCAAGTTTTAAAAAATGCTACTATCCAAAATGCTAAATGGGAGGCATATCCTCATAAATTATTTTGAAAGAACATCAAAATCGATGAATTTCAACAACAAAAATAAGTTCAAATATGTAAAATTATATTTTTCAATTTATAAAATATCAAAATTTATTTTTCAAGCAATTCACTAATTCGGACAAATCATAAACCTCAAAAACATATATATTCCATTTCATCTAACATGTTATTATCAATTGCTAATTACATTCTTACCCTACCCATAGCATCATTCTACATTGAAACTTCATGTTTCATTTCATCAAACACATCATCTACATTTTACATGTTGCATCTTTGTTACATCATAATTTCATTCGCCGTAGAAACTTTAATTGTACCTCTTTTACATAGAGAATGCCAAATGACCTGAAATGTGACAAACGTAAATTGGAAATTCATGAATTATATCTATTGCATTTTTACAGTTGAATGATTTTTTGGCCAATATTACAAATTGATTTCTCTAACAATGCAAACCATAATTATTAAGTAAAATGTTTATTATTATGAAATAATAATTTTGTATATTTTATTAAAAGTTGTGATGCATGGAATATTTAATTATAATTAATGTAAAATGTATTTTTTGGGTGAGAGACAAAGAATGATGTGTGATGGGTCCAATTTTGTAGATTTTATGTGATTCATTTTTATGATTGTACTACTTTTCATATGAATTGCTGCAGAAAAACTAAAAATATAAAAGACCACATTGTTCTTTCTCACAGAAAATCATAAACACTTATTTATTGTCCTCATGCACGATTGACTTCCTTCTTCGTTAACATTTCTTTCCCAAACAATTCTCTCTATTGTTGTAAGCTTAACATTTTTTTTCTCATACACAATAGATAAACATGGAGAAAATATCGGACCCCTCCAGATTTTCAGACCCCAGACCTGTGCCTCGCCGGCTGTGCCTATGGCCGGCCCTGCTAAGGACCTGCAACAAAAGGCCACAAAATGGAGTCGGACGCCTTTTTGAAGCCCACCTTGATTATTACGGTCAGTATTTTGGAATGGGGATAGTGGTTTAGGAACTCTCGCATAGGTAGAAAAGTTTCCATTACAGATATCTCCTTTACAAAGTTGTTTGCCGCTTAGAGATTATTGAAGACGGGTTGTAGGTTGGCTAGAGTTTTCGAGATGATCTTGATAGGTGCATTAATGCAACTTATTGCCCAAAAGCCATAGGATAGGTGAGTCTACCTTTCGAATTAGAGAAATGGATGCGCGATTGATCGCTTTTAGATTAAGAGAGTTGGAATTGAATTTTTGAATCAAGGAGATGAAGTTATATTTAATTATTGGCCAATAAGTTTGTTAGAATTTGTCCGGAAGGTCATCGGGGCCGGACGCTTTCACTTTCGGTAATTGTTGAACCACTCCCTGTATTTCGTCTATCGTCTTGTCTCCATCGATGAGTCATAAGCTCGGAATAGAGAGTAAGGATATACTGTTGTTATATCATACGTCGGATCCTATTATGCTCGGTCCACATAATATCCTTGAAATATGAGATATCGGGCTCGGCAACATCCCTTTGACTTGGCAAAGTTCGATCTTGTTGTGTTGTTTGTTTTCCTCCTTGTTGATGTGACGATGTGAAAATATGTCATGTTATTATCCTTGAGTTTCAACCATTGAGTAGAAGACCGTAAATGGAGACTCATTTTTCATGTATTTCTCAAAAAACTCTGTAATTAAAGACTAACACATGCAAATTTTTATTTTTTCAAAAACTTCACAAAAAATACAAAAAATAAAATCTAACACCTTAAAAAATTATCATATTTTTCTTAAAAGTTTCTAATTCGACGTCTAAAACGAGCATGATACACAATTTTCATGCTTTCTAAAAAAAACTCTATAATTGATGACTAACACATGAAACTTTCATTTCTTATTCTCAGAATTACGCAAAAATATAAAAAAAGAAGTCTAACACCCTAAAAAAATAAATTATAATATTTTACTAAAAAAAGACAAAATTGATGTAAAAAATGAGCAAAATATTTATTTTTTATGTTTTCCTCAATAAATTCCGTAATTCAAGACTAACACAAGTGAGAAAGTTTTTAATAAATTTCCCAAAAAAAAAATGCAAAAATTGAAGTCTATAACGCCTTCAAACAAATAAATTATTATACTTTTTCTAAAAAAATCTTTTTATTTTCTGAAACGAGAAAAATAATTAGGTTTCATGTTTTCCTCAAAAATGTTTGTAATTTAAAACTAACACATGCAAATTTTTATTTTTTTCCAAACATTTTCAAAAATGAAAAAAGTGAAGTTTAACACCTTCGAAAAAATCAATTATAATATTTTTCAAAAGAATTTATCTTGATGTCCAAAATGAGAAAAATACATAATTCTCATGTTTCCTAAAAAACACTCCTTAAATCAAGACCAACACATGCAAATTTTTTTTTTTTTTAAATTGAGTTAACAAATTGAGTAAATTCCCGATACCAAATTGAGTTAACAAATTTTAATCGATATTAATTATTAATATCATTGACTATGGCCATAGTTTTCGTTAATCAATTCATCGAGCGACATAAGGAATATCTCTTCCTCGCAGAATAAACAATTTCAAATGCCCTGTTTCGGACAACACACAATAATGATCATTTTGGTCACTTTTTAAAGATAGCAGAAGACCACATCAATTTTCTAATATTGATTGGTGAGACTTTTTTTTTTGGAATATTCGACTATTTCGTTCTTTTCATATTCTCCATAGAACTGTACATTGTCGAACTATTCATCTAATGTAAAATTAATTATTTTTTTGATTAATAATGTAAAATTAAATATTAATCTCATTAATTAGAAAAAATATTAATTCATTTTTGTTACAATTACATTTAATCACGTATTTTTTTTTTAAATTAACAACTCATTAATTAGCAATAATTAGACAAAAAAAATCTTTTACATTCTGAATTTTTTGTTAATTTGTAGTACTAATCCATTATTGTATAATATTAGAAAATTAACAACTAAAATACAATATCCATTTACAACTAAAATAACATATAATTTCCTCAACTAATATTATGTTTAAATATTACAATATCGTTAACAATCTTATTAATATAATAAATTTAATTAAATACATTTTGTATAAGTAATTTGTTGGTCAACTATTATATTTTGGATGGCGCTATTGCAAAAGCTTACATGGCTAAGTTGAGAGCGATTTCATTTATTTTAATCAAATAACCACTATACCCATATTTATGGTGATTAATATTTATTATACTTATATATTATTATTTATATTTTTCATGAATAATGCAAAAATATTTTTTCTAATATTATGAAAAAATCAAATCTAACCAATATATATATATATATATATATATATATATATATATATATATATATATATATATATATATATATATATATATATATATATATATATTAATTTTCATTTTTAAATATATATGACATGTTATAGTTTTATTTTATTTTATGTGCAAAAAAATTAAGAATAAAAAAAATATTTTTTATATATGAAAGATTTTATTTGCATTATTTATAAAAAGTAATAAACTAATAGATAAATGTAAGAAATATCAATCATCAATTCATCATTAACAGGGGTATAACGATCATTTGATAAAACAAAATTGAAATCGCTCTCAATTTAGCCATCTTGGCTCTTGTAATAGCACTATCCTATATTTTTTACCAAGTACTTTGCTTGTCGTTAATATAATATTTGTTTTGTCATTAAAAAAAATTAATGAGTCAACGATAATTAATAATCATTAATTGTATAATATTTTTAATTAAATTTCCAAAGCATACAAATTAATTATCATTAATTGTTCTCTTTTTTGAAGTCTAATACATTACATAACTATCCCAATTAATTATCATTAATGATACGAATTAACTCTCCCAATTAATTTCACAAATCATAATTAATCATGTATAACACGTTATATTAATTCTTTTTATTATTTTATTTTTCATTTATAACACGTTATCATCAGTAAGACACTTTAAGAATTTTTATGGGAAATAAATATAATTGTAATTGTAATTTTTTTCATTTTGTTACTAGCCGAGATTCTTTTGGATATTTTTCTCTGAATAGATATCCGTTTTCAAACTTCGTTTCATGTTTCATCTCACGAAATAAATCAAAAGTTATTTCATCCTTTATTATTTGGCACCTAATTATTTTTACATGTCATAAGTCTTAACATATATTAATTATTAATTGAGACTTAATATATAATTTGAAGTTCTTAGTTCGAGTTTTTTATAAGATAATTGAAGAAAATATGCATGGCATTTATGCTCTGTTTTAACAGAATTTATGATAATTTGATTTTTTTTTTTCTTCATGATTTAGAGTTTAGTTATGTAAGATAAACCATTTTATGTTGTGTGCCGATTTTATATTGAGAAATAAATTCGATTGATTCCTAAAAATGAAGATCGCATCGAAGGCGTTGAGGCCGACCCGAACAATATAATTGATAAATTTTATCGGAGCTCTTCAAGAGGAGAAACAAAACAATAAAAATGAAGATCACTTTGAAGGCCGAGGCCGACCCTAACAATATAATTGATAGTATGTCTTTAATTCAATATAGTTTTTGGATTTTCTTTTGTTAATATACAAAAAGACATGTATGTTGTTATTACATTGATGATTCCAGAAGTCTTTATTTTGATTGTTTTGGAAAAATAATTATTTAAATTTTTCCGGAAGTGTCATTACGTTAATAGAAACATATTTATTTACTTTTGTGAAATATACATGTATTAGTCGGATTGAAATCATGTTTTTGAACTTGGAGTTCATTATGTAAAATAAAAGCAATGATATTGTTTGAAATAATTATTTAGACATAGAATATGAATGTCACTACGATGACTAAATTAATACCAACTATTGATAAATTTTCTTTCTCAAATCTCATTATAACTTGTGAGTGGCTCAGAGCCAAAACATTTGATTGAAAATTGTTAAGATATGTAATAGATGTGTCAACAACACTACATATCATACCAAGACAAGTTAAAAAAAATGTTCGGAATATATATTAGGTTGATTAATTCCTCATATTTAATATCTCGAACATTTGTTTTTTGAACCGAAATTTCAAATGATTATTATAAATCAGGAGTTTAAATGTATATGTAAATTAGAATTTTACATTCAAGAATATAACAATAAAGTCAAATATTCATGTTGTAAATATAGTATTCCTAATTGAATTGATTAATTCCTCATATTTTATATATTGAACATTTGTTTATTTAAACCGGAAGTTCAAATGATTAGTATAAATTAGAAGTTTAAATGTATATGTAAATTAGAATTTTACATTCAAGAATATTCAAATATTCATGTTGTAAATATAGTATCCTCGAAAGACTATATATATTGTTTGTTAGATCAACTAAAATTGTAAAACATGCTTGATGCATGCAAAACATATGGCTATAAATATATAAATTCTTCAAGTGAACCACTAAGATTGTGTTGCGAAAATAGTCAAACATAAGTGAAACAGCTCAATATATAATATGTCATGGATGTCTCGAAGAACTTCACTAGATATACTCATGCCTACATTAGGGAGAGAGAGAGAGAGAGAGAGAGATAAAAAACTAAAAAATAAGAAATTATATGAAATTCATCGTCAAATTAGATTCCCGAAGAAGTAAATATGAACATAGTTCATAAACTAATTATTTGCCACAAGTTGCAAATTCATGATTTGATACATTTATTGATATATGATTTTTCAGTATAAAATTCAAATATTTATTGTACAATATTATAGGATAATTTTGAGTTTTATATACGTCCAAAGCGTGGTTGAACAATCGGTTTCAACAATAAAAATCCAAGAAATAAGAACGAGCAAGATAAAAATTTGGCATAATAAAAATTATTAATATTTTTAATAAGATATATGTTTTTCAAAAGTATATCGAAAGATTAGTTAGTAAATGACATGAATGAACGAATAATTTTTGTTCAGGAACCCGACAACATTGAAAATGTTGCATCTAATGAGATCTCCAAGTCATGTCTCTACTAGAAAAGATGAAACCGAAATGATATTATAGTTATTGAAAAAATTGCATATACACTTACAATTGATAATCAATAAAAATGAAGATCTAGGATTAACTCAAAAGAAAAATTTCGACAAATACAATTATTGGTCATAATTGAAACTCATGTTGATAGACCTGAAATCCGAAAACAGCTTATCATGGTGATGAATTTTTATTTGTATGTAAAATTAGTTTGAATATCCCCGAAGGACTAATGATATATCATGTATACATTGTAACATATTAAACTGTCCGAAAAATATTTTTAATTATTCGAGAGATATACCCGAAACATATTATGTTAAATAACAAAAATCTATGCATGAAATTGAAATAATGTGAGCATATAAGATATAATCATTTTAATATTGACGAAAAACTATATGTCTATATCAATGATCAAAATTGATAGATGCATATTTACTGCAAATAAATTATATTTCATTTATGATTATTAGAACTGCTGAAGAATTTGAAAGACAAATTATGAAAATAGCAAATTTGTTATGATACATATTAGTTACAAATATTTTGTCATAGACAAATGTATTTAATATTTCCTGAAAGGAATTTTGTTTATTAGTAGCAACTAAGATTTTGAAATAACTAGTGTAATAGATCGAACTTCATAGTTTTTCGAAAAGTTGTATCTGTGAGGTAGAGAAATTTTCGTGACAAGGTTTTGTCCCATATGATTTTGTCCTCGGTCATGGTTTCGTCCCATAAAAAATTTCCGACAAAGTTTTTACCGAGACATTTTATATTGCGTATGAAATATGAAACATAATAATATTGTATTGTTTTTCTTCACCGGGAATTTTGTCCCGTTGGGTTTTGACTGGTAAGATTTCAAAGAGACATATTTTTATTCATACAAAATCAATACATTCAAGTGAGGTGTTATAAATATTAATATATTGGTTAATATTATATATATATATGATTATGATAAATGTGAATGATTTGATAGTTTTGAAGTTGTATGGATATGAAAAATACACATTTAAGATTTTACATTCGAGCATTCAAATTGGATCAAAAAATATTATGTTTTATATATAAGCATGCGTTATATTGATTATTTGGACAAAACAATTTAATTCATAATAAAAATTTCATATTTCTCTCTTTCTCTCTTTCTCTCTTGTTTTATTTTACCTTCCATTCATAACTCTTACATATATATTTATTTGAATAAAATATTAAAAAAAATGTGCAAATCATACATAATATTTTTTATTGACAATATTACAATTAATTAATATGGCAATTAACAATTCATAAGATATTTTCATTTAATGGAATTTAATAATGAACAAAACATTAGGATTTTAAATTCAGAATTTTTCACTTAATTCAGTTGCCAATCAATAAACACGCCAATTCAGAATATTTACGAGCATATTTAATTCAATAATGTCATCAACTATTAGTAAATCCTTTATGATGTCATTAACTATCAGTAAATCCTGAATATTTTTTTTTACAAATAAATCCTAGATTATGATAATCTTTTAAGTTACAAAAAAAATCATACACAAATTATAGAAAATTTGAAAATAGAAATAAAATTACATTAAAAAATGCAATAACAACCAACAAAAAATACAATGATCTAAATTTCCCCAAACCAATCTTAATAGCAAAAAGAATAAGAAAAAGAAATTATCTTTTCTCAATTTAACAATTAGTATGGAATAACAAGAAATAATTAACAATTAATTTAAAAATAAATAAATGGATCTGAAAAAAAAAAGTCTATTTTAAGATTTGAAAAAATCTATCTAAAAATGACCTTGCAATTTGTACCCTTGCCAAAAAGGACCCTGGATTGCAAAAAAATAAATAAATAAGAAACAACGAAAATTACAACCGAAATGGATTAAAGTCGAAATAATATCTTAAATGGAACAAAATCCCTTAATTGTGTCATAGATTTGACTTAAAGCGAAATCAAATTCCTAAAATGGCCAACATTGCAATTGAAATGGCTCAAAATCGAAATAATACCCTTAAACGTAACAAATTTCATATCTCTTGAACAAAAAAAAAAAATACTTCAAATGATAAAAAAAATGTAAAAAATATCCCTACATATTCGATGCAACCGGAATAAAAACCATAAACATTACCAGAAAAAAACTCCAAAATTAATTAAAATCTTCTGGAATTCTAACAAAAATACTAAAATAAATAATCTGCAATTTCACCCAAAATATATTGGAAAAAGAACAAAAAAAAGTGAATGATTTCTAGATCTACCTATGGCTGAAACTTTGTAGTGCCATGTCGATTAGAAAAACAATCCATGTTTTTACATGTTGTATGACTATAAAAAAACAATGTAAAAGAATGATGATCTTGTGAGACAGAAAATGAGAAGAACGGAGAAATCGAGATTTACAGTTTTTTTTTTCTGAATTTTTTGGAAAATAGGAACGGCCCTGTTAACTCGTTAGAAAAAATCATCTTAATATTTATTTATATCATGAAATGTAAATCATCATCGATTTTCCAGCTCAATTAACATGTCAAATTATCAATTGATTCATCGAGGGATTCTTGTGAATCTGTTGGGGGTACGTACACCATATATATGCCCTCAATTTTATATCATTTGCAATTTGCAATTTCCTTTTTTGCTTCGGTCGACAAGACAATTCGACATTCTCTTCCCTATCGGTTTTATTTATTATCCTTCACGATATTCAATTTCTCAGTCAATCCCTAATCGATCATGGCGAGGCGGCAATCTCTGGCTCTCCTCAGCAACCTTCTCCGCCGTGAATCCACTCTGCCGTTGTCTTCTCTGAATGAATCTCGGCGATCCGTGACCTACATGCCCCGTCCCGGCGACGGCACGCCTCGGACGGTGACTCTAATTCCCGGAGACGGAATCGGTCCGCTGGTCACCGGCTCCGTGCTTCAAGTGATGGAGGCTATGCACGCTCCTGTTATTTTTGAAACCTATGATATCCATGGTGATATGACTACCATCCCCTCTGAGGTAAGCGATTTACTTTAATTCCATTCTTTTTGGAGTTAATCAAGAGGAACAATCGATCAATTTGATTGCGGCAATACAGGTGCTCGAGTCGATCAGGAGGAACAAAGTGTGTCTGAAAGGAGGGCTAAGGACAGCTGTAGGTGGAGGAGTAAGTTCCTTAAACGTACTTCTCAGAAAAGAACTCGATCTCTACGCCTCTCTAGTGAACTGTTTCAATCTCCCAGGCTTGCCGACTCGCCACGAAAACGTTGACATCGTCGTCATCAGAGAAAACACCGAAGGCGAATACGCCGGTCTCGAACACGAGGTCGTGCCAGGTGTCGTCGAAAGCCTCAAGGTACATACTGTTACTCTCCACCATTCATCTCATTCTTTACAATTTGGTCCGTGAAGTGTACTTATTTATGCAGGTAATCACGAAATTCTGTTCGGAGAGGATTGCAAAATACGCTTTCGAGTACGCATATCTGAATAACCGAAAGAAAGTGACAGCTGTACACAAGGCGAACATTATGAAACTAGCAGACGGTTTATTCCTCGAGTCTTGTCGAGAAGTCGCGACGAAATATCCAGGAATTAAATATAACGAAATTATCGTCGATAATTGCTGCATGCAACTCGTCTCCAAACCCGAACAATTCGACGTCATGGTAAAAAAAATACATTCTTTCAAAGTATATATTTCTCATACATTTATACTTATTTTTTTATTTTTTGAAGGTTACGCCGAATTTGTACGGAAATTTAGTCGCGAACGTAGCTGCTGGTATAGCCGGCGGGACAGGTGTCATGCCAGGAGGCAACGTGGGGCAGGATTGTGCGGTGTTCGAACAAGGGGCATCTGCAGGGAATGTAGGGACAGAGCGATTAGTGACGCAGAACAGAGCAAATCCGATTGCGATCTTGCTTTCTTCGGCCATGTTGCTGAGGCATTTACAGTTCCCTTCATTTGCCGATAGGTTGGAAACGGCGGTGAAACGAGTGATCGCTGAGGGGAAAATCAGGACCAAAGATTTGGGCGGTAAGAGTACCACTCAGGAGGTCACCGATGCCGTCATTTCTAATCTCGATTAATTGGTAAATGATTAATCGAAGCATTTTGTTATGGTTTATTTTTATTTTATTTTGTTAGTTAACTTAAAAGTTTCTTTTTTGTTGACTTAAATTATTGTTTGCACGGCTCTCTTGCCCTGGAGGAAGAAAAAAAGGGTGTAAAATTCTGATTTGATTTTTGTAATAATAATTTAATAGCAAAAAACTATCAAATTGTAAAATTTTATGTTTGTATTTGTGTGTTTCATTTTGAATTGTCTTCCTTAACAAGGCCCAAGAGAATAATTAATTTACCCGAATCCGCACAAATATGAATCCGAACCCGGTTATAGCAACAACAATCCTACAAATCAGCCCCTCTGTAGAGAACCAATGGAATGTCGAAACGTGTCGAACTAGCAGGTCCCTACTGACGTGTCAATAAATAGACATGGTAGTACAGACCAGCGATGCAGCAGAGACTGTACCCGATCCATCTCCAACGTCACTCTCACTCCCATCCTTTTCTTTTTTCTTTTATTTTTTCTGAACGCACTGCTGCTCCCTCGCTGCTACACTGCTCCGCCCGTTCAGCGAATTTAATGGATCTGTAACTCTGTTGTCCTTTAATTAATTCCTCTTCCTCCATTATTATCCCCCATCAAACCCTCCTCCCCTCTCCTCTCTACTCCTCTGATCCGATCTGAATTATTCGTATGAATCCTCTCTGTTGCATTGCGCCTGTCTCGCTCGACCGTGCCGATGGTATTGTTAACGGTGGTGGTAAGGCGGTGGCTTTGTTGAAAGGTCCTCCTGCTGCATTGGTACAATCTCATCCTGATCCGGTTGAAGTGGTTCTGGAAGAGACGAAATCGAATGATAATGGAGTTGTGGCGGGGATATTGTACAAATGGGTGAATTATGGGAAAGGGTGGAGGTCTAGATGGTTCGTACTAGAAGATGGAGTGTTGTCGTACTATAAAGTTCATGGACCTGATAGGATTTGGGTCGGTCCAGTTTGTGGTTTAAATGGTGGTGTGAGAGTGATTGGTGAGGATTCTTTGAGAAGAGTTAAACGGAATCAATCCGGCATTGGGGCTGCTGGATCGGCTAGTGGGAGGCAATGGAAGCCATTTGGGGAGATACATTTGAAGGTTCGTTCGTTTTTCATTTTTGAGTAAAGGTTTCTCTTTTTTTCATTTTGATTTGAGGAAAAAGTTGGAATCTTTTTCCTGATTTGTTTATTGACATGTTGAACAGTAACTTGATAAGCCAAATTGATCTACTTTTAAACAGGTTTCATCAATTCGCCCAAGCAAATCAGACGACAAAAGACTCTACATATTCAGCGGCACAAAAACTCTCCATTTGAGATGCGATTCAAGAGAAGATCGAAATGCATGGGTCGAAGCCTTAATTTCAGCAAAAGACTCGTTTCCTCGAGTCTTAACAAGCACTGATTTCGGCCCAACAACGGAGATTGTTGTCTCCACCGAGAATCTAAGGTCCAGATTGATCCAAGAAGGCCTGAGCGAAAATGTCGTCAAAGAATGCGAATCAATCATGCTTGCTGATGTGGCAGATTTGCATGATCAATTGATTTCACTTCGTCAGAAACATCTCGTTTTGCTCGATAAACTCAGACAGTTAGAGGTAAATCAAATCATTTAAAATATACACATTCCACATAAAAAACCTAATTTTTTTCTCCACGCAGACCGAGAAAGTTGAACTGGAGACTACAGTTGTAGACGCAACAAAAGGGCGCGAATCTCAAAGCGGAATCTTCAACGGACGATACAGCGGTTCGTAATTCAAACATAACACACCCCCTTCTTTGCAAATTTACTAAATTAAAAAAAAAACACAGATTTCTACTCGGTGGTATCAGAAGGAATCTCGACAGAATCAGACCCAGACAACGAGAGCCAACAATCACTCTACCCAGACTCGGACTCGGATCAAAATCAAAACCAAAACATATACTTCGACACGAACGATTTTCTCTCGGCAGAATCGCTCAGAAGCGCGTCGTACCGGAGCCGCGAATCGATGAGCGGAGAAGGAATGATCGAAAAGAATTCGTGCTATCCGTACGTGAAAAGGAGGGATAAGTTACCGGATCCGAAAGAGAAGGAGAAACCGGTCGGATTGTGGTCTATAATAAAAGAGAATATTGGCAAGGATTTATCCGGAGTCTGTTTGCCTGTTTATTTTAATGAACCTTTGTCTTCTTTGCAAAAATGTTTTGAAGATCTCGAGTACTCTTATTTGGTCGATCGCGCTCTCGAATGTGGCAAACAGGTATTTTAAAATAGGCCAAATTCCATACCTACCCCTACAAAACCCCACAATTTCACGTATACCCTTGCATCATGAATACCCCTACAAAACTACTAAAATTTCACGAATACCCTTGTTGTTAAATTTCGGTTAACTATCTGCTAAGATTACCCCTAATTTATGCTTTTTCGATTTTTCCGACATAAAATTTATTGCTTATTTACATAGGGGGGTAAAATCGGAAAAGCAAAATTAGCGGTAATCTTAGCAGATAGTTAACAAAAATCTAACAAAAAATGCATTCATGAAATTATAATAATTTTGTAGGAGTATTCATGATATTTCACGTTTTGCAGGGGCATACGTGAAATTGTTGGGATTTGTAAGGGTACATATGAAATTTGGCCTCTAAAATATTGTGAAACTAAATTTATAGTCGACTCATATTTTATTTTATTTTATTTTTTCTGAAATTAGGGGAATAGTTTAATGAGGATTTTGCATGTAGCGGCGTTTGCGGTATCGGGATACGCATCTACAGAAGGGCGTCAATGTAAACCGTTTAATCCTCTTTTAGGCGAGACTTACGAGGCCGATTATCCTGATAAAGGACTTCGATTCTTCTCCGAAAAAGTAATCATCAGAATTACTAAAATACCCCTACTGATAATGTATTCTAAAATTGAATTTTTTATGTAGGTGAGTCATCATCCTATGGTAGTGGCGTGTCATTGCCAGGGGCGAGGGTGGAATTTTTGGGGCGATTCGAATTTGAAAGGGAAATTTTGGGGAAGATCGATTCAACTCGACCCGATTGGGGTATTGACTCTCCAATTCGATGATGGCGAAACGTTTCAATGGAGTAAAGTTACAACGAGTATATATAATATTATAATCGGGAAAATTTATTGCGATCATTATGGAACCATGAGGATTAAAGGAAGCAGTCAATACTCTTGCAAACTTAAATTCAAAGAACAATCTATAATCGATCGAAATCCTCATCAGGTATATTCAAAATTTAAAATCATTATATATTCTTGTAAAAACTTTAAATGTAACAAATTATTATTAAGGTGCATGGATTCGTGCAAGATGACAAAACGGGTGAAAAAGTCGCGATGTTAATAGGAAAATGGGACGAGGCAATGTACTATGTTTTGGGGGATCCAAGTATGAAACCCAAAGGATACGATCCAATGTCCGAAGCGGTACTTATTTGGGAAAGAGATCAATCGATTTCGCAAACACGATATAATCTAAGTCCTTTCGCTATATCGTTGAATGAAATTACGAATAGCTTGAGAGACAAGTTACCTCCTACTGATTCCAGGCTGAGACCCGATCAGAGATGCTTGGAGAACGGAGAGTACGAAATGGCGAATTGTGAGAAATTGAGACTTGAGCAATTGCAAAGACAGGTAATTTTTTTTTTAAATAATGGAGGGGTAATTTTGTAATTAATGTTTGTTTTGGATTGTAGGCGAGGAGATTGCAGGAGAAGGGGTGGCAGCCGAGATGGTTTAGAAAGGATAGAGAGGATGAGTGTTATAGATATGTTGGGGGATATTGGGAAACTAGAGAAAATGGTAATTGGGATGAGATTTCCAATATATTTGGACAAAGTACTGATGATGCCTCTCAGATTGGAGACTAAATTAAATGATTATTTTCATATTTTGTGATATGAGATAAGTGTAATAGTTTATTATTTATATAAATAGCAATAAATAAGTTACAACAATTATGCTGTGAACTCTGATGCAACCTATGAGTTTGTGAACAATCTAAATCTACTAAACTCAAAACAAAAGTGAAATAACTATTTTACATACTCATGTGGGATTCGGCACATATTTAGAATTAACCTGGTTTTTACCACAATAATCAAGGACTTCGTTGAAAGCTTGCAATACGGACTCGCAATCAATTTTCTTGATATTGCATTCGATAATCACATCCGTAAGCTTGTCGAGTAGATGAGCACATATTTCGAACTTAGGGTTTGGGTCGTCAGAATGTTGCGCAATGTGTGGAGAAAATATGTCGAAATGCAGATTAAACACTAGTTGCTGAGGATCAGAAGGCGATAATTCGTCATAGAATATGAAGATAGGGAAGTCAGAGTAGCTGAGGCTGAGGAATAATGTGATGTGAATAGTGACCAGAATTGCAAGTTTCAGGTAAGGTCCAGCCATGTTTTATCAATGGCCGAAGGAAGAAGCAAGGGAGATAACTACTTTTTTTTCCTCCTGGTTGGGTTCATTAAGTATTTATACTTTCTCCCGGGTGGTCTGGAATTGGACTTCACGGAAATTGCAATTATTACTCTTTTTATTAAATTTTAAACATGACACCTGTCCTTTGACTCTCATGTCTATTGGTCTCCAAAATTTACTCAAACTTGATGCGTCAATTAAGATTGTTTGAATCGATTGATTAAGACTCAAACACTCTTGATGCATCATTCGAAGTTGTTTAAATAAATCAATTAAATCTCTAATCGATACTTAAATGTAATGATTTAATTAAAGAATCTAATCAATCTATTTAATCATTATCGATTGACACATCAAGAATGTTTTGAGTGAGTTTTGGAGGCCAATTATATAACCCATATCTGATTTGGGCGGTTGGGGAGAGGAGAACCTGGGTTAAGTTAAGATGAGAACAACGATTATATAACCCATATCTGACTTGGGTGGAGAGGAGAACCTGGGTTAAGTTAAAGATGAGAACAAAGAAACACCCCAATTTGCCTTTTAGTAATAAATAATTAAGTATATGAAAATGAATGAATGGACCTGTATATAGGATGTGAGTATGTATTTAACGAATATATAGGATGTGAGTATGTGAGTATGTATTTAACGAATATATAGGATGTGAGTATGTGAGTATGTATTTAACGAATATATAATAAATAAGTAGATAAATTCAGTTTACTCAATAAAAATCTAATTTAATATATGTTTTATTTTATTTGTTTGATTTATAATTAATTGGCAATACATTAATAAATTAGGAGAACGCAGGAGGACATGCATCCCATCTAAGCTAATAGAGGCGGTCATGTAGCCGAGATCTTAAGCTCCCTCTCCGTCAAGCATATCAGAAGTTTTGGCGGCGTCAATTCACAACGACTATTTCAGCCCACAAGATCTGAATAACAGAACTTGGAGACACTGCCACCTACATATTATAGTTGTTCATTTTGTGAATATCTTTTTTGAAGGAAAGGCAAGCGCGATACGCGCTCGATCCAATCATTTTCATTCAACCATAAAATAAGAGTTTTACAATACACCAAATTTACAATGTGTTATGAGGAATCATATGAACCTCCATATGTGAGTAAGATCACTTATGTTATTAAGAACTAGTGCATGCATTCGACATTTTCTTTGAAAGATGCGATTGTTACGCTCGAGCCAAAGAGTCCACACCGTTGCCAACCATGTGATGTCCCAAGCTTTTTTCCCATCTTGATTGGTCTTGGATCGTCGTGTTGTCCACCATAATTCCCGTAATTGACCCGGTAATGGAAGGAGGTTTGGGTCTATGGCCCCCCATACTTCGGACGTGAAGGGACAAGAGAGGAAGAGGTGATCCATCGATTCGAATGATGAGCCGCAAAGGGCACAAGTGGCGTTATGAGGCCATCCTCTCTTTGAAAGGTTATCTGCCGTTAGGATTCGGTTGTTTAACGCAAGCCATGCGAACACCTTGACTTTTAGTGGGGCTCGTATTTTGAAAAGGGTGCTCGTCCAAAAACAATCAACCCCCGGGTTTGATAAATGTGCGTACATTTTTGCGGCTAAAAATTTATTCCCTAGGCCGACTTCGTTAGGCACGGTAACATAATTCGCTTTGAACGATTCGTAAATTGGGATTAATTTTTGTAAGTCCCTAATGTAATAGGAAGCGAGGCTATTAGCTATAATGGCTACGTCTTGCACACTATTTATGTTATCGAGCGTACGTAAAGTTGAGGCCCAAAACGATTCCTTGTCAAAATCAATCTTGAACAACCATTTGATGTTTAGAGCTTGATTTTGGTTACCGAGATTTAGTAATCCTAAGCCGCCGTGTTTTTGAGGCAAAGTACATTTTTTCCAATTCATGAGGCAATTGCCTCCTACTATGGTGTCGCCACCCTTCCAAAAAAAAGCTCGCATCAATTTGTTAATCTCGTTTACAATCCCTTTTGGTAATATGAAAGTTTGCATAATGAAGTTAGGTAGCGTGGTAAGCACGGACTTGACAAGGGTGGTTCTTCCTCCTAAAGTTAAAAATCTATTTCTCCAATTGTTAATCTTGCCCCTTATTTTTTCAAGTAGTGGGCGGTACGTAAATTTGGTGGGCTTTTTGTACGATAACGGGAGTCCTAAATACTTCATGGGTAGGGGCTTTTTTTGGCACTTCAATAGTGAGTTTAGGTGCTCGTGAAATTCTTCGGGAATCGCTATTGGGACAAAGCCGCTTTTATCCCAATTAATCTCTAAACCCGAGGCTTTGGAGAAGAGAGAAATGGTGTACATGATAATTTTTATGTTTGTCGGGTGTGCTTCGATGAAAAGTAATGTGTCATCGGCGTATTGTAATGTCGTAGGGGCAAATATGATTGGGCTAGTAAGGAGAGGATTAACCTTCGATATCATGACTTGAAGTGCGTCCACTACTAGCGTAAATAATAACGGTGAGAGGGGGTCACCTTGACGTAGTCCCCTTTTGTGTGTAAAGTGGGGTCCTCTTTTACCATTCGTTTGAATTGAGGATGACGATGTAGTTAGAATCTTGTTAACCCAATTAATCCATCTTGATGGAAATTTCCTAGCACTCATAATTTGTTCTAGAAAGGACCATGACACATTGTCGAATGCCTTCGTAAAATCTAGTTTTAACATTACCGTGGGCACCTTGGCCTTGTGGTAGATATTAAGTATTTCTCTCGAGACTAGAAAGAGTTCGTTAATTGTTCTTCCTTTTATAAAAGCGGCTTGACAACGATGGATGATGAGTGGCATGTAAGGTTGTAAACGCATGGCGAGCAGGTAAAAAGGGCGATTTTTCGGAGGCTAAAGGGCGATTCCAGTCTTGGATTAATGGGTTATCGGAGGGTTACGGATCCTGAAGGTTGGACCCGTTATGAGAAAAAACCACGACCCGCTTGGAATGCATGCTTTTCAACACCTTTCACTCCATACAAATCCACCCACGTCCATAACAAATATAAACCCTCATCTCTTCACAGTAACAAACCGAACCACAAGCATCCTCCCTCTCACCATTACTCAAAAGCTCAATATCCTCCAATGGCTTCACAAGCTAACTTGCTCTCCCACCGCCAAAGTGACCGCAGCTCCTACATACCGTGGCTACCTTTCAACCCGCAAGGACCGGCACCCGCAAGAGCAAGCTCGGTTTGGATTGAGAAGAGACCACCTTGTGCGGACCCAATCCGCTCGACTAGGATCAAGCCCAAAACTCCAACGAGCTTCGTGCCGAAACCACCAACACCGGAAGAACTAGCAAAGGCGGCTAAGAAAGCGGCTAATGAGGCGCAATGGGGGTTAACACCCGACGTAGACGGTAACTTCCTCGGCGTTTCCTTCCCTCTCCCAAAAGACCCATCCCATCCCATTTGGTTTCGTTGTTGCTATAGATGCTTGGTGGTAGGACATCGAACGAGTGGATGCACTAAACCGAGAAGGTGCACCAATTGCGGTCGCACCGGACACGTAGCGGCGACTTGCAAGAAACCGTTCTCCCGGTCCCACCTTTTGACCCACTAAAACCGCGTGGTAAACTCGGTCCTCATTGCCTACCGGACGGGAGGCCAAAGGTGATTCCATGCTTTCACACTCAAACGGATAAGCTCCGAAAATTCATGGAGTCTATGAGCCAAACCGTGGTTGTGGATGCTCGTTTGGCACGGGGACATTCGCTCTCTAAGGTTCGACAATACCTATTAGCAAACCGAAAATGGACCATGCCATTTCAAATCGCTTTTCTCGGGGATAACCGATACGTGGTTACCTTACCCGACAATGTGCCGAGAAAGGAGTTTCTCTCCGCGGAGCTCAATCGCTTCCTACACGAGCACTACATACTCTATCCGTGGGAAACCTCCGTTGATGCATCCCCGGTTAATTTTCGCTTCAAGGCTTGGGTAAGACTCCACAACCTACCTTTACATTGTTTTTGTTTGGAAGAGCTCGCTAGAATTACGAGTTCGTTTGGGGAGATACTTTTCCATGGTCCTCTCAATAACATCTCCTACCTCGACACTCTTGATCTCCTAATTGGAACTACGGATCTCAAGTTGGTCCCGGAAGCGATCTCCTCTCTTGCCGTGGGAGGAAGTCAAGAGGTAGATGTAGAGCCACTTAGCTCCATTGATGAACCTCTTCCATACCGCTTGGCAAGAGACCCGACCCCAAGTCTAGATTTTTTTGAATCGCATCTCAATAAGATCATCTTTGGTAAGCAATGGCTCGACGAATCAAAAAAGGAGAACCAAAACACCCTCTCGGCATCCCCCACTCCTTCGAAGAAACAACGCGTGGAAACCCACACACCACCTCCCTCGACAACCTCCACGCTGGTACCGACAAGCCAGCAGCAACCGAAGTCTCAAAAAATTACAACCGCAACGACCTTAACGGTGCAACCCGTAATGGAAACTATGGTGCAACCCGTTAACATGGTGCAACCCGAGCTAGTACAACCACGTGATCAGGAAAACACTCTCTCACTCCCCTCTGGCTCGAAATTTCACAATGTATCGGAGTTATTTCGAGTATATGCAGGGAAAAAGAACAAGAAAAAGAAAAAGGTTGTAAGCTCCATTTTGGTGCAAGCTCCATGCATGAAAGAGGGTGATGGTACTAAAGTGAGTACTTCATCTGATAAAGTGGGATCAAATATTAAGGATGCATTAAATACCCTAGTGCATGAAGCCTATAATTGGTCCACCTCCACTCCCTTATCACAGGCACCCACTTTTAGAGAAAAGGGGTCCTTGACCCAACCGAAAATTCCATCCTCTCAAAACAAATTCAAAAAGAGTAAAGCCCTTCCCACTTTTAATAAGGCCCATCCCGAAATTCCTCAGGCCCATCTCCAAGAAAAAAATCAAACCCTTGCCAATAATTTTGGAAAAGAGGAGTTGGGTTCGGTTGGGTCTTCTTTGGGCCCTGCAATCACCACACACACCATTTCTCAAGCCCATCCCGAAATTCCTATGGAGCCCACTCCCAATCCCCTCCCTGTAACAAAGAAGCACTCAAAATTGCTTGTCTCGGCAAAGAAATCTGATGCACCAACTCCTCTGACACTGCAGCCGAATGCAAAGAGTGTCGCTCAACCCGAAATGGCGAATACGGGAGCAGCAACAGAGAAGGCGGGTCAGATGACGGCGATGACGATTATTCCTCTGACTGTGACTGTCACGAAGACACACAACCCGCTGACTGTGACGACGACGCACAATCCGGTGCCGCTTTCGTCGAAGGTCGATACCAAGCAGCAGGAGGAATCTGGAGGCTCGATCGGTGCTGGACATGGATTCATCGATCAGATGGAGAAGCGAGACGGTGTTGGACAGGGAGTCGGTGCTGGACAAGGAACGATAGCACAACCGAATTCTGCGGTGGTTGATGACGCGTTCGATCCGATGGACGAAGATGAGTTCAAGGACAAAAGCGTAGACGTTAAGTTACCGTCAAAAGGTACCTTCTTTCTTAGGGAAAATTGTGTCAAGAACGCTATCTTTAACAAAACATTAACGCGCTCAAAAATCAAAACCAAGGGCAGTGATGGTGAAACTATTAAGTTACCCACCAAAAAAGTGCGGGGTAAAGGATTACCAAAATCGATCAAAAAATCAATAAAACGAGTTAACATTTTAGAAGCACTCAATAATGATCTTCTTGATTCTAAAGAACTTGACCAAATTACATGTAACCGAATCGAAGAATTATGTCATATTTCTAAGGAGAAGTCAACCAATTTTACAAGCCTTGAAGAGGCCGAACATAGAATTCTCTTTGAGCCGAATGTTGACGAGAAGAATATAAAAAACACCATAATTAACCATATTAACAATTCACTAACGTCTTCTATTATTACCTCTAATATCGTAGCACAATATGGGTCTTTCGATGATGTTGATGACCTAGATGATGATGATGAGAACGAGGACGAAAAGAGGATAGCCGAGGAGGGTAACTAAGCGGATTCTATGACACAAGATGACGCATTACTCCAACTTTTTGGGTAATTTAGGGAGTTTATTTTGTAGTAGTATTTGATATTAATATGTCGTTTAAGAATTTATCTATTTTATGTTGGAATGTGAGGGGACTTGGGTCAAAGGATAAATGTAATCTTATTAAGAATCAAGTTAGAGACTCATGTTGTGATTTGATTTGCTTACAAGAAACGAAATGGAGTAGTCCAACTCATTTTAATATCCGTCTAGTTTGTTCGGCAAAATTTAGGAATGCAAGATTCATAAAAGCACTAGGCTCAAAAGGGGGAATAATGACCGCTTGGTCCGATAAGCTCACATTAGTGGATTGTATCGAAGCGACTTTTACGCTTACATGTACTTTTCTAAGAGGAAATGAACAAAAATTCCGAGTTTGCAATGTTTACGGCCCGGTCGACGATGATGACAAAAAAATCCTTTTCCTTCATGAGTTAACCGCAGTTTCGCAATCCTCATTACCTACTATAATTCTAGGAGATTTTAATCTAATAAGAAACACGATGGAATCCACTGGAAATAGCCACTCGGCTAGTTCAATTGTAGCTTTCAATAACTTTATCGAGGACAACTCTTTCATCGAAATTTCTTTACCAAACCGAAAGTTTACATGGTCCAATAAACGACAAAACCCTATTTTATCCAAGCTCGATAGGGTATTAGTCTCCCCTTGGTTTATAACACAACAATGTCTCTTAACGATGGATGATTTACCTAGCACAACATCCGACCATGTACCTCTATTACTCACAATCAAGCCTCAAATGAGGTCAACGCGACTCTTCCATTTCGAGCGTTTTTGGCTCAAGCATGAGGAGATCTCACACGTGGTACTCACGGCTTGGAGCCAACCAAACCGTCCAAATGATGATTGTGCGAGTAATTTTTTAACCAAGCTCCACAACACCAAGAAGGCATTAATAACGTGGTCTAACAAAACTTTCAATGTTCCGAATTATGTCATGGAAGCTTGCAAAACGGTAATTAAATCACTCGATAACAAAGAGGAATCACGGCTACTTAAGAATATGGAGTTCCTTTTAAGAATAAAGATTAGAGAAAAATTACACGAGCTAATTACAATAAGAGAAATTAAGTGGCAACAACGCTCCTCTGTTAATTGGCTAAAATTGGGAGATAATAACACCGCGTACTTCCATGCTTACGCTTCTAATAGAAGACATCAAAACATCATCTCTAAGGTGCATCACAATAACCGGGATATCGTTAACGAGGAGGCCATAAACCATGCTTTTACCAATTACTTTATACAATCGTTCGGCTCCGCATCCGCACCATGCCTTGCGGTCAATGCCAACGAGTTATATGCTACAAATGATGAAACACCTAACATTACCCTTCACGTCCTAGGGGCGCCCTTCCTTGAAGCGGAAGTCAAGGCCTCACTAGATGCTTTAAAAAAAGGAAAGAGTTGCGGCCCCGAGGGTTTTCCAAGCGAATTCTTTCAAACTTTTTGGCCGGTCCTTAAAGATGATGTCTTACAACTGATAAATCATTTATATCATAACTCCTTACAACTAGAGAAGTTAAATAAAGCGGTAATTCAACTTATACCAAAGAAGGAAGATGCGGTAAGCTTATCGGAATTTAGACCGATTAGTATCATCTCCACCCCGATCAAACTAATTACAAAAATTCTCGTCATTTTGTGAATATCACTCGTACAATCTCAGGACAAATTATGTATTGTGTTCTTTTAAATGGTATCCAACAAGCGAGCTTATCGTTTCTTGTATCCATATTTTTTTTATCATGATGTATATGAGACTTGAACTTACGTTATAACTTCATCAATGTATGATTTTATTATATCAAATATTTAACTAACTTGGTTATGGAGGCATTGGCTAAATTATATATTATCAATAACATTCATATTGACTTATCCTAATATATCTAATTTAATAAATAATTCACGTATTTTGTAAAACAATATATATATTTTTATTAGAAAACATAATCATATCGATATACATATAATGCATTTTCTAAAAAAATATTCATTAAAATAAAAATATAGTATTAATAAAAAAATAAAGCAGAAAATATCAATAACAATATATAAATTTCTGATTTAAAATTAAAATAAATAATTTAATAAATGTAATAATAATTTCAGTTTTTATAAATGAAAAGTATGCATTTTTATATTTTTGTGTACCAAATTGTTCATTACTTGTTGTGTAGAATAAATCTAACTGTGCACAAATAATCGATTTGACGAACTGTTATGAATATATTTAATTATTTGACCAATTTGAAAAACATTAATTTTGAATTATGTATCAACGTATTTTACTCCGTATTATTTATATATCACAAATTATAACAAAAAAGGTTCGAAATAGTAAAATACTAATTAAATATAAAAATTAAAATTATAACAAAAAAATTATAACAAAAAATTATAACAAAAAATTATCACAAATTATTTACTAATCCATAATTTATTAATTATCACATGCAAATGACATAAATTTCCATATTCGAAATAGTAAAATACTAATTAAATATTAAAATTAAAATTAAAATTCAACTTCCAAAATCACAAACAAAAACAATTATAACAAAAAAGGTTCAACTTTCATACGAAACAATTCGAGACAAGCAACTTCGGAATCATATATGTTTTTTCTAAGATATATACTCCGTTGTTCGGCCTCCTCGATTCTTACTGCAGGTGGAATGAGTGTTCTATTTTCGCTTCTTCTATTTCGTATACGAATAAACATCCAGAAGGTAAACATGAAGAACAAATGAGCAGCAATTCATTTTTTACGATCATGTTCCTCGATCCTAGTGAAATGCATTTTTAAAAACTTACAAAAAATTAATTGGTACAGAAAATTAATTAGCTACTATTGGTACTCGAAATTGAATGAAAAATGCATTTCACTAGGATCGCTCGAAAATTAATTAGGCCAACAAAAATTGAGTGAAATGAGTGAAATGCATTTCCTCGATCCTAGTTACTGCAGCTACTATTGGTACTCGAAAATTAATTAGCTACTATTAGTACAAAAAATTAATTAGCTACTATTGGTGCAAAAATAGACTTACATCACCGATAATTGAATGAAATTATAATAAAATTACATTCTATTTTAAGTATGCATTTCATCGAACACCTAAACTACGACCTATGAAATTATTTTCTCCCAACAAATACTCATAAAAAATGGATGTGATAGAACTTTAGAAATATTCAAGTCTTAATTAGGCCATTCAAGAACAAGATCCTCATCAATCGAGCAGAGGAATGGCAGAAAAAAAAATAATTGGAGCCAACGTGAAGGAAAAGAAAAATAAAGATTACCTAAAGAACAAAATAAAATGATGAGATACTTGAGGGAGTTAGAGCCAAGGTGAGGAGAAATAGCTTGATGAGATGAAATGAAGCTGCTCCAGAGGGTGAGGAGAGAAGAGAAATAAGGGTGAAATGGCGGGTGGGGAAAAGTTCTGGCGCCAAGAGAGAGAGAGAAATACAGGGAGCAACGTGAAATATCGAAAAAAATTATGTAAACCAAGATCCAGGATTTGAGAGGTGAAATACAATACATCTTAAAAACAAACAATGAATTTGAAACATATCCAGGATTTCGAAATACATATCCATCAAAATTTCTCAAATCAAACATGCCCTTTGTGGACGAGACCAGAGAAAATGACTATTTTTTTAATTTAATTTTAAATAATATAAGATACTCCGAGATGTAGATGTATGGACTATATATATTGTGGACTGGACTTTGCGGAGTGTCATGTCAAAATTTTCTTTCTGAATAATATATTCATATATGTGATTCCGGTTGATAGAGTATAACAAAACATCCTTGAAATCGCAGCACTTACTCATCTTATTGCCCACAAGTGGCTACTAGTACAATTGAAGGTAGCTCAATCAATCAAGGAAAAAGTTGGACAAGACCCCCCCAATGAAGAGGATAGTGTTATGTTGCGCGGATATTTCAAAAAATCGAATTTATTCGTATCGTCGTATCCGTATCGTATCTTAAATCATATGTTAAATTGTCGTATCGCCGTATCCGATACGCGTCGCCGTATTGCCGTATCGGCATATCCGTGCAACACAGGGATAATATGATCCAATTTCGACTGAGAATTCAAAAATTAATCCTAATTTGGAAAATATTCTAAAAATAACCCCGAATTGGTTTTAAAAACCCGGTATATGAATTTCTGTCCTCGTTGAAAATTTTATAGAAAACTTTGATAATTTTTTCCATATTTTACCACAACATGCTCTATGTTCCAAATTAGTGTATTTACTTAATATGATAACAAGCACATATTAGCTATTAATTTACTACGTAATTAATACTAGTTCAAATTTGTAAATTTGGATCAATATTAATGAATTTTTAATATGTTTTAATTATGACGTTATTTAAATGTAATAGTACAAATATGAAAACTACAGCGGATACATTTTGGAGAAGAATAATTTTTTTTTAATAATCAACTTTACTGTTCACCACGTTAAGAAATATATAAATTTTTATTTTACTCCGAGTTGTACCCGCCGTATTCACCATATTTGTACTATTATATTTAATTAACGTGATAATTAAAATATATAATTAAATATTCATTAAAATGTATTCAAAATTTATGAATTTGAATAAATATTAATTATGTATTAACTTAACAATTAACATGTAATAGTTATCATTTTAATTAAATATACTAATAAAAACATAGAGATGATATGGTCAAATTTGGATAATCTCGGTTACTATATTTAATTAAAAAGATAACTAGTACATGTTAGCTGTTAACTTAATACATAATTAACATTTATTCGAATTCATGAATTCGAATAAATTTTAATGAATATTTAATTATATTTTTTAATTATCACATTAATTAAATGTAATTCTACAATAATGAAGAATTCGGCGGAATCATTTTGGAGTACAATAAAATTCAGTAATTTTTTTTGAACAGTAATCTTATATTTAAAAAAAAAATACTCTATTCCAAAGTGTACCCACCAAATTTTTCATTATTGAACAATTACATTAAATTAACATGATAATAAAAACATATAATTAAATATTCGTTAAAATTTATTCAAAATTATGAATTCGAATAAATATTAATTACGTATTAAGTTAACAATTAATATGTAATAGTTATCATTTTAATTTAATATACTAATTAGAACTTAGACTATGATATGGTAAAATTTAGATAATTTCAGTTAGTATATTTAATTAAAATGATAACTATTATATGTTAACTGTAATCACAATGCAACATAAATCATTTGAGTTTATTAAATTGGTTAATTAACTAATTAAGTGCATGATCAAAAAGTCATTATTAATGCTGTAAAGATTATATTCCTCATAAACGAGCTTCTGGTAGGGCGATTCTATGGCGATTTTCTCACATTTTGTCCCATACACTTACCGTTCGAACGGATGATATAAGTGAAAAGTATTTAATTTGCCAACGACTAGATTGGCTGAAAATCAAGGGATACGTTCGGATTCGAACGCATAAGATCCTTCGTTCGAACGCACGGGATAAATTTTTGAAACGAAAGAACTAGCCGTTTGATAGAAAATATTGTGTAATTAATGAATTTATCCGTTCGAATGTAAAAAAAAGTTTGTTCGAAGTTTGAACGGTTAGTGTAAAAATAGTATAGGTGTTTTATTCGCACAGGGTAAATAGTTGCAGAAATCAGAGAAGAGCTAGCAATACACAAGCTCGCATTGAAGTGGAGAAGAAGAGGAAGGGGAAAGGTGAAAGAGAGGAAAGTTCTGGATCGAGAAAAGTGAACTAGAGAGAGAAGAAAGGTGAGGTTAAACCGTTAAAGGAAGGGTGTATGGGCTGAAAAAGTGTAAAATGGGAAAAAATAGAAATGGGCCGAAAATAGTATTAAATTTCTTTAGTTCTTTTTGATTTGTTTTTCTTCACAGGTTATTTGGGCTTTTATTTTAGAATTGGAAATGTAATATCGTAATAGGATAAAAAGGTAAAGTCTAGTGTATATGGGTAAGTCTTTAAGTCTGTAAAAACATTTTTTGAGAATATACACGTAACCCCTCTTCATTCTTTTAAAACAAAAAAAAAATTATATAAATAACAATAAATAAGTTACAACAATTATACTGTGAACTCTGATGCAAACTATGAGTCTGTGAACAATCTATTCAACTCAAAGAAAAGTGAAATAACAATTTTACAACTGACTAATAAAGAACTCGACGCTTTTGCCTTGCGGCATAGTATATAAAAGGAATTAATTAACTCATGTGGGATTCGGCACATGTTCTGAATTAACCGGGGTTTTATTACCACAATAATCAAGTAGTTCCTCGAAAACTTGCAATACAGACTTGCAATGAATTTTCTTGATATCGCATTCGATAATTGCATTTGCAAGCTTGTCGAGTAAATCAGCACATAGTTCGAACTTAGGGTTTTGGTTGTCATAATAGGTTGCAATACGAGGTGAAAATATATAGAAATGCAGATTAAACAGTAGTTGCTGAGGATCAGAAGGCGAGGGAGGCGATGTTTCGTCAGAAAATGTGAAGGTGGGAACTGGAAGATCAGAATAGCTGAGGCTCAGGAATAGCGTAATGTGAGTAATGACCAGAATTGCAAGTTTCAGATAAGGTCTAGCCATGAATTATGAGCTCAATGGCCGAAGGAACTAGTAAGGGAGACAATTACTTATTTTTCCTCCTGTGTGGGTTAGGTTTATGAACTATTTATAGTCTGGAGTCCGTAGAAAATGACTATTTTTTTAAAAAGTCTATCCATGATTAAGGACTTTGGGCATGCAGTAAGGTGACATGTCAATTTGTTTCTTTCTGAATAATATTAATAAATGTGATTTCCTGATTCCGGTTAATAGTCGGCCTTATAACGAAAGGATAATTATATCATACCCCTCATTTTCCCACCACGTCCTCCGTATCACCAATTAATCATTAATTGATGATTAATTAACATGATAATTAATAAAAATACATCGGATTAATAGTTAATTAACATTAATTAAGAAATGTTAATGTATATGTATTTTAATTATATATTAATTAACTGTTAATAAAATGTCTTTTTTGTTAATTACTTTCTTAATTAACCATTAATTAGGAAACATAGGTTGTTTGGGAGAAATGAGGGGTACTGTATATGGCCTCGTAACAAAACATCCTTGATGTCGACAACACTTTCTCATCCTATTCCTTTTGGAAAGAGATCATAAATCATGGCTAGACCTTATTTCACATTAATTAAACATCCGTATTACCGCACTTTCACATTAATTGAATGCTACCTGAACCATCTCCCAAACTATCCCCAATATTTCAACAATACATTATATTAATTGTTAATTGATACGTATTCTAATGTTAATTGATATATATATACTTGATTTATTAATTGATACGTACAAATTCATAATTAACAAATTTTATTAAATAATTAACTGTTAATTGGTGGTGCATTAATTGGAGATGGTTTGCAATTCCTGCCAATGCCACCTCATCAAGACATGAGGGGCACAGTATATGCCCTCGTTACTATTTCAATTGACGCGTCCGGAGTTTATCCAATGGCCACCGAACCCAATTCTCGTTCATGCAAATCATGAGCCGTCGAATCCCATCATCAGAAATCTAAATTTAATTGAAATTTAACTCACGGTTTAACTCCGTCTAACACAAACAAAAATGGTCCCTCTCTATTTCGGGAAGTGAAAAAAAAAAATGAATCTCCTCAAGCTCATCCCTCCCATCGATTCTCTCTCCCTCACCGTCAAGTACCACGACTGAGGTGAATTTTGAGAGTATGTCATGATGTTAAATATTTCAGATGGAATTTCTGAACTTAGTGCCTAGTGGCATATGGTTTTGAAGAAAATTGAGGTACGTTAGATAAGTTACCGCAAAATACAAACTGGGGTGTTGTGGAGATTATTTCTCGATTTTTTTGCCATTTGAGCAGGGACATATGTTTCTGAGGACATATGGATTTTCTTTCCAATAATTTGATGGATTTTGTTGATGTGCTAAATGCTAATACACAAAATTATGTTTAAACTGTGATGAAAAATTATATTTTATTTTCAGTACATATATTAAGACCAAAATGAATGAATTCGTCAGATTTTTTCATTTGCTTTGTCACATTCTTAATCTTCTCCTTAACTTGGAGAGAGAGAGAGAGAGAGAGAGAGAGAGAGAGAGAGAGGATTATTTTATTGTTAAAAAATTGAATCTTTATTCAAGGAGTCCTAACTTATATGAGATTCTTGATGGTGCTGAATTTCTTCGAGGATAGAGTCTAGAGTCTGTAAGGGAAGAAGAATGAAAACAATCTTATCTTACACGAGAGGGACCAATAAGCAAGTTTCCTTCGATTTTTTATTGGACGAAGAAAAAACAATAACGTTAAACTAGATATTATCACAATTTGTCATGATAAGATCCTACGGCTTAAATATGTGCATGGACTATTTGATTCGATGGGCATCCGACAAACTCCGAACCCTCAATTGACACTCAATTTAGCTCAATCAATTAACAAACAATTAGCCCGTTCAAAAGTTCAATTTTTTTTTTAATTTCACATCCCAACATCACACAACGAAACAACTCAACCAAATAATTGCATAATCAATTTGTTTTTATTAAACTGTGACAAATTCTTAATTTAACAAGATTTGTTAATCTGAATGTTAATTAATTATTTTTTTTGAGAAAAATAAAGTATGTTCTTATATCCTACTTCTATTGATTTTATTAATAATAATAATTGAGTTCATACAATTTTTTTATGTTTGCCCTAAATATAAAATACTAATCCTAAACACCTCTTAATTAATCATATGAACGAACTATTAAATTCTAATACCAAAATTAATTTTCACTTAGAATCTGGTATTTGAATTCCTGGCTTTTAGTCACTCTCAAATTCGGAATTCTTGAGTAACTAGGAATTGGATAGCAAGGAATTATAACCTGGATTTTCAAAACCAGGAAAGCTCTTCCTATTAGGGTTATTTATAAACCACAATCTCTTCTTCTCTCTCCTTTAGCCGCCTCTCTTCTTCTCTCTGCTTTAGCCGACTGAACAAACCCTTACTCTCGCCCCTCTATCTTCAAATCCCTTCAACCCTTACTCGTTAACGAAGAACAAACCCTAGTTCTTCGAGTTCATGATACTCGATCTCTGCATCTCATTTATATTTGTCGTCGTCTGATGAAGAAGTTAGTCGATTTGAAGACTGATTTGATCGTAACTCATTCTCTGATCTAGGCAGGAAATCATGAAGACCTTCAGAGATTACTTGCAAGATATGTATCTCTTCTTCATCTCTTTTTTTATTCGAATTTATTGAAACCCTTTCTTCTTCTGTTAGATCAGATTCGAACCACCATATTTGTATGTGTTCATTTTGTGTATTTGACACTAATTGTTGAATTTGTGTATTGGATCCTTGGATTGATTTGGATTTTTGGATTTCATTGTTTGCATCTCTCTGATTTTGGTTTATTTCTTCATTGCTTGCACTGTGATATCCATTATTTGCTAGATCTATACCATCTAAGCTTGAATCTTCAGATTGTATTGCTCCTGTATTTTGCCCTGCTATTCCTGCATCATTTAAATTGTGAGTGTAGTAATTCTCTTCATTGATCCTTTCATTTATATCATTTTCATCACTGATACTAGAATCTGAACTGAACTGTTGATGCTTATCAAACTGTTGCATGTCATTATATATATATATATATGATTTAAGTTTTGTTTGTTTAGCTAGTATATTTAGCTTATTTTCATATATGATATAATCTACTACTTGCCATTCATAAAGTTTTTGATTTGTAAATGTCCTTCTAGGTCTTTCCAACCAATTATGATATAATATTAAGAATATTAGTGTCTTATATTCTTTTTTCTCTTGAACTTAATAATAATTGAAGTGGATTTAATTGAATTGTATGATCTAATCCTAATAGACCATGTACTTTAGACCATATAGATTTTGTGTATTCACATTCTGATGTTAAATGCATTATGTTTTCCTCAGATTTATGGCATAGAACACATCTATTCACCATATTCCATCCTTTTTTTTTTTAAATTATCAATAGTAAGAACTTTATTTAAAAATATTAGCCAAATAAATATTTTTATTTTTAATTCAATTTGTAGTTTCCATATTTTATGATAATGAGCTTTAACATATATGCCATTTGCTAATATTTTATATGTTTTTTTGCAGGTATATGTTTTGTTATTGCTCCAAGACCATTCAAAGATATCTCTTTGTTGTGAACTAAGATCAAGGGAATGGCAAAGTTGCTCCAATTGCACAAACTGGTTAAGAGCAACATTTGATAAATGTATATTAATTCCTAATTCCTATACAGATTCTGTTCATTCATAATTTTTATAAAATATTGCAAAGTACCAGTTTTGTTTCTGAGAATGAATATAATTATGAATATTTAAATATTAATGGTTTTTCACACCATCTGGCCTTCCAAAAACTAGTTTTTGATCCATTTCCAATTATTATGTTTAAGCTTTGATTAAAAAAGTTTATATTTTTCATAACATCATTCCAAAAATATGAGTAATTTTTATAGTTTATTTGATCTAAATCATTATCATTATTTTTATATATTAAATTATACCAATCTAATTTCCCTTCTGCCATGTAATATAACCATAACCATTTAATTAATAATACTTTATTAAAAATATTTAAATTAATTACTCCTAAATCCCCTTTTTCTTTTGATTGACATACAATGTCCCAATCAACTAAATTATAGCCAGTATTAGTATTTCCTTTCCAAAAAAATAAAATTCCTAATTTTATCAATTTCATTAATTACCCATTTAGGAAACCTAAATACATTAAAATAATAAATTGGCATGGAAGTTAGAACCGAATTCATTAATACTAACCTACCAGCCTTACTTAGCATACTACCTTTCCACCCATTTAATTTATTAGTTATTTTATCAATTAATATTAAATAATCTTCTTTAGATGGTTTTTTAAAATGTAGAGGTAAACCTAAATATTTTATAGGTAAAGTCCCAATTTTACAATTTAATTCTCTTGAAATATTGTCTATGATGTCATCAGTTATATTTAATCCTATAATCTCTGATTTATTGAAATTCATTTTTAAACCCGATTCTTGTCCAAATAAGTTTAATATATATTTTATTATTTTACTATTTATTAAATCTGGTTTTAAGAATAATATTGAATCATCAACATAAAATAAACTAGTGTAAATACTATTAATTGGTCCTATTATATAAAAAATTCACTTAGATCCTCTAATAAGTTAGATAATACATCCATTACCAATAGAAATAAGTATGTAGACAAAGGATCTCCTTGTCTTAAACTCCTTTTTAGATGTATATATTTTCCAGGAATTCCATTCAATATCACTCTTGTAGTTCCTGGAAGAACTGAATTCTTTATCCAGTTTATAAAATTTATGTCAAAACCCCTTGCTTTTAGTATTTGTAATAAGAATTTCCAAGATACACTATCAAAAGATTTATGTCTGTCAAGTTTAAGTATTATCAAAGGTATTTTATTTCTATTTGCCAAACATAGAACATCTCTAGCATATACATAGTTTTCTGCAATATTTCTCCGCTTTAAAAAACAAAGTTGATTTTTTGAAATCATTAAATTAATATGTGGTGATAATATGTTAGATAATATTTTAGAAAAAAATCTTTGTATGCTAGATATTAAACTTATAGGTCTAATATCTTTGGGTTCAATAGCATTTTCTTTCTTAGGTATAAGTGTTATATAAGATGAATTAAATTGATCTAGTCCACTCTTTGCATTACTGTTAAGTAAATCTAGAATTTTTTCTTTTAAAATTTCCCAATTATATTTAAAAAATTCTCCAATATAGATCCAAGACTCTTATTATTTTTCCATGTTTTAATTGAATCATTTAATTCACTCATATTAAAATTATTTTCTAAGTGTGATAATTCCATTTTATTATTTTCATATATTTTAGTTAAATTAATATTTCCAAATTCCTTATTATTTTCTGGTTTTTTACCCATCAAGTCTCTATAAAATGAAAATAATAAATTTGCTTTATTCTTATGATCTTTAAATTCATTCACATGTTTATTTTTTAATATTGATATCATATTGTTAGATTTTTTAATTGATGCATGTATATGCAAAAAATGTGTATTTGCATCTCCTTCCTTAATCCAGTTAAATTTTGATCTTTGTTTCCAATATATTTTATTACTTATTAATAAAGTTTCATATCTTAATTTAGCTTGTAATTGAATCCATTTTTCTGCATTTGTTAACTTCTAATATCAGCTATTTTACCTGACCAATCAATTATTTTTTTGCAATTATTTAGTTGTATATTATATTTTGATTGCATTGTTTTATTTAAATCCTTTAAATTTTTCCTAAGGCCTCGTAATTTATTAAAATAATCATTTATTTTTACTGCTTTATTGTTATTAATATGTGTTTCAATCAATAATTTAAATTCATTCATTTTAAGCCATTTAGTTTCAAATCTGAATCCATTAAATATAGGATAATCAGTGTTTGCTTCATATAATATAGGTATGTGATATGAACATGTATTAATTCTTGGTATCAATTGTTAATTAGGATAATATGATAACCACTCTTTATTTATTAATATTCTGTCAATTCTTGCTTTAGCAATTGAATTATTCCAAGTATATAATTACCCTTTTAATGGTAAATCAATTAAATTTGCATTATCTATAAAATTCTTGAATTCTTTTGTTCATGCATGTAATATATTATGTCCACTTCTTTCATGAAGGTGTAATGTTAAATTAAAATCTCCTAATAATATCCATGGTAATCTATTATTAGCACTTAATATATTTAACTCGTTTATAAAATCCAGTTTATATATTTTTTTATTAGGTCCATATATGCCAGTAAGTAATATATTATTTCCATGCCAATTAGATTGTAATATTATTGGAATAGAATACTTTAATTAATTACATGAAATTAGTTTGAATTTTTTTGAATTCAAAGATATTAGAATTCCTCCTGATGCTCCATTTGATTTTAAGTATTCGAAATTATTTAATATATTTCCACAACATTCTTTATTAATGTTATTATCTATTATTTGCATTTTAGTCTCTTGTAAGCAACAAATGTCCACATGTTCATCTAAAATAGTTTTATTAACAATAATTTTTTTATGATCTGCATTTAATCCCCTAACATTCCAAGATAATATTCTTAATTTTTTATAATGCATATATATTATTTAATCTTCCTTGAATGAGCAAGTACTTAAGTACAATGCTCATCAACTAAACTATTTATTGTTTCATTTATATTATCTATGATATCTATTCCAGTGGATAATAAAATTTCTATTATTTCATCTTTATTGTTTATGTCTTTTATATTTTCCATATTAATTTCTTTTAGTTCAATATTATTATTTTTATTTTTTTTTGTCTTTTATTCCTTTCTATCTGAATTTCTTTATACTTCACTAGTTGGGCTTTTTCCACTGGAGAGGAATAATGGCCACTTTGTTTACTTAATAACCTAGCACTTCTTCTTTGCTCCTCTATTTTTAATGTTTTATTATTTGTTTTAACTTTATTAATCTTAATGTTTTGGTTATATGTCTGGACTGGAGACTCAATTGGATCTTTCAATTCTTCTAAACTGAAGACCTTACTATTAAAGGTAATTTTTTTAGAAATATTATTTTCACCTTTAAAATATTCATTAATTTTTCTTTGATTTTTTTATAGGGAATCTGATTTGTTGAACTGGAGATGAGTATACTAGTGAAGATCTAGCAGGAACCTTATTCAATTTCAACTTGTCAGATCTCTTATTTTGTAAGGTTTCATTCTCTTCTATATTACCTTTTGTTGGTGTTGTGGGTTCATCAGTAATTAAGAATTGATTAACTGGTTATTCTTCATAAATATTGGGATCATAGATTATCAATTATTGTGATTCACTATTATTCTGTGTAGCCTTATCTATTTTTAAATCACAAACAGATTTGATCACTGTTTGTGATTTGGGTGATTTTATTGGCATAATTGCTAGTCCCTTGGAAGTGATTGAGATTACAATTGAATTGGAAGACTTATGGAAACTGGTATGCTTATATATATTTGATGATACATGAAATGAGGATTGATTTGGGAGAAAGATTTTCCTTATAAATTGAAGATTGATTTGTTTACTGCCTTGTGGATAAATAATTTGTGTGAGATTAAGTGTCCCCATTGGCCCAGTGATGATTTCCTTTTCAGAGGGTATGAATTCCATATTTGCAATGATGATGTACTTTTCAGAGGATATGGAATTTATAACACCTAAATTAGGATTTATCTTCTTAACCCTCCAATAGGTTTAAATTTTCTTCTTTTTTGCCAGATTTTAACTGTTTTTATTTTATTTATAGTTTGAATGTTTTTTACTGGTAATTTATCCTTTATATGTTTTTTATGCTTGTCTCCTTCTTCTGTTCTGTGAAATTTTTTATCATTTAGTTTTTGAAATTGTTTAATGTTTTTAATTTCCATTTTTGTTTTGAGATGTTTTTTATGTTTTTCTCCTTCCTCTACTCTTTTATGCTCTATGATGTTATCTGAGAGTTTATGAATACTTTTTGATGTACTTGCATTTTGTATAATTTCCTTAATGATTAGAATGTTTGTTTGATTATCATCTATGACTTTGATAGATTTTGGAATTTTTGCATATTGTGTACAATTAATAGAAAGCTTTAAGTGAGATATAATATCTGTTGGCATATAAGATCCAACTGAAATTAATGTCCCTATTGGCTCCATAATTTTCTTAAGGTCAATTGGATTACAAAGCTTTTCAGGTAATTTCTCTATAATTATGTCTTTTATATATATTTGAAAGAAATACAGTTTCGGATCAACCGTAAAAGTGTACACAAGGATAAACGAATGTAGTCGTACATTCGTGGCCATAACTTTCAGTGGGAAACTCCAATTAGAATGGTTCAAATTGGGTTAGATAGATAATGAGATTATCTACAACCTTCATATAGAAATCTATTTCATATGAACGAAGTATAAGTGTCGTTTCTGTGAAATACCGAAAGGGTGCAACAGTATGACATACAGTTAGTAAAACAGTCATAACTTTTGCATACGAACTCCAATTGGGCTGGGCCAAATTGGGTTGTGTAGATAATAAGATTATCTACAACGTTCGTGTTGGTTGATTTTCTGTCAGAGAAAGTTATCAATATCGTCTGGACAGAATACTGAACAGGTTCATACAGTTTTCTGTATGAAAGGGTGTATATTGGATATACATTCCTTTTGGCTAATCCTTATCCTATTTAGGTATAAATAGGATTTTCTCTCTCATCTTCACTATGAAATCAGTTGAATCATTCTAAGCAATTGATTATTCTGCCCAATATACACAAGAAAAAGAGCAAATTCAGATTTGATCTTTAGTGAGTGAAAGGGTGCGAAGAGAGAGAAATCGAGAAAGGAGTTTCTCGAGTAATAGAGAATCGATTAGATCGAGCAAGTTCGCCGGTGCATCGTCTAGGCAGGTGCATCCGCGACCGACGTCTTGCGACTCACGGTGGATACAAGTAGAGGAGCGACAATTGTGGCTCTTGGATTGTGATCGACTCAAGGAGTGAGAAGACGGTCAACGAACGGTGAAAGACGCGTGGTATGGGACGCGCGGATTGTCACCAAC
The DNA here is from genome assembly GCA_946800325.1 of Luzula sylvatica. Taxonomy (NCBI): domain Eukaryota; kingdom Viridiplantae; phylum Streptophyta; class Magnoliopsida; order Poales; family Juncaceae; genus Luzula; species Luzula sylvatica. Next base: position 68,585,251 of record OX326959.1, on the reverse strand, counting down.
GTGACAGGGGATAGAAGGCGGCGATCAACCCTTCGTGCGTGATCAATTTCACGCTGGTATAGATCTATCCTTCTATTCGCATCGTACCCTCGAAGTCATGGCGTGATCTCGGGAATCGGGGAATCGGACCGGGCCTTCATTCCGCTGCGCGGGCCCGGGGTCGAGGATATTCCCCAACAATATTTGACTAGAACTTTTTTTTTTCAAATTAACTGCTATTTGATCATGTATACTGTTATTAATATTATCATTACTGAAATTAATATTCTTATTTTTGGATTTCAGGTTATTGTTTTCATTGATAGGAGCAACTTGAAAATTAGGTATTAATTTTTTTTCCTTATTTAGTTTTGTATAACAGTTTCTTTGTATATGCCCAATTTTAAAACATCTTAAACATTTAATTGGTTCTGTACACTGGAATCTGACATGAGTGGTTGATAAACATCTGTAACATTTTCTTTGATCGATACTATTAGGCTTATTAAAAGATTTTTTTCGAGATACTAATTCCCAGTTATTTTCATGATTGAGGTTATTTTTCAGGGTTTGCGCGTAAGACTTAATCATGGTAAAGTAAATGAGAGAGAGACTTAGCTTATTACTGGAGAGCTTGGCTTCGTGTTCCTTCCTTAGATCGAATGCAGCTTACTGTCCTCTTGTAAATCTCTTACTCCTTTCAACACTTCTTGTTTCTCTTTATTCTTCTTGTTGTAATTGAGCTTGAGCCTGACTTGTAACCCAAATAGGTTGAAGAGCTTAGCCCCTTTCAACAAGGGGCCTTTATACTCTTTTTCCTTATTAAAGCATTGTCAGTGTTTGTGTTCGATTAGTTTGATTGAATTAGGAAGGTTAATCACCGGAGAGGTAATTATCGTAGCCACCAGTTACCAGAGATACGCCTCAAAATCGATTAATTACTGTCCTAGGCAGTTGTATAACCACCTAGAGCAGTTAGAGAGCCGCCTGAGAGTGTTTCTCTGAAACTAGATCATCTTCTTTATTAATCTTGAATCGCTTCTTGAATTCCTTCTCAGGGCAATAATTCTCACATGAAGACCTTCAGAGATTACTTGCGAGATATGTATCTCTTCTTCATCTCTTATTTTTTTTATTCGAATTTATTGAAACCCTTTCTTCTTCTGTTAGATCAGATTCGAACCACCATATTTGCATGCAACTAACTTGTAACATTTATGTACTTATGTTAATTGAAATTATTTTGAGACAATATCCTCAATTAAAATGATACTTATATTTAATTAGATTATTTTGATATCATTAAATTCTTAACTGACAGGAAAGTAGAAGAAAATATGTCAATTGAAATAATTATATCAACAACGACATCGCTCCAAGCCGGTAACAGATTGATACACCATGTTTAATCATATTTAATTGGGGAATTTTAAAAAAAAATCCTAACTTTTTAGGGATTCTTCAAAAATTCCCTAATTTTTAGATTATTTGAAAAATCCACTATAAATTTAATTTAATTCTTAAAATCCCATACAAAAGTTAATTTTAACATTCCATCCATTTTTTTTTTGGACAAAAATACCTTTCATGATTTTCTTTTATAAATTTCATTCAATATAAATTAATAAATACATAAATAAATTAATTATTCGTAATAAATATTTCAAGTTATTATAATTAAAAATAGTTTATGATAATATTTTACAACTCACTATTACTTTAATATATATATATATATATATAGAGAGAGAGAGAGAGAGAGAAATGCTAAATAGAATCCACAAAAAGAATCCACAAATCGAATCCAAGGACCAAAAATTAATATAAGTAGAGGCGGAGGGACCTATTTGCAATTTTTAATACACAGTAGATAAAAATAATCGGAGGGGCCATTTTGTAAAAACAATCACACGCACGGTCAAGGGACCAAAATGTAAATATTATAACCCCTCTTTTATCTCTCGCGCTCTCTCTCTCTCTCTGTTCCCTCGCTCTCTCTCTCTCTCTCCACAACTGGCGTCTTCTCCGGCGACAAGCGTGATCTCTCCGGCGATCCCCCATCGGGCCATCCCTCTTTCTCACTTCTCTCTCTCTCTCTCTCTCTCTCTCTCTCTCTCTCTCTCTCTCTCTCTCTCTCTCTCGATCGAGACTCTAGCTACTTCTCTTTCTCTCTCTACGCGATCTCTCCGACGATATCTCCGGCGATCTCTCTCGCTGGCTCATTCTCTCGCTAGCTTCTTCTTCGCGAGGTGTGGCTCTTTCATCTACATGGATCCCTCCACATCGAGCTCGGCTTTCACGCTCTCCCCAAGCCCTGCCGTCAGATCCAAGCCCGCCCCAAAGAGGTTCATCCGTTCCCAAATCCCCGCCTCTCTCCTGTCCAAGGCGAAACCCTAGGCCAAGGCGAAACCCTAGGCCTCTTCTCCGGCATCTTCTCCGAGCTTTCTTTAACACCTCGCTGAACTGTCTCGCTCCTTTACTCCTAAATTCTCGAAGTAGGTCTCTAATTACTACCTAAATTCTCTAATTTCTGCCACGTTTTACTGATTCTCGAATTAAATCACTCTTGTTTTCAATTTTGATTCAGGGCATATGTTTGATTTGAGGGATTTAACTTGATATGTATTTCGAAATATCGAATTTGATCAAAATCCCAAAGCTAATCACTCGTCAGCCTCCTTGAAGCTAATCACTCGTCAGATCTTTACCTCTCGGCCAATCCTTTTTCCTCTCATTGTCCTTGGAACTAACCTCTCTTTCTCTCTGGCAAGCTATTCTCGAGAAGTGTGGCCGATTATTGTATTTGATGTTTTGTGTTAGAAAATTGTATTGTGACTAATATTCGATGTATATTTGTATTATCAATTATGTATGGTGTTTAATTGTGTTATGAATTATAATGTCATCTGTATGTTGTTCGAAATTTATGGCTAATCAAAATAGACGCGAGAACAAATTTTGTAGGATGTACTATTTGAACTACTCTCCCATTTATATCCTCTTAAAAAATATGTGATTAAATTGAACATAATATATGATTGAATTTAACATAATATATGATTAAATTTAACATAATATATGATTGAATTTACCAGAATATATGATTGAATTTACCAGAATATATGATTGAATTTAGCAAATATATACGATTGAATTTAGCAAAATATAGTTAATTATCTGATGAACATGATCATTAATTTCATATAATTCAGCAAAATATATTATTGAATTTCGCAAAATATACGATTAAATTTAACAAAATATATTATTGAATTTAGCAAAATATACGATTAAATTTATCAGAATATATGACTAAATTTAACATAATATATGATAAATTTAACATAATATATGATTAAATTTAACAGAATATATGATTAAATTTAGCAAATATATACGATTTAATTTAGCAAAATATAGTTAATTATGTGATGAGCATGATCATTAATTTCATATAATTCAGCAAAATATATTATTGAATTTAGCAAAATATACAATTAAATTTGACAGAATATATGATTAAATTTAATAGAATATTAAATTTAACAGAATATATGATTAAATTTATCAGAATATATGATTAAATTTAACATAATATATGATAAATTTAACAGAGTACATGATTAAATTTAACATAATATATGATTAAATTTAGCAAATATATACGATTGAATTTCGCAAAATATAGTTAATTATCTGATGAACATGATCATTAATTTCATATAATTGAGCAAAATATATTATTGAATTTAGCAAAATATACGATTAAATTTAACATAATATATGATTAAATTTAACAAAATATATGATTAAATTTAACAGAATATATGATTAAATTTATCAGAATATATGATTAAATTTAACAGAATATATGATTGAATTTACTAAAATATAGTTAATTATCCGATGAACACAATCATTAATTTTCATATAATAAGCAAAATATATGATTAAATTTGACATAATATATGATTAAATTTACCAGAATATATGATTAAATTTAACAGAATATATGATTAAATGTAACAGAATATATGATTGAATTTACTAAAATATAGTTAATTATCCGATGAACACGATCATTAATTTTCATATAATCAGCAAAATATATTATTGAATTTAGCAAAATGTACGAATAAATTTAACATAATATATGATTGAATTTACTAAAATATAGTTAATTACCCGATGAACACGAGCATTAATTTCATATAATCAGCAAAATATATTTTTAGATTTTGCAAAATATACGATTAAATTTAACATAATATATGATTAAATTTAACATAATATATGATTAAATTTAACGGAATATATGATTAAATTTATCAGAATATATGATTAAATTTAACAGAATTTATGATTAAATTAAGCAAAATATACGATTGAATTTAGCAAAATATAGTTAATTATCCGATGAATACGATCATTAATTTCATATAATTCACCAAAATATATGATTGAATTTTGGAAAATATACGATTGAATATAACAAAAATATACGATTGAATATAGCAAAATTAAAGGAACACAACAAAGGATATCTCCATGTTGGGTATTTTTTCATTTCGTTATCCTAGGTTTTTTGGGTGAATTTTCAAAGTACCAGAAAGTTGAGAAAAATGAAAAATATGTTAGGTATTTCCGTGTTGGATATTAAAAGTGTTACCAAAAACCTTATTTAGTAAGGAATTATAAATTAAATTGATTAATACAAAAAGTAAAAAGTAGAAAGTAGGATTTTGAGCCTATTCTATTATTTTCAAAATAATACATCTCTCAAAATTGTCGAATCCAGCAATCTCACTATTATTCCCAACAATCAAACCACAAAGAACATATGTAACACATTATTACAATAACTTACAATTTGCAAAACTAAATACAAAAACGAAAGAACAACTCATGATCTTATTGCCCCATTCACACAAATCAAAATGAACATAAACACATATTCAATATTTTGAACCTTAAAAGAGATCTTAATCTTAATTTACAACGGCGCAGTGCTTCCTTATCTCCCCTTCGCTGCCCGTTTTCACCTGAACTTTACCCATCTTCTCCATTGAAATTGCGAAAACACTCGAAAACGCGCTTTCTGCAGAAGTAGCGAGCGTGGTTATGCAATGCCACGTCACGCACCCAGTCGGCATGCATTTGCAACGCGGGGAAACAATCCATCTTCCACGCACCATTGTAGAGTTTCCAGATTTTGATGGTGTTGTCGCATCCCGCAGAAGCGAGTTTCTGAACAAACTCTGACGAAGAAGCGGGGCCCACGAGGGAGCCGGGGGCGAGAGCGGGAGCCCAGTAGATGGAGGTGAGCTTGGTCGATGTGAGCCGTGTCCTAGGAGAGGCCGTCTGGTCTGACCGTGAAGATGGAGATGTTACCGTCTGAGGAACCGGAGGCGAGACAAAGACCGAGCTCGTGGGGAGCCCATGAGATCGAGTTCACGGAGGATTTGTGGTCCGTGAAGACCTGTAACTGAGTCCACTCTTCAGGTTTCGTGCCTGGTTTATTCGAGATTTTGAATCAAAAAGATCGAGATGATGAATTGGGTTAATTGAAGTTTGAAATTGATCGAGGAAAAGATACCTTCTTTCCAGATGATAACTCAGCCATCGTTGCCGCAGGAGGCAAGGAGAGAAGGGCCTAATTTGGGATGGGCCCAGGCGACCTGCCAGACCGGACCTTGATGACCCGTCAAAGTCGCCAAGTGCTGCTGTGAGGTACCGCTAACTCCGACGATCTTTATAGTCGAGTCCGAGGAAGCTGTGGCTATGCGCTTCCCGTAATAACAAAGAAAAATGCAACGAAATTACCTGAATAACAGGGAATTTTAAGACCCATCTCGTCCTGTAGAGATAATCAACGGAAAATACCATCCCGACCAATCACCGCTCGAGAGAATAGAAGATACTCATCAACGTCGCGAGGAGGCTTTTTTCTGGATTCGTTCAATACAGAAATTACATAAATTTATCGAAGAGGAGAGTACCACATAAATTTACAGAAATTTACTCGAAATTGAAGAAAATTTGAAGAGAAATTACCAAAAATTGAAGAGGAGAGTATCACAGCGAAGAATTCTGAAGCAAAATTGACGAAAAAACCTACGAAAATGACTGCTGTAGCGAAAAAAGGATGAAGAAGGAACTGAACTGTGTGAAATTGAAGAGATTGAAGAGGAGAACACTCACATTGGCTCCTGCAAAGACTGTGAGGAATCACCATCTTGAAATCGAAAAAAGGATGAAGAAAGACTGAGGGAAAGGGTCACCGGAACCGCGGAAACGCCAGAATCGCCGGAATCTCATCGTTTGCTGCTTCAATCTCCGGTTCCGTGCTCAGCTCTGCCGTCTCTGAGGCTTCAATCGCCGCTAACCGGGTTCCATGGCTTCAATTTCGCAGAGCTCTTCAATTGCCGGTTCTGTGGCTTCAATCGCCGCTAACCGGGTTGCTTGCTACGTCCTCTGAGGCTGTCCATCGCACGTTCCGTGGTCAGCTCTGCCGTCTCCTTCTCCGTTGTCTTCGTAGCCGCCGTCGTCGCTAATAGTCGGAGCAAGCGCCAGCGTCAGCGACAGCGAGGGACTAATTTGCAAATAATCGCGTGGATTCGATTTGCGGATTCGATTCGTGGATTCTCCTTAGCACGCCTGTGTGTATATATATGGGGAGTTCTATCATACACTCTTTTACAAGGGTATTTTGGGTATTTTAGCAATTAATTATATTTGTAAAAGGGTGTATCATAAAATTTATCTTTTATGAAAATTTTGGTTTAAATGAACAACAAAAAATTACAATTTAGTTAAACATTAATTGATAAATATATTTGATATCTTACCTTAAATATTCATAAATGGATAATTACTCCAAATATCCTTGAAAATGGATGTATTGTAAGGAAAGGGGTGTATGATAGAAGCCCCCTATATATATATATATATATATATATATATATATATAACGTAGCAATGTGACTCGAACCCACAACCTCTAACGACATATTAGAACATAACAATATTTATATTGACACTTTCATTGTATAAGATCATAACAAAATTTTTAATTTGCAACTTTTGGTTGGTAATTCCATTAATTCAATTCAACTTCTGCATAATACTTTGCAATTGTATGCACCCAACATGATGTATGTGATCTTGTCCCAATCATGATGTGTGTGATCTTGTCCCAACATGATGTATGTGATCTTGTCCCGATCATATCACCTCACAAAATATCAGAATACTAAAGTAGACTCTTCTCAGTAGAGTCACAAAATCTTCACAAAAATAAAATCTTCGTAACTATTCAAGTTTTTGAAGTTTAAATTTGATTTGCAACTTCTAGTCGTAAAACAATCTCATAAAAGAACCAAATTATAAAACAATTTTATAAAACGACTTCACAACTTTTGGTTGTGTGTGACTTTATATAAGCATCAAAAATAGCAAATTCACAAAAATCAAAATTATTGTAATAGTGCAAAAATAAACATTACTAAATTTGAGTAAATAGCATCACCTATGTTGCACGGATACGGGTACGGGTATCGTATCCGATACGATACGGATACGGCGATATGGCAATTTTTGAAAAATCAAGGATACGGATACGGCTATATAGTTATTATTTTAATATATTTATATTATATATAATAAATAAATAAATAATAAATTAAATAATATTTTTAAATTAAATATCATGACAATAAAAAAAATCAACATAACAATACAAGTATCATAAAATTATCTTAAATTATTTTAGAAGTATCCTAAAACTAGTTTTAGAAGTATCCTAGAAGTATCCTAGAAGTATCATATACAAATTATTTAAAAATATTATGGGCCAAAACATATATTGGGCCGAAGTATCCTAAATGGAGTATCCCAGCCGTATCCTAAACGTATCCCAGCCGTATCCTGCCGTATCCTGCCGTATCCCCGCCGTATCCGAAAAAAAATAATATTAAAAAATTCGGATACTCCACGTGGCGTATCCGATACGTATCGCAGCCGTATCGCACCCGTATCCGTATCGGATACCCGTATCCTCAGGATACTTCGGCGTTTTTGGAGTATCCGCGTAACATAGAGCATCACCGAATAAACAGTACAAGGATTTTATTTAAACTAATCAAATTATATAACTAATCATTTGTCACACATGTGCATAGTCAATATTATATAACTTAGGTTTGTTTGTGATGAAGTCAATCCTATTAGAGTATCAAATTATAATAACACAAAGAGTAGTCCAATATTACTGCACCATCACGAAACAGTAACGTAATGAATTAGAATCTTTGCTTTAATAAAGATTAGAAATAGTAACATAATAAATATTTGAAACAATAACATCAGGTGAAACTTTAACATAATTATATCATGATTAAGTAATAAAAGCAAATATCGGTTAATCACTGATATTGTCCGATATGAATCCGTTATATCGCTTATATCGATTATCGGTGACCGACCGATCTGTAAGCGATATGTAATATCTGTAACATTGATTATAGCAAGAGTAGATATTATGCATGTGAGAGGAGTGGAATAAAGGTCGTCATTGCCTCATGAAATCGACATAGGGGATTTTTTGTAAATGTATCTTACAGCCTTCTTAGTACCGGTATTGGTACCACTCCCATTCTAGCACCGGGTAAAATACACGTACCGATCAGACAGACAAGTACCACATGGATTATTGATTGAATTCGACTATATTTATCTTAGGACTTTAATTGAGAGGAATTGCAATCAAAACTTACCGAACAGGGGAGTAATTGAAAGAAAACAACATGAATGAAAAAGTTTTGGCGATGAAACAAGATTGCCTTATGAGGATGAAATGTCGGCTCGGTAAAATGAGAAGTATATTAATGCGACCTGAGAGGATTTGTAATTTGATTAGGATTGGGGTTATGAAATTCTAATCGGATTGCCGTTAGAATAATTGTAATTCAAGTTAGGATTAAGGTAATTGTAATTTTATAAATGAAGTTATATATTCGTTTATTTATGGTACATTCCGTTGTTACATATGTTATAATAAAAATGAAATTGCATATAATTAATAGTTTGCGGATTTTTTTTCAAAATTATCAAAGTTAGGTTGTATTGAAAAAAAAAAATCAAGGACTGAAATTAATATTGAGATTGTTCATTCTTGATCCGTACTAAAAATAAGCCCTTGTTAGTTGCTTCATGAATTAGAATTGATATTATTAGTACAACAAAAATAAACACTTGTTAGTTATTATCAATTGTTACCAGGTACCATCGCAAGAGAAAAAGAAATGTAGATCTTCAAATAAGGACTTCATGAACCATTCCTATGTATAAACTTCTAATTTCAAAAAATATTTTATGAAACCACTTAATTGTTAATTTTCTATGAATGTAATATATTTATTTTAAAAAAAAACTATAATTAATTACCAAGCAGAGATTTAATTGCAAACATGGAAATGTTGGTAATGGAGAGAATATTAATTAAGAAAAATGGAGAGCTTAAATCAAATGTAAAAGTTAATATTTTTAATTTTAATACCTAAACTACCCTTTTATAAAAAGGTGTATGATAGAAGCTCCCAATTAACAATGAAACTTGCTAGTAAATAATTCAATTAATCAAAATTAATCCAAAAACAACAATACATCTCAAAACACAGGAAAATAAAATAATAATAATTGATTACCAATTTCCAGTTCAGATCTTTCATTTCATTTCAAGTACTGATAAATGATAATGCTTCTCAGATTGTAGAGTAAATTAAATGATTATTTTGTGATATGAGATCACTGTAATAGTTTATTATTTATATAAATAGCAATAAATAAGTTACAACAATTATACTGTGAACTTTGATGCAAACAATGCTATTGTGAACAATCTACTCGACTCAAACAAAACTGAAATAACTATTCTACAACAGAGTAATAAAGGACTCGTCACTTTTGCTTTGCGGCGTAGTATATAAAAGGAATTAATGAACTTATGTGGGATTCGGCACATATTTTGAATTAACCGGGGTTTGACCACAATAATCAAGGAGTTCGTTGAAAACTTGCAATACAGACTCGCAATGAATTTTCTTGATATCTTTTTGCAAAAAAAAAAAAAAAAAAAAAAAAAAAAAATTTCTTGATATCACATTCGATAATTGCATCCGTAAGCTTGTCGAGATGCAAATATGTCGAAATGCAAATTAAACACTAGTTTCTGAGGATCAGAAGACGACGGAGGCGATAATTCTTCAGAAAATGTGAAGATGGCGAAGTCAGAGTAGCCGAGGCTGAGGAATAATGTGATGTGAATAGTGACTAGAATTGCAAGTTTCTGGCAAGGTTTAGCCATGTGAATAGTAACTAGAATTGCAAAACTACTTATTTTTCCTCCTGGTTGGGTTTATGAACTATTTATACTTTCTGCCCTGTGGTGGGTCTGGACTCTGGAGGGACTTCCTAGAAAATGCAACTATTTTATTATTATTGTTATTATATTATTATATTTTTAATAGTAGGACTGTGTCAAATGTCGAGGCGCATATTTCTGTTATTGTTTCATAACCCCTCATTTCTCCATGACATGCTTTATATCATCAATTAATCATTAATTAATGATTAGTTAACATCGTCGTTAACAAAATAACATTCGATTAATAATTAATTGATATTAATTAAGAATTATTAATATATATTTTAATTATATATTAATTAATTATTAATGAAATGTCATTTGATTAATTATTATGTTAATTAATCATTAATTATGAATATGAAAAATGATGTGGGTAAATTGAGAGGTTTCACTACGGTCTGACCTCGGTTGACGGGAGAATATGGGTTGAAATGAGAATAAAAAAATCCAAAATTTGTCATTTACCCGAAAATGCAGAAATAAAAATTTAATGAAGAAATCAAGACCCAAGAAACGAAATGAAAATCAGGATAAAAGGAAGGCCCAAAGATCAAATTTAATTTTAACTTATTAAAAAGCGAACTAATAAATCCTTGTCCACTATCAACCCAATCAATTGATAAAATTAAAATTCTTTGCGGCCTAACACAACTTCCCAATTGAGAGGCCTCTTAAACACCAATTAATTCTACCACCTTTGGGGCATGTGTCAATACTCAATAGACATGCCAATCGATGCTGAATTGCTGACTCCTTACGATTTTCACCTCAATTGATAAAGAGGTCATTTATGGTGCTCTCCAAATTTCTTACAGAACATGCTGATTAATCAGCATTACATGTTAATTGGACGTACATTGTTATTTTTCTCTAAAATTTTTCCAATTAACTCCGTCCGTAATTAACTGTTAATCCAAATTCAAATTAATTGAGTAGGTCCGTATATATTCAAACCCTAAAACATTCTCTCTCCCTACTCTCATTTTCAGTCGTCGCACACACATCCCTCTCTCTCTCTCTCACACACACACACTAACCGTAGCCTTCTCTCGCTCAACAACAAACAAGCCTTTCTCGTTTTTTTGGAAATTTTACTGGTTATTTTGTTTTTTTCGTTCGTTTTCTTCAAAATTTTCACTCATTTCTTGTTTTTTTTATTTGCTATTTTTATTCGAATTATGGATGTTGATTCATGTGTATTTTTTCATATCTATTTTTTTATTCGAGTTCTCCCATTAATTCATGGGATTTTAACTGAATTATTATTAAGGTGCATGGATTCGTGCAAGATGACAAAACGGGTGAAAAAGTCGCAATGTTAATAGGAAAATGGGACGAGGCAATGTACTATGTTTTGGGGGATCCAAGTACGAAACCCAAAGGATTCGATCCAATGTCCGAAGCGGTACTTATTTGGGAAAGAGATCAATCAATTTCGCAAACACGATATAATCTAAGTCCTTTTGCTATCTCGTTGAATGAAATTACGAATAGCTTGAGAGACAAGTTACCTCCTACTGATTCGAGACTGAGACCCGATCAGAGATGCTTGGAGAACGGAGAGTACGAAATGGCGAATTGTGAGAAATTGAGACTTGAGCAATTGCAAAGACAGGTAATTTTTTTTTAAAATAATGGAGGGGTAATTTTGTAATTAATGTTTGTTTTGGATTGTAGGCGAGGAGATTGCAGGAGAAGGGGTGGCAGCCGAGATGGTTTAGAAAGGATAGAGAGGATGAGTGTTACAGATATGTTGGGGGATATTGGGAAACTAGAGAAAATGGTAATTGGGATGAGATTTCCAATATATTTGGACAAAGTACTGATGATGCCTCTCAGATTGGAGACTAAATTAAATGATTATTTTCATATTTTGTGATATGAGATAAGTGTAATAGTTTATTATTTATATAAATAGCAATAAATAAGTTACAACAATTATGCTGTGAACTCTGATGCAAACTATAAGTTTGTGAACAAACTACTCAACTCATAACAAAACTGAAATAACTACTTTACAAACTCATGTGGGATTCGGCACATATTTCGAATTAACCGGGGTTTTACCACAATAATCAAGGACTTCGTTGAAAACTTCAGTACAGACTTGCAATGAACTTTCTTGGTATCGCATTCGATAATTGCATCCGCAAGCTTGTCGAGTAGATTAGCACATATTTCAATCTTAGGTTTGGGTCGTCAGAATGTTGTGCAATATGTGGAGAAAATATGTCGAAATGCAGATTAAACACTAGGTGCTGAGGATCAAAAGGCGACGGGGGCGATAATTTGCCAGAAAATGTGAAGGTGGAAACTGAAAGATCAGAGTAGCTGAGGTTGAGGGATAGCTTAATGTGAATAAGAAATAGAATTGTAAGTTTCAGATAAGGTCTAGCCATGTTTTATGAGCTCAATGGCCGAAGGAAGGGAGACAACTACTTATTTTTCCTCCTGTGTGGGTTTATGAACTATTTTCCCTGTTGGTTTGGACTCGAGAGAAAATGACCACTATTTATTTTATTTTATTTTAAATAATAATATAACTCCGGCGCCTTTAGAATGGACTGGACTTTGAGCACAGTAAATCTTAAGCTCACCCCTTCAGCATATCAGGTGTATAAGGATGTATAAGGCTTTAGTATAGTTTTGTAAGATACATTGGGTCGATAGAATTGTATCTTAAATGTTCGACAAAATGTCTAAAATGAGATGCAAGTTTGATGTGAGTTTATATAACATACTTTTACATGTGACTAGTCCTTAGCAATGTTACAGAAATCGCTGGGCACTCGCTAGTCGGCAGACGACCATCAATCGCCAAAGATGACTAATCGAGAATCTCGACGGATCTCGGCGGATTTTTTACTTTTTATTTAATACCTAAATTAATTAAACAAAATTACAAATCACAATTTTTTTAATAACTTTTGAATAATTTAAATAACAAAATACACTACGCCACTAAACTAACATAAACTCAAATAATAATTTAAATATCATAGCTGATATCCGAATAACGTAATAAAATTTCAAATAATATAACATTATCATGAAAAGAAAGAAATGAGAAAAAAATGAGCAAGAATGTTTTTGTTTCACGCATGTCCCCTGTTGCGAGAAGCGAGATAGGAAAATAAATAATTTTCCTTGCACGAAGAGAGAAAAACGAGAAAAAAGAAATGAAACACTATATATATATATATATATATATATATATATATATATATATATATATATATATATATATGGGATATGATCAATGACCAACACTCTTGTTTGGCCAACGTCGGCCAACAACACTTATTCCACTAAATCTAAATATTAAAATCGAATTTCAACCGTATAGATATGATTTATATCATTTGAGAATGTTGTAGATTCAATTTCATGAAAAATAAAAACTTCTATCATACTTATCATAATACTTTAAAAAATTGAACGGTAGGAAATAGTTACAACATGAATCATCATTAAATAAATTTTGAAATTCGATTTTTTTGGTTTGGATGTATTTTAAATCATATAGATAGGCTCGAGATGAATTTTTACTAAGTTTCGAGTTTTCCTTCATAGAAATCTATAAATTTACCGAAATGGACGGTTGTGAAAATATGTTATCGGTTTTGTTATATACAAAAATCAAAATTGTATAAAATTTATTCTACATCATATCTAAATGATATAAAACATATCTATACGGTTAAGATTCTATTATAATATTTAGATTTAATGTAATAAGTGTTGTTGGCCGACGTTGGCCAAACAAGAGTGTTGGCCATTGATCCTATCCCTATATGTATATATAATTTTAAAAATCTAAAAAAATTTAGTCCAAATTTATTTTTTTGAATAGTATCAGACAAGCGATCGTTTTCGTTATTGATGCCTAATTTTTTTGATGTCAATGGGGATCGAACCCACAACCTCTCACAACATATGATTTTTAGTGTTTCACACTCAACCAACTAGGCTATGGACTCATTGTCAATCCAAAAAAAAAAAATGGCAAAAAAAAAAAAAATTGGCCAAAAAAAAAAAAAACACACTTGTAAAAGTCGGCTCGATGGTGGATTGGCGGTCTTGGCGCGCTTGACGAAAATCCGCCAAGCACAAAACGCCAAGGAGTTATCTCGATGACGGACCATCGAGAAGCAATTAATCGCCCGCCAAGACCGATTTCTGGAACACTGGTCCTTAGTACGTGTTGCGCACGTGACTATACTAATCAATATTAAAATATATATGTCAAAATTGTGTAGTTCATATTTTGTATTATTGAATTTAATTTCCAGCTTTCATTAAGACATTGTTAATAAATTGTTTATCTTCAAATAATATCCAAATATCAAATATTATTTAAATTCAAATACTATTTAATTGTTCAGTTTAATGATTAAACTTATAGTTGTATCTTTGTTGGTACAATCTTTTCTTTTTTTTTAAATTATATCACTTTATCAAATTTAGTTATGCAACTACTGTCATAATTAATCACTCAGTATTTGATTATTTTCATGTTATCACTTAATTTTTAATTTGTCTAAATAAGATTCATTGATCGATTTTACTAAAACAATGTTTAACTTTCAAATCAGTGAATCAACTCATAATCATCGACATGTTGTCAATATATATTTTAGCATTGCTTAATTTGAGTATGGTGTGAAATTTTAGTCGCTTACTATTTAATGGTCAAAATTACCCTTCAATTTTTATATTTTCTTATCTTATCACCAATTTTTTTATTTGTTCAAATTTGTTCCTCAACATATAAATTATAATTGCTGAAATTATCCACTTCATGTTTAGTTGCTTCATGTGATCACTAATTTTGTAATTTAAACAATATATAAAAAGTTTAGTCTTTGGATATTGAATTGTTCATTTAAATTCCTCCTCATTTATTTAATTATCATCATGTTCATATTGAATGTTCGATTTTCCATCTAGATTAAAAAACTCAATAAATTTCGGCCCACTCCGTATGTCTAAATTCGACCATTCTCAAATTTAAGCACTCAATTTATACATGTCCAAGTGAGTTAATTTTAATTTTTAGTTCTCTTGTGATGACGTGATGGTGTCGGTAAACAATAGATCACGATATAAATAGTTGTTTCATGTTTAATTGCACATACTATGTACATAGCTCTAATTTGTCTTCGTATTGTCACTGATTTAAATTATGATTAAATTAGATATGTACATACGAAAGTGCATGAACGGTAACATCGTATCAACCCACTCTTGACTTTATCATTATTATTTTTTTCTTAAAATCTTACACATTTTACTTTGGAATAACTTATTTACACTTCCATACATTTGCCATCATTTTTTGCTCATACACGTATTATCACATTGCTTGAGACCCACATATTTATATACTCGCACATTTACATTTAGACGAAACTCACACACCCTCTTTTTTAGGTCATTTCGGACCAATAATTTTTAGATTGTCCAAATTAAATTACTCGTCCATATTACTTTTTTTTTAACGTCACTTTTCCAAATTAATCACTCTTTAAATTTTAATTGTTAGATACGGTCACGATGCTTCTGTATGTTCGAATAAGATCAATATGTAATTTTGATTCTCGAGTGTTTAATTGTCTCAATTAGCCACATAATTTTTTATTTATATGTGCAAATTAAATCATAATGTCAAAATTTATGTACTCGATTTTAAGTTACCAAATTCACAAGTTTTAATGGTTCACGTGTTGTCATTAAACTCTTAATTGTACTCATATTGTTATTCAAGTTCTAAAGTACTTTGTCCATGCCACTCAACTCTTACTTTTTTTAAATTATTTGCTCGATTTGAAATCTCATTATATGTTTTGCTAAACTTTGATCATATCTAAATAAGATTATTTGTGAAACTTTGAACCATGAAAATCATTCATTAAATTTATAATTATTTAAATGTTGTTGTTAACTTTTTCAAGTGTCAAATTTTACTAATTAAAATTTTAATTGTGTTACTTAATAATTTTCAAATGTTAATTTTTCCGATGTTATAAGTTATAACTACTATTTTGAATTATTCCCAGTGAATACTTTTTCAAATTCAGTTACTCGATGTTTATTTGTTTAGATATGTCACTTAAATTTGAAATATTAATAAACACTCAATGAATTTTTTTATTGGTCTAAATTATTTATTAATAGACTATACATTGTATATTAATGTTAATGTTATTGTTATTGTAAAATTTATTTGTTAAAATAAATAGTTAATAATATTTTTAATTGAATACAATTAAACCACATATTGTTGTTTTAACTTCATCTTAAGCATATATTTATAATTTTGTATAATATACAATCTATTAGAATAAATTATGATATTCAATTTAATAATTTATTCTAATTTGTTCACACGTTACGTTACTATATTTACGTTACTATAGTTTATGTTACTATAAGTTTATTCTAATTTATTCTAATTTTACTATAGTTACATTACTATAAGTTTATCCAATAATTTTGATTATATTTAATCTTAATTACAACGACATATTTGTTAAATCCGTACTTACATTGTTAGAATATCAAATTTCTATGTTATGCGGATACTTTAAAAAATTGGCCACACCCGTATCTCCGTGTTTGTATCGTATTCTAAATTGAGTGACTATGTTATTCTAAATTATATTCCGATACACTACTCCCATTCGTACTCGTGCAACACAATCCAATTTTATTTGTTTGTGGCACGACAAACATTACAAAAAATAGACATTACGAGAAATAAGTGACTATGTGAATTAAACAAACAAATTAAGAATCCGTTTCATGATATAATTGTTCCATGATAAAATAAAGTTTGTGCGCATGAATCAAATCAAATCAATCAAATTTTTATGTGAAGAATGGAGCGGAGCTACAAACTTCAAACACGTGTCATATCACTGTTTGCTTGATATTAAGTTCATATTGGTGTTTCTCGTTGGCACTGTTCTAAATATCACTGATATGGACCGGTATGTCGGTTTCATATCTCTAATCAGTGCCCCTCCGTTACGATATGCCCCGTATCGGTTGAGTAAATCGGTCGACCGATACACGGACCGATATGGGCCGATATGGGCCGATATTTGGACCGATTTGCACCGATTTGGATCTAAAACATAATTTATTTTGAATATTATTTTGGGGCTGACCCATCTTTTAATCATATTTTCATTAGTATTTTTGGCCCAATTATTTTCATCTCTTTCTTTCTTTATCTAATATTTTTTGTCGGAAATGAAATCAATTTTGACCCGAACGAGGTTAGATTTTCATTGGGGGCACCCACATCTACACCGATGGTTAATGAACACGATTCTATGGTTTAGTTTATTGTATTATTTGTAAATTTTATTTTTATTTTTAATGTATCTTTAGTTTAACTTGAAATTTATGTGTATTGTTAAATTTTGAATATTAATCATTTAAAATTTAAATTAGTTTAAGAAACCAATATAAATTAATGTTATAATAATCAATTTAATATATTAATATGAAAAAGTACAAAAAAGTACAGCTCCGCTATACCACTGATATTTTCCGCTTTGAATCCGCTATGTCGGTCATATCTCTTATCGGTGACTGACCGATCTGTAAGCGATATGCGATATCTGTAACATTGCTCGTTGGTCATTTATTGACTGAACGGATTTTAGAAAATGAAGCAGATTCCTTAGAGCTGACAAAATGTGATCCAATCCGAAAAAATGACCGACTCGATTCGATTCCGAATTCGAATCGAATTGAAAAATATTGAAAAGTCAATGATCCGAAATCGAAACTGAATCGAAATGCAGGACTCGAATTCAAAATGGAACCGAAATCGAATGTCTCGAACCCAAAATCGACTCGAAACCGAATGATCCGAATCCGAAATTGATCTGAAACCGAATGACCCGAAATCCGAATGATCAGAAATCCGAACGATCCGAAACCCGAACTAACCCGAAACCTGAATATCCAAAACTCATGACCTGAATGACCATAAACTTATGATCCGAATGATCCGAAACTCACGATCCGAATGAACCGAAATTAATATATTGTTGTTAAAATGAATATATTATTTCTAAATTCAATATATTATTACTAAAATATTTCGAAATCAATAAAATAAATTTCGAATGACTCGAAAACTAAATTTTGTGAAAACAAAATGATTCAAAATCAAATTTAGCGAAATCCGAATAATCTGAAAATCGAAATAACTAGCACCCGAATGACCCGAAAACCAAAACGACCCGGAACCAAATGATTCGAAAAACGAAATGATCCGGAACCGAATGATCTGAAAACCAAAACAATCCTGAACCGAATGACTCGAAATCCGAAACGACCCGAACCCAAACGACATGCGATATGAATGATTTGATAACCCGAATGACCTGCGAACCGAAACGATCCGAACCTACAATGTCCCGATCCGAACCGACTCGACCCGAACCGACCTGACCTGCCGGATTGACACGTCTATGCGTTCTCTTATACCGGAGAAATTTATGTAGGTGTAGGTGGACCAATTTTATTCAACATCTATAGCAATGAATTGAAATATGTAGTTTGGTAGCGTCACATGTTAAAATGTAATTAGTTCTAGATTAAAAAAAAATTGCATGAAATTTGCTGTTTTAATAGAAGTATACATATAAGCAAAGGCACATTGTATAAGAGGCACATAGATCATGAACCGTGGACCTTGATTATGTATCTGAGGAGATTCACATGAAACATATTTAAGCAAAAGATAAAGTCCAATACTATTGCGTCTGTTTGGCTACCTGTTAGAAACATATTTAAGCAAAAGATAAAGTCCAATAAAAGTGTTCTTTGTCGTGACTTCACATTCTCTCTATTATAGCAAGAGTAGATATTATGCATGTGAGAGTAGTGGAATAAGGTCAAGTCATTGCCTCTTGAAATCGACATAGGGGCTTTTTTGTAAAAGTATCTTACAGCCTTCTTAGTACCGGTATTGGTACCACTCCCATTCTAGCACAGGGTAAAATACACGTACCGATCAGACAGACAAGTACCCCACGGATTATTGATTAAATTCGACTATATTTATCTTAGGACTTTAATTGAGAGGAATTGCAATCAAAACTGACCGAATATGGGAGTAATTGAAAGAAAACAACATGAATGAAAAAGTTTTGGCGATGAAACAAGATTGCCTTATGAGGATGAAATGTCGGCTCGGTAAAATGAGAAGTATATTAGTGCGACCTGAGAGGATTTGTAATTTGATTAGGATCGGGGTTATGAAACTATATGGTAATCGGATTGCCGTTAGAATAATTGTAATTCAAGTTAGGATTAAGGTAATTGTAATTTTATAAATGAAGTTATATATTCGTTTATTTATGGTACATTCCGTTGTTACATATGTTATAATAAAAATGAAATTGCATATAATTAATAGTTTGAGGATTTCTTTTCAAAATTATCAAAGTTAGGTTGTATTGGAAAAAAAAAAATCAAGGACTGAAATTAATATTGAGATTGTTCATTCTTGATCCGTACTAAAAATAAGCCCTTGTTAGTTGCTTCATGAATTACAATTAATATTATTAGTACAACAAAAAATAAACACTTGTTAGTTATTATCAATTGTTACCAGGTACCATCGCAAGAGAAAAAGAAATGTAGATCTTCAAATAAGGACTTCATGAACCATTCCTATGTATAAACTTCAAATTTCAAAAAATATTTTATGAAACCACTTAATTGTTAATTTGTTATGAATGTAATATATTTATTTCTAAAAAAAACCATAATGAATTACCAAGCAGAGATTTAATTGCAAACATGGAAATGTTGGTAATGGAGAGAATATTAATTAAGAAAAATGGAGAGCTTAAGTCAAATGTAAAAGTTAATATTTTTAAACTACCCTTTTATAAAAAGGTGTATGATTAGAAGCTTCCAATTAACAATGAAACTTGCTAGTAAATAATTCAATTAATCCAAATTAATCCAAAAACAACAATACGTCCCAAAACACAGGAAAATAAAATAATAATAATTGATTACCAATTTCCAGTTCAGATCTTTCATTTCATTTCAAGTACTGATAATGCTTCTCAAATTGTAGAGTAAATTAAATGATTATTTTGTGATATGAGATCACTGTAATAGGTTATTATTTATATAAATAGCAATAAATAAGTTACAACAATTATACTGTGAACTTTGATACAAACAATGCTATTGTGAAGAATCTACTCGACTCAAACAAAACTGAAATAACTATTCTACAACAGAGTAATAAAGGACTCGTCACTTTTGCTTTGCGGGGCAGCATCTAAAACGAATTAATGAACTCATGTGGGATTCGGTACATATTTTGAATTAACCGGGGTTTTACCACAATAATCAAGGACTTCGTTGAAAACTTGCAATACAGACTCGCAATGAATTTTCTTGATATCGCATTCGATAATTGCATCCGTAAGCTTGTCAAGCAGATTAGCACATATTTCGAACTTAGTGTTTAGGTCGCCAGAATGTTGGGCAATGTGTGGAGAAAATATGTCGAAATGCAAATTAAACACTAGTTTCTGAGGATCAGAAGACGACGGAGGCGATAATTCTTCAGAAAATGTGAAGATGGCGAAATCAGAGTAGCCGAGGCTGAGGAATAATGTGATGTGAATAGTGACTAGAATTGCAAGTTTCAGGTAAAGTTTAGCCATGTGAATAGTGGCTAGAATTGCAAAACTACTTATTTTTTTTCCTCCTGGTTGGGTTTATGAACTATTTATACTTCTGCCCTGTGGTGGGTCAAGAAAATGCAACCATCTTTTATTATTATTATTATTATATTTTAAACAGTAGGTCTGGGTCTCATTGTAAATGTGGCGGCGCATGTCTCGGAGCATTTTTGCATATTACCCTATTTATAATCAAAATTTAAAAAATAATCTCCTTTTTAAAAATATTTCAAAAATAACCTCTTTATTTATAATATTTCAAAAATAACCCACACCGGTTTTTAAATCCAGCCGTAAATATATTTTTTTTTTTTTAATTATAAATGTGATATATTTCCCCAAATTTTACCATAACATCTTTTATGATCTAATTAATAAATTTAATTAAAATAATAACTAGTATATGTTGGCTATTAACTTAATATATAATTAATATTTATTCGAATTCATAAATTTTAATAAATTTTAATGAATAATAAATTATATCTTTTAATTAGCACGTTAATTAAATGTAATTGTTTTATAATGGGAATTCGGCGGGTATATTTTGGGGAGTGATTTTTTGAAAAAAAATATGTTACTGACACAACGTTTGAAAAAAAAATATAATTTTTTTATTGTACTCCAAATTGTACCTGCCGAATTCTCTATTATTGAAATATTACATTTAATCAACGTAATAATTAAGATATATAATTAAATATTCATTAAAATTTATTCCAATTTATGAATTCGAATAAATATTAATTATATATTAAGTTAACAGCTAACATATACTAGTTATCATTTTAATTAAATATACTTTAACCGAGATTATCTAAATTTTACCATATTGCCTCTATGTTCTAATTAGTATATTTAATTAAAATGATAACTAGTACATGTTAACTGTTAACTTAATGCATAATTGATATTTATTCAAATTCATAAATTTGAATAATTTTTTTAATGAATATTTAATTATATGTGTTAATTATCACGTTGATTAAATATAATTGTTCAATAATGGAGAATTCGGCAGGTACATTTTGGAGTGCAATAAATTTTAATAACTTTTTTCAAGTGTCAGCAACATATTTTTTTTAAAAATCACTCCCCAAAATGTACCCGCCGAATTCTCCATTATAAAACAATTATATTTAATTAACGTGCTAATTAAAAGATATAATTAAATATTCATTAAAATTTATTAAAATTTATGAATTCGAATAAATATTAATTATGTATTAAGTTAACAGCCAACATGTACTAGTTATTATTTTAATTAAATTTATTAATTAGATCATAAAAGATGTTATGGCAAAATTTGGTGAAATATATCATATTTAAAAATTTTACGGCGGGATTTAAAAACCCGATTTGGGTTATTTTTGGAATATTATCAAAAAAGAGGTAATTTTTGGAATATTTTTAGAAAGGGGGTTATTTTTTAAATTTTGATTATAAATAGGGTTACATGCAGAATGCTCCGCATATCTGTGTTATTGTTTCATACCTCATTTCCCCATCGCATGCTTTATATCACCAATTAATCATTAATCAATGATTAATTAACATGATCGTTAACAAAATAACATTCGATTAACAATTAATTGATATTAATTAAGAATTATTAATATATATTTTAATTATATATTAATTAATTGTTAATGAAATGTCACTTGATTAATTATCATGTTAATTAATCATTAATTAGGAATATGAAAGATGACGTGGGAAAATTGAGAGGTTTCACTACGGTCTGACCTCGGTTGACGGGAGAACATGGGTTGAGATGAGAATACAAAAATCCCAAATTTGTCATTTACCCGAAAATGAATAAATAAAAATTTAATGAACCGCAAAAGGAAACCATGGTCTGAACTGAATGCGCAAAATACACCAAAAAAAATACTGAACTATGCATGCAAAATTCGGCCGGATGAGCTCGGTGTATGAAGACAACTAGCTTATCTTCTAGCTATTCTCGTTTTTTTTTTCTTTTTTGGTGTAATAGCTTTGTTTTTTATTTAAGCTGAGTTGTGCTGATTATGTAAATAAACTATTTATTTTTCTTCTATATATTTGAGGGGTTATGAAACCCCCTCCATTTCGTCAAAAAAAAAAAAAAAAAAATTTAATGAAGAAATCAAGGCCCAAGAAACTAAATGAAAATCAGGATAAAAAAGGCCCAAAGATCAAATTTAATTAACTTGTTTCAAAACGAACTAATAAATCCTTGTCCACTATCAACCCAATCAATTGATAAAATTAAAATTCTTTGCGGCCTAATACAACTTCCCAATTGAGAGGCCCCTCAAACACCAATTAATTCTACCACCTTTGGGGCATGTGTCAATAGACGTGCGATGCCGATCTATGTTGCGACTTCGAAAAATCAAAATTTATCCGTATTCGATATATGTATCGTATCTTAAATTATATGTTAAATTGTCGTATCGGAATTCTACCATCTTTGGGACATGTGTCAATAGACATGCCAATCGATGTTGATCTGTGTTGCGCGGATACTTCGAAAAATCAAAATTTATCCGTATCCGATACATGTATCGTATCCTAAATTATGTGTTAAATTGTCGTATCGTCGTATCCGATACGTGTAACCGTATCGTCGTATCGACGTATCCGAGCAACATAGATGCTGACTCCTTACAATTTTCACCTCAATTGATAAAGAGGTCATATATGGTGCTCCCCAAATTTCTTCCGAAACATGCTGATTCAATCAGCATTGAATCAGCATGACATGTTAATTGGATATACATTGCTATTTTTCTCTAAAATTTTTCCAATTAACTCCGTCCGTAATTAACTGTTAATCCAAATTCAAATGAATTGAGTAGGCCCATATATATCCAAACCCTAAACATTCTCTCTCCCTACTCTCATTTTCAATCGCCACTCACACATCCCTCTCTCTCTCTCTCTCTCTCTCTCTCTCTCTCTCTCTCTCTCTCTCACGCACACACACACACACACATCGTAGCCTTCTCTCGCTCAACAAGAAACAAGCCTTTCTCGTTTTTTTGGAAATTTTGCTGGTTATTTTGTTTTTTTCGTTCGTTTTCTTGAAAATTTTCACTCATTTCTTATTTTTATTCGAATTATGGATGTTGATTCATGTGTATTTTTTCATATCTATTTTTTTATTCGAGTTCTCCCATTAATTCATGGGATTTTAACTGAATCATTATTAAGGTGCATGGATTCGTGCAAGATGACAAAACGGGTGAAAAAGTCGCGATGTTAATAGGAAAATGGGACGAGGCAATGTACTATGTTTTGGGAGATCCAAGTACGAACCCCAAAGGATACGATCCAATGTCCGAAGCGGTACTTATTTGGGAAAGAGATCAATCAATTTCGCAAACACGATATAATCTAAGTCCTTTTGCTATATCGTTGAATGAAATTACGAATAGCTTGAGAGACAAGTTACCTCCTACTGATTCCAGACTAAGACCCGATCAGAGATGCTTGGAGAACGGAGAGTACGAAATGGGGAATTGTGAGAAATTGAGACTTGAGCAATTGCAAAGACAGGTAATTTTTTTTTTAAATAATGGAGGGGTAATTTTGTAATTATTGTTTGATTTGGATTGTAGGCGAGGAGATTGCAGGAGAAGGGGTGGCAGCCGAGATGGTTTAGAAAGGATAGAGAGGATGAGTGTTATAGATATGTTGGGGGATATTGGGAAACTAGAGAAAATGGTAATTGGGATGAGATTTCCAATATATTTGGACAAAGTACTGATGATGCTTCTCAGATTGGAGAGTAAATTAAATGATTATTTTATGATATGAGATAAGTGTAATAGTTTATTATTTATATAAATAGCAATAAATAAGTTACAACAATTATACTGTGAACTCTGATGCAAACTATGAGTTTGTGAACAAACCCCTTAACTCAAAACAAAACCGAAATAACTATTTTACAAACTCACGTGGGATTCGGCACATATTTCGAATTAACCGGGGTTTGACCACAATAATCAAGGACTTCGTTGAAAACTTGCAATACAGACTCGCAATCAATTTTCTTGATATTGCATTCGGTAATCACATCCGCAAGCTTGTCGAGTAGATAAGCACATAATTTGAACTTAGGGTTTAGGTCGTCAGAATGTTGAGCAATTTGTGGAGAAAATATGTTGAAATGCAGATTGAACACTATATGCGGAGGATCAGAAGGCGACGGAGGTGATATTTCGTCAGAAAAGGTGAAGGTCGGAACTGGAAGATCAGAGTAGCCGAGGTTGAGGAATTGCATAATGTGAATAATGACTAGAATTGCAAGTTTCAGACAAGGTCCAGCCATGTTTTATGAGCTCAATGGCCGAATGAATGGAGACGTATTTATTTTTCCTCATTCTTGGGTTCTGTTTATGAAGTATTTATACTCCCCTGTTGATTTGGATTTGAGAGAAAATGACAACTATTTATTTTATTTTATTTATTTTAAATAATATTAAGTCTGGCGCCTTATATAATGGACGGGAATTGAGTGTGTGAAGTAAATGAAGTAAATTGGCGGCTCAATTGTTCTTTCTTAGAGAGACAATTCAAAACATCCTTGACGTGGGATAATATACTCGTGCGCCCAATATCCTTGACGTGGGTAAGTTTGACGTCGGTGGCATTTTCTAATCCTATTCCCCAAATGACCTGTTCAATTCAGTTGACACTCAATTTAACTCAATCAGTAAACAAACAATTCAGCCCGTTTAAAAGTTCAATTTTTTTTTTTAATTTCCCATCCCAACACCACACAACGAAACAACTTAACAAAAACAATTACCTAATTAATTTGTTTAAATATTAGTATTTTTATTATGAGTCGTCGTAAAAATATATAAATATGAAAGTGAAAAATATATGACGGTCTGACGTGCATTTAGATCGAAGTGCGTTAGCAGCCCTTTTAATTTATCTATTCCACTAATTTGTAACATTTATGTTAATCGAAATTATTTTGAGACAACATCCTTAATTATTTTGAGACAATACATTTATGGTAATTGAGGTTTAGAAATTTAGTTCAAATGGTCCAAAAATGACAACTTCTCGGCAAATGCACTATACTTATTCCTAAGAAATCCGTGAATTAGGGTCGAATGAGCAAGTCGTCTTTGGAAATCAATAATTCCTCCAAAAATAAAATGTTTCATGTGGCTAGCCATATTAGGAAAGATAAACACAACGGAATTGCTTGCAATTAAGAGATGGCCCCGCACGGAGAATTGTCCGTTTTGCATTGGCTATATGGAAATGGCACACCATCTATTATCGCAATGTAACTACACGAAGATGGTTTGGCAAATACTACAAAGGAAAACCGACATATCATACCAATTTGAGCCGCAAATGGACATAGCAGACACATGAAGAATAAATAGAAACAACTATCCGAAAGAAAAGAGAAATGATTGGAACATGTTGTGGGCGATGGTATCATGACAAGTATGGAAAAAGAGGAATGTACAGATATTTCGAGGAGAGGACAAAACGTCCATGACAACGGCGAATGGAGCGATACAAGAATTCCTACTATGGAAATGAGCTAGGCAAAATAGGAATGATATAGGTGTAGTAACAATACGATAAAAATAGACAAAGAAACTATGTAAATAATTTATTCTTACTCTTCTTTACCTTGTTTATAAAATGACCGAATACCATTGATATTCATTCAAAAAATTATCCTTAATTCAAATGATAATTAGATTTAATTAGATTATTTTGAGATAATTAAATTCTTAACTCACAGGAAAGTAGAAGAAAATGTGTCAACTGGAATAATTAGATTAATTATATTAATACATATTTAACTCAACAAATATTTAAAAGAGAAAAAATTTATGATATACTTATTATATTAAAATAATGTATAATATTTTTATCATTTTTGAGAATATTTTGCAAAAATAAATTATATTTTAAACCATTTGCGATTTCGATTTTTTTTTTTTTTGCAAATATTTAAAAAATGATAATATTATCAATTATTTTAAATAATAATTATGTTCTAGAAAATTTATGATATGTTGTTAAATAAAATATTATATGATTTTTCAAATTAAGACAATGAGAATATGATATTATACTTGAAAGTAATAATTTCTTGTACAAAATACTTTTGAAAGTATGATTTTTATTTTTAGAATAAAATAATATTAGATATATCATTTTATAAAATATGAATATTTTTAATAGACATAAATTTATTTTAAAGAGCATATGATTTTTTATGATTTAAAAATAATATATAGTATTTATTTGATTTTTTCTTCAATTATATAAATGATGGATATATATAATGGAGCAAACTGGGGTGAAGTATCAACCAAAATATAATTTGAAAATCTCTCGACTTTTCAAAAGTGGAGAGTGTTATTTTTCAAATTATCAAGCTTTTTGGTCTATTTTGTAAAATAACAAACTTAATTAGTCTACCTATCAAAATTTCCCTAAAAATTATTATTTTTATTAATTTTAGATAAAATCTAAAGAATTTTTAGCATATAATAATTTTTTTTATTATATGCTATATTTATATAATTTTAATATTTCATACATTATATATATTTGACTTTTCTATTTTTTTTAAATACTATAATAAAATAATAATAAAATAAAAAATAATATTAAAAAAATTACCTTGCAAATATTAAAAATATAAAATATCATGAAACTATTAAAAAAAATACACAAAGAAGAATATAAATAAAAAAACTAGATGTTTAAACATATATATTTTCATCACTATTCAAGGTGTTTATTGATTGTTGTTTATTTTATTATTATCTTATGTTATCTTTTCATGAATAATAAATAAAATATTAAAATTATATAAACACAACCTGTAATAAATTTTATTTTTTTATATCACTAAAGGTTAAAAAGTATTTATGAATTTTCTTAAATTAATAAAATTAATAAAAAAGTAACAAAAGTATTTTTAATTACTACATATGAAAAATAAAAAAGATATTTTAGCCAACAAAATTAAATATCATGCATGGTTAGTCTTAACTCGCATAGAGGATATTTGAAAATAAAACTTTGGCAGGTGAGTCTTTTTGGAATTTTCAAAAGGATAAGAATTTTTACAATATCCCTGAAGCTTAGATTTTTTTTTTCAAAATTTCTCACACCCGTTTACATTTCTTTCTCTTTATTATTTTTGGCGGGTTAACCTAACGAGACAAATAAGAGTGATGAGGGAGGCGATTTCTAATGTCGCGAGAATGACGGACGAGATCGAGACGGACGAAGAAAGAGAGCGATATTATGAATATAGAAAAGAGTGATGGAGACAATGAGAACGAGTTATTGTGAATGTTTAGATTTTGTTTTAATGTATGATTTTTCATAATAACATCTGCAATATCGCAAATAAAGAAATTTAAACAAAATATAAATGACATGATACTACCATGATAAACTATATTCAATCACAATAACTATGTATATAAAAAACAAATACTTTAGAAATAAAACAAAAAAGGTCAAAATTAAGATTAAAAAAAATTACATAAAAAAAAAATTAAATAACGACAAACTCGAAAACGGCCGCGCATTTGCGTGAGAAAAAAGCTAGTAATATTTGAATAACTGAAATTAGAGACCCGATGACACGTACAAACTTATAGTTGTTCATTTTGGGAATATCACTCGTACAATTTCAGGACAAATTAATATTTATATTGACGTACCCTAACATATGTAATTTAATAAATAGTGCACGCATTTTTTAAAATAATGTATATTTAAAAAAAAAACATAATCATATACATATACATACAATTCAATTTTCTAAAATAATATTCATTAAAATAAAAACATAAATTTAGTAAAAAAAATTAAAGCAGAAAATATCAATAACGATATATAATCGTGGTTTTTATATTAAAATAAATAATTTAATAAGAGTAATAATAATTTTCAGCCAATGGACCCTTAACTTAGATAGTTTAGTGTTAGACCAAAAAAATCATATGTTGTGAAAGGTTGTGTGTTCAATCCACATTGACTTTAATTGATGGAGGACATATGAGCTATGTTACGCGGATACTTCAAAAATGCAAAAGTATCCTGAACATACGCGTATCCGATACGGATACGGGTGCGATACGGCTCAGATATGTCACGTGGCGTATTCAATTATTTTAATATTCATTTTTTTCGGATTCGACGGGGATACGGTAGGATACGGCTGGGGGTACGTCCAGGATACGGCTAATATACTACATTTATGATACTTCGGCTCATTATATATTTTGGCCCATAAATTTTTTAAATAAATTATATATGATACTTCTAATATACTTCTAGATTAGTTCTAAAATATTTCTAGAACAAGTTTATGATAGTTTTATGATACTTGTATTGTTTGGTTGGCATTATTTATTGTCATGATCTTTAATTTAAAAATATTATTAGTTTATTATTTAATTTATTACTTATTTATCAATTATATAATATAAATATATTAAACTAATAATTATATAGCCGTATCCGTATCTGTGATTTTTTTAAAATTGTCGTATCGCCGTATCCGTATCGTATCGGATACGTTGCCCGTATCCGTATCCGTGCAACATAGCATATGAGTCTTCTTCATTTATTGTAAAAAACAAAAAAATAATTTTCATTTTTTGTAAATGAAAAGTATATATTTTTATATTGTTATGTACCAAACTATGTTGTTTAATCTAGGTCTAGATTGGTGTGAATATGTAATCATAAGGTCCACTTTTCGCGCTAATGATATACAAGTTAATGTTCTGCGGAAGCTTAATTAAAATAAACCTAGAAAGATAATACCGAAACAAATAACACACGGTAATTGTTTACATAGTTCGGTAAGTGGTTGCTTTGTAGTTTTAACTCACAGTCTACTTGCTCAATCGACCGATTCGATTGTTTGCAAATACATACGTCTCAGGAGATTCCTTGCGACTTTTCAGATTTTTATTGAATTCCCGTATCAACAATTGCAAGGCTTGCCTAGATCGATTTACATTCTTCTATCGATCTATGACGGGCGGTACAATAAAAAACTAGCATATTACAATTTTACTAAACGAACTCTACGTAATCGGTCACACAAGTTGGGAATCGTTTGTAGTGGAGATTTGAAACGATCTATCGTAGCTCAAGGATTTTGTCTAGAATAATTGAGCTCAAGAATTTGGCTTAGTTTTATCTCTTTGAAAATATAATGAAATTGTGGAAGAGTTGGTGAGAGAAAGCCTAGAGGGGTTTCATTTATAGAATTAAATTTAGTTATAAAATAAATTGTGAGAGGTGTTGATTGGAAGAGTTGGTCAATATATGTTAGGTTACATGTAAAAACTTGAGGGGATCATTAGCCGAAATGAGATTATGTTGGTGTCGATTGGAAGCAAAAGCGTGAAAGTAAGAGGTGTTATTATCTCCAAGTTTGAGCCAATTTTGGGATGTTCGTTGTTGCCATTTTACCTCTTTTTGGTTAACTAGTTCTCGTAGTTTCTCCCTAATTTTGATCCGAAGCAAGAATTCCATATCCTTTAAAACTCTTACTTCCTCGACCCTATCAAGTGAGGTGAGCACATTTTTACAAATGTCTATAACTTTATTTGGTGTTGTAAATTTTTCTTTGTACCACATTGCGAGTTCTTTCTTTGTGGAGTGTATCTTTTGTAAAAATTGCATTGTGAATTCCTCACCCGAAGAGAGAGGAAGGTTCCAACCATTATGAACAATTGGCATTATTTCCTCATATTGTAGCCAAAATCGTTCGAATTTAAAATGGTAAGGTTTTCTTGATCTAGTTTTGATATTTAGTTTTAATGGAAAATGGTTGGAGGTCGTATTTGGTAAATCCTCAAGTACTAATGTGTTATGTTGAGTTATAAGTGAAGGGGTTACGAAAACTCTGTCAAGTTTTGAAAGCGTCGGTACATTCCGATGGCTCGACCAAGTATATTGGCGGTTTTGTAGGTTAATTTCTATTAAGGAACTAAGATCTAGGAAATTGTTAAAGGCCGCAATAGAAGATGGTGAATGACCATCACCCGTTGTTTCACTAGTGTCTCTAACTAGATTAAAGTCGCCAAGTAAGATCGTTGGCGTGCTAGAATGCATAAGTGAGGTTAATTCTTCTATATAGAGTGCCTTACTCGATTCGCTATCCGTGGGACCGTAAGTGTTACATATTCTCAATTTGTAGTCATTTGCTAAGTTAAAAGTACAATTTTGGGTGAATTGACCTTCGTTATAATCCACCAATCTTAGTTTATCCGACCATGCCGTCATGAGTCCTCCCTTTGTTCCATTTGCATGTAAAAATTTTGCGTTTTTGAATTTGGATGAACAAATCAAACAAATATTAAATTTAGTTGGATTACACCATTTTATCTCTTGAATACAAACCACATCACTCATCGAGTCTCGAATTTGGTCTTTAATCATATTACATTTCTCTCTAGATCCAAGACCCCGCACATTCCAACACATAATTGATAAAAAATTTAACGACATAAAATTAAAAGATAACACTTATCTATGACTCCCTAAAATTACCCAAAAATTTGGAGTCATAGAATATGTATGCAAACTTCACGACTCCTAGCCGTCTTTCTTGGTTAGCTCCTCAATATCCATTGCCTCCTCATTAGACATGGCTTGATCATTTAACGGGCCATATGCCGCTACATTTGTATCATTGTTAGAAACTGAGGTGGACAACATATTCATAACGTTAATGTTGGTTAATTCTAAGCTAGAGGGGGGCGAATAGGTAACCTAGTGGGCCATTTTTGACTACGTATACAAATTATAAATGCGGAAGCTAATTAATGTAATTTGAACAAAGTAGAAAATACCAAACACTTGAACACACGATGTTTATTACGGAGTTCGGTAGGTGGTTGCTATGTAGCTTTAACTCACCCTTTACTTGCTTAATCGACCGATTCAATTAGTTGCAAGTACCTACGTCTCCGGGAATGCCTTGTGCCGTTTTGGGCTTTCGATTGAATTCCAACTCACTCGTACAAGGTTTGCCTAGATCGATTTACACGTTTTATATCGATCTATAGCGGGCTTTACAATCTTAGAGCTAGCCTATTACACGTTTCTATTACGAACTACAACGTGATCGGTCACGTGAGTTGGGAATCGTATAGAAGAGAAGATTCGAAGATAGATCTTGGATCTAGAAGATTGAATCACACTATCAAGAGATTTGGGAATCACGGCTAGAGGTCTTTCTCTCTTTTGGATGTTGAATGAATTTTTGTAAAAAGTTAGAGAGAGAAAGGTATGAATGGTTCTATTTATATAACTCATAGAACCCACTCAAACTGTGTAAAAATTACATAGTTCGTTCGAACGAATTGTTAGGTTCGTTCGAATTAACTGCAATTTGAACTAGCCGTTTCAAATGAAATATTCATAAACACGATGGGTTCGTTCGAACGGACCCATAGGTACGTTCGAACGGACATGGATTAGTTCATAGTTCATTCTATGAATCTTGGAACGAACCATGAAGGTTCGTTCGAACTAACTAATAAGTTCGTTCGAACGAATATTAATTGTGTCTAGATTTGGTATATTTTCTTACAACACCAAATCTTGGTTCGTTCGAACGAACAGTATTATTCGTTCGAACGAACTTGGAGTGATTTAGAGTTCGATCTATGAGTTGAACGAACCATGAATGTTCGTTCGAACGAACATATTCGTTCGTTCGAACGAATATTAATTGTGTCTAGTGTTGTCTATTTTCTCACAATACCAGCTTTTGGTTCGTTCGAACTGATGGTGTTCATCAGTTCGAACCGAGGGTTCGTTCGAACGCACTGTGTTGTTCGTTCGAACGAACCATAATCTGGTATGGTGATTTTCCATTTTCCATTTCATCGTGTTTCGAATTTATCTTTTGATCTTGATAAGTATGAGATGTTCTTTGGAATACGTAGGGTTTATTTTTAATGATCCCAACTCACGGAAAGCTTCGACGTCTTGAATTCTGTAGGAAAATTTCCTCGACTCCTGGCCCGCGCAGCGGAATGAAGGCCCGGTCCGATTCCCCGATTCCCGAGATCACGCCATGACTTCGAGAGTACGATGCGAATAGAAGGATAGATCTATACCAGTGCCAAATTGATGGCACACGAAGGGTTGATCGCCGCCTTCTATTTCCTATCACGTTGGTGACAATCCGCGCGTCCCATACCACGCGTCCTTCACCAATCGTTTGCTATGCCGGTTCACTCGACTTCGTCCTCATGCGTCCAAGCGTTTCCACCGTCTTTCTTACTCGAGTCGATCACAATCGAAGAGTCACAAACGTCACTCCTCTACTTGTATCCACGGTGATTCGTAAGACGTCGGTCGCGGATGCACCTGCCTAGACGATGCGCTGGCGAACTTGCTCGATCTAATCGATTCTCTATCACTCGAGAAACTCCTTTCTCGATTTCTCTCTCTTCGTACCTTTTCACTCACAAAAGATCTAATCTGAATTTTCTCTTTTTCTCTTGTGTCTTTGGCAGAATAATCTGATTCAATTGCTTAGTGAGGAGAGAGAAAGTATTCTATTTATATCTAATAGGATCAGGATTAGCCAAAAGGCATGTATATCCAATATACACCCTTTCACACAGAATATTGCATGAACCTGGTCAGTATTCTGTCCAGACGAAATTGATAAATTTCTCTGACAGAAACGCACCCAACATGAAAGTTGTAGATAATCCAATTATCTACACAACCCAATTTGGCCCAGCCCAATTGGAGTTTGTATGCAAAAGTTATGACTGTTTTACTAACTGTATGTCATACTGTTGCACCATTTCGGTATTTCACATAAACGACACTTATACTTCGTTCATTTGAAATATATTTCTTCATGAAGGTTGTAGATAATATTATTATCTATCTAACCCAATTTGAACCATTCAAATCGGATTTTCCCACTGACAGTTATGGCCACGAATGTACGACTACATTCGTTTATCCTTGTGTACACTTTTACGGTTGATCATGAAACTGTATTTCCTTCAGTCTCCCACTCAATTTCAGATCTACCTAAAATGTACTCATGCATATCCAATATGCACGATTTTAGAGAATATAGCTCGCGTATCAAATACCAAGCTATGCACATCCAATGTGCCGATTTTATGATCAAGCCCGACTTAGTACGACTCGTTGTGTGACCATGTAGGTTCGACTTAACGATGGCAGTAGGTTGTTTCCAATGCCTACAAGCTCATGAGCGGGATCTAGTCACTCCATCATAGCTACCCATGTTAAACGAATAATGATTGTAATCATTGTGCCTATCTCGAATAGCGATTACTAGTTCTCTTGTTTACGATATCCGTTAATCAAAAGACATGGTAATAGTCACCCTTATAATTTGATTAACTACACTTATTCCCCGATTCCGAGTTGATTTAACAAATTTCAATCGATATTAACCATTAATATCATTGACTTTGGCCGGAGATTTCGT
The DNA here is from genome assembly GCA_946800325.1 of Luzula sylvatica. Classification (NCBI taxonomy): domain Eukaryota; kingdom Viridiplantae; phylum Streptophyta; class Magnoliopsida; order Poales; family Juncaceae; genus Luzula; species Luzula sylvatica. The sequence goes on along the minus strand of OX326959.1, from coordinate 68,550,600 downwards.
TAATCGACTCATCGAGCGGCGCCAAAGAGATATCTCTTCCTTTCGGAATAAACAATTCCTATCTTGGAGACTCACATTGAATTCCGTGTTTCGGACAATACCCAATGATGACCCTTTTAACTCCCTGTTACGGTGAGCGTAAGATCATATCAAAGCATTGTGTTACGCACGTAACGCAATCAATGATCCCCTCAAGTTTGAAGAATCTAAAACCCCATCCGTCGCAAGTCCATCTATAATGACTAAATCATGTCATGGTCTCGCGGCTTCGGTCATATCCAATACATGTAACCTAACATATATCTACGTTCCCGATTCGACAAGCACCTTGTCCCATGATTAGCAAAACATAATCATCTCCTCGGCTAACGTACTAGTGTACGCGTTCAGTCTATTATCTAAAAATAGAAATGCTTCTCTCTTAAGCAAACTGATACGCGACTAGGGATGTTTAGAAATGACACTTTAAGTGTGAAGGTTTTGCTGCACATAGTCCTCAACCATGTCGACGTCCACACAAGTTCAAATCAAGGTTCATGTAACAATCATATTACACAACCCGCACACAGTTTTCATATAAGGTGAATGCATATTAATTTAAGTAAACAAAATTTTTAAAAGGGATGCATTCATATGGACTAAGTATTTGGGTGATACAACGTTTACCTATGGATATCTCCATACCCATAACCTGCGAGGACTATCGTATTAGATAACTACACTCTACTCTCTTCTTCCTCCTCTAGGTATCTCCATACCCATAGTCATCGCATGTCAGTCACGCGCGACTAGAGAGAGCGGTTGTGTAAACGGGTCCGCACGTTCCCGCTAGTGTTAATCATCATCAGGATTGGAACATTTCCAATACCTACGATCACGTCTTTTCACAAAATTTCATGGATCAAATGAAATTTTCTGAGTATTGGCTAGACGTGGTTATGACCTCGGCATTTTTGGTTTGTACTATTGCGTCTCACGCAATAAACAACCATAAATCCGTTAACTCGTGACTACTAGAGTTTGGTCATGTATCCTTGATCCATACCACTTCCTTTTGCGATTAATAACCGCAATATACTCGCCTCCGTAAATAGAATCATAAACTATTGGTCTTGTGGAACCTTTCCACATAACCGTGTTTTCATTTAAGCAAAACATATACACACTTTGTGATCGAAAGTCGTGCTACATATTTGGACGTGCTTAATCTTTGGAAACTGTTGTTGTTATAACTCTTTATAACCAACACGTCCTCCACACCATTATAGATAAAAATCCTGAATTCTTTCGCAAAATATTCAAGGATAAACCTCACCGCTATCAATACAAATCTCGATGGGTTTAAATATACATAACCATTATGTATATATTTGTATAACCATTATACATTCACAAGAGTTAGTCTCATGTAATCGAATTACATTCAAACTCATGTGATTCCCATGAATTTTATTGACGGTGAACTAGACGCTTTATTTGTATGACAGATAGCCACATACATATCATGACAGATATAATAGATCCTAACATCAAATGTAAGGCATCATATTATTACTTTTCGCGCTGCTTGATGTCTCACATTGAGCCGTTGAAAATTTCTGCCATTCGACATTTCGATTTAACTCCGCCAAGGAGTAATATGTTGAAAACCATTTTCAACAATATATCGATATATGTGCTATAACATAGAACGAGGAGTAATATCCTATAGATCTTCACGCTTATTTCATAAGCGGTCTCGTCTAAATCCTTTGTCGTTACAAGAAATATAACGCAGCTTCCACTAACCTTCATGTGTACACAAAGTTTCCATTCATTTCGACAATTTTATAACAGTTTATAACTTCGTCAAAACGAATATTCCAATTCCGAGAAGCTTTCTCTAATCCATCATATGGATCGTTAAAGCGTGCATATCTTATCCCTGATTCTTATGAATCGACAAAACCGTAAGGTTGTGTCAAGTACACATCCTTTCATAAAATTTCTGTTAAGAAATTCGGTTTCGACATCCATCTTGCCACATCATATAGTCATAATATGCGATTATGGCACGCAGAATTTCGAGAATGGGAAAGCATGGCAACATGCGAAAACGTTTCTTCATAGTCCGACTATGAATTGCATGAAACTCTTCGCAACAAGCCTCGCTTTACATATATGCGTATTCCTATCCATGTCGGTTCTTCATCTGAAAGAAATACAGTTTCGGATCAACCGTAAAAATGTACACGTGGATGAACGAATGTAAGCGAACATTTGGAGCAATAACTTTCAGTAAGAAAATCCGATTTGAATGGTTCAAATTGGGTTAGATAGATACTTAGATTATCTATAACCTTCATGTAGAAATATATTTCATATGAATGAAGTATAAGTGTCGTTTATGTGAAATACCGAAAGGGTGCAATAGTATGACATACAGTTAGTAAAAGAGTCATAACTATTGCATACGAACTCCAATTGGGCTGGGCCAAATTGGGTTTTGTAGATAATTAGATTATCTACAACTTTCATGTTAGGTGATTTTCTGTCAGAGAAATTTATCAATTTCGTCTGGACAGAATACTGACCAGGTTCATGTAGTTTTTTGTGTGAAAGGGTGTATATTGGATATACATGCCTTTTGGCTAATCCTAATCCTATTTGATATAAATTGGATACTTTCTCTCTCCTCACTAAGAAATTCAATCAGATTATTCGGCCAAAGACACAAGAGAAAAAGAGCAACTTCAGATTTGATCTTTTGTGAGTGAAAAGGTACGAAGAGAGAGAAATCGAGAAAGGAGTTTCTCGAGTAATAGAGAATCGATTAGATCGAGCAAGTTCGCCGGTGCATCGTCTAGGCAGGTGTATCCGCGACCGACGTCTTACGAATCACCGTGGATACAAGTAGAGGAGTGACGTTTGTGACTCTTCGATTGTGATCGACTCGAGTAAGAAAGACGGTGGAAACGCTTGGACGCACGAGGACGAAGTCGAGTGAACCGGCATAGCAAACGATTGGTGAAGGACGCGTGGTATGGGACGCGCGGATTGTCACCAACGTGACAGGAAATAGAAGGCGGCGATCAACCCTTCGTGTGCCATCAATTTGGCACTGGTATAGATCTATCCTTCTATTTGCATCGTACCCTCGAAGTCGTGGCGTGATCTCGGGAATCGGGGAATCGGACCGGGCCTTCATTCCGCTGCGCGGACCCGGGGTCGAGGATATTCTCCTTCAGTGGTTTCAGAGCGATCGCCATCGATTCGAGGGTCGAATCATAGTCGTATATTCGATATACGCACGGGTTATCAAAGTTCGTACCCGTTTGCATGATGATAGATATAGAGATTCCAATTTCGTTCAAAATCACAAGTAGAATTCACTAGAGATCGATCATAAGTTGATTGAGAGTATCTAGGAATGATCGTGAAAAGGTTTCATGATTGATCGTTTTGGAAACGAGCGAAAACGGAAGAAACGGCAAAATCTGCAGAAAATTAGAATACGAAACAGTGAGTAAAACTAAGATAATTTTCAGTGAGAAACTCCAAATTGATTGGATCAAATTGGCGTAGTTAGATAATGAGATTATCTATGACTTTTATACAGAAAGTTTTTTCATTTGAACGAATTATCAGTATCGTTTTTATGGAATACTGAAAGGGTGCGACTGTTTGACATACAGAGACTAAAACGTCCGTATATTTCGCATCGAAACTCCAATTGAATTCAATCCAATTGGGTTAGTTAGATATTAAGATTATCTAGAACGTTCGTTCACGTTCAAAGTCGGTTGGAATAATTTAATATTTTCGTTTCAACAGAATACTGAAAAGGTGTCTGTAGTTTTCTGGTTGAAAATGTGTCTATTGGATATACTTACCTTTTCATTTGTCCGTATTTTACTAAAACTGGTATAACTTTCAGTAGAAAACTCAGATTTGAATGGTTCAAATTGGGTTAGTTAGATGATGAGATTATCTAGAACTTTCATGTTGTAATATATTTTATTTGAGCGAAGTATCAGTGTCGTTCTAATGATATACCGAAAGGGTGCGACAGTTTGACATAAAGTCAGTAAAACGATCGTAACTTTCGGATCCGAACTCCAATTGGGCTGGGCTAAATTGGGTTGGAAAGGTAATAAGATTATCTACAACTTTCTTGTTAGTTGATTTTCTGTCAGAGGAATGTACCATTTTCGTTCTGACAGATTACTGAAAGGGTATATGCAGTTTTCTGTTTGAAAAGGTGTATATGAGATATACATACCTTTAGGCCTATCTTTAACTCTAATCAATTAATTATATCATACTAGCATATTACATAATTAATTATTTAGAATAATTAGTCTCCCTAAAAAAATCATATGCATATTGAAAATCTTGTGATAGTGATATAATATGATTATGTCACGAATTTAGAAACATGCAATTACATGATCCCTCATAATATTTAAGTCATGGAAATGCCTTCCATATCCACAACCACCGAGTTTGGTGATTACGTTTCACGTGGGTTCAGGCTAAAGTCGGGCACGTGATATTGTAACCATCGAAAGGGTGGCAAGCGTTAAATCGGGACTTGTGAGGCACAGGCTAAAGTCGACTCACTAGTAGCTTATTTGAACGATACGTTGGAGATGGTTGTGACTTAACCGTCCAGGCCAATCATATTGGAGTTCGGGGCATAGATAGGATGCACACACGGACTTGGGATTGTATGGGATACAATCCATCACCGAAATCCTATAAAGGTTCAAAAGTCGTATTGGATACGATTGGATATAATCCAACCTAAATAACGGGATCCCACCCGATAGGCTAAAGTCACTTGTGGGAGGAACGGAAATATGGGTTTTGAGTGTTGTGGACTTGGAGTCCCGTATCGGTATGAGGATTATCGATTCGATAAAAATAACACATTCATATAATTACCATATAAGCATATAGATTAAGTACGCACGGTTAGGAGTTAATCTTCATCATCCGTTTAGAATTATGTTTTCAAGCAACACCAAATATATCGATGAGATCGATATGATAGATGGCTTTTGGGCCGGAATTACCGTTATTAACCTTGATAGTCAAAGAATAGTTCTTAGACTTAAAGGAACGTGTTGGACACGGAAATGGTAGATTCGGGGCTCGAGGCATTGGCTTTAGAGAAAGCAGGGTTCGATAAACTTTAAGAAGGAATCGAACGATATTACGTGCCTTGTGGTGGCATGTATAGACGCATATTCTCAAAATTGTTTTGAGAATTCGGGTGTATATGAAAGTAAAACACAGCGCTCATGAAATAGTTTCAAGAGCTAGAGCGCGTTGAATGATTCAATGCGGCTCAAAGAGTAGGTTAATTTTGAGACGCCTTATGGGTCTTGGATTAACACTCGTGTGTTGATGGTACGAGATTTGATCGTCGTGACCGAATATCATATGCATTCTATAGATAAGTCGATCCCGAAATTGCATGTGATGCGATTTAAATTTGAATTGGAGATGCTCGGAGTATCCGAGGAATCCAATGCATATAGATGCGTGGATGTCCTTGTAATTCAAAATCGGGATCGAAAGAAATGTATGTCTAAGGGTATTTTGGGAAAATGTTTTCCAAAATGGAAAGTTCGGACAAGGAGTTGTCCAAACTAGTGACTCAAAGAATGGTGAAATCCGAGGAGGATTAAACCTAGAAGTTGATTGCTTCCTTTGGCATTGCCGTCTTAGCCATATAAACAAGACTCGCGTATCTAGATTCCATGTGATGGATTGCTAGAATCATTCGAATTAGATTCGATTGATTAATGCGATACTTATTTATTAGGCAAGACGACAAAGGGCATCATTCTCCAAAGATTGGAGAAAGATCCAACGAATTATTGGAAATTATATTTACATATGATGTTCTGATAAGTTCCGAGGCAAGAGGAGGCTATCGGTATTTTGTTACGTTTATGGACGGTTAAAGTAGATATGGAAATATCTATTTAATGCGTGCCGAAACGGAGACTTTTGAAAGGTTCAAACAGTTTCAAAAACGAAATACGAAATCAACTAAGCAAGAAAATCAAAGCTTTTCGATAGGATCGGGAAGGCGAGTATTTGAGCTAAACCTTTCGATAGGATCAAGGAGGCGATATTTGAGTCATGAATATTGATGATCATTTATGATTGTGGAATCGTTTCATGATTGTCTTCATTTGGAACATTGAGATGTGTCCGAAAAGAGGAAATGAACGCATGCTGGACATGGTTCAATAAATGATAAGCCAATAGGATCTCCCAAAAATGTTTTGGGGATACGCCCTTGAGATAGCGGCACTAATGAATGGTTGCATATAAGATATGGACCATAAACCTTCTAATCGGTACAAAAGACGCCATATGAGATATGGATCGGAATGGTTCCGAAGTTGTCATTTGTATAGATTTAGGATGTGAGTATATTTCGAAATTTGTTTCGGTTAAACTCAATCCCAAATCTGGAAATTGTTCGTTTATCCTTAAGGAAACTAAAGGGTATTAGTTCTAACGTCCCGACGAAAATGATATTTTCGTGGCTCGAAGAGATGCCTTCTTGGAGGAGGACTAGATGCGCACAAGTTTGGAACTTGGTGCCATTTATCTCTATGCGGGCTAGTGGGAGTAGAATAAATCTCGAAAGAGTTCGAGATTTGAAAATGAACATTGTACCGATGAAAGTTGACATGGCTTCATCAAGAGTTGATGAACGCAAGTCGAACACACAAAGGAATTTTTCGTAGATCAAGTGGGCTATATCATAAGCCGGTAAATACGGATTTATCGTGGCTAATGATGATAGATCGAAATCATATGATGATTCGATATCCTACAAAGATGCTATGAAAAGTTGATTCCACATGACATGGTTTCATGAAATCTGAGATTCGATCCATGTAAATTATCAAGTTCAGAACTTGATTTCATCACTTTCTAGGATAGACCCGTGAAATGTGAGTGGGTTTTTCAAGATGAAGAACCTACATGGATAGGACTACGCATATATGTAAAGCGAGGTTTTTTGCGAAGAGTTTCATGCAATTCATAGTCGGACTATGAAGAAACGTTTTCGCATGTTGCCATGCTTTGACATTCTCGAAATTATGCTTGCCATGGTCGCGTATTATGACTATGTGATGTGGCAAAATGGATGTCAAAACCGAATTTCTTGACAGAAATTTTATGAAAGGATGTGTACTTGACACAACCTTACGGTTTTGTCGATTCATAAGAATCAGGGATAAGATATGCACGCTTTAACGATCCATATGATGGATTAGAGAAAGCTTCTCGGAATTGGAATATTCGTTTTGACGAAGTTATAAACTGTTATAAAATTGTCGAAACGAATGGAAACTTTGTGTACACACGAAGGTTAGTGGGAGCTGCGTTATATTTCTTGTAACGACAAAGGATTTAGACGAGACCGCTTATGAAATAAGCGTGAAGATCTATAGTATAGATCTAAGAAGTTCCTCGTTCTATGTTATAGCACATATATCGACATATTGTTGAAAATGGTTTTCAACATATTACTCCTTGGCGGAGTTAAATCGAAATGTCGAATGGCAGAAATTTTCAACGGCTCGATGTGAGACATCAAGCAGCGCGAAAAGTAATAATATGATGCCTTACATTTGATGTTAGGATCTATTATATCTGTCATGATATGTATGTGGCTATCTGTCATACAAATAAAGCATCTAGTTCACCGTCAATAAAATTCATGGGAATCACATGAGTTTGAATGTAATTCGATTACATGAGACTAACTCTTGTGAATGTATAATGGTTATACAAATATATACATAATGGTTATGTATATTTAAACCCATCGAGATTTGTATTGATAGCGGTGAGGTTTATCCTTGAATACTTTGCGAAAAAAATTCAGGATTTTTTTTTATCTATAATGGTGTGGAGGACGTGTTGGTTATAAAGAGTTATAACAACAACAGTTTCCAAAGATTAAGCACGTCCAAATATGTAGCACGACTTTCGATCACAAAGTGTGTACATGTTTTGCTTAAATGAAAACACGGTTATGTGGAAAGGTTCCACAAGACCAATAGTTTATGATTCTATTTACGGAGGCGAGTATATTGCGGTTATTAATCGCAAAAGGAAGTGGTATGGATCAAGGATACATGACCAAACTCTAATAATCACGAGTTATCGGATTTATGGTTGTTTATTGCGTGAGACGCAATAGTACAAGCCAAAAATGCCGAGGTCATAACCACTTCTAGCCAATACTCAGAAAATTTCATTTGATCCATGAAATTTTGTGAAAAGACGTGATCGTAGGTATTGGAAATGTTCCAATCCTGATGCTGATTAACACTAGCGGGAACGTGCGGACCCGTTTACAAAACCGCTCTCTTTAGTCGCGCGTGACTGACATGCGATGACTATGGGTATGGAGATACCTAGAGGAGGAAGAAGAGAGTAGAGTGTAGTTATCTAATACGATAGTCCTCGCAGGTTATGGGTATGGAGATACCCATAGGTAAACGTTGTATCACCCAAATACTTAGTCCATATGAATGCATCCCTTTTAAAAATTTTGTTTACTTAAATTAATATGCATTCACCTTATATGAAAACTGTGTGCGGGTTGTGTAATATGATTGTTACATGAACCTTGATTTGAACTTGTGTGGACGTCGACATGGTTGAGGACTATGTGCAGCAAAACCGTCACACTTAAAGTGTCATTTCTAAACATCCCTAGTCGCGTATCAGCTTGCTTAAGAGAGAATCATTTCTATTATTAGATAATAGACTGAACGCGTACACTAGTACGTTAGCCGAGGAGATGATTATGTTTTTCTAATCATGGGACAAGGTGCTTGTCGAATCGGGAACGTAGATATATGTTAGGTCACATGTATTGGATATGACCGAAGCCGCGAGACCATGACATGGTTTAGTCATTATAGATGGACTTGCGACGGATGGGGTTTTAGGTTCTTCAAACTTGAGGGGATCATTGATTGCGTTACGTGCGTAACACAATGCTTTGATATGATCTTACGCTCACCGTAACAGGGAGTTAAAAGGGTCATCATTGGGTATTGTCCGAAACACGGAATTCAATGTGAGTCTCCAAGATAGGAATTGTTTATTCCGAAAGGAAGAGATATCTCTTAGGCGTCGCTTGATGAGTCGATTAACGAAATCTCTGGCCCGAGTCAATGATATTAATGGTTAATATCGATTGAAATTTGTTAAATCAACTCGGAATCGGGGAATAAGTGTAGTTAATCAAATTATAAGGATGACTATTACCATGCCTTTTGATTAACGGATATCGTAAACAAGAGAACTAGTAACCGCTATTCGAGATAGGCACAATGATCACAATCATTATTCGTTTAACATGGGTAGCTATGAAGGAGTGACTAGATCCCACTCATGAGCTTGTAGGCATTGGAAACAACCTACTGCCATCGTTAAGTCGAACCTACATGGTCACACAACGAGTCGTACTAAGTCGGGCTTGATCATAAAATCGGCACATTGGATGTGCATAGCTTGGTATTTGATACGCGAGCTATATTCTCTAAATCGTGCATATTGGATATGCATGAGTACCTTTTAGGTAGATCTGAAATTGAGTGGGAGACTGAAAGAAATACAGTTTCGGATCAACCGTAAAAGTGTACACGTGGATGAACGAATGTAAGCGTACATTTGGAGCCATAACTTTCAGTAAGAAAATACGATTTGAATGGTTCAAATTGGGTTAGATAGATAATTAGATTATCTATAACCTTCATGTAGAAATATATTTCATATGAACGAAGTATAAGTGTCGTTTATGTGAAATACCGAAAGGATGCAATAGTATGACATACAGTTAGTAAAACAGTCATAACTATTGCATACGAACTCCAATTGGGCTGGGACAAATTGGGTTTTGTAGATAATTAGATTATCTACAACTTTCATGTTAGGTGATTTTCTGTCAGAGAAATTTATCAATTTCGTCTGGACAGAATACTGACCAGGTTCATGCAGTTTTTTGTGTGAAAGGGTGTATATTGGATATACATGCCTTTTGGCTAATCCTAATCCTATTTGATGTAAATAGGATACTTTCTCTCTCCTCACTAAGCAATTCAATCAGATTATTCGGCCAAAGACACAAGAGGAAAAGAGCAAATTCAGATTTGATCTTTTGTGAGTGAAAAGGTACGAAGAGAGAGAAATCGAGAAAGGAGTTTCTCGAGTAATAGAGAATCGATTAGATCGAGCAAGTTCGCCGGTGCATCATCTAGGCAGGTGCATCCGCGACCGACGTCTTACGAATCACCGTGGATACAAGTAGAGGAGTGACGTTTGTGATTCTTCGATTGTGATCGACTCGAGTAAGAAAGACGGTGGAAACGCTTGGACGCACGAGGACGAAGTCGAGTGAACCGGCATAGCAAACGATTGGTGAAGGACGCGTGGTATGGGACGCGCGGATTGTCACCAACGTGACAGGAAATAGAAGGCGGCGATCAACCCTTCGTGTGTCATCAATTTGGCACTGGTATAGATCTATCCTTCTATTTGCATCGTACCCTCGAAGTCGTGGCGTGATCTCGGGAATCGGGGAATCGGACCGGGCCTTCATTCCGCGCGGGCCCGGGGTCGAATGGATTCCAATCCGGTATTGACACTCGTTGGAGGAGCATGGCTTGAATTGCTTTCTCCACCACATCGTCCACCGAAGGAGTGATCGTCGCCATAAGTGCCAAGTTCGCGGTTTCTCGATCCGAGTTGCACTCCGACTCGGATGAGGTACTTGAGGCATCTGACTCTCCCCATCTTCCTACATGAGCTTTGTAAGCCTTTTTCTTTTTGAAATCTTTACCGTTGTCCTTGTGTTGTTCTTCTCAACTTTTGTCGTCGTATCGTCTTTCGCGTCGAGGTTCACGTCTTTCCCGATCTTTTCGCTCGTCATCCTTTTTGTTCCACGGAGCATGTTCGGGATGAAGAGTCCAACATGTCTCGATTGTGTGGCCCTTCTTGTTGCACTCGAAGCAATATGGCTTCAAGTTTTGTCGCTTGCGGTTGTCGTTTGATGTGAGGCAAATAAGGCACAAATTTAATACTTAATTTGGGGATTTTAGCCCTTGTGAAGAATAATTATATATACTTTATTAATCATATTTGAGATAACATGAATATTTCTTCACTAAGTGTGTTTTATTGCTTAATCACAGGAATTAGAAGGAATTTATGGGAATTTGGAGAGTGTAGTTGTCTCCAACACGTCAAGAGGAGTGAAAACGATATATTATACCGATATATTCGGTACATGAATGAGACGGGAGACAAACAATTATCATGATAGAAACTTACACAAAAGTCTACACGAAAACCACTCAATCCTTAGCCCTTATCCTTCCCACCTACCTTTGGTGGAAATTACCTCATTACCCTCAATCCTCTCCACTAACTCGGGGCCAATAAGAAGGCTCCGTGAGTGCTATAAATAAGAGAAAAGGGCCACGAGTTTGAGTACGCTCTTTTGACCCTTCTTGCTCACACACTCTCTCTCTCTCTCTCTCTCTCTCTCTCTCTCTCTCTCTCTCTCTTAAGCAAGTCCAAGAAACTTTCAAGAACACGCAAGAATTGCAAAATCGAACGATAATTCTCTAAGATTGATCACCGAATAGAAGCTCACTTCATTCGGTGAATTGGTCTACACTTCGACGAAGATCGAGTTGTGGGGATTTGGTTGGAGCTTCCTTCATCCGAATCCACGCAAGCAAGGAATCGAGCTTACTCTAATTCGATTGGGAGCTTCCTTCCAATTGCTACCTTGCAATCTCGAGTTCACTCAACCGGTACGGAGCTCACTTCGATTGGCGAGTGGATTGGTACGAAAGGAACAAGTTGTGTGAGGCGTCTAGCTCACTAGCATCTCAAGACAACGAGGAAGGCATCCAAGACGAGACTCGAAGCTCACTTCATCTCTCTAGGTGTTTTCTTTCCTTTCTTGAAATTCTTGTAGTTTTAATTGAATTGGATTTGTGTAAAGAACTTGTGGTTTAATGAATCTTTTGTTTTCGAAATCTTCCTTGTCTGTTTGTGTGATCTTAATGCTTGTTACTTAGTTCAATTACTTTTCAATTTGAATCCAAAACAAACCCTTTAATTCAATCCTCAAATCAAATACTCAAACTCAGTTTCAGAAACAATTCCGTTATAACGGACATAAATTGCGTTACAACAGACCTTTCGGTTTGTACCTGACCTTCAGTCTGTTGGTACTCCGTCGTAACGCACCTTAATTCCGTTGTAACGGACCAGTCAGGAAAAGCATTAAAGAGCACTCATACTAGTGCATTGTAACGGACATACTAGTTCGTTGTAACGGATTAACCAATCCGTTATAACGCTACTTCTATCCGTTATAACGGACTACCTCTTTCCGTTGTAACGGAACTTACTCCGTTGTAACGAAACTTCATATCAATTCATGCGTTAACAATTACCCTAATGTCTGTTGTAACAGACTCTATTTCCGTTGTAACGGACTACCTTCTGTGATTCTTCTTCGTTATTTCTAGTCCTTTTTTTATTAAATCTTTGACGCAATTGCTCCCCGTGGAATGAATCTATACATTTACTACTGTACAAACATAGATTATAAATTTTGTTGATTGTTCGGGGTTTTAACACAACGACATATTAAAACACGCGAAAATCCCGCTAATCATCGTTGAACCGTCTTTCATGAGTCCTAAAATCCCGAAATTTTCTTACCAAAAGAGCTATTTCACTCTCATCGTCGCTAGCATCTACGGCGGGTAGAGCAATGGCTTTGAGGCGAGGTGTTGAGGCATTCTCTTGATTGAGTTGCTTGAGCCGTGCTTCGAAGTTTCGGAAGTAACTTACCAAATCTTCGGGCGACATGTCTTGTGTAGTCATCATTGTTTCCAATGCCACCCTTAGGGTTTCCCAACTCGTCGGTATTGCTCGAATCAATTTACCTACAACTCGAGAATTTGTTAGGGACTCTCCAAGAGCGGTGAATCCATTTTTGATATGATTCATACGAGTATACATATCATCTACGGATTCACCTTCGATCATCCGAAAACTATCAAATTGTTGCTCGAGTCCCATTAGATTGGTTCTTTTCATTTGATCGTTTCCTTCAAAACGATTTAGGAGAGCGCGCCACATTTTAAACGATGTGTCACATCCGTCTACTAGGACAAAGAGTGATCCTACCATGTTAGTAAGAATTAGATTTTGGGCGTAAATATCCGAGGTTTCGTTTAACGAAGACTCGGATGTTAATACGTCCTTACCGCCAACATCGGTAGTTGTTATGATTGTGAAACCAATCTCAACAACCGATCTTAGCCCTTGGATGGTGAATACGTTAAGCATGCACCTTTTCCAAATGTTCCAATTCTTACCATCTAGTTTGTCTGGATAGGTAATATGCATCTTGGGAGTGGTAGAGTTGGCCATGGTCGTATACAAGTCGTCAATTACTCAAAGAGACAGTTAGTATTTTGCTCTGATACCAATTGTTGGTTAATTCTAACCTAAAGGGGGTGAATAGGTAACCTAGTGGGCAATTTTCGACTAGGTATACAAATTATAAATGCGGAAGCTAATTAATGTAATTTGAATAAAGTAGAAAATACCAAACACTTGAACACACGATGTTTATTACGGAGTTCGGTAGGTGGTTGCTATGTAGCTTTAACTCACCATTTACTTGCTTAATCGACCGATTCGATTAGTTGCAAGTACCTACGTCTCCGAAAATGCCTTGTACCATTTTGGGCTTTCGATTGAATTCCAACTCACTCGTACAAGATTTGCCTAGATCGATTTACACGTTTTCTATCGATCTATAGCGGGCTTTACAATCTTAGAGCTAGCCTATTACACGTTTCTACTACGAACTACAACGTGATCGGTCACGTGAGTTGGGAATCGTATAGAAGAGAAGATTCGAAGATAGATCTTGGATCTAGAAGGTTGAATCACACTATCAAGAGATTTGGGAATCACGGCTAGAGGTCTTTCTCTCTTTTGGATGTTGAATGAATTTTTGTAAAAAGTTAGAGAGAGAAAGGTATGAATGGTTCTATTTATATAACTCATAGAACCCACTCAAACTATGTAAAAATTACATAGTTCGTTAGGTTCGTTCGAATTAACTGCAACTTGAACTAGCCGTTTCAAATGAAATATTCATAAACACGATGGTTCGTTCGAACGGACCCATAGGTTCGTTCGGACGGACATGGATTAGTTCATAGTTCGTTCTATGAATCTTGGAACGAACCATGAAGGTTCGTTCGAACTAACTAATAAGTTCGTTCGAACGAATATTAAATGTGTCTAGTTTTGGTATATTTTCTTACAACACCAGATCTTGGTTCCTTCGAACGAACCATGAATGTTGAACGAACCATGGAAGGAGTTGAACGAACCATGAATGTTCGAACGAACATATTCGTTCGTTCGAACGAATATTAATTGTGTCTAGTGTTGTCTATTTTCTCACAATACCAGGTCTTGGTTCGTTTGAACTGATGATGTTCATCAGTTCGAACCGAGGGTTCGTTCGAACACACTATGTTGTTCGTTCGAACGAACCATAATCTGGTATGGTGATTTTCCATTTTCCATTTCATTGTGTTTCGAATTTATCTTTTGATCTTGATAAGTATGAGATGTTCTTTGGAATACCTAGGGTTTATTTTGATGATCCCAACTCATGGAAAGCTTCGATGTCTTGAATTCTTCAATCATCTTGATGTCTTTCCTTTCATGAGTGATCTTCGCAATTCTCCACTCATGTTCCTTTTGATCATTCTTAATCCGTTGTATCTATTTCTCCTACAAGTTCGTCTTAACTGAAACCGTTAGTATTGACAGTGTTTTGATATAATCAAATCTAAGGATATTTGGATCAACAGTTAATATCTATTATTATATTTTGTACTCCTCGATATGTCGATTAATAGAAGGTGAGGCATGATTCGTAATGTGACATAAGCTCTCTATTTGACTACATGTCTCTTCTGTTAATCCACATGGATCCAACAATTCTTCTTGAAGGGTATCCAAAATCTTAATTTGATTAATAGATTTTTTTACCGACTTAGATAGGCCCTTGCCTCCAGATTTCTTTAATGGTAATGATAAAAAAGATCCATCTCCCGCTTTAGGCTTGATTTTAGGACGAGTGGATTTTTTGCAATTAAAAATGGCATTTTTTACTGTTTTTTCTCTCAAAAAGAATGCCCCTTTATTAGGTAGTTTGAAATTAGAAATATTGAGATCATTAGTACCTTCATATGTCGCACGCAATTGAGATGTATCCATTTTGTCGAGGTCAGAGGCAGTCAACAAAGGATTCCCTTTCTCCTCCGCACCAGAGACAGTTGACGTGTCGAGGTCAGAGGTTGCGACGAGAGCCGAAACCAATTTTGCTCCACCTTTCGCCGTGGTGATGTCTTCAAACTCGCCAATCGAGCCACCTTCTACTAGATCTCCCTCCAGCTCCAATTCGCTCTCTCCCGCCTTTCGATCCAGAATTTTGCCTTCTCGGAAATCATTCGACATGGGACCCTGCTTGCGTGGACATGGTTCCGTGGTTCCGCGGCCTACCAAACTGACCACAGGAAGTTGTCGCTTCGCTCTTGTGACAGCTGTTGTCTCCTCCCTCTTCGTCACCTTCTTCTCAATGCCTTTGGCGTCGGACATTTCTATCATCTTTTTACGTTCACAGCTACTTGCGGTCTCCCTCTTCTCACCATCAGATAGTAGAGCCTCTCCAGTTATTATTTCTCGGGCTCCTTCTCGTTTGTTAATTGTATGCTCATTATTCCTCTTGATGTGCATGTCCATTAAGTCATTTCCTTTTTCTATTTCTAGGCTCAAAGATAAATTGTTGATGGTTGGGCCTTTTCTTGAGGCCTTTATTTGATGAGAGCTTGTGTTTGTAATTTTCTGATGGGGCTCTACATCATTTAAATGCTCAAAGCATTTTGATGGCTCGTGCTTTGTGAAAAAGTCACCACCTTTATCAACTGAGTGGTCTATATTCACTAGGTCATCCCTAGCTGTGTGTGCAATTAATGCCTTTTTTTTTTTTTTCCTCGTCCTTCTTTATTAGAGACCGAGCCTTTATCAGAGCCATCACCTTTTCGCTTGCATGACTCTAATATGGAAGGGAAATTGTACCATGCCCCGAAAACCCATCACCACACTCACGATCCGAAACCCTTTTGTTTTTTTTGGGTTGGGTGTTAATCCCCAACTCCAATTTGCACCCCATTCTCTCTCCAAATTAATTAATGTTTTGAATTAACAGTTAATTGTGAGTAAATTAACACCTCATATTAGTACCTAATAATTCATTAATTCAATTAACTGTTAATTCGAAGCATTGTTAATCGAGTGGGTAATTTTTGGGAGATGGATAGGATATCAAGGATATGGTGATGAGTTTAGGGTACAGTAAATGGCCTCAATATGGAAACAGGAGAGACACTACTCTTTCTTTTAATTTGTCTCTCAGAGTATGCCTTAAATAACCCACTTACACTATGAAAATTGAAACCTAAAGGAAGTGCAAGATCAGGCTTCTGACTCATGTCCTGCTCGTTCAGAGATGCCCCTTTGAGCTGCTCGGGTTTTTGGTGGTTTAGTTTGCGGATTTCTTCTTCTTCTCGGGTCGGGATGCTAGGTGCTCCATTATGTGCTGTTAATGGGTCGGGTTGATAGTTGCTGGTTCGAGACTGGTTGTTAGGTGTTGGTTCGGGTATGGTGACTTCGAGTTCACGAGTGGAGAACGCGACCTGCTTACCTCGTGTAATCTTGGCTCCTTCCATGGTCCTCGGGGGATTACGGGAGTGATTCTCTTGGTGCTCCATTCTTGGCCTTTTGGAAGAGGAAGCTTGGTCCTTGTGGTTGTGAGGCTCAAGTACATAACTAGGAGCCTTACTGCGAGACTCATGTGTGACCGAGCTTGTTCCTTGTGGTCGAGTACCTAGTGGATCTCCATTCTCATTTTGCCACCCCGCACTAAAATTGATTTGGTTAAGTTGTGTGTGGAAGAATTGATCCGGTGGAGTTGGATCATTAGGTAGATGATACGGCAATGGTTCGATGATCGTACTAAGACCCTCGATCTGCACCTCTTGGCTACCTCCCACAACAAAAGAAGAAACGGAATCCGGTATAAGCTCGAGGTTAGTCGTTCCTATTAAGATGTCCAACGCATCTAGGTAGGATATGTTTGTAAATGAGCCATGGTAAAACACTTCCCCGAACATACACGTTATGCGGCTAATTTCCTCAATACAAAAGCAATGGATAGGCAAATTTTTTAACCTTAACCATGCTTTTAAATCGTATTTCGCCGGTGAGGCATTTATGGACACCTCCCATGGATAAATAACATAATGATCCTCAAGGAAGCGATCTATCTCGGATGCGATGAACTCTTCTCGCGATATGTAGTCCGGTAACTTGACGAGATAACGATTATCGTTTAAGAACGCAAGTTGAAAAGGAGAAGTCCACTTTCTCATGGCTAGGAGAAATTGCCTAACACCATGTAATGAATGTCCCCGGACTAACCTTGCGTCGATGACAACCGCCTTCTTCATGGATGCCGCGAGTTCCCTAAACTTTTGCGTCGGCGTGTCAAAGCAAGGTACCGACTTGGGGCGATCCTTTGGTAGACAATTTGGGCCGATCTTCCCTCTCGGTTTTAGAGGGTCGAAAGGCGGTACGGGACGCTCTGGGAGTTTGCACCCTGCCAAGACGTGACCGGTCTTGCCGCAATTCGTGCACCGTCTCGAGTTGGCACAACCCGCAGTCCGATGACCTAACACAAAGCACCGGTAGCATCTTCGGTACCAAAAGGGGTTTGATGGATCCTTCGGAAGAGGGAACTCCAATGTCTCCTCCGATTTCGTACGTAATCCCCGAGAAGCTTCGTTTGCCTTCCTCCTTGTTTCCATAGCTATTTCCTCTTTCGATGGGAGAGGAGGGAGGAAAGGTGACAAAATTTTCGGATTGCACCTTGTTGCTCGAATAGGCGCCATAGATGGAGCTCTTTTCTCAATCCAAATCGAGGTAGCATTCGTCGGAGCAGGTCCTTGCGGGTTGAAAGGTTTCCATGGCACGTACGAGCCGTTTTCACCTTGACGTTTAGGCAAAAGTCTTGCTTGAGATGTCATGGCTTGGTAGGGTTTCTTCTTGCTCTTTGTGGTTTGTGTTTCGGTTCTTGGGTGTGTTTGATGCAATGTGTTTCTCCAGAGAGTGTGTGTGTGTGTGTGTGTGTGTGTGTGGGGTGTGTGTGTGTGTGTGTGTGTGTGTGGTGGGGGGGGGGGGGGGAGTAACGTGGTTCTTGGGTGTGTTAAAAAGTTACTTAATTTTATAAATAATAATATATGAGTATAATAAATATTAATCATCATAAATAGAAGTATAGTGATCATTTGATTAAAAAAAATTAAAATCGCTGTCAATTTATCCATGTTAGTTCTTATAATAGAGTCATCCTTTGTTTTATCCATTCCATTTAATTTCCTAATTTTCTTTCCCTAATTAATAACATCACATTTTTTTATTTATCCTCTAATTAATATCAGTTTCTCTCTCCTCCGAATTTTCTCTCTCCTACAATTTCTCTCTTCTAATTAAGACAAGAAATATCCACAAATATTTAATTTGATCGATAGCAATCAATGCATCACAATTTTTGTCTCTAATTAATTTCTCTGCTCGGTTTCTCTTGTTTTTTTTTCACCTTCTCCTTCTTTGTCTTTAGAATTGTCATTTTTCTCTTTTGAATATTAATATTTGATCGATAGCAATCAATGCACCACCAAATAAAAATAACAATGTTAGTATGATCTATTATATAGGAACATCGTCAAATTAATTAAAAATAAAAATGAATCAAAAGTTTGAAAATCAAATGTGAATATTCCGAACAAGAACAAAACTTATCTCTTGGAAAAACAAATAAAAAAGAATATATTTATGATTCACAAATAATATCAATACAATCTAACTAATGTAAAATTAATATAATAACACATACACTAAAATTTCTTAAAATGCATTTTTTGATGAAACATATAGCATCTTCAAATATCATATAATTTTTTGATGTAATATATTCAAATTCAACCCTAATCTTAATAGATTTTTGAAAGATATTTTTTGATGTAAAACATATTCATATAATTTTTTTCACCATTAAACCAAATCATAATCTGCTATTATTCAAATTAAAGTTCGGCAAAGGGCGGAATAAAGGAATTGAAGGAATAGGGAATAACAATTATTCCATTTTATTCGGAACCTATGAAAAATACACAAGGAATAGAATAATGTAAAAGATTATATTTACCAAAATAACCCTAGTTGCTACTTTGATCAATTATCATAATTAACAAAATTAATTAACACAAATTAGCATACAATTTAGTAGCATGGGATGAAATCCTTTACTAAATAGTAACATAAAAAATAAGACAAATTTTAATTAGTATATTTTTATACCTCTAGCTGCAATGTCATTGAGCCACGTCATCCCTTCATTTTGGACCGTTCGATCATCATTGATTTAAATCGTATGGCCCTGCTTTGAATGAGTTTGGTTTACGTAGACCAAAGTAAGTTAACATTGCTTGGTCCTCCTAAACCGAGTCTAGTCATAATTTTGAACCCAACTCAAACCTTATCCCACTCCTCTCTCTCCTTTCTCATTTCCTCTCATGAGTGGCCGACCAGGAAAAAAAAGGGCGAACAAACCCTAGCCATGGCGAAACTACGGCGAAATCCGAGCTCTTAACACATAAAACACACCAAAAAGCGAGCGGCCACGAAACCCTAGCAAGCAATAGTTGAACGCTGGAGAAACCCTAGCTCGGCGATACGGGCGGTTTTCTTTGATTAGAACTCGAAACTGATACATGTACGATAACTTTTCCTCAATTTTTTCGTTTTTTCCTCTGATTTTGCTCTTTTGTATTCGATATTGCTTCTTTTTTTTAATTTATTCTATTATTTGGTCTAGATTTCCAGTATTTTACCAGTTGGAGTTTTCTTCTGTCCCAATTTGTGGTCTTGCATGACTGGTTGATAGTGATTTCGAGGCGAAGTAGGACCAAATTGATATGAACAGTCACGCCATATTTATCGGATGACTGCCCTGTTGACGTGAGTCAAATTGATTCAAATAGTTTCTTTTATTTTGATTTTGTTTGTTAATGTTACAAATTGATTCCTTGCAATGATATTTTCTCCATTTATTTTGTTCCCTTCAGCTATATGCCCGGCTCGAAGCTACAGAACAGTTGCAGCTTCCTCTAAAATTTCGAATCATCCCAAGCGAATCAAAAGAACGTCTCCACAAAATTGCTGGTACAATTTCTCTCAGTTAAATTGAATCCCTGCTATCATGACCATACTAAGATGTACTGGTACTGTTAAGATATTTTAAAATTTTGTTTTATGTAAATATCTATTCTATTTCATTCTTTATTATAGTTCTTTCAGCATTGATTTGTTCTAAATTCATATAACTAGAGCTGTTATGTTGTTTGTTTATGTTAAGTGAAATAAACAATTTTTTGTCTGTTTTTTGTTGTTGTCAGGAACTCGAGGTTCACGCATTTGTTACAGGTTTCGTTAGGTAAAATTGAATTGAATAAGTATATGAAGTTTGGAAAATTTAATTGATTAATTGAATAAAAAGGAGGAGATTTGAAGGCGTTGATGTTATGTTGTTCTTCTAGGAATGATAGAGAGAAAAAGAGGCGCAATAATAATTATCGGATCGGATGCTGCAACTGTTACTCGAACCGATCCATTATACACTGTCTATGCCACCACAAAAGCGTGAGTCTCTTTTCTTTTAGTTTTAAAACATGCATTAATACTTTAAATTTCCAGTCAATTCCATATTTTAAATTTTAAATTTATCTCTGATCCATTAGTACATTAAAAAAGTACTCATTTCATACATTTCTGGCTTATGCAGGATATGTGTCCGTTGAGATTGAGTCGACGAAGATGAAGCAAGAGGGATTATAGGAGTGAGAGTGACAAGTCCATTTGAAGAGGCGAGAGATTCAGGGTCTGACAGAGAGGAGGAGCGTATGAGGAAGAAGAGAAAAATTGCCGAAGGTCAAATTGTCGAAGATATGCCTAAGAAAACTCAGAAAAAGGTTTGTTACTGTCGAAGAAATTAGAATTTTGATTCTTGAATGATTTCATAGATTGAATGTTTATGTTGGTCTCTGTATTTTTTGTAGGCTTTCAAAGTGGCAAAGAAGCTCAAGTCTACATTTGTTCGTGGATATTCGAACAAATCGAATCCATTGGGAGATGTTAACCTTACTAAAAGGTAAATTTCTTTTTTTTCTTTAGTTGTTCAAGTTTTAAGTGCATTCACTTTTTGGGTATTTTAATCCTCTAATTTCTTCTCTCTTCGTCCTACAAATTTGGAATCGACCTTGATCCTGTTTTTTTTCCATTTAAGATACAGCGATTCTTTTGGAAAAAAGGTGAAGATCAACTCAATATTATATAATTTTAATTTTAAATCAATTAAAAATGTTCAATATTTTCTTTTGTGTATTGCTAAATCAAGTTATTGATCTTATACATGCAGATGAAGACTGAAGTCATTACTATCGAACCACGATACCCCACTGTTAGGTGCCCATACTCAACTGGTACGTTTGAGATCACTTCAATCATATAATTTATCAACTTTAATTTTTATTTCATGTGTAATTATATAATAAACAAAATAGTTATTTATGGTTTATATTTTTTTTATTTTGTTGCAGTGCACTCGAAAGATTTGAGAACCAATTTGCTTCTCATGATAAGATTTGAAAAACAATTTGGTGTCGATGAACTTGAACAACTTTTTTGAAAACTCTCGAACTTTAACGGAAATAACATGGATATTACTTTGTGTTGATAATATTTGAACGTATATTGCTAAAAGAGTCTAAATTTTTTGACATGTTCCTAATGTTATTTTGCCTACTGTGGATTGCCAACATCGAATTATTTTATATTGGGAATATAGAAATGCGAAAGTCTAGATGTTCGAATTGGATTGTTTTTAATCTTGCTATGTCTAGAAAAACCTAAATGTTCAAATAAATCATGTTTAACATAAGAAAAAAATATCTTTTAGGCTTGCGAAAAATAGTTAAGTGTATCATTTGAGTTATTAGTCAGTTGGATCAAAAAGCTAAAACCGAAATGTGAACCTAAAAGATCGAGTATCATATGATAAGATTTGAAAAACAATTTTCTATCGATGTACTTGAACAACTTTGACGAAAAACTCTCGAACTTGAACGGAAATAACGCATCCAATACAATAAATTACACGTGACAATAATCACAAAGAAAAAAATAACCTGCAAACAACAAACAGACAGACAAATACAAATAGCAATTTGTTCGACTAAAATGATCTTATAAAACAAACAACCCGCGCAAGGAGTGAAGCTAGTAAGTAGTATTGTAATACAAAATTCCCGTTCTAAAAAAGTTCACATTTTTTTTTCTAATGAATTTGCTTTTGTATCTTTGGATGCTTCCTTTTAATTATGGCTCGGTACTTTTTCTCTATATGAATGCAAGATTCTGAACTCTTAACAAAGAATCATTTGTTGCTAATTAAAATTATTGTAATGAAATTAAACAATGCCAATTATAGAAATAATTTGAATTTTACAAAATGGAGCAAATTGAGCACCTCGTACCAGCATCGGTACCGATGGTACCAGTATCGGTACCGATACAATCGTTCTTTTACCTTGCCAAATCCAAAATATTGAAACTACCATTCTTTCACTAGTACCAACACTATCATTTGGGGTCAGTTATATGTAACATTTCCGCGGAGATACTTAAGAGTAAACCTATACTAATTTTAACTAGAGTAAATTAACCCAATTAAGAGAAAGAGAACGCTTTTGTTCCAATTAAATAAGAATTAACCCAACTCCAAAATACTGAAGCTAGAACAAGGAGAGATTTAACACATTAAATACGTTTCTTGAAGCCAATTGAGACCTATTTCACAAAATAAAGAGTAAGAGTAACTATGTCTTAATTTCAGCTAAGTCAACACAAATTAAATTAAAATTCATTTGTTTAAGGAACAACTGTTACTGTTTTAAATCATTACGATTCAGATTCTTTAATCACTATTAATCAGTAGGGTTTTCAAACAAAAACAAATCAAATATTAAGAGAGGATTCAAGTCCCCCTTCCAAATATATATTACTACCAAAGATATTTAAACAATTGTCTTTTAATTGGGTAAGGAGTTTGTCCGATGCCCATCGTACAAGATCATGTCCACATACTTTTATAATCGTTGTATCTAATCAAGATACTAATTTGCTTGATCAAAATTAACCCTCCCATTAACTTCTCCGTTAAACCTAAAAAAAGAAAGACTCCTCCTAATTCGGAAAGAGATCTCGGTCTATTAATGAAATTTTTTGCTCCTTCAACCTATGGACTCTCTCACCTATTGTCATCTTCATTTCTCTTCTCCACCTTGGTTCTTTTTCATGGCCCCAAGAACTCCGGTACCACACACAAGGTCACAACCACAATCATGACCCCAAGAACTCCGGTACCACACACATTACTATCTGATTCTTTTTTCATGAACCAAGCGTGCGTGCGTGCGTGCGTGCGCGTGTGTCACTCCTTGGTTCTCTAGTTTTATTGCTCCATTTCCTAGAAAAGCATTTTCAGAATAGTGTATTTATTTCTCACTTTTGTTAAGGATTTGTAATAAGCATTAACATTTAGAGTTGTATTGGGTACGAAATAGATATTGTATGTTAATTGAATTCAGTGATATTGTTTGCATTGCACTTGAAATACTTTTTCCTTCACCAAAATCGATCACTCGTTATTTGTTTCTACATTAACATCACACATACATGAGTAAAATTAGTAAGGACAACAAATGAACCGAATGTACAAATACTTGAGATATACTGAACACTATTCAATTTCAATTCAAACTTTGGAGAAAGAAATTGATTAAAGACTAATATCATTGCCATGAAACTATTCGTTTTGTAACTGATAGTTTCAATCTTAATGTCTCATCTCATGCATAAACAAATGGAAAAAAGCTCGACATATCCCCAAACTCTCCCCTATAAGAATTGATGACGTAACTAAGGTTTAACACCTTAAAAATTAACACTCTAATTTATGATTTAACAATTTCATGAGATGTCAAACTATAAATTAAGGTAGTTAAACCATAAATTAAGATGCCAAAACATAAATTATGAAATATAATTAAGATTTAAAAATGTTGACATGTCATCAAGAGGTGTGGGGGAGAGATTTAGAAGATATACATCACTCAATGTTGTAGATGACGGAAAATGGTACGGTACGGTCGGTCACCGTTTTAGTATCTTACCGTAAAACGATTGAAAAACGATAAAAAAAGATCACTTAAATCGGTCACCGTTTCTCTACCCCGACTCCACTAGAATACTAATTCCAAACTCTATTACCTCCCCTTTCTCTACGGAGGAAATCAAATCCACTATTCAATCTATGGCTAAAGGGAAGTCCGTGGGACCGGACGGATTTCCAATTGAATTCTTCCAAAAATATTGGGACATAATAGCCGACGATCTCCTCACGATAATCCATCACTTCCATGATGAGTCGCTCCCACTATATAAATATAACTTCGCGGACATCTCTCTTATCCCGAAATTGAAGGATGCTAAACATCTCAAGGATTATCGACCGATTAGCATAATCACTTGTGTTTCCAAACTAATCTCCAAGCTTCTCGCTCAAAGATTACAACCCCTCATGCCTTCCCTTGTGGGTCCCCATCAATCCGCTTTCATTAGAAAACGATCAATAGCAGAGTCTTTTATCTCTACGAGAGAAATTCTCTCTTTCTATCATAGGCACAAAATTCCGGTGGTATTATTGAAAGTTGATTTTGAGAAAGCTTTTGACACAATCTCTTGGGATTTCCTAATCTCCCTTTTACTAGCAAGAGGGTTCCCCACCAAATGGATCAATTGGATCCGTAATATCACGTCATCCGCTTCTTCTTCGATCAAAATCAATGGCACTAAAGGCATCCCCTTTACGCACAAAAGAGGACTACGACAAGGCGATCCTTTATCTCCTCTCTTATTCAACATAGTGGCAAATGCACTCCAACAAGTCTTCACCAACATCACCCCTCTTCTATCGTCACCAATCAAGATGGCTCCTAAACCATTTCAATATGCGGACGATACGATAATCTTTTTGGAAGCTTCCCCTTTAAACCTTAAAATAGCCACTAAGGCACTTAGCCTCTTTTCCTCGACGACGGGATTGCAAATCAATTGGTCCAAAACGTCTTTTGTCCCGATAGCCATCCCCTCTCATTTGCATGAACACATAGGCACAATTCTTGGATGTCCCCAAGCGACACTTCCCATTACCTACCTAGGAATTCCTCTCACCATACGCAAACCCGGCAAAGTCACCTTTCTTCCATTAATTGAAAAGGTTAGAGCGAAGCTAGCGGGTTGGAAAGGTCAATGCCTATCAATTGGGGGACGTTTAATTCTTGTCAAGGCCGTCTTAAACGCCATCCCGGTGCACTATATGCAAGTTTTAAAACTTCCAAAATGGGTCATTAATCAAATAGAAAAAATCACAAGGGCTTTCTTGTGGAAAGGACAAGAGACATGCTTAGGGGGACATTGTCTTGTCAATTGGCGTAAGCTAGCCTTACCCATTAACCATGGAGGACTAGGAATCCTCGATCTTCAAACTCAAAATCATGCTTTACTCCTTAAATGGCTTTCATCCATGTTTCTCGACAAAGATTCTCTTTGGAACATCACTCTCAATGAAATCTATGATCACAACTCCGTTGAATGGCTACAACGAAACCACTCAAACTCCCGATCCTTCTTCCTAAACGATCTACGGAAACTAATTCCCACATTTCAAACCATTCGACAACTACTCCCGGACTCGGAGTTAAGAGCAAAGACCTCCTACAACTTCTTGATACATCCGGGATTGATCTCCTCTTATAACAACATACTTTGGTCATCCAAAGCACCGACCAAATGTAAATTCTTTGCGTGGCTCGCACTACAAGACAAAATCCTCACAAGTGCGAACCTACAAAAGAGAGGATGGCCGAATAATTTCTCTTGCCCACTATGCCATCACAACCCCGAGACGACCCAACACCTCTTGGTGCACTGCCCTTACACGGTGCGAGTCTTCCAGCAAATCAAGGCTGCCCTCCTACATATCCATTCGACGAACATCCTGCCTAACACCGAAGTCCTCGATTCCTGGCTAGCACCCACGCTTACGATGACCTCCGACCAAAAACAAAGTTGGCACACTTGGTGGATTGCCGGCGTATGGAACGTTTGGAAAGAAAGGAATAGAAGGATCTTCACAAACAAACCTTTGCCCGACAACAATCTTTTCGTCCTCATCCAACAGGATGCAGTCAATTGGATTCAATACTGCACCTAGGTCCCGCCATTCACACCGAATATTCACTTTCTTTAAGTACGATTAGTTACTACTAATCCTTGTATATCCGTTCTGTAAAAATCATATTCGTTTAATGAAAATTTTGAGGGAATCAACCCCCTCCATCAAAAAAAAAATCGGTGATATTTTATATCAATTATAATTAAAATTTAAAAACAAAAAATTTGGACAAGAAATTAAATCCAATTAACACTCACAATTTAAGTACTTGTTTGATTCTCATACAAAAAGTCCAAAAACAAAATAATAATCACATAAAAATTAAAAAATAATCAAATCCTAATACATAATCAGATCAACCTAAACAATCATAATACACAATCATTTGACTCACAAATTGAATGGAATTATCACTCACAATCACAATTCGTGTAGAAAAAATTAATCCTTGTTATGAAAAGAAAAAAAATACACTTTTTCCCTCTAAATTTGTTCAAAATGTTCAACTTATTCCTCATACTAAAATCTGCTCATTTTTACCGTCTGAACTTTCAAAATTTGTGCAAGTTACCCCCTCCATCAGTTAAGTGTCATATCATTGGTTAAATAGTGAGGTGACAAGATGACATGATCTTTTTTATATTATTTGTATTGTGACATGGCAATTATAACTCTTAACCCGATCCGAACCGAACCCTTCTCTCTTCTCCCTCAAAACCCCAAACCCGACCCGAAAACCTTTTGCTAAATCCGACCCGACTCTCTTCTCTTCTATCTCTCTCTCTTCTCTTCTCTCGCTCTTTCCAGTCCATTTTTGCGAAGTTGCCATGGCGAGTACCGATCCAGAGCGCAAAGTAGAGGTGGAAGAGGAGGTGGAGACACCCGCCGTTGCCGCCGGTGAGGAAGAAGATACCGGGGCAGAGGTTGCTCCGGTCGTCCAGCCTCAGGAGGTCGCCGTACTATGCATCGCCGCATCTTGCTCGACGCTTTCCATACTCCCTCCGTAGAAGCTCAAGTCCTGATTTGTTTAGGATATTTAGATCCCGTATGGGTTTCGTTTCACTTTGGATTTCGTACTTCTTGCTCGATCTGAGAGAATAGGGCTTCGATTTGTGAAAAAGTTTAATTCTTGTTTCTTCTCTTTGAAAATTGATGTGAAAATGGACGAATTTGAACTGAGAAATTTATTCTACACATGCAGGTCAAGGAAATAAATCGATTTAGGAGACAATTGAATGGAAATGACGAGGTTTTTAAATCTTCAAAAATTTAAATCGATTAATTTCTCTTATTTTGTTTAAAATTCATTACTTGGTTTATTCAAAATAAATCGATTAATTGATGCGAAAGCGGAAGCGAAGAAGAATAGAAGAAGGCGAGTCGCAGTTCTTTCTGGCAGTTACTCAGAAAATTAAGCGGACATGAAGAGGGAGAAGAAACTTCATATTGTATCTCTAAAAAATTACAAGTATGCCTGATATTTTGTCGAAACTGAAATCGGGTCCCCTTATCAGAAATTTGAAAGAGATGAAACGAAGAATTCTGACGAGAATACTTTAGTATATTGGTACCGAAGATGTGGTCTTTGTTTAAATTAGGGTTATTATTTGGAGTTGAATTTAAATAAAACGGCAGCAATTATAGATGAGAGTATGATATGGTCGTGTTAGAGATCGCCGATGGTGATTTTTTTTAAGGAGGGCAGAATGCCTCCCTCGATTTGTAATAAATAAATAAAAGTGAGTATAATTAACAGAAGCGGGGGTCACTATTGTATGATATTGTGTTTTTGGGACATCGATGTAAAATAGTTATTACATTTTTGTTATTGGTACCACTTAATTGGTATTGGTATTATATAAAAAAATTGAGTTTTGTTTATTGTTGTTTCCTTCTCAAATGATCAAATTGAGTTTTGTTTTATTGTTGTACAATCTCACACCGTTCGAAAATACATCTTAGACATATACATGCATCAAAACTTAAAGAAAAACTCAAATAACTTATTTTCATTCATTAAAATAAGAATTACATAACATCTAAATTATATAAATAACTTGCAAAAAATATATTCTAGCATAAAGCCCTAATTGGGCCAACTAGAGTTAGCCTAGTTGGTCACACCTCTTGGCTAGGGAGCGAGAGGTGTGGGGTTCGATTCCCGGCGGGAACACTGATTATAAATTAAATGTTAAATGAGTGAATAGAGTGTGTGGTCTACGGGCCGGCCTACGGGTTTGTAATAAAAAAAGAAATAAAAAAAAAAGAAGAGAGATTGTGTTTGGAAGTGGGACTTTGAGCCCTCTCCGAATTTACTCAAAAAAAAATAAAGCCCTAATTGGTCCCATGACTGTACCAATTAATTCGGCATATTCACATTCAAATAGGTGGTACATTCAAATAGGTGGTAGAGGCGAAAAATGACAATGAAAGGAAGACAAAGAGAATCAATGACGGAACAGAGGAGGTATCTCCAGCAGTAAGTTCACTCTCTCTCTCTGATCTCTCTATCTAGGGCACAAGAAGCGAAACGCATTGCAATCATCGATTTCGCCTACGGCTGTGCCGGCCTGAGTACGAACGGTCTTGGGATGCTCTCCGACGAGGAAATCATACAACTAGCGAAGCATAATGATTCGGCGCTGCTACATAGGGTTCACGACTTGGTGCATGCGAAATTAGCGTTCTATGATTGAAGATCGTGTTGCTAAACAGAGCCATCTCAGGCTGCTATCGATTCCGCTAAGAAGGCAGTTGAGATTTGGCCGAATTCAATCGAGCATGCTGCTAATTTTGACCTTGTTTAAGTCCTCCTTGAACGCAATTGGATATGTAATGGTTGTGTCGGAGTGTGAAAGGGCTCTTACTGATGAGAATCTGGTCGACCTAGTGTATATCTCTGAAGAAACTATATTAACAGCTCCTGAGCATCAATCAGGTGAGTTTGAATTTATGTCATTTTTTTTGCAATTATGGTAGAATTTGAATTAAGACCAAATCTCGTCTCTTGTACTTTAATTTGGTCTGATTTATTCAAAATAGATTGTTTGAGAGTAAAATGAAACAAATAAAATTCTAAATCCTCTTTTATCCACCATAATTCTTTTTTCTTTTCTACAGGTAAACTCTGAGCTTAGGAATCTGGTCCAGAAATGCAACAGACTCCATTTCAACATAGATGAAAATCCTAGGTGGCGAGGACAACAAATATCGCCTAATTTCAGTTTGTGGATTCAACGATCCAATGGAGCTCCGTTTAATATCGGGTCCCACTACGCCTCCACCTCACAGAAACAACGAAATCGAAAAAGCCTCGAAAACTGGATAATGTATATTATAAGTAAATACAAATCGATTTGTTTGTTGAATAAAAAATCTTATTTTATGGTTGTGATTTTGTAATTGGTGTAAACTTTTTTATTTTGTATATGATATAAGGTTGTAATTTTGTCATTCAAAATTAGATGATGCGAGTTTGTAATTTAATTTGTAATTTAAAATCATTTAAAAAGTAGATGATGCAATTTTGTATTTTAATTTGTAATTTAAAATCATTTAAAAAGTAGATGCAATTTTGTAATTTAATTTGTAATTTACAAAGATGCCCAATGAGAAATATTGCTAAATGTTTTCTCTCATCATATTCATTGTGGGCTCTATGATCTTAATACAAACATATTGATGTGGTTTATGAGTTGAGATAAATACTTGATACATAAAAAACTAAATCATACCAAGAATTAATTTAGAACAATGTATACAAGAAACTACACCATACAAACAATAATGAAATGACACGATAAAAACAAAATAAATAAATCATACTAGTTGTCACATTTAAACTAAAGAAAACAAAAGAACAATACAACTTCGTAATTGTGCATACGCCGTTTTTGCCAAGATTTACTCTCAAATGTGCTTCACAACCCGTTCGTGTATCCAGTTTTTCGTGTTTTGGTTGTTTATCTGCCTGTGATTGTTCCCTATAAAACCCCTCTTTGTTACAAGTAAATCCCCGCATAGTAATAACATCTTTTTTTTTTATTTCGCCGAATGGAATTTTTTCGGATGCTAAATCCAATATGAAATGCGTAATTGTTATAAAAATCATAAGCCGCATCCGTAGAAGGGAACTCCATGCCGATCTTAGGTTCTTTGAACTCGGGTGTATTTCTTAAATCCGCCACATTAATTTCGCATTTTTGTACACGTGAAAGATTTTTTTGTAAATTCCTCGAGCATTAAATAAAATTAATATAGTTACATAGGAGGTACCAAAATTAATATTTCTTGCTATTAAAATTGTTAGATTAGCGTATTTGAAAATTTTTAAGTATCAGATTATTTGCAATTCTTCAAAATATTACCAGGATTATATATACTAATTAATTTAATCAAAGATACAAGTTTATTCAATTCAAGAAACATAAATAAAAGTTAGAATTTTATAAAGTAATTTCATCGAACAGTTTGCATACCGAAGTCGTGAAGATCATTGAAAAAGGATGAAAAAGAGATATGTTCATCATTTACGATAATAGGGTTAGACGATAAAGCCGGGGATGAAGAATCGAAGATGGGACCATTTCTCGACATCGGTGCTAGCGAGAAGATCTAACAGGGCTGAGAATTAAGGAGGAAAGCAAGGGCCGCCAAAACAATCAATAGCAAAGAATAGGATGGAGGTTGAGAGAGACCAGAGAAACAAGGTAATATCACCATATTTGGAAATAATTTCCTTATCCACCTCTGAATTGGAAGAAAAATATGTTTCCATTTGTTTGACGAGAGAGAGGAGGGATGGCTTCCATTTTTGAGTCATGACTTAAACGGCTCTGGTGACTAACGGAGAGAAAGAGTACACAATGTTTCATCATGATCTGAATTAGCTGATGAGATCGAACGGTTCATACGTTGCATGAACGAGATATGGTCCAATGACCAGCGATCCAAACCCCCCCCCCCCCCCCCCCCCCCCCCCCCCCCCCTCATAAAAGTACATGGACATGATTTTGTCCGATGATCATTGGAATTTGGACCAGAACCGAAACCCTTTTAATTCCCCTATTACATGAACTTAACAAAGAAATTAAAACAAAGATTATATGATTTTTTCGATTTATAAATTGGTCTTTATTTTTATTTTCATTGTTTTCAGGCCTTCTAAATTCGGCCCATTTTCTCCAGACACAGATACACTCCTTGCTTTGCTTGAGTCTTCAGTTGACACACGCTATTTTTATTCGAACTCCTCTTCACTCTCCGTGATTCTGCTCGAAATCGCCAATGCCGTAGTCAGAGAGTTGCCTTCTCTTCTCCGCCTCAGGTACTCGATTTGCTTCTCCGTCTTCTCAATCTACTTTTTGTGAGGGCTAATTCGTTCATTACTTCATCGATTAGTTTTGCGCCCTCTTTCTTCTCCTCAGTAGAAACTCTCCGGCATCTCTCTCCACAATGTGAAGATGAAGACCGAGAAGACTTGTTTGAGCTCCCCCTCTATTCCTGGTCGCTTCAATTCATCCCTTGGATCTGTGGAAATTCGATACACACCTGCCCCCAGTGTTGCGCTACAAATTCACCTTGTTCCATCAAGTGAGTAGATGATTCTTCTTTACGTAACTGAGCCAAAGATCCTCCTTTCTTCATTACTCATCGATTAGGTATTTGAGTTCTGTCTCTGCTCTATCAGAGAGTTCCCCTTTAGATGCTTGCTTTAGGTCCCCCGTCATGGCTTTATACTGAGCCAAAGATCCTCCTTTCTTCTTTACGTAACTGAATAGGGGTGGGAGTTTAGCATGCAACATCCCTTCTCCCCAATCATTAAACCACCTATTTATACTTTCTCCATTACGCACTTCAAATTCTGTGCTTCGCCAAAAAAATAAATCTAAGAAAGCTTTTATATGTTTCCAAAAATTGGAGTTTTTTAGATTCTTTATATTTTCGAGATCAATTTCTATCAATGGAGGTACCAGATTCTTTATATTTCCAAAAATTGGAGGCTCGATCTATCAAGTATCAATCGAGCAATTATAGTACCTGTTGAGTTATCCATCACCACCAATGCTAAATGGATTGCTAGTGATTTTTTCGACTTCTCCATGGCGGCTAATCCAGTCTATTCCAGTCCTGCCGAACAGCACCAGAGAGATCGGAGAAGGAAAACGAGAGATATGGGGTGAGAGAGAGAGAGGTAGATCTGGAAAGAGAGAGAAATTGATAGGGGGAGAGAAGCATATATTATCAATAAGTTAATAACATTCATATCGACTTATCCTAATATATCTAATTTAATAAATAATGCACGTATTTTGTAAAACAATATATATATTTTTATTAGAAACATAATCATATCGATATACATATAATGTATTTTCTAAAAAAATATTCATTAAAATGAAAACATAGTTTCAATAAAAAAAAATAAAGCAGAAAATATCAATAACAATATATAAATTTTAGATTTAAAATTAAAATAAATAATTTAATAAATGTAATAATAATTTCAGTTTTTATAAATGAAAAGTATGCATTTTTATATTTTTGTGTACCAAATTGTTCATTACTTGTTGTGTAGAATAAATCTAACTGTGCACAAATAATCCATTTGACGAACTGTTATGAATATATTTAATTATTTGACCAATTTGAAAAACATTAATTTTGAATTATGTATCAACGTATTTTACACCGTATTATTTATATATCACAAATAATTAACGTTTGAATACTTGAATACTGAACTTTTCATACTAAAATGATTATTTTGTGATTATCAGTGTACTAGTTTATTTTTTATATAATAGCACTAAATAAGTTAAATAACAATTATACTAACTTATAAAGTTTGATGCATACAAGTTTTGACCTACTCGAACAATACTGAACTGACTATTTTACAATAGTAAGTAAATACAGGACTCGTCGCTTTACCTTGCTCTTAATTGAACTTAACACATAGAAAATACTCATGTTTTAAATTTTAATGCACTAGATTTTATAGAAAAATATATAATATATTTACATGATGAAGATTATAGAAAAACATATAATTTGACCAAAACATGACATACACGATGAAGATTATAGAAAATTATATAATATATTTACATAAATTATTCATGCACTTGTGGTGCAGTTAGGGGTGTCAATGGTGTGGTTCTTGCCCGAACCGACTCGAACCGTATGCGAAGAAATATCAGGATCCGAATGAATCCGGTTATGGATATGGTTACACATTTTTAGAATCGGAACCGGATCCAATATTCTATTTTGGTGTTGGAGCCGGATCCGTGTTCCGAATTTGAGTATTTTTAGGATACGGATACTCGGAACCGGATTCGAGTATCGGAACCGGATCCGAATCCGTATATTATATATTGTTTTTATATTTTTTTTTATTTGATAATAGTTCAAATATTATATATAAATTAATGATTTGTAAGTGATTTATAATCACAATCGTAAAATCGCGTTTAAATATAATCATATATATCGTTCATGTTACAAAGTGTGTGTGTGTGTGTGTGTGTGTGTGTGTGTGTGTGTGAGAGAGAGAGAGAGAGAGAGAGAGAGAGAGAGAGAGAGAGAGTCCACAAAAAGAATCCAAAAAAAGAATCCAAAATCCAAAATATACTATTGAAATTAGCAAAATATATTTTTGTATATAGCAAAATATACTATTGAAAATATATATATATATATATATATATATATATATATATATATATATATATATATATATATATATATATATATTACGTTATCATACCATACTATCCATTTTAATATCCGAAAAAGAATTGTATCCGTATCCGTATCCGACAATATCCGAACCGTATCCGTATTCGGATACGGATAATTCCGTATCCGGATTCGGATCCAAAAAATAATATGGATATGGATCTGGTGCAACCACTATTCGAGCCGGATCCGAATCATTGACACCCCTAGGTGCAGTGCACCATAACTTTCGAAATTTATTACTAACTGAAGTACTTTATTTTATAATTAAGGTCACTAGATTTTATACTTGTTATAAGTAATATATATCATTTGTAAAGCCGAGGTTGCTCAGGTAGCTAAGAACATTACGTGCATTGCCCATGCAATGGATAGGGACAGAAACTTGATTTTGCGGGTATGGTAATCGATGCCCTCATGAATATGTAACGCAAGTTTTCGATGCCATTGTTGTTATCGACATGTCAATATCTAGCAATGCGTAAAAATATTGCATGCATGTTCTTAAAGTTCAGTTCTACAATTTAAGATGGTTGGATTGATAATTTCACAATATAACATTAGAGTAAGTGCTAATTTATGATATGAAATTGTTTACGTAAGAGTCTTGTTTTATTTTATTTTCTGGAGGATTGTAATGTGATGCTATAATTTTTTTATGATATTATTTTGTTGGACGATTATTAGTTTCTTGGTCAAATTAAAAACTTATGTCAAATTAAGTCAATGGTAACATTTATTTGAAAATTTTAGTACATATAGACGTTGAAATCCCATAATTCAATTACATCAACCCAAACATAAAAACTACATTTCCTGTAGTTTTTACTTCCGTAAATCCAAACATTAAAACTTGAAATGCGATTTCGGGAACTCAACTTGCGAAAAATTGATTTTTTTTTCATGTAATTTCTAATATGACCACACAAACATGCCCTAATAAAAGAAAATATTACAAGGGGGTTGGTTCGTATTTTAAAATTAGTATGCCTCGGCATCCATCATAATTTATTTTATTTTAATTTTTTATTATGACAATAGATAATAAAATAACGTTGTTCGCGATGTCCTAGTACATATTTTATGAGAATATAATTATCATCAAAATTGATGATTTTTCTTTATTTCCGTAGATATTGTATTTCTTTCTAAAAATTATGTAATAAAATTATTCTATAAAAATCATTTCATTTACATAATTCCTAAATTTGTAGAAAATATAAATAGATCAAACAAAACGTGAATATTATATATATCATGAAAAATCATTATTCGAACCAAACCGCTTCCGAAATCCCTTCACAAAAATTACTACAAGAGGAAAGAGGCGACTTTGAAAAAATAAAAAATAATCAGAAAGACCAAATCAAGGGTGCGAGAACCAATAATAGAGAAAATAAATAACAGAAAAATAGAGAGAAAAATAGCAATGATAATGCGTGACGACCTTTAACACAGAAAGGAAGATGCGATTGGGGCCGAGGCGACTTCGCAAAGGGAGGAGCTCAAATGCATTCGGCCACTCATGCAGTGCCGCAACGACGTTCTGGAGTCGATCCAGTCTTCCAGATAATATGCCCCTAAATGCATCCTTCCTCAGATGATCACAGTTATCTCGCCCCCGAATACATACTGCAAGATATTGGCATCTAAACACGGGCAATTATCTAGTTTGCAAAGACAAGTCTCAATTTTAACTGTACGGCTGCACGGCAGTACGGATAAAATGCGATTTTGTCAAATTCCTATCAAATAAAATAGAGAATTTGCAGAAAGCTCCCCTACATTTTCTTATTGCATTCAAGTTCCAAAGTTATTTGAAATTACAGAAAGTCTCTAAATTATTAGAAAAATAACCTTCTATCGTAATCATTTTAATTTAAGAGAACTCTTTTTTCTTCTAAATTCCAACAATCTTCTATATTTCAGTACCATTTCCCATCTTCTCCTACTGCAAATACAAGCTCTCTCTTGCGCAAAACCACTCAAAATTAGTTGGATTGACTACGACTCACTTCTCGCCTCTTTTCCTTCGTATGAGGAAAAAAAATGAAGAAATCTGAATCAATTCGTGTTTCTTTCGAAGAAAGCACAGAAATAAAGGTCAACTGATAATTTTTGATATCTCATGATGCATTTTAAGTTTATTCTATTTATGAAACTCGTGATTTTGAGGTTTGCGTTTTCAGTTCGCTTTGTTCAAGAACTGTAGGTATTGTGAAACTAGAAGAAGACATGCTCGTGTAGAATGCGGCAAGTTAGTCCTTCGTGCTGCAAAGGTGATTTAATGGTTAAATAGAAAATTAATCAATAAGCGCCATGCCTCAAAATCGGAATTATAAGGTAAATATATCTTTAAAATAATTAAGAATAAATGAAGCCAATCTTTTGCTTGTTTTAATTTGAGTCAAGAAGATGGATGATCATTAATAAAAGCTATGAATAACATTTGTTAATTTATTAGATAACAAAAATATATAGATTGTGTTTACTAAAAAAACTTTTAAACATATTTTTCTTCATATTCCTTACTATGCAGACATTGCATCAAATATGAATAGTTCGATTTAGTTGTATGGATTGGATCTAAACAAAAAAAAAAGATAGTGTGGTTCAGTTACATTGAGATTAAATCCACTGAAAATTACATCAAATTTGAATCGTCCAATTTTAATTGTATCTAAAGGTTAAAAATACGGCATACGCATGATTATACAGAAATAAAAATAAAAAAACAAATATAAAATAAATAGATACGATGAAAAAACATCATAAAATTTAATTATCAAACAAAATAAGAATTCGACTTCGTATGAATGCTTAGAGATGAGTGAAAATTATGGGTTCGGGTTAGTGCTAAAATTTAATTAATTATCAAATGTAAGAATACGATGATTTTGAAAAAAAAATTCGTTTTCTCAAAGGAATGAAGTACAAAGGTCGAAGTCTCCTGAAATGAAGTACATAAATGATACTGATTAAACAAATAAGAAATTATTTAAGCAGATCCCACCATTATCTTGTCAATATACGAATATCAAATGTGTATTCGGTATAGTGTGGGTGATTTGTTTCGGTATGTGGTTCAGTTTGATTTGAAAATACTTATAAAATAACAATAATGATAAACATCTAGATTTTACGTTTATATTTTATCTAGAATCATCAATCATATGTGACAAATCGTAATGCAACACAATCACGAAATTTTTTTAAATAGAAATAAAATTCTAGGAATTTTAAATTTAACCGATGAGTGTATTTTTAGATATAAATCTAGATAAAAAAAATCTAGGCATTTATCATTATTGATAAAGCAATATGTATTTAATAAGAACATAATTGTTTCATACAAAATTTCGATGATGATTCGATAGACATGGGATTAATTATGCATGCTATATTACATGAGTTTAAAAAACAAAACTAATAATACTAATTTGCAGATAAAATCATCAAAGTACATATACTATCAGTGCATGTATTCTTTTAATTACATTAGCGCAAAAATACGAGTGGGGGTAAATTTTCTTATTTCATAAGGATAGACGTGTAATGGACCAATGGTAGATCTTCAGAAGAGTAGGAACATATCATGGTCCCGTAAAGATTTTTCATTAACATTATAAATACTTAAGCCCATAGAATTATAATGAAATAAAATGAAAGAAACAATTTTATTTCGTCGAACAAAATTAAAAGAAAACGAAATAATATTGAATAAGTTGGTTTTCTTTCAATAGAATAGAATTAAACCAAGTTTCATCTTAAATCAAAAAACAAATAAATACAATAATAATAAATATAGATAAACATGTTAAAACAAGAAAGCAATATAAAATTATAATACGTGACTTTAAAAGTCAACTATGCCAAAAAATTCAAACATGTGGTTTTTGGTGAAAACATTCCCAACTCAAAAAGAGATAGATTTTGCAGAGGTTTGTACGATATATATATATATATATATATATATATATTTTACAGGGTATAATTCTTATATTTTATTGGAAACCCGTAATATATTTTTGAGAATTTGCAAGAGGCACATGAAATTGAGCAAAGCATTAAAGCATCAAGTACGAGGTTATTTACTGTGCCCCACATTTCCCCGTCACATCCTATCACATATTAATTATTAATTATCCAATTAATTAACAAAATGAAACTTCATTAACTATTAATTAATGCATAATTTAAGTACATATCTATTAACATATTAATCAATATCAATTAATTATTAATAAAATATTTTTTTATTAACGACCATGTTAACTAATCATCAATTAGAGAAATCATGCAGGATTGGCAAAGAGTAGCGAGAGCCCTGAAGAGGAAAGAAGTCGAGGAGGATTTCGTCTAGGGTTAAGAGGTAAAAGGAAGAACAATGTGTATGTGTAGAACATATGTGGTGAACGGTGTTCTGGAAATCGGCCTCGGCGGCCGATTAATCTAATCGGTAGTCGAGGGTCCGCCGTCGAGATAAACCCTTGGCGTTTTGTGCTTGACGGATTTCCGCCAAGGGTCCGTCAAGACCGCCAAGCCACCGCCGAGCCGATTTTTAGATGTGTACAGTTTTTTTTTTTTTTTTTTTTTTTTAAATTTTCTTTTCGAATTGCCAACGGGTCCATAGTTTAGTTGGTTGAATGTGAAGCACAAAAAATCATATATTATGAGAGGTTGTGGGATACTATTCAAAATAATGATCGTTTTTGTTATGGATTGCCAATGAATTTTCATTGACATCAAAAAAATTAGACATCAATAATGAAAACGATCGTTTGTCGGATACTATTCAAAAAAATATATTTGGACTAAATTTTTTCATATTTTTAATATTATTTATATATATATATATATATTATTATTATTATTTGAGTTTATGTTAGTTTAGTGACGTAGTGTATTTTGTTACTTAAATTATTTAAAACTTATTAAAAAAACTGTGATTTGTAATTTTGTTTAATTAATTTAAATATTAAATATAAAAAAATAAAAATCCGCCGAGATTCCCGATTAATCCCGATTAATCATCCTTGACGCTTGATGGTCGGCCGACCATCGAGCGCCGAGCGATTTCTGGAACATTGGTGGTGAAGAAGCAAGTACAGTAAAATGGTACTTGAAGATAGGGAAGGATGGAGTGAGTCCAAGAATCATAGAAAGAATACTTGATTAAGATGTTGGTTGGATCGAGTGGCCTTTGGCCCAGAAAAGAATTTATTTAGCTTATTAATATTTTTTTTTATATTCTGAATGCATTCAAGTGAAGGGCATCCCATCTTTCTTGAATTTACTCAAAAAAAAAAAAAAAAAAAACTAATCACCAATTAATTGTTAGTTGATGATATACATATGTGATGGGAAAATGAGGGGACACAGTATAATTACCTATAAATTAAGGGTGACGCTATTGCAAGAGCTAATATTACTAAATTGAGAGCGATTTCATTTTTTTTTTAATCAAATGACCAATATACCCTTATTTATGGTGATTGACATTTATTATACTTATATATTATTATTTATATCTTTCATGAATAATACAAAAATATTTTTCCTAATATTATGAAAAAACCAAATCTAACAAATATATATTAATTTTCATATTTAAATATATATGACATGTTACAATTTAATTATTTTTTTATGATGAAAAAAATTAAGAATAAAAATATTTTTTATATATAAAAAATTCATTTGCATTATTTTATGGAAAATGATAAACTAATAGATAAATGTAAGAAATATTAATCATCAATTCATCATTAATAGGGGTATAACGGTCATTTGATAAAACAAAATTGAAATCGCTCTCAATTTAGTCATGTTGGCTCTTGCAATAGCGCCACCCTAAATTAATAGTACGGAATAATTACATATCTCTTTCCTACGTACGGAACAAACATGAATTCTAAATTAATTACCTCTTTTGTTATCCATTAGTCTTTCTGGAAAATGGAAAGATCTTGTTTAAAACTTGCAATTATAATCATTATACAAATTATTCTGTTCTTCCTCAATGATCCTGACACTCTCAATTTCACATTTTCAAATGAATCATCTTCGTCATTGCCTTGCGAGCCGGAATTTAGAGGATACCCACCCCCTCTAAATTCCTGATTTAGAGCAACCGTGACGATTTAGAGGATACCCAACAATTTGAGCATCACTCGGAATTTAGAGCAACCGTGACGATTTCAATCGCAAGATCGAAACATGTTTTGCGGTACTCAACAAGCTTGTCAATGCAATTATTGATTGTGATATCAAGAACATTCACTGCAACTCCATACGGCAAGTTTTCGTAGAACTACTTAACTATTGTGGTAAAATCTCAGTTACTCCCAAACACGAACATAATCCAATGTAAGTGGCATTACTTGCGTAATGAATTCATTTCTTTTATTGTGTCGACGTTTTTGATCTCCTCTCCAAAGGCATCACGATAGGTGTGAATAGTGAATCAGGGATGAATCCGTGAGAGTTTCTTTTTTTTTTTCTATTTTCAAGTTGAGTTTTCTTAATTTTAGGATGTTGTGATGTTCAAAATGTCCATTAGTTTTTATTTATTTATTTACTTTCAGAAATGATACAGTCCATGAATTGTGCCCACGAATTGCCCACGAATTGCCACGTGTCAGCCTCTGATTGGCTGCATCTTTTGCATAACTTTATTGCAGCCAATCAGAGACTGACACGTGGCAATTCGTGGGCAATTCGTGGGCACAATTCATGGACTGTATCATTACTCATAAGTGTTTATAGACGTCAACAAATTAAAGGCGTTGTTATTATTTTGTTCTTTTCGGATGAATATTTTTTTCTTATAAGTTTGCACGATTGTTGTTAATTACATTAGTTTGTTAAATTGTAAACAATTAATCTGTCATTTTATTTATTTTGTTCGTGGAATTTTTTGCCTCCAGTATAATTAATTTTCCCCAATTTCAATTTCAATGTTCTCTCCTTCAAAAAAAAAAAAATTTCAATGCTCTCGTGTAAAATCAAACAAGCTTTTTCCTTCCATTCCAAGATTCATTCAAATAAAAAGTGATCATCTTGGATGAGTCATCCCTCCTCTCCGCAAAACCTGAGAGGTTATTTCCGATTTTGGATGTCTCACAGGTCCAAACGATGCCATTTTTTGCGGTAAACTTTCTTCTCTGTTCTTGGTCGAGTGTTTGTAATTGTAAATTGTATTAGTAGGATTAATTAATGATGATTTTCCTTCTCTTAGTTGTGTTCTCTCACTCTCACTCTGGCTCTGGCTCCCATGATCCCATCTTATCGTCCTACCTGTCAAAATAGGCAAGGTTTGATCAGTTTTGGACTGGGCCTACTTGAGTTCGGATCAATATAGGGTTGGGTTTTCAGGTCAATTCGGCCGATCCCGGTTTTGTTCGGATCTAATTTGGTTGAAGCTGCTTCGGATCGAGATTGTCGTCAGATCGAATTTCTTGTATTTAGGGTGATTTAAGTTCAGATTATGCCCGAACGCGTGCAGAATCTCACTTCAGCAATGGCAAAACTTATCAAAAAGTACGAACAATTTTATGATACATCATTTAAAAAAAAAATTGAATATGTCGTAAAATTAATTAGGTCTTTTTTATTGTGTGAATGATAACCTATCATTAGTAAGTAATTGATAAAATTTCTAAATTATTTTTTAAAATTCAGCTCAAGGAACTACATCGATTTAATAATCCTCGTACTCTCTTCGTTTCCCTCGTTTGATAATCCTCATATTCTCTTCAGCTCAAGGAACTACATCGATTCCTCGAGCATCAAAATGGTATATTTCTATCTGTTCAAAATTGAGACAGATATAAATGAGTCTGCATCAAATGTCAAGTTTTGATCGGGCAATGGATGTTAGCCCATTTCGATGATATTTTTTTGTTAATGTTTCATAAATCATTTGAGTTTATTAAATTGGTTAATTAATTAATTAAGTGCATGATAAAAAAGTCATTATTAATGCTGTAAAGATTATATTCCTCATAAACGAGCTCTTGGTAGGGCGATTCTATGGCGATTTTCTCACATTTTGTCCCATACACTGATTCGTACCTTATAGTGTAGGGAAGGCTGGGGTTTATTTAGAAATAGATTTAAGTTAAAGTTCGAACGTAAAGGGCTACCGTTCGAACGGATGATATAAGTGAAAATATTTAATTTGCCAACGACTAGATTGGCTGAAAATTTCGAATTCGAACGCATAAGATCTTTCGTTCGAACACACGGGGTAAATTTTTGAAACGGAACAACTGGCCGTTTGATAGAAAATATTGTGTAATTAATGAGTATCCATTCGAATGTAAAAAAAAAGTTTGTTTGAAGTTCGAACGGTTAGTGTAAAAATAATATATGTGTTTTATTCGCACAGGGTAAATAGTTGAAGAAATCAGAGAAGAGCTAGCAATACACAAGCTCGCATTGAAGTGGAGAAGAAGAGGAAGGGGAAAGGTCAAAGAGGGATTAAGGAGGCGGAGAAAAAGAGGAAAGTTCTGGATCGAGAGAAGTGAACTAGAAAGAGAAGAACAGGTGTGATTAAACCGTTAAACGAACGGTGTATGGGCTGAAAAAGTGTAAAATGGACCGAAATTATTATTATTATTATTAAAGTTTAATGAAGACTTTGGAAATCTGACACGTGTCATCTCCAGCCAACAAGAATAAGGAAAACTAAAAAAAACACTAATCACATGACTATGTTTGCCCAAATGGTGCGTGCTCATGGTCCTATCTGTGGTGGCCAAGGTTCGAGCCCCTACGTCCCCATTTTCACATTTTTTTGATATTTTGAAAATCTGACACGTGTCCTCTCGAGCAAGCAAGAATAACACGTGTCCTCTCGAGCAAGCAAGAATAAGTAGCTGTCAAAAAATAAGATTTATCCCATGAGTATATTTGCCCAGATCGTACATGCTCTTGGTTTTCTCTACGGTGGCCATGGTTCGAGCCCCGGCCACCACATTTTTGTGATGTTTTGGAAATCTGACACGTGTCAAATCGAGAAACAAAGATAAAAAAATCAGAAAAACCGTGAGTAGTCAATAGTCATATGAGATGTTGTGAATGGATGGTGGGTACTATTGGTACATTCCGTGGTAATCGGGGTTCAAGCCACTGCAACAACATTTTTTCCTTTAAAGAACAAGAAGTCAATTTAATAGTAATATTTGTATTCACATTGGAAAGTTTTGTCAGGGGTATGCATATTTGTTGGGACAGTGATGACGCGGGTTCAAATCACTGCAACGACATTTAATTTTTTTTTTCATGAATTAATTATAAATAACAAAAAAGTTGAAAAGATTGGGGATCGAACCCAGGAGGTTCAATATCTGGAAGCATTTCTCATGTGTCTCATTAACCAAGTGTCTATTATTCATCTAATGATTAGAATATTATATCTTTGAATACATTTAATCATAAACAAAATTTAAAATATCTTAAAAATATTATTTGAAAACATTTTTTATTTTTTAAAGGAATCTATAATATTCTTTTGTTTTTCTTTATATACAAAATACAATCAGAATTATTCCTTATATCATACTAAAATAAAATTCAAAATATTTTTTAACTAAAAGAAATTAATATTTAACATCAATATTTTCTAATATGACTATGTTCGAAAGAAACATAATATTTTGTGTAGTTTTATAAGTTTAAAAAATTATAGTTTCTTAACGGGTAACTAATTTTTATTTACATTATTTTTTGAAAAAAAAATCAAGATTTATGGGAAAAAGAACACAATTATAAAAACTCTCAAATATATTATATGTCTTACGGAAATTTAATACTATATTTTCATAGAAATAATATTTGATGTATCGTTTATAAAATTAGTGAAAATATATAGAAATGCAGATTAAACATTAGTTGCTGAGGATCAGAAGGCGGCGGAGGCGATAATTTGTCAGAAAATGTGAAGGTTGGAAGATCAGAGTAGCTGAGGTTGAGCAATAGCTTAATGTGAATGAGGACTAGAATTGCAAGTTTCAGATAAGGTCTAGCCATGTTTTATGAGCTCAATGGCCGAAGGAAGGGAGACAACTACTTATTTTTCCTCTTGTGTGGGTTTATGAATTATTTATGGAAAATTTTGGAATGGAGACATGATGTGTTTTATATTTACAACAATAGACAAGATTGTTTGGAAATGTGAAATATAACACACTCGACTT
This sequence comes from Luzula sylvatica, assembly GCA_946800325.1. Lineage (NCBI taxonomy): Eukaryota > Viridiplantae > Streptophyta > Magnoliopsida > Poales > Juncaceae > Luzula > Luzula sylvatica. The sequence goes on along the minus strand of OX326959.1, from coordinate 68,506,095 downwards.
TAAATTTTTTGAAATATAACACTCAATTACCTTTAAAAAGTTGAGAGACGTAGAGTGTGAGTTTTCCTTGATATATTAACCTATGTTGCACCTATATATATGTATGTCAAAAAAATTATGTCAAAAAAATTATATTACTTAAAAACATCAAAATAAATATCATAATTTTTATTTATTTAGTAAATCTTATTTATAAGTATTTTATTTCGCAAAGAAAATCAGATTTTTGAAAGAAAATAATTTGTAGGTAATAATTATTATGTTCAAGTATAAGTATGGATTGTATTTTCATTGTGCTAATTTAAAAAATTAATCAAACACAATAATCTAAATAAATAAATAGACACCACTCAAAAATATGCCAAGAAATTATTTCATTTAAGGGTAAGTATAAATTATAATTTGATTGTGTTAATATGAAGCTAATCAATCACAATAATCTAACAAAATAATTAAAAATGTTCAAAATATTAATTTTTTATATTATTTTTAAAAAAATTTAATTATTTTGTCTTCTTTTTAATATTTATAACTGAATTATGTTTAAATATTTGCGTTTTCTACTAATTAGTAATGAAATTTAACGCAAGACTCATTACTAATTCATAGAAAACCGCAAATATTTTAAAATATAATTAATATTTACAAATATTATAAATTATTTAAAAAGATTATTAGTATTTGAGAATATTTAAATATGATGTATACAAAATCAATATTTATGTATTAATTTATTTATTTAGATTATTGTGCTTGATTAATTATTTAAATTAACACAATGAAAATATAATCCATACATATACTTGAACAAAATATGTTTATGTATAAATTATTTTCTTTCAAAAATAAGATTTTTGTTTGGAAAATAAAATTCTTATAAATATGAATTACAAAAATTTAATAAAAAAATATAAATTTTATATATATATATATATATATATATATATATATATATATGAGCAACATACTAATGCAACCATTTTTGCAGGCATTTTGTGCTGCCACGCTCCTGCTTTCCCTACCGTCCGATCTTTATTTTTGCTTCATTCATACACCGTCCGATGTGAATATTTAGCTGCCTCTCAAAAAACATGTACCCCTCACTCAGTTTCCTCATTTCCACAACCTAAAACCGAGCCAAACCTAGCCGCCAAAGATAGAGCGAGAGAGAAAAAGAAACAGGCGAGCGGTGCAAGGCGGAGGAGCAGACAAAACCAGGCGATGCGGAGGAAACACTACACATAGCTCGCACGATCTGATGAGCAGCCGCAACAGTTCGGTCGAGCAAACCGTCGCTGAGACTGGTGCCGATCAAAACCTAGAAAAAAAGATAAGTTCTGCTATGTTTTTTTACAATTTTACTCTTTCTTTTTGTGGTTTTTTGGTATATTTGTTGTTCCTTTTGATGCATTCAGTAAATCTGAAGTTATTTCGGTAGAGAATGATTCGATTTTTGCTTGATTTTTACTATATTTGTTGTTGCTCTTGATTTTTGCTAGATTTTTTCGTTTAGGTTTGTTTTGGTTCGGTTTGGGTCGAAATTTTCATCGAAACTGGTCGAATCTGTTGTGAAACCTCTCGAATTAACTTCATGTTTCATTGTTTCTATATATTGGGTCGGATTTTGCTCTTATTTTATGCAAATATCCTGATTTTCGTTTTTTTTGTCAAATACTTGCAATTTTTAGGGTTAATGAGGATTGAATGTATTGTGTTGGTACGTATTGGTGCTGCTTCAATCTTTCGGATCAATTTATTCTTTCATTTAGGTTGTGCACGCTTGCAATTCAATGATGGATTTGGGTTGCATACACTAACACTGTACTGGTATGCAGATTTGGTCTCATTTATGATTAAATTGAGCCTTATTCAAGGGCTAATTTGCAAATCCCTTTTCTGTCAATTTAGGTTTGAAGATTGGAATTGTAAATTAGCATAATTTGTTCGAAAGCGTGACTTGTATATATATAATGCAAGGGGATTTGCTGCCTCCAGGTGCACGTCATCAGGGGCCTATTTGTAAAAAAAACTTTTTTTTTTACATTTTGGTCCTTTTTTATTTACAAATTGGTCTTTTTTTCGAAAAAAATTACATTTTGGTTCTTTTTTTTTACATTTTGGTCCTTTATATTTGCATTTTGGCCCTTCAAAGTTTTGAAATTTACATTTTAGTCCAGGGGCCTCAAATTGGTCCTATTTTTTAAAACAAATTATATTTTGGTCCTTTTTTCACATTTTGGTCCTTTATATTTGCATTTTTGTCCTTCGAAGTTTTAAAATTTACATTTTGGTCCTTTATTATTTTTCTTGCCTGCTGCAGCCACGTCACCAGGGGCCTATTTGTAAAAACAAATATTTTGTTTACATTTTGGTCATTTTTTATTTACAAATTGGTCTTTTTTTCGAAAAAAAAATACATTTTGGTCCATTTTTTTTGTACATTTTGGTTCTTTATATTTGCATTTTGGCCCTTCGAAGTTTTGAAATTTACATTTTAGTCCAGGGGCCTCAAATTGGTCCTATTTTTTAAAAAAAATTATATTTTTGTCCTTTTTTCACATTTTGGTCATTTATATTTGCATTTTGGTCCTTCGAAGTTTTAAAATTTACATTTTGGCCATTTATTATTTTTCTTGCCTGGTGCAGCCACGTCACCAGGGGCCTATTTGTAAAAACAAAATATTTTTTTTACATTTTGGTCCTTTTTTATTTACAAATTGATCCTTTTTTCGAAAAACAATTAAATTTTTGGTCCTTTTTTGTTTACATTTTGGTCCTTTATATTTGCATTTTGGCCCTTCGAAGTTTTGAAATTTACATTTTAGTCCAGGGGCCTCAAATTGGTCCTATTTTTTTTAAAAAATTATATTTTGGTCCTTTTTTCAAATTTTGGTCCTTTATATTTGCATTTTGGTCCTTCGAAGTTTTAAAATTTACATTTTGGTCCTTTATTATTTTTCTTGACTGGTGCAGCCACGTTACCAGGGGCCTATTTGTAAAAAAAATATTTTTTTTACATTTTGGTCCTTTTTTATTTACAAATTGGTCCTTTTTCGAAAAAAAATTACATTTTGGTTTTTTTTTTTAAAATTTTGGTCCTTTACATTTGCATTTTGGTCCTTCGAAGTTTTGAAATTTACATTTTAGTCCAGGGGCCTCAAATTGGTCCTATTTTTTAAAAAAAATTATATTTTGGTCCTTTTTTCACATTTTAGTCCTTTATATTTGCATTTTGGTCCTTGGAAGTTTTGAAATTTACATTTTGGTCCTTTATTATTTTTCTTGCCTGGTGCAGTCACGTCACCAGGGGCCTATTTGTAAAACAAAAATATTTTTTTTACATTTTGGTCTTTTTTTATTTACAAATTGGTCCTTTTTTCGAAAAACAATTAAATTTTTGATCCTTTTTTGTTTATATTTTGGTCCTTTATATTTGCATTTTGGCCCTTCGAAGTTTTGAAATTTACATTTTAGTCCAGGGGCCTCAAATTGGTCCTATTTTTTTTTTAAAATTATATTTTGGTCCTTTTTTCACATTTTGGTCCTTTATATTTGAATTTTGGTCCTTCGAAGTTTTAAAATTTACATTTTGGTCCTTTATTATTTTTCTGGCCTGGTGCAGCCACGTCACCAGGGGCCTATTTGTAAAAAAAAAATATTTTTTTTACATTTTGGTCCATTTTTATTTACAAATTGGTCCTTTTTCAAAAAGAAATTACATTTTGGTCCTTTTTTTTAAATTTTGGTCCTTTATATTTGCATTTTGGCCCTTCGAAGTTTTGAAATTTACATTGTAGTCCAGGGGCCTCAAATTGGTCCTATTTTTTAAAAAAAATTATATTTTGGTCCTTTTTTCACATTTTGGTCCTTTATATTTGCATTTTGGTCCTTGGAAGTTTTAAAATTTACATTTTGATCCTTTATTATTTTTCTTGAAAAACTAAAATAAAATTATAATAAGTTGAACAATATTAATAAAAGAACATCTTGCAAATATTTAAAAATAAAATATCACAAAACTATTAAAAAATACATAAAAAGAAAACTAAAATAAAAAATAGATGTTTAAATAGATATTTTCTATGAATATATTTGCAAGATGTTTATTTATTATCATTTAATGTTAGTTTTTTTATGAATAAAGAATGTAATATTAAAATTATATAAACAAAATATGTAATAATTTAAATTTTTTTAAATCACTACGTGTTAAGAAGTGTTTATGAATTTTCTTAAAATTAATAAAAAATAACAAAAATAAGTTTTAATTATTACATATGAGATTTGGAGGGTATTTTGGGAAAAAAAAATTAATATGATCCATAAGGAGTATTTTAAAATAAAAGTTTGGTAAAGAGTTTTTTATTTTTTGGAGTTTACGAAAAGATAGAGAATTTTTTATAATATCCAAAAAAATTAGGGGGTTAAAAATATACCAAATCATGGATGTGCGAATAATCATGACATAATTTAAATTAAAGGTTCGAACGAAACGGTTAGCGATGACATCGTCAAACTTTGTTGTTGGCTGACCACACAAAGGACGAAAAATATTTGTGCTAAATATGTAGCGAAATTAAGGATTTGTGAAATTAAAAACACTCTGTTTTTTCAGCAATGTTTTCTGAACTATTATGTTTTTAATAAATTTCATGACGACTCATTCGTTCTTTTTCCTTATTTTACTTATGAAGTATAAAATATAGATAATTTTTTTAGCAATAACCGTTTGAATTATTCAAGAAATCCGGCTCTTAAAATATTCAAATGATTTTTGCTACAAAATTTCACTCGCACACAACACACTAAATTACACATATAATAATGATTACAAAAAGAAAGTCATATACACAAAATGAACAACAATTTTTTTCAACTACATTACTTATAAACCCGAACAGCCCCGCGCAATTGCGCGGGGCTAATGCTAGTATAGTCCTAATCGAGATGTTTGGGCCTTTATTTCCTGCTTCCACGTCGCCTTCTATTCTTCTCTCTTCTCGCTGTGAGCTTCTTCGCGCACTGCTCTTCATTTCTTTCGGTTAGGGTTTCCTTTTTTCCTTCGCTGTGAGATTCTTCGTGCGCTGCTCTTCATTTCTTTCGGTTAGGGTTTCCCTTTTTTCCTTCGCTGTGAGCTTCTTCGCTTGTCTTTTCTCTCTTCCTTCGCCTCCGTCGGCTTGCCCGTTTTTCCTCTTTGCCTTCTTCTGGTACGTTATTGTTTCTCTTTGTTCTTTAGGGTGTCGTGGCTTCTCTTTGTTATGTGCTGTCATGAATTTAGATTATTTGAGCTGTTAATTTGGGGCGGATTGGATTATCCTGCCTAATTTTTGTGAATAAATTGGATTATCCTGCTTGATTTTGGTGAATGTGCTCTTTGTTTGATTATAGTTGGGTTCAATGCCTGCTTTTGGGACTTATTTGAGACTTATTTGAGGTATTAGTTTGTGTCTTGCTTAGTTCGGTTCAATTGCGTAGTGCTGATTCGATTTGACGCTACACATTCTTTGGCAGATAAATTCCAGGAGGGCAAGAATTAAGGGGTCTAGAAGAAGCAATTGATAGTGTTCCCCCGCCGTGCCCGACGATCGGTTCCGTTCTTCTGCTGTTGGAGACGGAGAATTGGTTAGCCCCTTTTCAGTTATGTAATATTTATTTGTTTGTTTAAAAAGTTAATTAACACTCCAATTACAGTATTTTATGAGTTAATTGGATGTTAATTTGTGCTAACTCGCCTCACAGTACACATTCTTTACAAGAGAAATTGCACAAGAGTAAGGATTATGGGGCCTACAAGAAGAAAATGACAATTTTGCCCCAGTCGTGCCAGACAATCAATTTCATCTTTCTTCTGTTCGAGACGAATAATTGGTTTACGCCTCTTTAATTCCTTAATATATTTTTTTGGTTTGTTTAAAAAGGTAATAACGCTCAATTAATTAAATTTTCAGGTGGAAACATATGCTTAGTTATATCATATAGATGATATCTCAAACATTTCTGCGAGAGTAAAATATTCATTTGTAAAAATATATAATAATTTTTTTTAAAAATTATTTGTTCATTTTTATGATCTTATCATATTTTCCAGATCGATTGAGCAGTGAGTGATCCTCCAAGATGCACCAACATTATTGGTGATCGGAGTTCTTTTTCTCGAGATAGTAATTATGTTAGTCCAGTGCGTCATGATGACCCTAACCGAAAGAAGCTCACAGTGAAGGAATATTTTTCCTCCAAGATGCACCGACATTTCGGGTATATGTGTCATATTTTCCTTATTTCAAGCGGTATTATTGATATTTTTCCAATTTTGACGAGCATCCTGTATTAGGGTTTATTTTTTAGGGAATATTTTTTTCGTTTCAGAGAATATACTGATAATCATTTTTGCAGGAGTGTAATATTACTGTTTTTCTAAAAATTAGGGTTTAAAATTGTGAAAATTATATTTTTAATTAATTCTCCACTTTATTTTCTTTGTTATTCCACTAATTGTTCTTTTTTCTTCTCAGATTCATAGCTGCTTTAGATTGGACGATCAAGTAGATTTATTCAAACATAAGTTTGAGGCAAATCCAAAAGGGAGCTTGCATTTAATGACGAGGTATGAGGGCCATAAATTCGAAGTTAATGTCGAACTAGATTAAATATACAATAGGATTGACCACGAATTAAGGTAATAGCGTGCTATTGTACATAAATGCCCTTACATAATTATATATTTATTTGTTTCATTTCTAAATGTTATAAAACAACTTTAAGGATCTGGTTTTTCAGTTTTAAAATTTTCGAAGATCTTTTCGTACAAGTTGACATACTTTTTCCAAATTTGACAAGGTTAATGTTAATTTTCTCAAATTATTTGGGTCTTTTTTTTCCTCCAATTATAGCACTTTGAAGGGTCATTTTGTTATTTCCAGGTTTATAGAGGGGATTTTTTTTCCTCAAGTTATTTTAAGTGTTTTTATACAAACTTTGAAGATATCTTTTCTACATTTGATTAAGATGGTTCATTCCTCAAGTCATTTTGTTCTTTCTTTCTCCTCCTCCTTATTAGCCGATGATGAATAAGATGGTTCATTCCTTGCGTCTGCTGCAGCCACGACCGATCTTGGTCCGGATTGCTAACCCTAGACCGCGATAGCGTCTTCTTTCATTCGACGGTACAGTTCTGTTTGCTGTTTTATTTGTACCTGTTTATTGCTGATTTTTGTTTGCATGAAATTGCTCTTTGATTGGTTATAGATTCGAACGGGGAAAGATGCTTGCAAGATGCTTCATGAAATGCTCCTCTTTGACGTGCTTGCAAGGCGATCGATGAAATGTCCCTCTTCGAGATGCTTGCAAGGTGCTCGAAAAAATGCTTCTCATCGAGTTATATCAGTTTTGAATAGTACTTAATTGAATTAGGGTTTTTAGTTCCTGATTTTGCAAAATTATATTCTGATGTTGATTTGTTTTATCGTCAATTGAAGGTTGAGTTCGGCAAGGGTACCTTATGAGAATTTTGAAGATAGTTAATCGACTCAGAGACGATGCGAAGATGGATTTCGGTCTAATGGATCAAAGATTGTAAACAAGGTAAAAAAATATATATATTATTGTATATTTTGCTGCTTTTTTTAACCCAATTATTCTCTCATCCAGTTTATTTCCTGTCAATTTCCAGAGTTAAAAACGCGAGCCAATTGTGATAATGCATGAGCCACCCGTCACTCATCCAGCTTATCCAACTATCTCTGGTGGGCCTATTGGATTCGGTACTCCTCCTGATTCTGGTATATTATTTTTTTGCTATTTCTTAAGTAAAATTGTACATATAAGATTATTTAATTTTTAATTTCATTGTAGCGCCTATGCCGAAACATCGAAGAACGCCTGGCACGGAGAATCCTCCAATGGATTATGCATCAAGAGATTTTGATAATGTCTCGAAGAGGACAAGCCCTGATCAGGTACATTTCGTTTGTTTTGTAACTTTCTATTTTTTAGAGGATTCTTTTCGTAATATTTAGCATTCACGCTTTTCACCGATTTTAAAGTTTACAAAAATCAACAATATTTGGGATTGTTTTTTTTCAAAATTTAGAATTTTCTGCTTTTTTAAGGGGTTTTTTTTTTCCAGAGTTTTCCATTTCACAAATTTCAAGGTTTAAACAAATAAACAAATATTTGAGATTATTTTTAAAATTACAGAAATTTTAAGGGTCCATTTGTAATTTTCTGTTCTTAAGAGGGGTTTTTTGTGTATTTTTCGATGTTTCTGTTTTATGTTTAACAAATTTTTTGCTTTGAAAAAATGAACCGATACTTGGCATTCGTTTTTTCCAACTATGGAAATTTTAAGGGTATTTTCTGTAATTACCGGCCTCCTGGAGGGTTTTTTGGGTAATATTCTTCATTTTCGGTTTTACTTTTATAAATTTTAGTGTTTAAAAATATCAAACGATATAACTCATTTTCAGCATTTCAATGTTTATACTTTTGCAAAATTATAAACATTTTGGGGTTTATTATCTCATTTTCAGCATTTTAGAGGTTCTTATTGATCGTTTCAGTGTTTCCGGTTTTATTTTCACAAATTTTAAGGTTTGAAAAAATCAACCATATTAGTTTTTTTTTCAGATTAAGACAAATTTAGGTGTTATTTTGTAATTTTCAACCTTTTATTGGATTTTTTTTACATTTTACAACGTTTTCTGTTTTATTTGACAAACATTAAGGTTTAAATAAATCAACCAATATTTTGGATTGTTTTTCCAAATTAGAGAAATTTTAACGGTTATTTTCTGATTTTCGACTTAATGGAGGGTTTGTTTTGGTAATTTTCAGTGTGTTGGGTTTATTTTCAGAAACTTTGAGGTTTTCAATAATAAACAGATATTTAGGATCGTTTTTTTTCCAAATTGCAGAAACATTAAGGCTTTTCTTTGGTAATTTTCAACTTTAAGAGGGTTTTTTCTGTTATTTTTTTTTTCTCCAACGATTTTAGGCTTTTTCTATAAATTGTGACTAATTAACGATTATTTTCCTCAATATTGGCATTATAGAAAATTTAAGGGTTATTTTGTAGTTTTTTACTTTCTGGAGCGTTGTCTGGTAATTTTCAGCGTTTTTGGTTTTATTTTCATAAACTTTAAGGTTTGAACTTTGAAATAATGAACCAATATTTAGGATCGTTTTTCTTTTCAAATTGCAGAAACTTAAAGGGTTTTTGGTAATTTTCATTCTAAACAAGGATTGTTCCAAGCAGCATGAAAGCGAGCGTTTCGTACCGCACGATTTCTCTCCCGAAAAGTGAAGCAGTGTACATGGCAGAGAGAAAGCAAGACCCCTATATCAACACCAAAAACAACAAGCGCTGAAGCAACATCCATATCGCCGACAAGCAAAACACCTACCAAGCTCTCTGGATCTAAAAGGCCACTTGAAAGGTATAAAATTCCAAAAAATTACAATACTGACAATTTCATTGCCGAAAAATTAACACATCATTTTTTTTTAAACACAAAGCAATTCGCGTGGTAAAGAAAAAACTGGCGATGCAACAAAAGACTCAACGTCGAAAAAAAAACCCTGCGCGAAAACTCATCATCAGGTCAACCATCAAAAATATCAATCAAAATCATACGCAAAACTAACTCATCCTACCTCTTGCTTTGCTTAGGTCTGATGAAGATGATGCATAAAAAACCTTGGACGATACAATGTGGAGCAGTTCTAATATTTTGTGATGCCTTTCAACTTATGCAATATTTTCATATTTTGTTCTATGTTCTTTACTAAGAGAGATTGAGAGGAAATTTTGGTTTTGTGTGATTAGTGGCTTCTTTCCTTAATAGTTTGTTTCAAACAATGAATGCACTTAAAAACTTATTTTGTTCTATATTCCTTAGCAGTGGAGATTGAGAAAAAATCTTGAATTTGTGTAATTAATGGCCTCTTTCCTTATAGTTTGTTTCAAACAATGCACTTAAAACTTAATATATTCTAGGTTCTTTAATAGAGAAGATTAAGAGAAAAATTTGATTTTGTGCAATTAATGTCCTTTTTTCTTATCTTTTATTTCGAACAATGACATACAAGCTTTAAAAATAGCGAGCAGTTATATTCTCCTCATTAATGTCCTCATTAATCTATCATCTTAGCCAATACATAACTACAAAACAAAACATAAACATAACATACAATCTTTAAAAAAAAAACGCGCAAATGCGCGGGTTCAGCGCTAGTATATATATATGTGTGTGTGCGCAATATGGGTTGACATATCAGTATAAAAATCATTTTTTATATTTTTGGACTTTTGAAAGCATAATTCACATTTACAAACTTTCTTGTTTAATGTTGTAAATTTGAAACAAATAGTCTCCCAATTCGAAAATTTCCGTAATTTATATTTTCGAGTGGGTTTACACTTCGGAGTAAATGACGACTGTCTTTCTCAAAGTGGATCTGGACTTTTGACAATGGCAAATCTTCTTTCTCAATTAACATTAACATATTAATATACGTGGTTTCCAGTTAATAAAGGCGGCCATGTAGCCGAAATCTTAAGCTCACCTCAGCATACAGGAGTCAGGAGGACGTATGGTTTAGTGACTTCAGCGCACGACTACTTCAGCCCATTATAGATAGCAATAACGCTATTCCTTCACACGCTATAGACACGTGAAAGAGAGAGTTTTTCATTTTACCCCAATTTTTTTTTTTTTTTTTTTCAAATTTGATCTTTTTTATTTAATTTTGTTTTTACCTCATTTGTTCCTCTTATTAGATTTTGGCTCTTTTTTGTTTATTTTGCACGGATATGAACGAAATTTTGTAAATTTAAATTTATGCGAGATTTGATAGAAATTTGTAATGTGGTCGTTCTATCCATCTGACATGTTACGACTTTTTAATGAACTCTTATTAGTGCATTTATTGACATCAAATATATTTGCGTATATGTCAGGATTATATTAATCGAGTTTAAAAACACCCGCGCAAATGTTATTTAAACAAATTATGTCAGAAAATAATAGTCGTTATAGACTAATTTCTTGAATTTTGTGCATCTACTGACATCATGATATTTTTAAATATGACATGATTAAATTAATTTAGTTCAAACTCACGCGCGTTAATTCGCACGCTCGCTAATCCTATTCAAATAAATTATATAAAAATCATGTAAAAAAATAGGTATGTTGTCCCGCACAAATGCGTGGGGATAAAGCTAGTAAGATATGAATAACTGAAATTGGAGACACGTATAGATTATGGTTGGTTCATTTTGTGAATATCACTCGCAATTTCCGGACAAACTATGTATCAATACAATAATATTCATATTGACGTATCCTAATATATCTAATTTAATAAATAGTGCACGTATTTTTTAAATTAATATATATATATATATATTTTTTAAAAACATATACATTGGCATATACATATAATGCAATTTTCTAAAAAAATATTTGTTAAAATAAAAACATAAATTTAATAAAAAAAAATTAAAGCAGAAAATATCAATAACAATATATAATCGTGGCTTTTAAATTAAAATAAATAATTTAATGAAAGTAATAATAATTTTCGACTAATGGGTCTATAATCTAGTTGGTTGAGTGTTATACACAAAAAAACATATGTTGTGAGAGTTTGTGGGTTCAATCCACATTGATTTCAATGGATGGAGAACATATGAGTCTTCTCCATTTACTATAAAAAATACAAAAGTAATTTTCATTTTTTATAAATGAAAAGTATATATTTTTCTATTTTTATGTACCAAATTATGTTGTTTAATCTAGACCTAGATGGGGGTGAATATGTAATCCTAAGATCCAATTTTCGCGTTAATGGTATACAAATTAATGTTGTGCGGAAGCTTAATTAAAATAAAAATAGAAAGATATTACCGAAACAAATAACACACGATATTTGTTTACGGAGTTCTATAAGTGGTTGGTTTTGTAGTTTTAACTCACCGTCTACTTGCTCAATCGACTGATTCGATTGTTTGAAAGTACCTACGTCTCCGGAGATACCTTGCACATTTTCGGATTTCTATTGAATTCTCGTATCCATAATTACAAGGCTTGCCTAGATCGATTTACATTCTTCCATCAATCTATGACGTGATTTACAATAAAAAAAACTAGCCTATTACAATTATACTAAACGAACTCTACGTAATCGGTCACGCGAGTTGGGAATCGTTTGTAGTGGAGATTTGAAACGATCTATCGTAGATCAAGAATTTGATCTAGAATAATTGAGCTCAAGAATTTGGCTCAGTTTTCTCTCTTTGAGAATATAATGAAATTGTGGAAGAGTTGGTGAGAGAAAACCTAGAGGAGTTTTATTTATATAACACATTGACCCTTCACAAAAAATAGTTTTTTTTAACATTCCGTCATGACGGAAAGGAGTTTCTGTCTACATAATACGTGATTATGTTAAGTGAAACCGTCACACCACAAGTAACCATTTTTAAATTGTCCCTAGTCACGATTAGGATGCTTAAGAGGGAAGCATATCTATTATACGATAATAGATTAAACGTGTACACTAGTATATTAGTCGAGGAGATGATTATGTTTTGCTAATCATATGACAAAAATGTTTGCCGAATCGGGAATATGGATATGTTTTAAGTTTAATCATATTGGACTTGACCAAAAATGCGAGACCATAACACAACATGGTTTAGTTATTGAAAATGGACTCGTAGCGAGTAGGGTTTTAGTTCTTCACACTTGAGGTGATCATTGATCGTTTTGCGTGCGTTGTGCAATGATTTAATGTGGTTTTTCATTGTTCGTAACAGAACGGCCAAAATGATCATTATTGGGTATTGTCCGAAATACGACAACCGATGCGAGTTACCAAGATAAGAATTGTTACTTTCGTGATAAAGAGATATTCCTTAGACCTCTCGATGAATCGATTAACGAAATCATTGCGCACAATCAATGATATTTAAAGTTAATATCGATTGTATTTGTTAATTCGGTATGGTATCGGGAATAAGTATAGTCGGTCAAAATATAAGGATGACTACCCCACCATGTCTTTTGATTGACGGAGATCGCTAACAAGAGGACTAGTAGCCACCATTTGAGATAGGAATAATAATCACAATCATTTTTTCATTTTAACATGGGTAGCTGTGATGAAGTGACTAGATCCCGTTCATAAGCTTGTAAGGCTTAGCCAATCCTTACTGTCGTCGTTAAATGAACCTACACGGTTACACAACGAGTTGTACTATGTCGGGCTTAATTCTTTAGATTAATACATATTTGATATGTATGGTTTTATCATATGTGATATCCATGACTAATGCGTATATGATATGCATGGCTTATTTCTCTAAATTGATGCGTATGTGATATCTGAAACTGAGTGGGAGATTGAAGGAAATACAGTTTTGGATCAACTGTAAAAATTGTATATATAAGGATAAACGAACGTACGCGTTCGTGGGAATAATTAAGTGTGTAATAATATTATACACAAATAGATTCCAGGAGAATGGAACATCTCATCCGTTCGAACGGAAGTACACGAATCATAGTATAATATGATTATAAACATATTATCACAGTGAAGGTTCCGTTCGAACGGAGCTACTGTCCGTTCGAACGGAAGGTGTGTTGTATTATGTATTGATGAGTTTGTATTTGTTGGCCCATCATTATCATATATATATATAGAGGATGGCTAAGATACTTAATTAAGTATCATGAGTTTGGTACTTAAATTTTTTTTACCATTAGATTTGCTTTGAGATTCGCGCATTTAATGATTAGCATAAACTGATATGGCAATAATCAATGATGAGTATATATAGCATTAAAAAACATAAATCTCAAAGCAAATCTAATGGTTAAAAAATTCTAAGTACCAAACCAATGATACTTAATTGAGTATCTTAGCCATCCTCATATATATATATGATGTTTTCTCTTTCTTGGTTAGACCAATCAATGTGAGTTCTGTCCAGATTCATTCTAACGTTTATTTTCAAAATGTGTGAACATGAAAGAGAGAAAGATAGAAATGGAGAAAAAAAACTGTTTTTCTCCATTAGAGAGATTACCGAATCGAGATTAAGTATGTTTACTCACGTGTCGTCTAGGGAGACACAGTCTGTACCGATAGACCACAACTCACCGTGGATACGAACACTACAACAGAACTGGGTATCAGTGACGGCAAAAACCGTCGCTAAAAGTCAAGAAAAACGTCGTTAAAACTATTTCCGACGGCTAACCATCGCTATTTGTCCGTCGGAGAAAGCCACGTCGCTGATGTTATTTTCTCCGACGGGCCGTCGCTGATACTAGCATTACCGACGGTTTATTTTCTCCGAAGGCCCGTCACAGTTTTCTTCGTCGGCCCGTCCCTGAAGACTTTCACCGACAGCCTGTCGATGAAGACTTCTCCGACGGCCCGTCGCTGAAGACTATATTATATTTTATTAATCGCTTAATATTATATTTAATTACTTAATTAATATTATATTTAATTAATAATAAATAATACTTAATTAATATTATATGTTTATTATTTGTTATATATACACACACATTTTATATTATATATTCTATTAATGTTAAACATATAAATTAAACAAATAACAAACGCAATATACACACATACAATTCAAACATTACGCACAATACACACATAACAAACACAATATACACACATAACACATTACACAATACATGTATACACACACACACACACACACACACACACACACACACACACACACACACACACACACACACACACACACACACAGAGACTACAATTCAAACACTCGAACTCAAATACACACACATACAATTCAAACACTCCGCAAATCCCTGCAAAAATAATTTCAAAAATCAAACAAAAAAACAGAAGCCTCTCTCGCGGAGCCAAACCCATTTCCGATTCATCGTCCATCTCGCGCAGCCTCTGGTACCCGCCTCCTCAGCCTTCGCCACTGGTATGCGCCTCCTCGGCCTTCACCGCCTCCTCGGACTTCTCCGCTAGTGGAGATCTCCTTTGCCTATATTATAAGATGCATGGATAAATAACAAGATTTAATTATGCATAAAATTAACATAATATTAGTAAAATTGACCTGGATCTTCTTGTACCGGTAAAATTAACAAAATGTGTCCTTATTATGCTTACAATCTTCTCGAGGAGTGTCGTTCGGCACCGTTTCTCCATCTTCTTGTACCGGTACTGTATGGACCTGGATCTGCGTAGTACCGACACCGTTATTTCCCTGCTACTGGACGCCTCCATTTATTCCGAAAACCTGCATTGAATCCAAAAAATACATGAAAAATAGGAGTGAAAAAAATCAACTTCAGATCTATAAAAAATGCCCCTACTTAATGAATTTTGACCCTAATTAGCTGTGAAAAACCAGTAAAAAAAAAATCTAAAAATGATAAGCAAAAATAACTTTTCTGCCAGAAAAAAAGAACAAAAAATATTAATTTTACAGTAAATAAAAAAAGTAAAAAAATTTGAAAATAAACAAAAAATAAGAAATAACTCAAATAAAAAGAAGTAACACTAAAATTATACTAAAATATTCAAGAACAAAGGAAGATTTACATATTCACCCTTCTAAAATATCATATTTATCATTTAGAAAAAGTTGAAAAATAAAATATTATCAGAAAATTTACCAACATTGAAGCCACTGTCGCATGTAACCAGCTCCGATCGAAACCCGGCAGCGGTGAAACTGAAATTCTCTGCCTCTGTCGCGTGTAACCAGCAACTCACAATCCACGTCCGATTTGTCCTCCATCTCTCTATAAACAATTTTAAAAACGAAAAAACAAAAATAGACACGAAAATCAATTGATAGTAACAAAAATTAAAAACAACAAAAAAAAATCAACTTACAGTAATAAAAATTCTAAACAAGACAAATCCGAGCACCACCAGTGCAGACCACTACTCCAGAGAGAGAAGAGAGAGGCAGTAGCGAAAACCTACCTAAACAAGAAACTTCGGCGAGGGAGGGGCTGAGGGAGGGGGCTGTAGTGAAAGGAGGGCTGTAGTGAGGGACGGGGCAGGAGGGCTGTGGAGAAGAGGGGAAGAGGGGCTGAGGGGGAAGATGGGGCGGCTGTGGAGAGAAGAGGGGGAAGAGGGGCGAATTTAGGTTTAGGGTTAAGAGAGAGAGAAGGAGGCCAGCGGGGTATATAAGAAGGTGTCTACAACGTCACCGACGGGCCGTAGGAGGGCTTTCAGCGACGGTGTGTATCGTCTGCGACGGGCCGTAGCAAACCTTCTGCGACGGGCTTGGAGTTCAGCGACGCCGTGGGAGTTCAGCGACAAGCCGTAGCAAAAGTTCAAAACATCACCGACGGGCCGTCGGGGATGAAACCGTCGGTAAAGGACTTTCTGCGACGGTTAAGAGTATAAGCTGAAGAAAATACAGTTTCAGGATCAACCGTAAAAGTGTACACAAGGATAAACGAATGTAAGCGTACATTCGTGGTCATATCTTTCAGTAGGAAAATCCAATTTGAATGGTTCAAATTGGGTTAGATAGATAATAAGATTATCTACAACCTTCATATAGAAATATATTTCATATGAACGAAGTATCAGTGTCGTTTCTATGAAATACCGAAAGGCTGCAACAGTATGACATACAGTTAGTAAAACAGTCATAACTTTTGCATACGAACTCCAATTGGGCCAGGACAAATTGGGTCGTGTAGATAATACGATTATCTACAACTTTCGTGTTAGGTGGTTTTCTGTCAGAGGAATTTACCAATTTCGTATGGACAGAATACTGGACAGATACATGCAACTTTCTGTGTGAAAGAGTGTATATTGGATATACATGTCTTTTGGCCAATCCAAATCCTATATGATATAAATAGGATTTTTCTCTCTCATCTGGTGTGGTTCATTCAGTTAATTAATTCAGAATATTCCAGAGAATTGTGAGACAACTTTCTAGAGAGAGAAAGGGTGTAAAAGAGAGAAACCGTGAAAAGGTGTTTTCCGGTATAGAGAATCAATCAATCGAGCAAGTTCGCCGGTGCATCGTCTAGGCAGTTGCACCCGCGACCGACGTCTTACGAGTCAAGGTGGATACAAGTAGAGGAGCAACATTTGGGGCTCTTTCGGTTGTGATCGATTCGGAGGAACGAAATCTGCCGGAGACGGAAACGAGCGAATCGAGTAACGGGCTGTGGAAGCATGCGGTCATGGAACGCACGAAGACAACCCGAGGCGTGTCAAAACAGTGGGAGACGTGCGGTATGGGACGTACGGGCTAGTCACCAACGTGACACCGAAGGAAAAGAAGGATGCGAGCGATCAACCCGTCGTGCGTGATCAATTTCACGCTGGTAATCGTCTATCCTACTTTGCATCGTACCCTCGAAGTCGAGTGAGTTTTCTCTGTGGCCGAGCATATGAAGCCTCATGTGAAACTGCCTACGTGGCTTGGTTTCATTGGTCAATACAATGTATTTTGCATATAAACCCCTACTTTATATAAATAAACTGTCTAGGGGCTTCCGTGAAAGTAGGGGTTTATATGCAAAATACATTGTACTGACCAATGAAACCAAGCCACGTAGGCAGTTTCACATGAGGCTTCATATGCTCGGCCACAGAGAAAACCTTCTCCTCGAAGTCATGGCGTGATCTTGGATTTAGGGAACCGGACCGGGCCTTCATATCCGCTGCGCGGGCCCGGGAATGGGTGAATTCCCATCAGTGGTATCAGAGCGATCGCCATCGATTCGAGGGTCGAATCATAGTCGTATATTCGATATACGCACGGGTTATCAAAGTTCGTACCCGTTTGCATGATGATAGATTTAGAGATTCCAATTTCGTTAAAAATCACAAGTCGAATTTACTAGAGATCAATCAAAAGTTGATTGAGAGTATCTAGGAATTATCGTGAAAAGGTTTCATAATTTATCGTTTCAGAAACGAGCGAAAACGGAAGAAACGGCAAAATCTGCAGAAAATTAGAATACGAAACAGTGAGTAAAACTAAGATAATGTTCAGTGGGAAACTCCAAATTGATTGAATCAAATTGGCGTAGTTAGATAATGAGATTATCTATGACTTTGATACAGAAAGGTTTTTCATTTGAACGAATTATCAGTGTCGTTTTGATGGAATACTGAAAAGGTGCGACTGTTTGACATACAGAGACTAAAACGTCCGTAGATGTCGCATCGAAACTCCAATTGAGTCCAATCCAATTGGGTTAGTTAGATAATAAGAGTATATAGAACTTTCGTTCAAGTTCAAAGTCGGTTGGAACAATTTAATATTTTCGTTTCAACAGAATACTGAAAAGGTGTCTGTAGTTTTCTGGTTGAAAAGGTGTCTATTGGATATACTTACCTTTTCGTTTGTCCGTATT